>CM052810.1:160176727-160195414 GCA_028533885.1 Nasua narica | reverse complement strand
CATGAAATTAAACCACATCAACATGATCCCATTTAATCAGTGCTGTTTTTCCCTCTTGACTGGACAAGGAAAAGGAAAGGAGGACAGGTGAGTGTCAGGGAGGTAGTTGAAGGGTCGAGGTTAATGCTAGACACTAGGGGAGTTGAGCTCACTTCTCAGCCTGGCCAGGCTTGAGCCCGAGTGGGCTCATGTTTCAAGAGCTGCTCTACCGAGTGCTGGAGTTGAGCAACCAACAAGGAGAGTCCCTTGATTGTTGCTTTTCTGTTTCCATAGCACTTTAGTTTTCATGCTTTACAACCATTAATTATTTATTCCACAAGGCACTCCAGAGAGATTATAGACTAGGAAACACGCAGAGTAAGATCGAGTGCCTTGCCAGGCCTACAGAGCACTTCAGTGAGAGTGAGGAAGACTGCCTCATGGTTTCTATGCCTGTGTTCTGGTCTCCACGGCCCTTCCACCAGCTTTTTCTGCCAGAGGGGAAAAAGCAGAGTCTGGCTTCCCGAAGCCGTTCAAAAAGTTGAATCCACTCACTTTTGTTTCATCATAATTGAAGACTTCCAGGAAAATGACTTTAGCTTTTGCAACCAATTTAAAAAGAAACTAATTAAGAGGAAAAACAAACAGTTAAGTATAAACTATGGAGCCTTGACTCGGTTTTCCATTCCTTATCAAGTAACGACCAGGGGTGAAGCAAGATTTTATTGATCTCACTATTTTGAACTCTAAGGATATTTGATATTTTGATCTATCAACAGGGCAGGCAGTTAGTACTCAGCAAATAATAATTTCAGCAAGACCTCTGGAGCTCTACAGAGACCTCCAACAGTGGGTGCCCTGTTGTTCGGACTATAGCAGCATCGGCTGCCTCCAGAATGTCTCCTGTGGCCCCTGCACCACACTCGGGGGGATTCAGGAAGTCCCATGAAGCTCCATCTGCTCCTGGTACAATGGCCTCTCCTGCAGCCACATCACCACCCACCTCACCCCTACAAACGGACCAAGAACAAATCTAAGAAACTATAAGAGCTGACTGTAAGAGTTTATTAATCACTTTCATCGCAAACACCTTCACATCTAATCCGATCATGCTTTAAATCTCTGCTTACCTCAGCCACTTCCGGAAGTTTAGGGCTTCCCATCATCACGTGGGTCTTTACGCTTCTGTAGCCTCATAACTTCCTAATCGGATGCAGCTTCCTACTACTTCTCTGCTTTCCACTCTTACATCTGGAATTTAGAGTCTATTATGAGCTAAATTCCCCTTAATCACATTTTCTCTGAGGGGGGTGGGTTCTTTCTCTTTCCTCCTCTAAGTGGAATCTAGCCCTTGTCTGACAATACTACTTCCCCAGGAGCCCTCACCAGCAACGACAATGTTTTTCCATGGCTCCCTAGTACCCTAGGGCCTGGCCATGCAGTGTTATCATCCCTGTTCCTCTTGGCTGTTTCCACATAATTTCTCATCTCTTCTTCCTCAGACACACAGGCTTCTTGGAGCCACATCAATCAGGCAGCACCATCAACTACCCCTCCTTGTTTTACTCATCTAACAGTATTCAATTAGACCTCCATATTTATTGAAAATATTAGCACCCAGCTCACTGCCTTTCTTGCCAAAATTAATCCTGTCCTCGTCACCAGTCTTGGCAGCTTCAACATCTAACAAAATAATCCATCCATCACTCTAGCCTCTCATTGCCAACAATCTTTCTTTCAGTTCACCTTAGCCATCAAGTCTCATGATCTTAACGACTTAGATCTCATAATTGCCATATCCATAACTATATTACCTCCACTGTCTTGATTGTATTTTCCGACCATCAACTCTGTCTTTCTGACTCACATATTCTGACAACCCCCTACCCGTTCCAATAATTCTTTGCTCTCCATTGGGACTTCCAATCTATTGACTTTAACACACCTATCAGTCCCCCTAACAGGAGTATATTCTT
This sequence comes from Nasua narica, assembly GCA_028533885.1. Taxonomy (NCBI): domain Eukaryota; kingdom Metazoa; phylum Chordata; class Mammalia; order Carnivora; family Procyonidae; genus Nasua; species Nasua narica. Next base: position 160,193,459 of record CM052810.1, on the reverse strand, counting down.
TTTTACTCAACTTAGATTCTCTGGATCACAAAGTTTCTGTGGATCACAGAGAGAAGCTGGGTATTTCTGCCTCAGAGTCTCTCATGAAGGTGTAGTCAAGATGCCAGCCCAGGCTATGATCATCTGAAGGCTTGTCTGGGGCTATAGCGTCTGCTTCCAAGTTGGACCCTGACACTCATACGTATTTCATGTCCTTTACCTTCTGGCCTTATGACTTGTGGTAGATGATAATACTGTTCAGGAAATATGTCCTCACTTCCTCCTCCCACAAGACAGGAGAATGTGCCCCAATCCATTGATGTTCGCCTTATCCATGTGACTTGCTTTGACTTCATGGTGGATGGGATGTACTTCCCTTGATCTTGATCTTGAGCTCAGCCATGTAACTTGTTTTTTGCCAATAGGATATCAGTGTATATGACATACGCAGAAGCTTGAAATGTGAATGGCATTTTAGGGTGGCGTGTATGCAGATTTTATGTGGCAAGAGCCAACTTAATATCCTCTTCTGTGATCTGAAAATTAGTCCCTCAGTCTGAGTCAGTGGGGTCAATAGCAATTCTTGCATTCTAATGTTTTTCCACCCATTCTGTCCCCTTCAGACATTCCAGTACCAAACTAATCAAAATGAAAGAAGGACCTAAACCCAGTCTGGGAATCAACTCAGATATCTTCGTAGATTTGACTAACACTTACTTGTCCATGTTCTTCATGAATCCGCTTGTAGGATTCCTTTAAAATCACATTTGGAAATAAAACCTCAGAATAATTTTTCACTACCACCTTAAAAAAACAAGCTTAACATTTCTTATAGAGAGAAATTTAGTAGAGTTTTTTCAGTTTAATTAGACTCTCATGCACCATAGGTCTTTCATATACGTAACCTCACCCTGCAGAGTTAGTGGTATCTTTGCTGGCAAATATTTTACAAAGAGGGCATTTGTTTCAGAAATACACATTTAATTTAGATGAATTTTAATAGCCACAGTGCTTGATTCTGATGAAAATGTTTACGAGCAGCATTTCTGCTCTGGAAACATTTGTTTCTATTATTTTGACAGAAACAAAATTTGGTTGGTTGTTGTTTGGGATGTGAAATGGTTTTGTAAGCATTTCAGTTTGATGCCCAGGCAGGCAGTCACAATAATTCTTCTCCAAATAAATGGGAACCACTGTTTTTGTATTCATTACTTCAATAAGAGAAGTTTAACCAGTGAAAGGATTTGCAAAACACTGCATCACAAAAAGCCTAAAGTGAATCCCAACAAAACTTAGCACATTGTAAATATTTTGCAAAGGTTTGAACAATCTTTTCTTTCAATAAATAGTTGTCTGCACAGTAAAGGAATGAAAAGTTGAAAGAAGAAAGTGTGTTGTCTCTCTCAGAGTTGCAAACAGCAAATATCACTGAATTCTGCAGAACTTTATCGTTTGCCTTATGAGTTATACATAAGGTGGAAGAGTGGAGTAAATTTCATGCCAACATATTAAGTGACATAGAAGTGACTTCTGTAATTAAATCATTTTTTAATCACTAAAATTGAAAATAAGAGAAAACAACTTCTGAAGAAGTCCAGGGTCAATCAGCTAAATAAACTAAAGTCATTCAGTCAACTAGCATTGATTGGATTTTAGCAAGATGAAATTGACTTTGCTCCAACTCCACCCACTTCACAAACTAATTAAAAAAGCACATCAGCAACATCTTCAATCAGCTAAGCAAGATAAGTGGGCTTCAAAGTAATCAACTTCAAAATTCTGTCAAGAATAGCAATAGATCCTCAAAGAACCTCCGAGAGATTTCTGAAAGTTACTCACATCAATCAGAACAAAAACTCAGAACCATGTGCTTCTGATCTTGGGGCAGGGGGGACCTTTTTGGACAAGGTGGCTGACATATAAAAAAGAAAATCACACACTGGCAGGGCATATGTTTGTATCCAAGATCTCCCTCAACTGTAGCCCTCCTAAATTTCCATCAAGCAAGAGTAATAACAATGCTTGGATCAGAAGGGCTTGCAGGGTCATTGGGTAAATCATTTAAAATGTCTAGAAATGTACAAGCTTCTATAGTCCTTAAATGGAATAGAGGATTATTAGATTACCTTTTGCAAGGAACACTGGCATGGATCAGTGAAAGACCTTGCATTGTGAATGTCCCGTTCTTTCTACCATCCAAAGCACCACAGAACATTTTATTCATTTCAGAATAGAGGACAGAATAAAAGAAGCACTTTGAGTTCACTTAATGGCACAAGCAATGTTTTTTCTTCTTTCTATGTGTTTCCATTCTCAAAGTACCAGAGATCTGATTTCCTTAATAAAAGATACCTAATGATTCAAAGCTCTGTTCTATTGACAATCCTAAGTAAAAGATTTAGGAAAAACTGAAAATAGAAATTTCTTTCCTTTAACTCTTGGATCCAAAAGAAGAAGGGAAAAAGGAAGGAAGGAGTAAAAAGAAATAAAACACATAGGAGAATGATATAGGAGACCATACACGTCTAGTATGGTGTTAAGTTTTCTGGTCAACTTTATTGATCCTTTGTGGTAATCTTTTCTTTCCTCACTGTCTTGCTCTCTTTCTAACCTTAGTGTCTTTTGTTTGTTTGCTTGTTTTGGGGGCCCAGATCTGTATTCAGAATTTTTATGGCTTTATATGAGTGAAAATATTTTTAAACCTTTCAAAATAAATTTCTATGAAATACCTGGATTCAGTGTTCACGGGAGAGCTAGGATAATGGGGACCACTTAGGGTGCTTCGGAACACAAACTTTGCACCAAGTAGCATGAAAATACTTACAAATCATAACAGCTGCTACAGCAGGACCAGGACATATCTGCTAAAATCAGGGCTGCCCTTCTTTTCTGTGACTGCATATAAACATTCTTGCATTCAGAAGCTCATATCTAGCAACCAAGAAATTTAAAGCATACGTTGAATTTTAGAGCTGAGAGATAATAGAGATTAGGAAGCCTGAGTCCTGTTTTTAGAACAAGAAGTCATGAGTGATATATTCCCACTTACAAAGCTCTTTTAGCAGATTTCAAGCTCGATCTAGTGTCTTCTAAACTGTACGGTATTATTTTCCAATGACCTCAAGCAAAGAGTACCTTTTACACTAAGGAGATTTCCTATCACATTGGTGTATAGCTGGGGGAAAATCAATTTCAAGTCATTGACCAGAGAGTTAAAAGTCTTACTTAAGATGTGAAATGTTACTGCTTCTCATGAAAACACAAGTTTCCCCTATATCCCATTCCTCCATCAAGATATTTGGACAGATAATAGCAACAATGGGCAACTTATACCAAAAGGACTGCTGAAATGAAGGGAAAGCAATACTTTCCCAAGTCCCTTTTGTGGAAAGGCTACAGGAAGTCAACTAGTGAACCATATTCCTTTCTAGCTCCACTTCATCCTTCGAGAAGCCTGATGGCATTGGAGGAAGAGCATTGTCTTCAGAGGCAAATAGATCTGATCTCTTTCCAGCCAAGTCCTGGCAAATAGCCTTCTTAAAGATTTCTGAGTGTTTCCCAGAATTCCTGCCTCCCATATAGACTGGAACAAATCCGTCAAGTTCCTCTGGGTTCTTCTCCTATTCTGCTGACAAGTCTGACAGCATGCCTCTTCTGGGTAGCTATTTTTCATTACAAGCCCTTACTCCCTTCTCCCTGGTCTTAACCGTGAACTTACTGCTCAACCCAATTCCCCACATCACAGTTCGAAGGGATTAGAGAAGATGTGGTTTACCCCAGTTTAAATGAAGTTTAGGGTTATAGGGAATAACTCAAAACTGCTAACATCCCACATACCGAGGTTCCTCGTTAAATGCCCTTATTAGGCAACACCCTGCCTATCTCTAGCCTGTTTCTTTGTGCAGGGATCCAATAATTCTCACCACTGGAAATACTCTGAACACTCCCATGACTCAAATTTACTTCACCATCTGAGGCCTTGCAGAAGAAAATATCCCCTCTACTAGTCCAAAGGCAAGATTCTGTTCAGCCCTGAGCTTCCTCCTTTCAGGATCATTGACAATGATTAACCTTCCATCCAAGGCAAAATTGCCACATGTTGCATGTGACCTGGCATCATGGTTCAGACATGACATTCACAAAAGTCAACAGGATATTTCCCAAAGTCTGGCATATTCGATCTTAACACCACATATAGGACAAGAGTTACTCAGTCCAAGTTGCTAAGACCAACCCATTTTTTTTTTCTCTACCATAAGTATGTCTTCAAAATTAAAAAATAAAGAGATGGCAATTTTTACATCATTCCTACCATGGTCTGGTCTCACATTCTGATTTCCTATGAGCAAGTTTCAATGGTGTGCTCATGCACACACAGGATCTAATAAAAGGGGAAAGAATGGGAGGGATCCAAAGACAAATCATAGCCAATCCCAAAACAAGAAACCTGTAATTGATAAGGTTTCAGCTTGAAAAAAAAAATGTTTTGCCTCCAGTCCCCATGGGGATATATTGTAATATTTGTGGCTGTTGTTAATCATAACTGGATTCATAGGAAACAAAACTAGTTTGAAATACCCAAAGTAAATGGAAGTCAGATTCTAAATGTTAGGTGATAGTTCTTAGGAAAAAATAAAGCAAAATATGGCCTTCATGGACATGAAGGTAAAGAGGTACCATTTCTTAACTGTCTATTACCATACACCCTGCTATTTACCAACAATTTACTTTTACACAGCAACCTTAAGTGTGAGATACCATTCCCATTTTACATATGAGAAAAACATTCAATTTGCCTAAGAAGACCCAGGCACTGAATGGTAGGACTAGAACTCATATCCCATCTATTTGATAAAAAAGCCAAGGATCTTTCTAATATCCCTCAACACACTCCTCCGCTTGCCTGATACCTGGGCAGACAACACATGGTAATAATGATGTTGATACCAAAGATGAGAAAAACGAAGAAGGGAGAAGTCAAGGAGTTTTGATGGCTTTCTAGTGATTCACATATTTAGTGTAAGGATATGTACTAAGGGTAATGACAGAGTATTTCTTCTTTCCTTGAATTTCAGTGCAGTAAAAACAAATCATGAGGATTTCCTTATTCATCCATTAAGTAATTCAGCCACCGTTGGCTGGGAACCTATAATACAGCAGTCATGTCTGTATCTGTGAAGATGTAGACAAGAAAAATGAAAGATTCCTAAGATTTCTAAATGCTGTTGATCTTAGAGTCTAAGGAACTCTAAGAAACCGACAAGAAAATTTATAAAGTACTCTATTTTGCTAGAAGTACTCCAGACAAGGTAGGCACGGGGTGATATGAGAAGGGACTTAGTGACTCAGACTAAGAGGATAAGGAACTCCATAAGGCACTGACTCAGGATCCTGAAAAACAAGTAGGCATTAACTAGGTGCACACGGTATATAAGAGGAAGCAGCATCGAGGCTTGGAGAGGCTTGGTATATTTGGAAAATTGTAAACAGGTCTCTTTGAAACTCGGGTAAGTGACTCTTGTACTCTAAGGTTGGATCTCTTCATGTGTGTGTTAGCAATAAAGTACCTTCTTTGTGGAACTGGATGGTTCCTTTGTGCTAAACAGATTCACACTTAGCACAGTGTTTGGTCGTTGTCAAAGGCTTCATTAACGTTAGCTTTTGTTATGGAGAACTTCGCAGACCATGGTGGATACGATTTTAGTTAATAGTCACAGAAGTCATCTGGGTCAAACTGACTTAAACAATAAAGGAGATTTCTGGGCTTCTGATATGAAAAGTGCCAAAATAAACGAAACTTCAGGCATGATTCAGTCAGAGGCACAGCTAGTGCAAAGCTAGGAAATATTTCCGACACAGCTCTGGGGGGAAGGGGAGGAGGAGGAAGAGGGAAGAGAGACGAGAAAAAGAAGCAGCAGCCTTGACTTTCAGTGTTTGCACATGTCCATGGTGTAAGTACTCCCAACTGTGGCCAATTGCCAGCTCCCGACATGATGTTAACCAGCCCGCAAGCATCCTACTACCTTAACAAGCAGCTCTCGAGAGCTGGTTGGTACACACAGGCTCCAGTACACCGTTGGGTCTGGCTCTGTTTCTTCAAGATTGTTTTCATCTATGTGTGTGTCACCTTCGTCCTGAGGCTAACTTTTCTCATGATCCCAAAATGGCTGCCAGAAGGAATGCTCCTTTTGTTCATGTGAGGCATGGAACAGAGTTCAAGCAAGATTGCTTCCCACACTATGGAGAAGTCTCAAGTTTCACTCTGATTGGACCTCCTTTGCAGCAGTTTTTGGTTTAGAGCTTTACTCTGGTTTGGACCCACTAGTATAACTCCAGACCAGGATGGGTCAGTCGCACCTAAGTGACATAAAGAGAGGACATGGATCCTCTATCCGTGAGGTGCTATTAGGAAGAGCACCAAGAGGGAGTGAATGCTGTGTGGGTAACCAGCAAGAAGCTCAAGACATAGCCCAGAGAGCTTATACCTTACTGAGAGGATGATGCGGAGATCCTGGGGAGGCAAATCATTGGGGAAAATTAGCCTTTTAATATCAGATTCCAATCCTTATTTAACCAGCTAGCTCTGCTTTTACTATCATGTCAGATTATATCAGGGAAAAATGTGTATTATGTTAGCTCAAGTTTTAACTTCATATATTTTATAAACAGTCGGGACCTAACTTATAAAGAGGCAATTTACAAGGATCTTCTTGTTTTACAAATGAGAATTTGTTTTGATTCTCTAAGTTCCTGACCATTTGGAGGAGGAAAAAAAGATGAACTCAATTAAAACCTTAACCGAATGTTAAATGACGTGGTGATACTATTATGTCACCCACGAGATAATGCATAAGCAAGAACAACCTACAGGGCAATTAGCCCCCAGAGAGATTCTAATATTTCAATAAGTCATAGAAATAAATTCTGAGCAATTTAAAGACATAGAACTCTATTAATTATAATGTTCTCTTGCCCATATAAAAAATTGTTGTGCGTGCGTGGCTTTTTGCCTTTTTCTATCAAGTCTTTCTTGAACTTCCTTGCAACTTTTCAGCCCTGCGCATTTGCCTCTGGCTGTTTTTAAATTATGCTAATTGGAAGAGGGAAAAATGCTGGTAATGGAATAAAATGGAATGCCATTTCTTATAGCATCTGGTGCAATCTGAGCCATTTAAAAGTGCATCTTATGGAATAGAGCTCTGAATAAGCAATGCCAGTCTGATTACAAACAACATGGGTCTCATTAGAATCCGTCAATCTGATTGCTAGGTAGTGATACACTGCAGATTACTGGGCCATAATTGCCTCTTACATATTATGTGTATAATATATAGTTTCTCTGGTGTATGTTTAAGCCACGTTCTCTCATGGCTATCTTTTCCAGTTCTACACAAAGCAATGTCTATGTTCTACTAAGTTGATTTTAACTGGGTCCTTAGGTCCTAATTCTATTTTCTTCTAAGTATTCATCAAGTTTTCTACAACAGTGCTGTAAACAAAGAATTATGTTCAGGGCAATTGCCAGAAACAAGATATGTCGGGGGTCTATTACCCATTCAACTGGGAACAGTCAAAGGCTCAAGGCACTTCCTCTGAAGGAAAGGGTAAGATGACAGAGGCCGAAGCCCACAATATAGTTACGAGTCTTAATTAGGTTGTTGATTTAAGTGTGTCGTGCATTTTTGCATTGTCAAAATCTATTGAGTTCTTCACGAGGACTAGAAGAATTCAGATATCTTTGTTCTCATCATGACTTTGGCTTGCACGGTTCAGTTCGTGAATTAAAACCTGCTATATGGACTCTGATAGCAAGACTTGATATTCATACTTTTGAGTAGCATAATCTTTCCCACCCATGCTTTCCACCTCACATGTTCCATCCCCAAACAGTACTGCAGCCACCAGGCCATGCTGGAGAAAAGGCAAATCTGCATGCAGCCACAAAGCTGATTAAGTTCTTGGAATATGCCTGGGGTTGTGAAGGTAGAATGCCTCGTGGGTGGCTGATCAGGATACTCAAGCATTGTATAACAGTTGTGGGCCTATCTCCTTCAGTTTCCTCATATGAAACCCCAAAGGGTAGACTGAGAGCTTTCGTTCCATGGAGAGGTGAACAGGGTTTCATTTTCAAATGTCTTTGGAAAATGGTAGGTTAAATTGGCAAAGCTGGTTTCTTTACTGCAGGACTTCTAAGAGCTTTTAATATACCAATGTCCTGTATGAATCTCCAAAAGGGGGCCGTGATGCAAGAATGCATCGTGGTTTTCTCATCTGATTTTGCTGTAGAACCCTTTTTGCCTCAACCTACTATCTGCTGAATAATATTTACTAACATCTGATCAATCTAATGTTTTATCAAAATATGTGTTTTCTCTTGTGTTACATTTGGGCAGTTTTCACTCATTCACACGGCATAACTGGCTCTGTAGACGTCCGTGTTTGCTCCTGCTCTCTAGTTTGGACCGACTAGTATAACTCCAAATGCAGACGGGTCATTCCCACCCAGATGAATTGATTACACTGAATTCTTGCAAGACCCTGACAAAATAGGGAATTCTTACTTTCACTTTAAAGGTGAGTAGACTTTGTTGCAGGGAGGTTAAGTGATTTGTCCAAGGTCACATAGGTAGTGAGTAGCCAAGGCAGGGCTCACTTTAAATCTGTATATTTTTTTATTACGTGATCCTCGGACTCCACTTCAGTGAATTTTTCTTTTGTCCTTGGATCCATCCTTTGTTTCTATTTGGTTAATGACTAGCCTCTCTGTCACAGGCTGTCATCAAAGTGAAGAATGGCACTTGAGAAGTTCCATCCGTGACTTTAATGCTTAGAATACAAACGTGATGATTAAAGAAAATCACTACTTCCTCCCCCACTCTCCATCAGATGGTAGTATTTTAGTGATAATAGATTACACTCTGCTTTTAAGTGAAAAGTAGGCTTTGGAAATTAATTCTTACAAAATGCAGTGGATAAGGTAAACACTGTACTTAAGTTATAGTTTCTCTCACCAGAGTTTACCAAAAACAATGAGCATGACTCATGGATCAAAAATGAGCCACCTGGCAGCAGAAGAGGAAGAAAGAATGCCCTGGCATCTATCCCTTCTACCAATGGCGTGTAGCATCGATATCAAACGGGAACATACCCACCTGGCAAAATGTTTCATCAGATTGAGTTTATCACACACACGGTATGGCAGGTGCTGTAGAAATTATAAGCAAATTGTTGGAGTCCAATGATTTGTGTTTAAATCCCAAATTCCAACCCTCTTCAGCAAGGTGGCCTTGAATCAATTGTCTAAGCGATCTGTACTTTAGTGTTTTCATCCACAAAATGAATATGTGAGGACTTATGTCACAGACATGGGCTGTTGCATTTAAATAAACAGGCTTAATACATGTCTGGCATGTAGTGAAGTGTTCAAAAATGCTAAAGGGAATGAAAAACCCTGTAAGCCTGAGCTTTGGTTCCAGTTAGGATGCTTCAGACAGAACAAGACTTTAAATAAGGTCTTGCCCATCTGATAGATGGCAAGGGGTTAAGGTGGTTTGGTTTTGCACATTCTAGTTGTATCTTTAATTGGAGGGAAAATACTGCTTTAACTCTCTTGCCTGGGATTAGGGTTTATTCTATGCTTCCCACTCCCCACCCTCATCCTAGGAATACTGAGTGGCTAAGGCCATTTAAACCTGAAAAGGCAGCACTTTTGTATATAAAGAGAAGCTTGTGGCTAGAAAAAGCACAGAGGTCTGTGATGCAGGAAGGCAAATGTTACCTCTGAAGCATCTACATAGACAAGGCTGAGGATGCAAATACTACAGCAAGTCTGAACAGCACTCATGCTTCTCTGCATCTCTGGGAAACGAGCGTTAAGACACATTTGTGGGAGCAGATCGAACGAAGCTTAGAGATGCATTTGACTTCCACGGGAAGCTTTCCCTGACCTTCCCTTGGTGTGTGGTGCTTCTTTCTACTTGTGGTGGAGACTGGCTAGCTGCTCAACAGATTTAATTCATCTTTCCATGCACACAAGACTCTGTTTCCTGCCTCCAAACAGTAGCTTAGGCCCATATGATAGGTGCTGGCCAATAAAATAAGGGAGGGAGAATACACACCCTTTCCAGGCCTGGCCATAAAGCCTTCAGCACAAGCATCCACATTCTCTTAGGTGGTGGCCGAAGATGCCACCTGTGGAAGATGACAGCCTCCAGGAGGGAAGGAGCTTAGATCCAGGTCACTGCTTGCAAAATTGCCAGAAAGATCCTCTGGATCTTCATCAGGCTATGATGTTTGCTGGAAACAACGCTTAAGTGTGTTAAACACTGAAAATATGGGGCCTTGTATTACAGAAGTTAGCGTTCATTGTCCTAAATAATACAAAAAGCTCTTATTACGCTACACTGAAATCAATCTCAAAATTACTGTTAAGATTATGTGTGGCAATTTTGATACCCACTCTGCCAGCTCATTCTAGAAGATGTAGGGGAAACTACTTTACTGGTCAATGTGATGGTTAATTTCATATGACCCTGACTGATCATGGAGTGCCCAGATTAAACATCACTTCTGGGTGTGGCTGTGAGGGTGTTTCTGGACGAAAGCAGCATTTAAATTAGTAGATTCAGTAGAATGCCCTCCCCAGTGTGGATGGGCTTCAGCCAGTATGTGGAGGGCCTGAATAGAATGATAGGTGGAGAAAAGTGGAATTCCCCTCTTTTGCTTCCTGCTTAACTATCTGAGGTAGAGGATCTCATCTTCTACTGTCCACGGACTGGGATTTATGCCATTGGCTCTGGGGGTGCTTAGACCATTGGACTTGAACTGAACCACACCACTGACTTTCCTGGGTCCCCGGCTTGCAGATTATGGGACTTCTCTAAATGCATGAGACAATTCCTCATAAGAAGTCCATATCTATATCTCTATTGCTCCATCTATTCATAGATACAGCTTTAATACAGTTGCCTTTCTACCTTGCTAAACAAGTGGGACAGGAAATGCCAAGCCTAGTCTGCCTCAGATCATAAATACATTATCAACTACTCTACCTGTTAATTAATATAGCCGACTCTGGAGAGGTATTTAACTAAGAAATAAACACAAAAGAAGCAGATATAACCCAAATTCTTTTTATTTCAAGGTCTATGTTTTAAAATATCTCTAGTAACACTAAACAGCATGCTCTCATTCTCTGAAGCCAGCTGCTCTTAAGGGCTTTAGTTAATACACTGTAATAAGTCTTGAGACTGATTTTCAATTAACAGGGGCTTAGTCAATTGACAGTTTGTTTAATGAAATGGTATAATGATGGGAGCATTCATCCTTAAAACTATGGCTCTTATTACTTTTGTATCCCACATTCATTTACGATTTGATGAAATTTAGTAAATTTCTCCCCATCAAAACACACATATACATATAATCATTAACATTTACACCATGTGTTAGGGATACTCTTGGATCCCCTGGATCCCCAATGTACCCTCAAGGATCCAACAATCCAGGATTAAAAACCTGTGGTAAGGACGGGTAGCTAGTCACTACCAAAGGCATTAAAGAGAGTCGAGAACTGTGGATGTTGGAGAAAACTCCACTATTTATATCACTAAATGCTGAGAATACTCTGGTCCCCTCTTATCCACAGGAGATACATTCTAGGACCCCCCGGGGGACACTCAAAACCAGAGATAATACCAAATTCCATATATACTATGGCTCTTTCCCCAATGTATATCTACCGATAAGAAAGTTTTATTTATGAATTAGGCACAGTAAGATGTTAACCGTAACTAATAGTAAAATAGAATGATATAACAACACACCATAATAAAAGTTATGTGAATATGGCGTCTCACTCGAAGTATCTTACTGTAATGTACTCACCCTTCTTGTGATGATAAAATACCTAGGTGATGAAATGAGGTTAATGATATAGGCACTGTGACAGCGTCAGGTGACTCTTGGCCTCCTGACACTATACCAGAAGATGGGTCATCTGTCTCCAGATCGTGGTTGACTGTGCGTAACTGAGACCATAAGTAAGGGGGAGGAAACCACTGTAGTTTACATTTGCTCAGTTCTGGCCAGATGTCAGACACTGTGCTGAAGTTCTAATATATTTAGTCTTTATAAAAGCTTGTGGGGGGCTCAGTCAGTTAAGTGTCTGACTTTTGACTTGGGTTCAGGTCATGACCTCAGGGTTGTGAGACTGAGCCCCCTGTCGGGCTCAACGGTCAGCATGGAGTCTGCTAAGATTCTTTCTTTCCCTTTCCCTCTGCCCCTCCCCACTGCTCACACATGCGCTCTCTTTCTCTCTCTCTCTCTCTCAAATAAATAAATAGATCTTTTTAAAAAGTCTGTGGTATTACAATTGCCATTGTACAAACAAGGAAATGAGCATAGGGAAATTGAGAAACTTGCCCTAAATTGCATTATCAGTAGTAAGTGGGGGACCCTAAATTCCAACCTAAGATCATTGTCTTAATTGCACTCAGATACATACAGACTCTCATAAAACCTAAGTCTGATTTGCTAATGTGCTGTTCTCAAGGGCAAGGGCTATTTAGAAGTCAATGTTTTTTATCCTCTAACTAAGCACACTCAATTAGAACTTAAGATTTTATGTTCTAACCAAATGACAACCAAGAATTAATTAATTTAGAAACAGCAGGCATATGGAAAAATCATTGAAAAGAGACAACTGGATTCCAGGTCTGTATACGGCAACTACTTTATTATTTCCAAATGCAAACTCTTTGCATTTAGTTTGCTATTTTACAATTTTACAAACTAGGTATAAAAGACCATAAATAAATGACATAAGTTATGTGTACCTAAAGTTCATGAAGGGAAGAAAAATACCTTGACAAAATAAAACAAAATAGAAAATCTATGTCTAACTCAAGAGATCGCTCAAATTTCGGAACATGTAGGAACCAAGCAATGTTCTGTTAATTTCCTTTTCGGTACGAACTAAATTATAATATGCCTTATACATTCTAATTTTAACCACAGTCCTTGCATATTCCAACATACTTGGAGTGATACAAAAAATAAATGCACTCTTCAGCGTGTATCAATGCTTGATGTTGTTTGGAGAATGTTAAATAAGTGAAAATATTGCTTCTAGAACTTTCCTTTACTGGTCAGAATTTGAGTGTCTTCAGATAAATATTGAGGCTATACGCGTGTATGGATTAATACACATATCCTTCACAGATTGAATACAAGAGTTCTCAAAACACACACACAAGCAGTGTAGTGAGCACAACCTGTCTTGAAAATAACTTTTCCAACACACCAGAACATTTCATCCATGACTGTTAAAAATAATTTGGGGCCAGCGGACACAAGGCGAAGCTATGTGATTTGGTGCAGGGGAACAGCTGAATGCTGCCTAATGGAATATCTGAGCAAGATCGAGCATCCGAACTCACTAGGCCAGCACTGGCTTATGGGGCTAGATACGGTCCCTGAAGTATCTGACCTCTGGGGAAAGATGACCTCTGACCTCTGGGGAAAGATGACCAGCTCAGAGATTCAACCTCATTTCTTTATACATATTTTTCAGGCATCAATGCATAGGCACATCCCTTTAAAAATATATTAAAGTCCCCCAAAAGGGGTGAATTAACTTTGTCACTCTGGCATAGCTATGAGAATACAATGCCACACACCCTGTCAGAATGTAATAGTTACTGATGATTTTCTCTACTTACTCAACAACATAGGGTTCAGAATCTTTTCTTTTTTCCCATTTTTTTTTCCCTGATTTGATGGTATAGCTTATGTAAATGGCCACAGTTTCTGCAAACAGCCACTCAGATTATGAAAAACGGCAGTATGTTGGCTGGAGTCTGGCTACATATCCTATCAGAACTGAATCTTCACACCCGGGACCTCAGATCCTAGAAGGCTAAGGACCATCGGAGTTAGCTGCATATTGATAATTGTAGAACGTTTCCTGTAAAGGGGGAACCTGAAATCACTTGAGGACATTTAATCCCAACTATGCTAACCTCAAGAGTCACTGGCATGTATTTTTCTGTGACATTGAGAGACAAAGGATTAATCCAGGATACAGCATCTCAAAGCTGACACACGCGTCTACGTTCACCTCCGGAAGTAGATGAATTGCATATATTTTGTTCGCATTCAACGAGTCCATTTATGCAGGGAAACAAAGGCTACTTCTCTTCCATTTGGGGTTACCAGACAAATTCCATCCCCTTCTCTCTCTCTCTCTCTCTCTCCCTCGAGAAACCGGCGATTCAGATGAGAGGTTCAGTCGGAATTAGTGATTTTGGTGATGGATTGTCACCTGAATGGATAGACGCTCTCGAATTACCCCATCGCTAAGGTGAAAATGCCTCCATCCCAAGCTGCAGACTTACTTATTAAGCTTAGTGTGGCAGCTACACAGTACACGTCCAGATGCAGGACACTGGCCATTTCCGGGCTGTCTTTCTAAGGGGACGGGTGCCGTCTTCCGGGCCCACCATCTCATGTGGCTCTTCATCTCCGAACTGGCGAGAAACCAGAACGCTCCGGGTGTCGCCTTCCACAACATTCACAGGCAGTGCTAAGCATGAGGTCCTACACTCACACGCACATCCACCCGCGGGCACGCACACTCACACCTATGTACACACATCAAAAGAGATAAGTCAGCTCATAGTTAGTCTAGGAAAAAAAATATATTTATATCACGGCAATGGCACACCCTGGGTAAAATGTGACTTCAGCGATGCATATCCGAGGCAGCTCATGGGAACTGGCTTTGCTTTGTGTGGTGGCACCTAACCCGGCGTCCGTGGTACGACCTGTAGCCTCGCGTCGCTCGCTGCCGCACCAAGGCAGCGGTGACATACAGGAGCGAGATATGGAAATACATATAAATAAAACCACGAGGAGTCTGGGAACAAAGGCTCTGCAGAGCTGGTGCTGCGAGACAGTACATTCTTCATGCGACGGGAGGACCCGTGCTGAACCCTGCCCGGCTGCGGTTTCTTTCGCCGGGAAAGGGGATTCCGACGTCATCCGTGTGTTCTTCTCGGGTGTGGGCGTTGTTTCATCAGTGTCTGTGCTCCAGGACTGGCCAAGGCAGAGGCAGAAGCAACGTGTTTCGAAGGGACTAAGGAGGGTGTGTTCTGTTTTCTTCTGTGGGCTTTGTATTCAGCAACAGGAAGGGCTGTGAGGCCAAGATAGCAGAGTCTACTCCCTGTAGAGAAAAGAACAGGGGTTTAGACAAAACAGCAGCCAAGACTGTCAGCCGGTAGTCAGCCAATATTGCAAGAAAGAAGAGAAGCACGTAAAAGTTGGTGCGGCTCAGTAAGAAGTAGTTCAGGAGGGAGAGTGTGGAGTTCTTGCTTCTCTCCTTAGAAAAATGACAACTAGAGTAGCAACAAGAAAAAGTGGCTATTAATAGCTTAATTATAACAACTTGCGGAGGGTACCAGTCTTACCCAGATCGAATGGACCAGGCCGTCGAACATAGCAAAGTTGAGCTACCTGCTCAGGGTCACATCCTCCATTGTGAAGGAGCAAAGCTGGGATTGGAACCCACACAGTCTGAGCCTGTAGCCAGGTCTTAGCCTCTGTGTCAACAGCCTCTCTGTGGCAAATGAAAATTCTGACTTGGAAGAATTGTGCAAGAGGAGAAAGGCTTAGGGTTGGTAAAAGGATGTGAAAGGTGAATTGTACTACCGGAAAAGCCCTAGCTACTAGCACCCTGCCTTTCCAGAAAGGGAAATTACATATCTTGGGAACAAATCTGGAAATACTACAATCTGCCAATATTCACCGCTATGATTGAAAAAATGCAAACCAGGGGCGCCTGGGTGGCTCAGTGGGTTAAAGCCTCTGCCTTCGGCTTAGGTCATGATCTTGGGGTTCTGGGATCGAGCCCCAAGTCGGGCTGTCTGCTCAGCAGGGAGCCTGCTTCCCCCTCTTTGCCTGCCTCTCTGCCTACTGGTGATCACTCTCTCTGTGTCAAATAAATAAATCTTTAAAAAAAATGCAAACCAAGAGACTAAAAAGCACTGAATATTTTTCTTAAAGAGTAACTTCTAATGAAGGAGAGCATCTAGTAAAGGATTCACACACGCTGCATCTAACAGGCATGCAGTGTTGGGGCTATGGCACAAGTCTGGTGTCGTAGCAAGAAAGGTTTGGGGGGCTTTTGGGAGGCTAGAGCCCACCACGAACTAACCAGTCTCAACTAACCCATCGGTCTAGAACAGAACAAGATCAGCATGGCACAATGGAGTCACTGTGGCCCCTCATTGTCCTCTCAATAATCAACACGAACCAAAATAAAGAATCTTCCCTTTTTTCCTCTTGACAACTAACCACCAAGATTGCCTCGGACACCCTGTCTCCCACCACAATGGCCGTGTTCAGCAGTGGGTGGCCTCATGTAGAGAGCAAAGGGTTGAGACCAGAATCCATCTCCACAGACAATTTTGCTTGTTTTATTAAACTAATTATTTGTTTGTTTTGTACATATGTGTGTGAGCTACCCATCAAATTTAGTTTCTTTGAGGTAAATAACAATTATTTAGTCCTATAGGAAATACTTTAGAGACAGAAAGAGAAATAGTTTTCCTATAAAATATTCAACGGAGATGACTTCTGAAGCAATTTAGAATTCTAAATGTGGGTGAGGTTGTACCTACCAAGCCCTTCTAGAAGCCACTTGTCAATATCATTCATTTTTGGCAATTATGAGGAAAATGAAAGAAAAGGGCCC
>CM052810.1:160163428-160176227 GCA_028533885.1 Nasua narica | reverse complement strand
TTTTTTTTTGCATTTTCTCAATTAGCAATAATCGCATGTCAGATAAACCTCATTGGTTACGATACTGCCACTGCGCAAAGCATTTTTTTTTTGCATTTTCTAAGTTGATACTGTTACTGATGTATTACTGCTACTCCATTATGTTTCATAGGAATAAAATAATTTTAAAGACAAAAACTTATTATTTTCCTGTCTTAAATAGCATTTCCTCCTCTGCTTTTTGAAAAAGAGGCCCTGCATTTTCATTTTGTGCAGTTCCCATAAATTATGTAGCTGGTCTTGTCTGTGACATTTCAGGTAGACACCATCAGGAGTAGAAACAAGCAAACACAAGAACAAAGAAAAACAGTCAGAAGACCCAGTTTCAAAACCCGGCTCTGGGACACTCTGTAAGACATATTGTTTGTGTTTTCAGTATACTGAAGACAAAAATGATGCTGAGACTGTGACAGAATAGAGAAGACTAAAGATACATGATAAATATAAGGAACACAGAAACATGGATTGAATCTTGGATGGGAAGAAAATCATAAAGAAAATTTGGGGAACAAAATTGAATATGGACTTGATATTAAGTGATGTCACTGAATTGATATGTCATTTATTGTGATAATAGTATTGTGACTGCTAGAAGAATGTCCTGCTCTTAGGGAATACATCGATTTTTAAGAGCAAGGCAAATGTTAATCAATGAATTTAGCGAAATGGGGCGCTCGCGTTTATTGTATTATTTCACTTTTTTTAAGTTTTGAGGTTTTTCACACAAAAAAATTGGAGAAAACAAACAAATGACAGAACACAGAAGGGCTTTCTAGAAAGTTGGTAATGTCATATATTTAGACATGGGGAGTTGTTGCAAGACGTCTTTAGTTTCTATGCTTCGCCCAGCTATTCGCTTATCATGTCTGCACTCTTTTGTATATATTCTGTTCGTCAGTTCAAATGATTTAAAATGGCACTTGATAATTGAGCAAGAAATACCCAAATGTGATGCACTGTTATGTTGCTGAGTGAACATATGCCAGGGCTCAGTGTTTTTCGAGCACGAGGATTTTGCCAATTAATCCGATGATCACTTTCCTTTTGTTTGTTTTGCACAACAGATTCCAAATTTCACATTCAAAATTTTAGTGGAAATTCCAGCTCCATATGGAAAAGGAGCAGGAATAATTCGAGGAAAACTAATTGGCGACAACTTGCGCAGGGGTGGACCTGGGCCGTACAGCCCGATGCCGATACAATTTTGAGAGCCCTCTTTGAGGAAAATAATGCAAAATTATGCCTGAAAATAAATGTGGATTTAGGAAGGATCTAGGAAGGGTGGACTCAGAAATTGAGTATCTTCATTTCGTGATAAATCTGCTTGGTTTTTTTTCCCGTTTTTTTTAAGTTGGAACAAAGGAAAAATTATTCCATTTCTAGTAAATATGTGACTGTATTTACTACATTTATGTTGCTTCTCCAGGGCACCTCCAGGGAGAGATCTCAGCTTTTCATGCCTATGGGAACAAGCTTTTCCTGTCTGCTTCTCTACAATAGCTAGAAGAGAAGCACTGATCTATAGACTAGTATTATGGAAAAGAAAGGAATAGTAGAGTCTCTGATTTCCTCCTATCTGAAATGACATAAAATAATACCCAGTACATCATCGTTGCCAAGCACACAGCCTAGCTCACGCGCCAGGTCCTGGGGAAGAGCTCACGAGTGACCTAACTGAGCTTTGTTTAGTCCTCTTAATGGCCTCCTGAGATGGGAATTATTATTCCCATTTGGTGACTGAAAACATTTTCCCTGAGTTCATCCAGAGAGTAGTGCTTGAGCCAGAATTTAAATTAGGGTTTTGTGCTTCTGAGGCCTACACGCTAACCGTTACACTCTCCACTGCACTAGCCAACTGGAACAACTTCTATCGCAAGATGGGACAGACCCATGATTGCTGTCTTAAGTTCAGAGATCTGGGGTCCGTTTTTCGCGCCTCTAGTAAAAGGAATGAAGCACAGAATGGCTGAGTTTCAAAGTAGGGCCTGTAGAGCAACAGGGCAGAAGAATAAGCACAATTCGGCTTCGTGTCTTAGGCTCTCACTTCTACCAAGATCAGTCCTTCCCAGTTAGCTCCTGGAACTCTCCAAAATGTCAAAGGGAAAACAAGAAAATAGGACATTTCATGAATAGGAAAATGCATCTCTCTGATGTACATTTGTTTGTTTTACCTTAATGTTCATACTTCAGTCGCTAACTTAATGCAATTTCTTAGTTCATTTTCCTAATCGAATGATTTTTTTCTCTTATCCCAGGCAACTAAACTCACCAAGAAAGCTTAGCGACATATGCATTTTGTTTTTTTAAAACAACTCATTTTACTCCATTTTGGAGAGTTTCTGTGAAATTCATGTTGCAAAGGCTTCCCTCTCCTCTTTCGTTCTCTTCTAAGAACTGACGAACATCAACCAATCAATCGGTCATCTCAAGATTTCATTTATAAATTAACATACCCAGGGTCAGATGTTTTTTCTGCAAAAATCATATGGAAAAACTGATGTACTCTTCCTGCTTTGTATAAACTCCAAATCAGCATCAGTCAGCCTGTCTCGATTTAGTATCAATCGCCAGGACTGACTGGCAAAGTTGAAACAAATTTCAAGACCAGTTAAAAAAGGACAATCACTGATAGATTTAAAAAAAAAAACGTTAATCTTTTGAAGGTGACAGCTGAGAGCATTTGGTGCCATCAGGCAACCCTCGAATGGCCAGGGGCCCCAATACTCGTTAGGTCTTTCTTTGTAGCATGAAAGTCCTCTGCCTTCATCTGGTGACACTGTCCATGGGCCAGTTTTCGGCAGTACAGAAAACAGATATGTTTTGCTCATAGGTCTGGCAAACAAGTCTTGTCTTTCATTATAAAGACAAGTTGATATTGAGACAAGCAGAGTTCCACTTCCACTTGTGTGTGAATTCCTGGGTTGTGGTCCAGGCTGTCGGAAAGGGAGCATGGGATCACTATTGGCCGCTAGTCCAAACTTGATTCTTCGGAGTGAAGACTTTGAATAACTCCAAACAGAGCAAATCAAAAGTCCTTCAGTTTTCAGTAAATGGTTTTATAATTCTAGGAGAACGGGGTCGAAGGCAGATATCCAGTCACCAATTAAAAATATAAATTGTAGTGTTTGAAATACATGGAGTATTTATTCTATCTCTTACTCTCTCCTTGTGGGAGGACTCCAGCTCCATGTTTCTTGGGAGTAGAGAACAAAATCCTTTTGGATTGCAACTTTGAGCCACATTTATGATGGGCAGAACTTAAGTTTCTTGAAGTTTCACATCCCTCCATATGCCTCTTGGAGAACACCTTAACTAAACTGTTCTTGGGAAACTGGACGAGACGCTCCCCCATGCCGTGTATGGCCAACGTGCCTTGCAGATCCATCAAGAACCCTTTGTAGAGAGATTGGAGGTGTGTCTTGTCCCAGGATAGAAATTTCTAGAGGGTCCATTTCACATTTTTTCTCTCAGGTTTTACAAAGGCGTGTTGCAGATGCCAAGGTAAGAGGGTCTAACTATTCAGTAGTCATTCACTGCAGCTGATGGAAAAAGAACTCCGTAGTAATGTATTATCTTTCTTTACAGCCATTATGTCAATGCAGTGGTGGTGAATAACATCAACAGATGAAATTTACACGCAATTTAGTAGAAACTACGGATTTACATGAGCCTATGGTTTCTCCCTAACCAAATCAGTCATTATTCAACAAATATTTGTTCAATGTGCCAACATGAAGAAAACTCACTTAAAGTTCGGCTGAAACTTTGCCCCAGTGACGAACTAGCCTCATCAGAGGTAACGATGAGCATGATAGATGCTAAACATTGAGTACAAGAAGCAGATGTTGGGAGCAGAGAGGACCGACGCTTACAAATAAACAGTGACTAATTAACCCTGGGTGATTTAGAGAAGGCCACCTGGCTATTTTCAAGGTTATGAGATGTAGGCAGAGGGGGAAGGAAAGCATGAATTCAACAATCTCAGAGCTAAGCACAGGATTTCATCGAGGGAGCCATCTTATGGTTGACAAACTAGGCTTGGAAATTATGCAGAGACAACAGGAGCTGGCGCACAAATGAAAGAATTGTGCCACGAAGCTGTGCTTGTAACTGTCTTGGCTTGTTTGCTGCACATGTAAATAATTACAGGTAATTAATTACCAATCAGTACTTATTACCAATTAACGGGTAATAATTACTGATCGGTCGACAACAGAAAGAAATTTGTCTTTGGAGTCTCAGACTACAGCTAAACAAGGGAGCCTTGAAGACTGCTTAGTAGAGCTATCTCCTTTCCACCTCAAGGTTTATGGAAATAGAAACTGGGATTCAGGAAGTATTTGCCTAAAGTCACTCAGACTCCATGTCTGTTTAATCCTTCTTTTAGCATCTGATAATACAGACATACTCAAACTTGACACAAATGAAAATGGGAAATGTCTATGTACGAAGCCTCAGACACAAAGCCTGTAAATATTTGTGGAAGTACACCTACCCTGGCTTTTCCCAGGGTTGTATTTGGTAATCTTTTTGATAGATTATATGCACATTTACAATTATATGAGGCAAATGGGGTAAAGAAATGGGGAAAAGGCATGGGGGATAGTTCTTGGCAACTCCTCTAAAATTTCAAACTTGGATTCTGACAATGGAAACATAATGAGAAATGCTGTGACTTTCCAAAAAGGAGACTTTAAGAGAATTTTTTTTTTTCATAGTCATCACACTGAAAATGATAGAACTGATCCTGTAGAAGCTTTTAAAAATGTGGTCAATTAAAAACCTACTCCCTAGTAAGTAGGAAAACTAGATATCATTACTGATATGGGTTGTTCAGGGCAGTCTGGTCATGGTTAGGTTATCTTGTAGGGAAGCACTGTGTGTGATATCCAACCCAGACAGAGAGATGAACTGCGGATGCATGTAATGTATTCCTTACTGTAATATCTAGCTCACTCATTTTACATAATTTTACTAAAAAAGGGGGGGGGAAGGGGAAGCCTGCCATCCTATCTCCAAAATGATGAGATTAGTTTTACTTTCAGATATTTTTTAAAGATCACACTAACACAGCACATTTCTTATTGGATGTTAATACATTGATTTAGGTGCCTTGGTTTTTTTTTTTTTTTTAAGATTTTATTTATTTATTTATTTATTTATTTATTTATTTATTTATTTGACAGAGAGAGAGAGAGAGACCACGAGTGGGCAGAGAGGCAGGCAGAGAGAGAGGGAGAAGCAGGCTCCTCAGTGAGCAGAGAGCCCGACGTGGGACTTGATCACAGGACCCCGAGATCATGACCTGAGCCCAAGGCAGAGGCTATAACCTGCTGAGCCACCCAGGCACCCCTAGGTGCCTTGGTTTTTAAGCAGCTAGATGGGCCGATTCATTCAGAAAATGTAGAATAATGAAGTCATAGATGGAGGGAATCATTGGCTGAAGTTTAGTACTTACCGCCAAGCAATGCTTACAAAATAGAAAGAACATTACCTGATTTTCTGGTAGTTTTATTTAATAAATTGTTGACCTAGAGTATGTAATTAAGCATGGCATAATGAAGACAAGCTGATTCAGAATTTGTTTCCAAATGCTTCTTTTGTTTGTTTGTTTTAAAGATTTATTTATTTGAGGGGGAGAGGGGCAGAGGGAGAGGAAAGAGAGCAAATCTTCAAGCAGATTCCCCGATAAGCTCGGAGCCCCACTGAGATCATGACCTGAGCTGAAACCAAGAGTCAGACCCTTAATGGACTGAGCCACTCAGGCTATCATCAAATGCTTCTTTCTTCCCTGTTGCCCATAGCTATTTAGAGGTAGAAAATAAGAGGAAGGACTAACTTGACAGTGGCAGCCAATCAGAAGATTTTCTAATGGAAAATTTCCCTTTGAACTTTAAATAAAAGCACATTTTATTGTGCATCAACAAAACATACCGCCCAGGGAGATGTACACACATATCACGCCGTACTTTAGCATGTGGGCCAATGACAATTGTGTCTCCACAAGCCAAGAGTCTTATATTTATTTTTAATTTCTACATGTAGTTGGTGAGTGTTTTTCTCCTTCAAAAGCCTTTTTCCTCTAACTACTCATGTTCACTTGTTCTTACAGCAAGGAAAAATGGAGCAGAAAAAAGGGTTACATCAAATAAAATAGTGAGATCTGATTCAGTTTAGTAAGTATACATTAGGTAACACTAAATCCAAGACCTTGTGCTACATTTTCCAATGTACCAGGAATTTTGGGTCTAGGTGTTTTTGTGGACTTTATTTATACAGTTCTTGGGATCTTGATTCTGGAAACGTCCAGATTCTAGACCAGCTTTCTCTCTTTAAATCCATCAGGAAACAGTAGCTCCGAGAAAGGTGCTTGGTCTATTCCAAGGATTTTAGGAGGCCTGCAGTGAGTCAAGGTGGCACCAGCAGCCTGCTTCCCCAGGAGATAGGAGTGGTTGAGGGGCTTTGCTAACTCACATTACACTGAACCCGAATCTCTCTTTGAGAAATAACAAACTATGAAACAAAAAGTTTACACTGAAAATATTAAGAAAAACTGTATCCATATGTATGCTGGCTACATGAGAGAATTGTTGCAAACATTCTCCAGGAGGGAATAACATAGGAAATGTGGAACCATGAATAACCAAAGATTGAAGCATCATGGTGCTAGGTGAGGTGGGATTGATATGATTGCAAAAGAAGAGAATAGAGAGGAATTTGACACTGATAGAACAGGAGAGAAAAAGCAGGGTCTACATTAGGAGCTTGGGGCCAAGGTTATTTTGAGTCTCCTAACTATTTTCCTTTCTTTCTGTTGGACACTCTCCATGCTATCCTGGGCTGTCAAGCTATCCCTCTTTAAAACTATTTTTTTAATAGTATCTTATTTGCAGTCTTGACGACCTCCAATGCGTAAAAGGCACACTTTCTCTACAACACCCCATGTGAGTCCTCACTGCCACCCTTCTGCAAAGCTCACCTCTTCTCTGTTGCCCTTGGCCCATTTGTAGGCTTCTCCAAGGCCACCCACTTTAAACGAATGCATAACTGAGGAACTGGATCCAGAACTGGGTTTAGTCACTCCTCAGCTGGTCCCTCACCATCATCCCTCTGCTCGCTCTTCTTCCTTCCACCCTCTCTACCTTGGCAGTTTTCAGAATAAATCCCTGCACTGAAATTCCCAGTTGTACCCTCATGTCATTTGCACTGACAACGAACAAGATTCAGTCCCCAAATCTGATAGGCACAGTCAAGTTCACCCTTCTAGTGTTTATTTATGTAACCATATTATAGTGTAGGTTGTCAACAAATGTGGAGGTATATTGTATTTGTTAGGAATCTCCTTTAGATGGCAAGCCTGGATATGTATGACAATTTGTAGGTGCATTACCTTAGGGGGACAATCTAGTTCTGTTTCTTAAAAAATACTTCACACACACCTGAGTCAATATGGCCAATCCCTGGCAAATAGGGTGCTGCTCCAAGGGAGGTGATTCACTGTCTATTAACCACTTACTCACTACTTCTGAAATAAGGATTGTATCTACAATTAGCTCAGAACCACTAAGAATGGGGAAAAGGAAAGAAAGATGTTAAAGGAATGAGGGTATCTTCTTTAAAGCACAGATTCTTTAGCACTAGAACAAAATAAGGAATCAGAAGACATAGTTTTTCATAAGAGTATAAAACAGAAATGCTAAAAGTGAAAACACTTTTTTTTTAAGGAGGGCATTATAGCACACCCATTAGAACAACTAAGAACAAACTAACAAAAATACTGAAAATATCAGACGCTGGTGAAGATGAGGAACAATAGGAGCTCTCATTCATTGCTGGTGGGAATGCAAAAATGGAACCCTACGGCCGCTTTGGAAGGCAGTTTGTAGTTTCTAATAAAGATACACCTATCAATGGGCATCCAATTCTTAGCTATTTACCTAAGTGAAGCTAAAACTTATGTTCACACAAAAACCTATACATGAATATTTGCAGAGCTCCATTCAGCATCACCAAAAACTGGAAAACCCCAATGTTTTTCAGTGCATGAATAACAATCCATGGTACACCAATATAATGGAAAACTCATTGGCAATAAAAAGAAGAAAGCTATTGACACATGGGACAGCTTGGCTGGATCTTGATAGCATTACCCTACATAAAAGAAGGCAGTTCCAAAAGATTATGTATAACATGATCTTTTTTTTATATGATTTTAGATGAAAGGTCTCGAAAAGACAAAACCGTAGTGATGCGTGCAGATCAGAGGTTGCCAGGGGAGCAGAGTTGGAGAAAGGAGTGGCCATACAAGGATACCATGGGGGAATTTGTGGGTTCACTGGAAAGATCCGTTGTCGTGTTTACATCAATCCATAGATGTGTTAAAATTCACAGAACTCTACATCCAAATGAGTCAATTTTACTGTATGGTAATTAAAAATTAAATTTTTTAAAAAAGTGGTAAGAAGATGGGCAGGAAAGAATAGCTAACAGGAACCACTCTTGGTTTAAATCTTAAGTGTAATTTTTACCAAAGAAACCAGTGCAAAAGGATTTCTTTCTAGCTGCACAAAGAAGCCACAGAAACTACTGAATACCTAGATAAACTACCAGGAATTTGTCATTTTATTTTTTAAGTTTGAATAAAACTAGTTTTCTGATCTGTGGGACAGGAGAATGACATGAGGGGTTGGTGTTACAGTAGAAACCACAGGGAAGCCACATTTCCTCCCTTACATATTCATTGCTTGAAAAAGAGGTTTTTCTAAAATGGGGGCTATAAAAATATTTCCCAAGGAAAGTTGAAAGTTTAAATCAACATATTATCTTTGGAAATGACATTTGTTAGTGAAAAACCATCACCTGCCTTCAATAGGCAAGTTTGTGTCCTTACCTTTTAGTGTTGAGCGTGGTTGCCATGGCTAGACATCAGAGCGAAGGGAAGAAGATTCCTTTTATTTTGCTTCTCTCTTTGGCTTTAGCTGTTCATGCCTATCATTCCCGAGAATTTATGGGCTTAATCAGCAATCAAGAGACAGCTTTGTTGCTTACGTGGTGAGATAGGACTTTCTGAAACCATGCATTTCAAATATTCATCAATCTACATAATAAGGTAATTCCTTTATTATTTTGGTATGACATCATCCTTGTCACTGTTGGTATGGATGTGCTTTTATAATTAGGCTACAGATTTACCTGATCTTTATTTTAAATTCTTCATACCAAAAGTTTGCCCTTTGTGATATTTTTTTTCTTAACATGGATGAATATCTGTTTACTAAAATAGCTTCATTTGTTGTTGTTTAGAATCTAATGCTCTTGGGGCGTCTGGGTGGCTCGGTGGGTTAAAGCCTCTGCCTTCGGCTCAGGTCATGATCTCAGGGTCCTGGGATCCGGATCCGGCCGCATGGGCTCTCTGCTCAGCAGGGAGCCTGCTTCCCCCCTCTCTCTCTGCCTGCCTCTCTGTCTTCTTGTGATCTCTCTCTGTCAAATAAATAAATAAAATCTTTAAAATAAAAAAAAAGAATCTAATACTTTTTTTTTTTTAAAGATTTTATTTATTTGACAGAGAGATCAAAGTAGACAGGCAGACAGAGAGAGAGAGGAGGAAGCAGGTTCCCTGCTGAGCAGAACACCTGATGTGGGGCTCCCTGGGATCATGACCTGAGCCGAAGACAGAGGCTTTAACCCTTTGAGCCACCCAGGCACCCCTAGAATCCAATGCTCTTGTACAGAGCTAGGCATTTCAGACTCTCAACTTCTGAAATCTGTTGTTTCTTCTCTACCTGTGGGAAACCACCAAAACCAGGTACCGTTGTTAGGAACACAACAACATCACAAAACAAAAATATCTGTGACAGCATATAAGGACCCAGACTAAAAGTCAATAAACTGTGACCCTGGGCTGGCTGCCTGTTTTTCTAAATAAAGTTTTATTAGAACATAGTCACACCTATTTGTTTATACAGTATCACGGTATATTTCATGGTACAGTGGCAGAGGTGAGTAGATGTGACAGAGACCAGGTAGCACACAAAGCCAAAAATATTTACTAATCTGTTTTTTTTTTTTTTATACAGAAAAATGTGTGTTGAACCCCAGACAGAACTTTTAGCTCAGCCAGCGCTTCACTTATATTTTGACAAATTTGATCTTAAACATTTAACAAGCTCAAGTTATAGTTAAATTAAACCTTAGTTTATTGCTTCTGAAAACACCTTGGGAGAGTGTTAAATGGAATTTGAAATTAAGCAAAGGGCACATTCACTGAGATAGTGCTTATCAAAGCCTGAATGTGCAAAAGGGCTGGATCACCACGATGAAATCCACATGTATATTCACAAAACTGTTAAACATTGGAGCTCCCTGTTAAACACCCAGCCTTCCTAAAATGATAGGAAAAGCATAACCAGAAGAATGGGCATTGAGTAATGAGCGTGCGAGGTAACACTTCATCAGAAAGATACACATATTTTTTCACCTTAAATCTTAGCTTATCTTTAAAAGAAAAACACAAACCAAAAAAAAAAAAAAAAAGAAAGAAAAACACAAACCTTCTATCTTTGAGGCAAAAATTGGAGACTATTAACCAAAGGAATTTCGGGCATTCAAAGTCACCACTCAGAAGAGTTAAGTCTTCAGGATTTCCTTTGTTGAGTGGATTTGTATAATAGCCAAGAGGAAAAAACAATACAAATGGAACCAGTTGTTTCACCCTTTTCTATCTGGGATTATGAACGCATTACATTGACTTTAACATACAATTAAATTTCTGAGGTTTCCCAGGTTTGTCTGTAGAGTCTATACGTCAGTCGTGGGCATTGCTGCCCCACCAACCTGCAATACTCAGCACAGATTCCTTGCAACCAAACCTGGACGTCGCTGTGAAGGTGTCCCAATTACCTTCTGTCATTTTGTCGCTGCTGCCATTGGATTAAGGAATGTTTGGGAGACCCACCTGTGCTATTTATGGGAGGGTAGCTGCCAGGGCGTCCTCCTCCACCCTATGATGCACAGGCTGCCAGGGTGGCCCGGCCAGGCTGGGCTCTCGGACCACCTGCGCACTGTGCCGGGAGCATTTCTTTTCTTGCTTCCTATAATTCTCAGGCCTTCATGTTGTCTGTGGCAGGTGTAGTCTATTGGAAATTATAAATTTATACTCATAAATATAACAATATATATTACGAATATTTAAATGTATGATCCCATGTATCATTCGCCTGCCGAAGAGCACCTTTAAAGTTGTCAGTCTACACTCTGCTGTAGTATCTCATTCTTAATTGGTTTTTGATGCCTTTTCTCTCCCTCACAGTAGCATCTCACCCCCTTTCTCTTTTTCTTCCTTTTCTCTGGCTCTTTCTATCTGCCTCTCCTTTTTTTTCCCCCTCATTTGTCACTCTCGTATAGCTTTGTGCCTGAAACTAGGTCATGAGACTCTCAAGATGTCAGCTTCAAATTTAGTTCTCAATTCCCTGTCTTTAAACCACTTTAGACGTAGGGAATGGTTTGCTCTTCTTTGTGGTTAGATGCAACAATTTGAATACCCTCTGCACAGGACTTTTTCTTTGTACCTACTTGCTTACACGGCTTCTTATCAGTCATCATGCATTGGTATTCACACGTATCAAGGATCTGGGCCGGCCTGAAAACCTTCAGGTCGCGATAATGTGTTTGTTTTTTGTTTTTCATTTCTCAGAGATGGGGAAAAAGCACCTTACAAAAGGAACATCAACTTAATTTTTTTTTTAAAGATTTTATTTATTTGACAGAGAGAGAGAAATCACAGGCAGGCAGAGAGAGGGGGAAGCAGGCTCCCTGCTGAGCGGAGAGCCCAATGTGGGGCTCGATCCCAGGACCCTGAGATCATGACCTGAGCTGAAGGCAGAGGATTAAGTCACTGAGCCACCCAGGTGCCCACATCAACTTAATTTTTGTCACCACATTTATGCAACAGTTCCACCAACCAAATAAGACCTACTTCTTACAAATGCAATTATGGTTATACCTCACTGAAGGAAAGGATTTTTAAATATTAAAAATAAAATGAGCCACAAAAAACTCAAACATCCTCCCCTAGGAACAAATAGTAAAATCTGGTGTTCATTAAAATACTTGAATGCTAATGGAAAAGAAAAATGTAAGCCCCATGTCTCTATTTCTTTGGACCAAGACAGTGTGGTTTCTCAGTTTTCTCAAGGTCTGGCCAATTTGGGATCTGGTGAGACTCTTTGGAGACAGGAAATGTGAGGTTGAATGTAGAGTAAAAATGGGTGAAATGGTTTGGGGCTTTCTTGCAATGTACATCTCCTTGACCTTCCCCATGGTGGGTACCATCAGGCACAAGGAGTTCAAAGCCCTTGCCGACTCCTCTCTGTTGCCAGAGACTCACCACCACCAAAGTGAGGGAAAAGGTCTATAAGAAAACAACACAACACAACACAAGACCAAATGTGGAGATTTTAGAGGATCTAGGGATTTCAAATGCAGACAAGGAAAACATTTTAAGAATCAAGAGCATCCTAAAAAAAAAAAAAAAAAAGAATCAAGAGCATCCTAAAGGAAGTGATGCTTCTCCCCACCCCTACCTCCCCCGCCCCTCCCCCACACCTTTCCAGGCACATTTTCCTTCTTGCTCTCACTTCCAACTAGACCCTCAGTCTGAGCAGGATAGTCCAGAGACATTTGCCTTTTTTTTTTTTTCACTTCAATTGGCTATACTAGTTAACATACCACCAATGACAGTCATTTTTGCTACAGAGTTCCC
>CM052810.1:160069807-160163328 GCA_028533885.1 Nasua narica | reverse complement strand
TCCCAGCCTGATGGCCTGAAGGGAAAAAGCTGGAAGAGTTTTATGAAAGGCAGTCAACATTTAAATTTCTGACTTGCTAATTAGGTGAGAGACAATGATAACTTCATTATGTGTTTGTTGAAATATTTGTTGCCAGTTCTCCACTTTTTTATTTTTTTTTAAAGATTTTATTTATTTATTAGAGAAAGAGAGATAGTGAGAGAAAGCATGAGAAGGGAGAAGGTGAGAGTGAGAAGTGGACTCCCCATGAAGCTGGGAGCCTGATGTGGGACTCGATCTCGGGTCTCTGGGATCATGACCTGAGCCAAAGGCAGTTGCTTAACCAAGTGAGCCACCCAGGCGCCCAGTTCTCCACTTTTTTAAACTGAAGTATGTGTGTGCCATATTATGTGCTAAATAAATGATAGGCCTCATTATTAGTAATATAAATTTTAAAAATCAGAAATGATCTCTTATCTATGTGTATAAAATTTAATTAATTAACTTTTTTGAGTTGGTAGCATATGAAGAGAGTATACAGCTCAAGAATTAATTGAAGGGGGGTGCCTGGGTGGCTCAGTGGGTCAAAGCCTCTGCTTTCGGCTCAGATCATGATCTCAGGGTCCTGGGATTGAGCCCAGCATCAGGGTCTCTGCTCAGCAGGGAGCCTGCTTCCCTCTCTCTCTGCCTGCTTCTCTGTTTACTTGTGATCTCTCTCTCTCTGTCAAATAAATAAATAAATCTTAAAAAAAAGAATTAATTGAGGGATAAGATATACATAAGTAAAATGATAACTCTTTTATTGTAGAAATAGCAATAGACAGAAATATAACTGCTAATAATAAAAGTTTTCCAAAAAGGGAAGCATCTTAAAATGATATGTTCCATTCTCTCTCTCTTTTCTTGTTTTATTAAATACATAATGGAGATGGTTCAATGTCGGTAAATAGACACACATTATTTTTATTTTTTTAAAGATTATTTATTTGGGAGAGAGTACAGAGGAGTGAGAGCTAGGGGAGGGCCAGAGAATCCTCAAACTCCCTGCTGAGTGCAGAGCCTGATGTGGGTCTTGATCCCAGGATGCTGAGATTGTGACCTGAGTGGAAATCAAGAGTCGGCTACCTAACTGACTGAACCACCCAGGTGCCTGACACACATTATTTTTAATGGTTGAAATCATTTTATAAAGTCGTATATTTAACAAATCAAGTTTTGATACATTTTTAGGTTATTTCTATGTTTTTAAAAAATTAGTCACAAAAATGCTGTAATAAACTTCTAAAAACTTGGTAGTGGGCAAGAACTTCCTAAATGTTATGCCAAAAGCAAAATCATGAAAGAAAAGTCTAAATTTCTTTACCAAAACAAACAAAAACAAAATCATACTAGTGAAAAAAAAGAATGGAAACAAAATCTTATACAGAATTTTGAAAGATAAATGACAAACTAGAACTATTGCAACATAGAAAATAAAAGTTACATTCTCAATATATAAAGAACATTTGTGAATGAATCCCAAATAGGACTACCCTAACCGAAGTATAGGGAAAGGTCTTACACAGGTAGGTAGTAAAAAATCAGATGGCTAATAATGAGATGCCTTCTTTTTGCCAAAGAAAAAGCTTACTTTTTTTTTTTTAACACAATTAGAGTCAGTGAGAGGAAATGACTGTTTTTAACACATTTGGCCCTTTTCTTTTTCTATAGGTTTTCCATATGATTTCATCTATCACTGCCTTTAAATATCACATATTTTCCAGGATGCCTGGGGTGGAGGGTCAGTCAGTTAAGTGTCTGCCCTCAGCTCAGGTCATGTTCCCTGGGTGCTGGGACTGAGTCCCACTGTGGGCTCCTTGCTCAGCAGAGAGTCTGCTTTTCCCTCTGCCTGTTGCTCCCCCTGCTTGTGTGTGCGCGCTCTCTCTCTCTCTGATAAATAAATAAGTAAATAAGTAAGTAAGAAAGAAAGAAAATAAATAAATAAATAAATAAATAAATAAATAAAATCTTAAAAAAATATGTCACATACATTCCAACTACTTCCAATTATGTACATCTTTTCTTGGGCTTTAGATTCATCCACACATCTGCCTACTTGAGCCGTCCACTTCATTATCTGACAAATATCTCAAAATTTACATATCCACACAGCACTTTTAATTGTCTTTTCATTCCTGATCATCTTTCAGTCTTTGTTCAGCCAGGGCTCCACATTTCAGGGTAGAATTGTTCTTCCTCTCCACACTCAGTTTCACCTCAGCGCTGTTTCCAAGTACATCCTTGGTCCAGTAATTCCTCTCCAGTCCCATCAAGATGGCTGTGGTCCAAATCACCATCCATGCCTTCCTGAATTACAGCAAGAGCTTCCTAATTGCTCCTTTCAACTCTTTCTCCCCCTCCCCACTGATTTTCCACTTTTCAAATGGTAATAGATACTGTTCAAGTGTAAATAGATCATGCTTCTTCCAAGCCTGAAATTCTTTAATGGCTTTTCTTACTTTCCTATTAAATTCAAACAAATGGTAAACAGAAGAGCACAGGATGTGCACTATGTATGTTTATGTGTATACGTATATGTGCATATGTGTATATACATATATGCATGTGTACACATATACATACATATACACTCATACACACATATATACATATACATACATATATGTATGTGTACATATACGTGTGTGTGTGTGTGTGTGTGTGTGTATAATATATATGTTTATCAAAGCCGTCCGTGGTGTGACCACCACCCACTGCTGGAGACTTACTTTGGGGTAATCTTTTGCCTTCCTCTTCTCTCACCTTCCACCTCCCCTGAGGGTCCTCAAATGTGCCAAGTTCTTGCCTGGTCAGGAACTTGGCACCCACAGATCCCCTTTTTCTCAAATGCCCTTGCCCCACTCTCAGAGGTCTTTCTCTTCCTTGTCATTCAGCACACAAGATATAGGTACTACCTCCTTGTGAGTCTTTCCCCGAATACCTTGCTAAAATAGATTCATCCCATGATTCTCTCTCATAAACTTCCCTGCATTGTTTTCTTCCCCATAACTTCTCAGAGTTTGTATTTTTATATCTAATTGTGAAATAATTTGATCATAAGGCATCCGGGCAGTGATCACAACTGTATTTGGTTCATGACTGTATTTTTAATTCTCCCATAATAGTGAAAATTATAAGATAAGAAGGAAGGAAGGAGAGACATCCAGGGAAGATGGTGGAGGAAGAGGACCTTAAGTGAAACTTGTCTCATAGATACAACTCGATAACATTCAAATCAGTGTAAATAACCCAAAAAACAACTCGAAGACTGGGGGAACAGACTCTCCACAACTAAATGTAGAGAAGAGACTACATTGAAGAGGGTAGGAAGGGCAGAGACATAGTAGGAAACAAAAGCCTGTGGGTCCGGCTGCTAGAGGGAGGGAGCCACATGGGAAGAAGAGAGAGAAACAGATTATCACACCATGGAACTTGCCCAGGGTAGACAAATCTCCATTGTATTTGGGCTTTGAAAGCCATAAGGGATGAATTTTGTGAGTTCTTACAACCAGTAAGAATTAAAATCTAGAACTTAAAATCACCTGGCTTGGCTCTAGGAGAGCTAGTGGGAGGAAGCTGAGTCCCCCCCCCCCTTAAAGAGACAGCACAACAAATAGCCCCTCAGAGGTACAGCATAGAAGCAGCAGTTTAAAAAAACACCTGGGGCATAGGGGAGGGAGATTTATTTACCAATCTCAGAGTGTGTGCTGGAGGGGCAGGGATCCTTAGGAGACTTCTCCAGGAGCAAAGAAGTTGGTGGGCACCATTTCCCTCCTCCACCCCCCAGCCTAAATGCACGGAACCAGGGCAATGCCCAAACTCCCCACCTAACTTCCTAACACTGTGCTCCACCCTTGCAATTCCTATTCAGGCACACCCCCTCCAGCCAGGCTTCTCTTACCAGGTCACTTCCCCCAGCCGATTCTCCCAAGCAAGCCCTGCTAAGGCTGTACGCCCCACCTCTGCGCATTTCTGTGGATCCCTCCCATCCAACCCAGCCTGTCCCAGCAGTTACAGGTCCCCTCCTGCAGTGAACCAGCATGGAACTCACTGGCACTGCACACTCCCTGCCCCGTGTTCTCCTGCAGACCCACCCTCTCCTATACACTGTTGGCTAGAGCCCATGCAAAGCAGTGCCACAAATGCAAGCAGTCTCAACAAGGGCAGCACCGCTCCAAAGTGACCCCTGCCTCAGGGAGAAGGGGGAAGATAAGCACATACACCAGTCTGACTACAATATCAGCAGTGGGCTGGGGTAAACAGCTGGTCTTACTGCAGACTCTTTCCCTACCCCCCACCCTCTAATCAACAAAACCTTCTCAGGGAAGTATCCTGCAGTTTGGTGTTGCTGCATCTCTGGCAAATGCCTGGTCTGACTGAACTCAAGCCCAAGGTGGCCCCAGACTGGTCCACTAACAGCACAGGGATCAAACTCTGCCCACAACAGGCAAAGAGAGACATTGCAGATGATTGACTGGATTGAGAGAAAAAGCAGCTCAGCTACAACAGTACATGCAAGATACCCCTGAAGCACCAGATTCCAGTGAACAGGAGACACTGTACCACAAGGCACTACAGGACCTCTTCTCCATAAGTCCATTACTTCCAAGAGCAGGAGATATAGCTGACTTTTAGGAACAGAAAATTAGACAAAATGAGATTGAAGGAATATATTCCAAATGAAAGAACAAGATAAAATCACAGTAAGATACCTAAACAAAATGGAAAGAAGTAATATGCCTAATAGAGAATTTAAAGTAATGGTTGTAAATATACTTACAAGACTTGAGAAAAGAGTGGAGGACTGCAGTGAGACCCTTACTAAAGAGATAGAAAACATAAAAAAGAACCAGTTAGAGTTGAAGAACTTAATACATAAAATTGGGAATACACTAGAGGGAATGAATAGTAGAATAGAGGAAGCAGAAGAACAAATCAGCAACCTGGAGGACAGAGTCATGGAAAGCAATCACACTGAGCACATGAGAGAAAAAAAGTATAAAATGAAAAATAGGCTTAGGGAACTCAGTAACACCATCAAGCATAATATTTGCTTATAGAGATCCCGGAAGGAGAAGAGATAAAAAGGGGCAGAAAATTTATTAGAAGAAATAATAGCTGAAAACTTCCCAAATCTGGAGAACAAAACAGAAATCCAGATCAAGGAGGCACAGGGAATCCCAAGCAAAATCAAACCAAGGAGGGCCACACCAAGACACATAGTAATTAAAATGGCAAAAGTGGTGATAAAGAGAGAATTTCCAGAGCAGCAGGAGAAACAGTTACATACACGGAAAACCCCATAAGGTAATCAGCTGATTTATCAGCAGACTTTGCAGGACAGAAGATAGTGGTATGATCTATTCAAAGTGCTGAAAGAAAAAATCGTTCAGCAAAGTTATCACTCAGAATAGGAGAGATAAAGAGTTTCCCATGCAAACAAAAGTTAAAGGAATTCATGACCACTAAATCAGCCCTACAAGAAATGCTAAAGAGGACTCTGAATGAAACAGAAAGCTCATAAGTAGAAGTAAGAAAAGTAGGAAGCACAAAAGCAGTAAAAATAAGTATATCTATAAAAATCAGTCAAGGGACTCACAAAATAAAAGGATATAAAATATGACATCATGTATCTAAAATGTGGCAGGCCAGAGGAGTGAAGAATGGGCTCAAACTTAAGCAACCATCAAATTAATATAGACTTCTATATACAGAAGTTATTATATACAAACTGAATGGCAACCACAGATAAAAACCAGTAATAGATATGCAAAAAATAAAGAGTAAGCAATCCAAATATATCACTAAGCCCCCAACAATCTATGAAAGAGAGCAAGAGAAGAAAGGATCAGAGAAAAACTACAACAACAGCAACAAAACAAGTAACAAAATGGTAATGGTACATCTCTATCAGTAATTACTTTGAATGTAAATAGACTAAACATTCCAATCAAAAGAAATAGGGTGACGGAGTGAATAAAAAAGCAAGGCCTATCTATTTGCTACCAAGAAGATACTCATTTTTGATCTAAAGATACCTGCAGATTGAACATGAGGGAATGGAGAAACACTTTTTTATCATACAAATAGCTGTCAAAAGATAGCCAAGGCAGTGATACTTACATCAAACAAAATAGACGTAAAGAAAAAAAAAAAGACTGCAGCACGAGACAAAGAAGGACAGTATATAATAAAAAAAGAAGACAATCCAGCAAGAAGATATAAGAATTGTAAATATTTATGCACCCAATGTGGGAGCACCCAGATACATACAGCAGCTCATAACATAAAGGAAGTAGTCAATAGTAATACAGTAAAAGCAGGGAACATTAAGACCCCACTTGCAACAATGGATAG
Source organism: Nasua narica (assembly GCA_028533885.1). Taxonomy (NCBI): domain Eukaryota; kingdom Metazoa; phylum Chordata; class Mammalia; order Carnivora; family Procyonidae; genus Nasua; species Nasua narica. The sequence goes on along the minus strand of CM052810.1, from coordinate 160,156,953 downwards.
ATCATCCAAGCAGAAAATCAACAAGGAAATGGTGGCTTTGAATGACACATTGTACCAGATGGATCTAACAGGTATACATTCCATCCTAAAACATCAGAATACATATTCTTTTCAAATGCACATGGAACATTTTCCAGAATAGATCACATATAGGCCACAAAAGAAGTCTTAATAAATTCAAAATGATTAAAATCATACTAAGTATTTTTTCTGGCCACAGTACTATGAAACTAGAAGTTAAACACAAGAAAAGATCTGAAAAGAGCACACATATATGGAGGTTGAATAATATGCTACTAGGCAATGAATGGGTCAATCAAGAAATCAAAGAGAAAATTAAAAAAATTCTTGGAGACAAATGAAAATGATAACACAATGGTTCAAAATCTCTGGGATGCAGCAAAAGTAGTTGTAAGAGGGAGGTTTATAAAAAAAAAAAAAAAAAGAGGGAGGTTTATAACAATACCGGCCTACTTCAAGAAGCAAGAAAACTCTCAAATAAGTAACCTAACCTTATACCAAATAGAGCTAGGAAAGGAAGAACAAACCAAACCCCAAACCAGTAGAAGGAAGAAAATAATAAAGGTTAGAACAGAAATAAACAAAATAGAAACAAATAAACAAAAGCAATAGATCAATGAAACCAGTAGCCAGTTCTTTGAAAAGATCAACAAAATTGATAAGCCTTTAGTCAGACTCATAAAAGAGAAAGAGAGAGAGGACTCAAACAAAATCAGAACTGAAAGAAGAGAAATAACAACCGACACCGCAGAAATACAAAGGACTGTAACGGAATATTATGAAAAATTACATTGGACAACCTAGAAGAAATGGATAAATTCCTAGAAACATAACTTCCTAAAAGTGAATCAGGAAGAAAGAGAATATTTGAACAGACTTATTATCAGTGGTAAAATTGAATCAGTAATCAAAAAACTCCCAACAAACAAAAGTCTAAGACCAGAGGGCCCGTAAGAATTAGGTGAATTCTACCTAACATTTAAAGAGGAGTTAATACCTATTCTTCTCAAACCATTCCAAAAAACAGAAGAGGAAAGAAAGCTTCCAAATTCATCCTATGAGGCCAGCATTACCTTCATGCCAAAACAAGATTTAGACACAACAAAAAAAGAGAAGTACTGGCCAATATCTCTGATGAACGTAAATGAAAAAATCCTCAATAAAATACTAGCAAACCAAATCCAACAATACATTAAAGAAACCACTCGCCACAATCAAGTGGGATTTATTTCAGGGATGCAAGAGTGGTTCAATATTCACAAATCAATCAAAGTGATACATCACATCAACAAGAGAAAGGAAAAATACCTTACGGTCATTTCAATAGATGCAGAAAAAGCACTGAACAAAGTACAACATCTGTTCATGATAAAAACCCTCAGCAAAGTAGGTTTAGAGGAATATACCTCAATGTAATAAAGGTCATTTATGAGAAACCTACAGCTAACAACATCCTCGATGGTGAACAACTGAGAGCTTTTCCCTGAAGGTCAGGAACAAGACAGGATATCCATCTCACCACTTTTATTCCACATAGTACTAGACTAAGTCCTACACGCATCAATCAGACAAGAAAAAAGAAAAGAAAATGCATCCAAACTGGTAAGAAGAAACTAAAACTTTCACTATTTGCAGATGACATGATACTATATATCGAAAATCCTAAAGACTCCTCCAAAAAGCTACTATAACTGATAAATGAATTCAGTAAGATGGCAGGATACAACATCAATATAAGAAATCTATTGCATATACACTAATAATGAATCAGCAGAAAGAGAGATTAAGAAAACAATCCCATTTATAAATGCACTCAAAATAATAAAATACCTAAGAATAAACTTAACCAAAGAAGTGAAAGGCCTGTGGTCTAAAATTTATAACACAGTGATGAAAGAAAATGAAGATGACACAAACAAGTAGAAAGATAATCCATGCTCACGGATTGGAATAATCAATATTGTTAAAATGTCCATGTTACCAAAGCAATCTACAGATTTAATCCAATCCCTATCAAAATACCAACAATATATTTTATAGAACTAGAACAAATAATGTTAAAATTTGTATGCAACCAAAAAAGACCCCAAACAGTCAAAGCAATCTTGAAAAAGAAGAACAAAACTGGAGGTATCACAATCCCAGATTTCAAGTTATTCTACAAAGCTGTAGTCACCCAAACAGTATGGTACTGGCAAAAAAATAGACACATTGATCAATAGAATAGAATAGCCCAGAAACAAACCCAAGATTATATGGTCAATTAATCTTTAGCAAAAGGTATAAAAATATGCAATGGGAAAAAGAGGGTCTCTTCAACAAATGGTGTTGGGAAAACTAGACAGCTACATGTGAAAGAATGAAATGGGACCACTTTCTTACACCATACAGAAAAATAAACTCAAAATGGATGAAAGACTAAATGTGAGGCCTGAAACCACAAAAATTCTAAAAGAGATCACAGACAGTAATTTCTCTGACATCAGCCATAGCAACATATGTCTCCTGAGACAAGGGAAACAAAACTAAAACAAACTTTTGAGATTACGCTCAAACTAAAAAGTTTCTACAGCAAACACTCAACAAAACTCAAAGATAGTCTACTGAATGGGAGAAGATATTTCCAAATAACATGTTCGATAAAAGTGTAGGATCCAAAATATAAACAATCTTATACAACTCGACACCAAAAAACCCCAGATAACCCTATTAAAAATGGGCAGAAGACATGAACAGACATTTCTCCAAAGATATGCAGGTGGCCCACAGACACATGAAAAGATGCTCAGTATCACTGCTCATCAGGGAAATAGAAATAAAAACCAAATGAGATATTATCTCACACTTGTCAGAATGGCTAAAATAAAAAACACACAAACAATAAGTGTTGATAAGGATGTGGAGAAAAAAGGAACATTTGTGTGTTATTGGTGGGAATGCAAACTGGGGCAGCCACTGTGGAAAACAATATGGAGGTTCTTCAAAAAAATAAAAAATCAAACTACTATGTGATCCAGTAATTATACTATCGGATATTTACCCAAAGAATATGAAAACACTAATTCGAAAAGATATGTGCTCCCCTATGTTTATTGTAACATTATTTTTAATAGCCAAAATACAGGAGCAGCCCAAGTGTCCTTTGACAAATGAAAGGATAAAGGTGTGTGTGTGTGTGTGTGTGTGTGTGTGTGTATGTGTGTGTGTAATGCAATATCATTTGGCCATAAAAAGTAATGAAAAATTATCATTTGGAACCACATGAATGGAGCTAGAGACTATTATACGAAACAAAATAAGTCAGTCAGAGAAAGACAAGTACCATATGATTTCACTCACATGTGGAATTTAAGAAACAAAACAAAGAAACAAAGAAAAGAAAAGAGACAAACCAAAAAACAGACTCTTAACTGATGGTTACCAGAGGGGAGTCTGGTGGGGGGATGGATGAAACAGGTGAAGGGGATTAAGAGTACACTTACTCAGATGAGCACTAAGTAATGTACAGAATTGTTGGATCATTCTATTGTATGCTCGCCACTAATATAACACTGATGTTAACTATACTGGATTTTAAAATAAAATTTAAAAATAGAATAAAAAAAGAAGAAGGAGGGGCAAAAATCATGCAAGCTAATAATCAGTACATTTTCAAAACTCTTTCTCTGCGGGGCACTCTGCCTTGAAAGAAATAGTGCACATAAATACAGGTAAATCACACTTGGAATTAGAGAAGTTCCTGCTGCCTGAGGAGCTGCAGTAATATTTACAAACACATATTCTCTCATGGAATCCTCCCAGCCATCCCAGGGAAAAGTCCCTCTACTTACTTTAGATACGAGAAAACTGAGTGGGGTTTAGTAAACTTATGTAAATGCCAGAGTCTGACCCCAAACCAGGTCCATCTGACCCAATAGCCACCTCTCTGTCTCCAGCCACGAGTGCCTTTGGTACCACACCCTTGTGGAGGAGTATCCGTCCTTGTGGGGCTGATCTTCAATACCAGTGCTGCCCAGTGAGAGTAGGATATTCTACTCCTGACCCAGCAGAGCTGATGGGGAAAAAGGCCTCCATCTCCTTGAAGATCTAAAAAGAAGTCACTCCCGTTTTCACTCCTGACGTAGTGCGTAACTAAAGCGATCCTCCATCCCGGTTTGTTGGAGCGGTCTCCTTTTCCTCCGATTGTGTAATTATTAATAGCAAGCGTCCTGTGTGCACTAGAGATCACGTAGTCACTCTGTTCACATCTGTCCTGTGTGCTGGGAGCGTTTTGCTAGCCTCCACTCCCCACTTCCAGTCCTGATTCTCTTTCATCTGGGCTCTTCCACAGTTGACAGGCCTCGAAGATGCTTCCAAAACTTCAGGCTGAGCAAATACATTCCCCACACCCTCGCCCGTGGGAGCTGCGTGTGTCTTCACGGGGGCTGATTTATTTCACTCTGTGAAGCCCTTACAGGGAGGGCATGTGTCCTTGAGCTGCCTCTCTGCTTCCTGCATTCCCCACTCCAGCCCCTGCTCCGTTTGTGGTTTTGAAATGATAATGGACCGCTGGTTTTCTTCCCTGGTTTGTAGACTCTTATTTCTAAGAGTGAATAGCGCGTCTCCTGATTCATCATCTTAGAAAGATGAATGCTGTGTGTGCTAACGATACAACATCATCTTGCCCGCCTCCTTGCTCCAACATAACCGTCAGCGGATAGATGCTGGGCAGCCTGGATTTATTTTTCACTGCATTCAATCAGGCACATAACACCATGCACCACCTAGAGAATGTCAGTTTGTCGCAGCTCAAGGTGAATTTCTTTCTCCTCAAGGCAATGACACAAAAGTTCCCTAGGGGCAGCCCCTCGCAGACCTGCTTGATTGTATTTTTTCATAAATGAGCTTTCAGGGGAGCATCAGGCTCTGCCGTGCTAGCGAGGCTGGACTGGTGATGGGGTTGGATATTGTCGCCCCATGCTCTCTTCCAGGGCAGCACTGAATTGATTGCATTATTTAGAGCAAGCACAACCCAGAAAAAGTGAAGTGCTTGACTTTCAGCCTTTTCCTTCAAAAAAGAGACCTGAAGGCAGTTTCACTTCTAAAGGTGGGGAGTGAGAACGGGATACTGGGCTCATGATCTGTTCTGCACGGACTTCCTTTTGAAGATTGCTCCATGCAACAGCACCCATTCACAAGGCTGAATGCATGCCGGTGCCAAGATGGTGGTCTTCTGTGGGTGGGGAGGCTGGCCACAGGAGTTAAGAAAGAACTGTCGGAAGCCCCACAGGCAGCAGTGGTTTTAAACTAGCACTCCGTGGGAACTGGAGGTTTTCTAGGAGGTCAGCAAAGAAACCTGAAAAATAATTTTGGAATGTCTGATATTTCACTTTTCTAGCCATGCCAGTCTTTTGTTTGTTGTTTCTTTTCTTTCTAACCAGACTTGCCAGTGGAATGGTCTCCTAAGTCTTAGGTTAATGAAAGTATAAAGGGAATCCAGACCTTCATAAATCAAATATAATTTGAAAAGAAAAAAAACCTTTCCAATATGAATGCGTGGTCTTTTAAGTGGAAGCAACATATAATATTTAGGGATATTCCTAGGAAAAATTTAGATTTCTGAACTAACTCTTGCAAATATATAACTAGTAGAACCAGTAGCTGAGGGAGCTAGCCTCCCAACTAAGGCTTTGGTCCCCAAGGCAGCCTCTTTCCCTCACCCACTCGCTTGGGAGAGCCTTTGTGGCAGAGGGAGCCCCTTGGAACATGGTGACTTGCTTCGTGGCCCAATGGCATCAGCAACCAGGTGATAGGAGAGGGCAGCTGTGATGAAGCAGGATGAGGAAGTCTAATGCAGGGCTAGTTGCTCCATGCCTTTCCTTCTCTCTTCCATTTCTAACCTCATTTCTCGACCTGAGTCACCCAATGGGATTTTCCTAGGGGTCAGGAAGAGCAGTGGCATGAACGACCAAAATGAAGAAGGCCCTTGAAACACCATTTCCATCACCCTGCTCTGCCCTTCATCAATGGGCAGTTCCTGCCCAGCAAGGGAAGGCTCTGAGTGCTGCAGTCCAGCTCATGTAAAAATACTGAGGACAAAGGGCTCTCCAAACTTCTTTTGAGGTTCCTTCTCTTAGACACGATAGTGGCTTTTTCTTGGCCGAAATTCAAAGAAACCTCCAAACTGAAGGAGGAAGCAGTTTAAATCACTTTGCAACCCACCGCTTGTCTCTCCCAGTTATATAAGTTTATTGTATTATTTTTAGAATGTTTACTTAAACAGTGTGCAGAGCTGGCCTAGGAGGCTAGCTGAATCTTTTATTAGAACACATCTATGTCTTCTATCACTGGGGTCCACTGGCAGGAGGCTAAAAATAGTCCACAGAACCCTTTCCTCCACCAGAAGGATTGTTTATTTGCCAGAAGAAGAGAGAAAACAGAAACTCTCACCCTCCCCCTTCACCCTGAGTTCCTTCTGGACCTGAGTGACTGCTTTGCTTCAGAAATAAAAATCCCTTGCCTTTAAATGCGGGGCCAACGGGTGGTTGGCAGCTTCCGTCGGTTTCCGTGCAGCTGAACGTTCTCATCATGTCACATACTTCCTCGAAAACTTGAGCAACTTATCGTTGCTTGTAGGATAGGGCATGAATGTCCTGCATTTGGTATTTGAGTTTCTTTTGAATAAGCTCCACACCCTGCCTTGCCAGATTTCCAGCATTACCCGCCACTATTCCAGAACTTTCAGCTCTAGACTCATCTCTCCAATGCCCCACAATATCCCTGGAGTCCGCCTGTCCCTTTGATCACATTCCTCTTTCTGCTAAAATGTCTGACTTTTCCTGTAAACCGATCCAGTCCTGCTCATCATTCCAAAAGCGGCACCCCACTCCCCCCCCGCCCCGCGTCCCCTTCCTCCCCTTTCCTCCCCTCCCCTTCCCTCCCAGCCAAAGTCACCACCATCTTTCCAGGTTCCTGCCATGCTTCTGTCCTCACCGGCCCCCTCTTTCTGACGCTTAGCAAATAAGAGTCTCAGAAGGTTATTTATCTTTTTATGTGAGTAAGTTTTATTTTCTTAGCATCTTGAAAACTGAGAATAATGACAGTAGCTTTTAGTCTCTGTATCTGTGACTGCAATTGACAAATTGCAGGGGCTTCGTCGGGATCCCTGCTCTATTCCCACAGGGCAAGTTCACCATTCTTACCATCTCTACTGGGACCATCCAACCCAAGGGCAGAGCTCTCTAGGGTTTCTGTAAAGTAATGTTTGATAAACCCTCTTCCCCTGCTAAAATGCTTGAGGGGGAGGTGGTGGGTATTGTGAAGAGGAAGGTCACCTTTGTGGTTAAAAAAAAAGTTCCTTTGTACAGTGTCCTTATTGAGTCACAAGAATCTTGAACATATTAAAGGTGCTGAGAAATCCTGCAATAAATAAAACTTATTTTGTTGAATCTACTGTTTACCAAATTTATTTTACCAGAGAACTCCTTCTTCCTTTCTTCTTTCCTTCCTTCCTTCCCTACTTTCTCCCTCCCTCCTTCCTCCCTTCCTCCATCTCTTCCCTCCTTTCTTTCTCTCTCTCTTTCTCTTTCCTTCTTTCCTCCCTCCCTATCTCTTTCCTCCCTCCCTACCTCTTTCCCTCCTTCCTCTCTTTTCCTTGCCTTTCCTTGCCTTTTCCTTGCCTTTCCTTGCCTTTTCCTTCCTTCCTTCCTTCCTTCCTTCCTTCCTTCCTTCCTTCCTTCCTTCCTCTCCTCTCTCTCTACCTCTCTCTCTCTCTTTGTCTGAGAAGTAATAACATCTAGCATCCAGAAACACTAGATGTCTTAGTCAGCTCTGGCTTCTATAACAAAATATAGACTGGGTGACTCAAACAACAGACATTTATTTCTCACAATTCTGGAGGCTGCAAGTCTGAGATTGGGATGCTAACATGGTTGGGTTTTTGGTGAAGGTCCTCTTCCTGGCTTGTAGATGACCAACTTCTCATTATGTCCTCACATGATGTAGAGACAGAAGGACAGCCCTAGTCTCTCCTCCTCTTTCTTTAAGGACGCTAATCCCACCCTCAAGATCTCATCTAAACCTAGTCACCACCCAGAGGCCCCACTTCTAAACACCATCACATCAGGGGTTAGGACTTCAACATATGAATGTGGGGGGGGGGCGGGGCAGACATTTAGCCTGTAACACAAAGATTCTGTGGAACACAGTTGAGAGTATCTTCTTCCTACCTGGCTTCCCAGCTGCCCTCCCTCTACAACACACATTTGATGCCTTATTTTCCATCTTTGACTCTGTTAAGATTTCTCGGGTAATGGGATTTCGATACAATCCCAAGTGTTTGTTCTTTTGGCCAGTTTGCAAACTCCTGCCATTTCTGCTGCTCTGATTTGTATCCTTTTTGATTCATCCAAATAAGGAACAGGAAAATTAGTATTTCTGGTAACTTGGTAAGGAATAGACTGAACTAACTAGACATTTTCTTGTGCCATTTAGAGATTCTCTAGTCTAACCAGATTTTTTTTTAAATACATTAATCAACTGAGGACTTGGAAAGTAAGTAATGTATGCACAAGTAAGGGGTAGAGTTAGAACTCAATCCAGGTCTTCTGGCTTCCAGGTAAGTGGACTTCTCCATATACCTCCGAATTTTAGGTTATACAGAATCTCCTAGGTCCTAGATTTTCTTTAATCTCTTAAAGTCATCCAAGATCAACCCAAGCAAAAAAGATAGTTCTATCACATTTCTGGACTTTTCTGGGTTGTGTCTAACCAGACTCTTCCATTCCTTCCTGCCTGGTATGCTTTCTATTAACTTCTGCACTCTGGTCACCCTCCTCTGGGTGCTTTCAAGTCAATGTCCTTTGAAAAATGTGGCACTTGAGACAAAACCCAGTTCTGCGGATGCAGCCCAACTTGACAAAGTGCAGTAGGGCTCTCCTGCCTCCTTCATCCAGGCACACCTCTTCTCTTGCTGCAGAAGACAGGTTTTACGTTCTCAGTGGTCCCAGGTATTCTTTTGATCAAGGCCTTGCCTGTCTCCAGACCTGGTCACCACCCTCCAGTCTGGGGTTTTAAGCCCTCCTACCATTTGGCTCCTCTGTAGGTTAATTCATCTCATCTCTTGTTACACTCAAGCATTTGTCTTCCTGTCAGATGAACCTGCAGCACATTTCCCTACACCTGCTTCTGCTTTGCTCATTCAGATCCCTGACCTCTGAGCAGCTCTGGGCACTTCTTTCAAACCATCTTTTCCTGTTTCTGTCTGCTAAATGCGACTCTCTCCTTCTTCAGGTCTTTGTTCATATCACATTTTCTCTCTGAGAAACTTCTAAACCAATCACTGCCAGTTCCTACCCCTCCTCAAAGTTCCGTTCTCCCTATTTTCCCTCCAAATGTTCAACACTTGGGGACTACCCTTTGTACACCCTTGTACTGCTCAGTGAAGGTTTCCACGATGGGTCCCTCATCTTTCAGCTCTCTTGAAGCAGTAATGGTTGACATGCCACCAAGGACTTACAGATACCTTGGGTCTTCTGGCTCTCCTCAATCTTGTCCAGGAGCAGGCAAGTATTAGTACCTCCTCATTTTCAGATGAGGACAATGAGCCTCTGCCAGATTTCATAACTTGCTCGAGGTCTAACAAACAGTGCCATAGGGGGTTCTGATTCAGAGATATGCTCCTTCAGACTTTCCCCATTGGCTGCTAAAATAAAGATTGTATGAGCAGAGAGTGAGATAAAAAAAAAATCCTTGATCTTATGCAATAACTCTTTGATTTTGAAATTCTCAGAGAGAAGCATCCTTTCTAGCTCCTCTTCAATGATCTGGTATGAGGAGGATTTGCTCATGCTGGAAGGTAGTTGGACTTCTGGTCTTTTTGTTCTTGTCACCTCTCTTTCATTTTGTCACATTTTTGTATTTTTAAATACCATGTTCTTTACTTGACAAGTAACTTTGCATTGTATATAAGAATCAAGTTTTAAAAATCCCTTGTAAGACATTCAATGAAAATGAGAACCATTTCACATTGCACCTGTTCTACTATTTTCTACCACTGAACAGAGCAGGTTAGGGTTTAGCTGATGTCTACTAAGAAGTAAGCAAGATAATTTGACCATAAAGTGAAGCTAATTGAGAATATTTGGTGAAAAACAATGAACTTGAGTCCACCCCCACTTTGCCTCACAATATGGCAGTAGATAGGCAATTCAGTGAATGCTTCTGAATCCTCACTCTGTGCCAGTGTCATTTTAGGGATTGGACAAAAAGGGGTAAATAGTATAGATGAGATTCCTGATCCCACAGAGCTCATATCCTAAATGTGAAGACAAGCAGCACAAATAAATAAAGGAATGATATACTTCAGATAGTGATAAATACTAGAAGGAAACTGCATAGATGTGATGGGACACAGCTTGAGGACAGGGCATTAGAGAGAGTGGTAACAAAGAACTCCCAAAGGGGTGGCATCTGAGTTGAGATTTGAATGTTTAACCAAGCAAAGATTGGGGCCTGATTGTCTGAGCAGAAGAACAAGAAGACCTCAAAGGGGGAAGGCGCCATATTTGAGACTTAGAAAGAAGGCCAATGAGACTAGTGTATTATAGTGAGTGAGAGGAACAAGAATAGGGAACTGCAAGTTTATATAGGGGACTTATAGATCAAGGGAGCCATTGGAAAGCTTAATGCAGAGGGATGAGGTAATCTGATCTACATTTCAGAAATGTCACACTAGTTGCTCCATGTACAAAGGGCATTATTGGTAGACAGGCATAGAAGCTTTGAGGTTATTCTATTAATATTAATTCAGGTGAGAGGTGATGGTAGGTTGCACCAGATGTTAAAGATGATAGAAATATAGAGAGATTTAGGTTATATTTTAGAGATGAAAATGATCTGATAGGCTAACAGATTTAGCAGGGAGGTGACAAAAAATGAAATCAAGGACAACTTCTAGCTGCTGATGCTAAATAGAAATATTTACTAATCCTCTGGAGAAAAGCTAGGCAGAGTTTAAAGTGAACACGGGGATCATGGTTATAGCATGTTATGTTCAAGGCATTCCTGTTGGTAAGCTCCACCAATGGGAATGTCTCAGACATTTTGAAAAAATACTTTAAATGCCTTCTTTGTAATGAAGATTATGTTATTTCATTGCAAAATTAAGCCAGGAGCAATTCAGGGGAACATGGTTTTAGTTTAGAAGCAGAAGAACCTGTTAATGATCAAAATAAATGATATTCAATGTATAGAATGAGTCATATAACATGAGTTGAAATATACAAAGAGTTAAAGATATACAGTGCATTGAAATATACAGTGAGTTGCTTCTCACTAGTGTAGCTCACCCAGAGGCAGGATATGCAGTTGTTTCCTCTACTGGGGGGTTTAAGCTTCTTGGCACTGAAAGAAAGGCATAGTCTAGTTCTAACATGGGTAGGGAGGAAGCTGATCTGACGTCAGGGCCCCCCCAAGGAGTGGTGAGAGGGTAACCAATTGGTTGGTGGTATGACCTAGAATATCAAAAAGATACAACTCTCACTCTGAGTATCTGACCCTGAATGTTTCAGAGTCTTGTTTTGACATGACTTTCTCTAAGGCTTTCTCATTGTGGCTTTAGCAAGTGTTATGATGCCTTAAGAATTAAGGAGGAGGACTTTCTTCCAGAGAATATTCTAAGGAGGACCAACCCTGGTGCTCCTTGTCCTGTTGTCTATATCAGTCAGGATCCTCGGGGAAAATGTTCAGCACGCTGGGCTGGATTTTTGAAGAATTTCAATAAAGGGACTATTGATGGAAAGCCAACTATGACACTGAAACACTTGGAGAGCTGCAATAGTGGTACAATCTTATAGGTCTACAGGGCAAGGGATGGAAAAAGTGCTGCCAAGCTTGAATGAGACATAGAATGTTAAAGAAGTGTCATTCGATAGAACCTTCAGAAGCCACAGCCACTCCAGAACTGACCTCCAGCAGGGAGGCAACAGATAAGAAATGTTCCTACCTTTCTCTTCCTGCTCTCTGATCGTCTGCTAGGGGGTCTCATTGGCTGATCCACAAAAAGAAATCACAAGGTCAAGGATCCAGGTTCACCATCCTGGGGCACAGGGCAGGGCAGAGCAGGGTACAGAATAGATTTGGGGTTGAAACTGCATTTGCCCTTCTACGGTCACTTTTGGTTCTATGATTTCATGCTTATATTCATACTTCTACTATTTTGTGTCCTACCATTTACATGCTGAGCACACATGTAGAAATAATAGTTGTAATCACTCCAGGACAGTCGTTGACTATTGATTCTGAGGGGTCTGTAGCTAGCCATTTGCCATCGAGTACAACACTTGGTTTCTAAATGCACAGATTGAAAGAAAAACAATAACAACAAAAAAGCAGATTCCATTCCGAAATGTTTGGATTCCATTGTGAACATTGTCAGAGTATTTTGCTCTAAAGTAATGAGCAATTGATGATGATATGTACAAGGAGAGTGTGGGACCAGTCACTGTTTCTCATGCCTGTTCCACTTCTTTGGCACTAGAGAAATGTTTCTGGGATCGGATAGGTGAGGACTTAGTGCTGGCAAGAAACAGGAGTGAATGGAGTTTGGCCTAACTCAAGAATTAAGAGTTCTACCCCACGTTGCTTATCTTCATTGCTACTTAGCTACTAGATGCAGCAAAAACCTTCCCAGCCTCTTCCCTCTTATCTGAACTGCACAGTAGCAATTTTTTTTAAAGATTTTATTTATTTATTTGACAGAGAGAAACACAGTGAGAGAGGGAACACAAGCAGGAAGAGTGGGAGAGGGAGAAGCAGGCTTCCCACTGAGCAGGGATCCCATTGCGGGGCTCGATCTGGGATCATGACTTGAGCCAAAGGCAGACGCCCAATGACTGAGCCACCCAGGCATCCTGCACTGTAATTATTAAACAAATTGTGGATCTAGTTCACATCCTCTTGAATACTTTGAAAACTATACAGTATGAGGCTAAATGAAGGTGGCATGCCTCACAATGACTTAGAACTGGAAATATGACTACATCAAATGTCTTTAGAAGGCAAGATTTTAATGGTGGAATAATATGCTGGAACAGAAGAGTAATTTCTTCTCGAATGCTAGGATGAATTATTTATGCTTTGACAACATTATGTGTCTCTAAAGCAGCTTTTAGTTATTCGCCATTCTGGGCTACAGCTGATCCTGCTGCCCGTTCTTGTAATTACATTAACCTCTTGACTTTACATGACAAGCTTTTCCTGTGTGCTGCGATCAATAGCCTATCACTATACCTCTTTAATAGGGCCATAGTTACACTTCAGTTCAGATACAATTAATTTTGTCCCCTCTTTTCTTTCTGGTGGGGCATGGAATAATATTTCTTATTTCACACCTAAAACAAAGGAAGTCATTCTGAAGGAAAAGATACACGTAGAAATATGTAGAACATATGGGAAGAAATGATTGCAATGATAAACAGACTAGGTGCAAATCCATTTCTGCCAACACAGGGGATTAGAAATGCTGGGAGAAGCAGTAGTGGATTTCAGTGGATTTCAAAGCCCTAAATTTGTGTGGTGGCTTTTAAACTTCTGTGATAAACTTTTTACTTTCGGTAGGATTAAAAGCACTGTGGACCACCTACTTTCCCACTTAAGCCAGGGCAATTAATTACAGTGTGTATATGTAAATAGAGAAAACATACTGTTAAATGTTGAAATGAGGTCAGCTAGTGAAATCCTCCTCTTTGACAAAGAGGAATTGAGAGAGGTAAATAACAGTGATGTGGTTAGAACCCCTCAGTTCAGGAAAGCAGATTGTATGTGTTCAGTCATGTTGGTAGTTTTCATTTAGCCATTGTGGGAGCATTTACACCATGGGAATTGGCAAATGTTACAAACCAGTGCTTTTCCCCACAAAAAACTACTTAAACATTCTCCTGCATGTTACATGTGTGTACATGTATGTATTGTATAATATGTCACAATATAAGTTACGATGTACGATATTATGTAGGCATTCCATCTACATTTTTCATCAGAAATGGTCGCAGAAAACTTTTCCAGATATTTTTGTGATTGCATTTTGTTTTTCTTTGCTTTATAAGACATGAACACACACAAGCACAAACACATGCACTCATAGTAGATATCCATACAGACTTCTGGGGACTTGTATTTTAGATTAGCCTTTAATCACACAGAATTCTGTGTGATCCTTTGGAGAAACTCAAAGGAAAGGTCATGAGAATCAGTTCCACAAAGATGGGCACAAGGGTCAGAACTATAACTGGACATGTTTGGAACACTAAAGGTTTTGGGTATAAACTGAATTCATTTTTCTTCTAGTTCTATAATACTATAAGGGAACAAATTCTCTGACTGTCTTCTGTACTATATTATCAGAACCATATATCTTAGAAATAATAAAATAAAACTATCCATTACCAACAGCAATAATTTAAGACCCATCCAATGTTCCCTATAGATAATGCATCTGCTTTAAAATCACCTTAAGAAATAACTGGTGACTGCTTAAATCCTGTCAGACTACTCTAATTTTCTTTTATGATGGTGTCAGACTTGCTATATTGCAGTAAAGTGATCTACATAATATACATGCTTGATGCCTACACATATTACATGATCAGCAAATTTAGTGTAAAAAAATAATATTGTGAGTGGGTGCAGAATCAGCAGAAGGGAATTACAGTGTAGCTGCCACTGAGAGAAACTAAGAATAGAAAACTTACAATGTCCTAGGACTCGAGCAAGCCCTGTTCCAGTGGGGGAATGAGAGCACATATAGCAACATGTGTTGGAGTGTCAATTAAATAATCAAATATCTGAGTCTCAGTCCTTGACACATTGAATTGAATCTCTCTAAGTGATTCTTATGCACCCTTGAAATTGGGAATTACTGCTACTGGGCTACATATCCCAAATGAGGAAAGTCCGAGATATGGGGAACTTTCAGCATGTTCTGAGGTGAAAATTGAACACATTTTTCTTTCTGGTACAGAGAGGGAGACATGAGAGACCCTACCCAAGTCTCCTCTGAAGTATTAGAGAGTCACCTTCTCTTCCTCCTGACCTTCCTGTCCCTCTGTGACTTCCTTCTCTGCAGTTTGCCAGGGCTCCAAGTTAGTGTGAGGACCAGGAGTTTCAGATATGATTTCAAGGCAGTGGAAAGGAAGGAAAGAAGCTTTGGTCTGGGAGACATGAAATCAGCATGGAAGACCCCATTCTTTTGTGTGGCATTGGATAAATTATTGACTTCTCATGAGCTTAAGGTGTCAGAAATGATACACATCCATTCATTGTATATCATAGAGTTGTTCTGAGAACTAGGGGAGACATCTGGAATATAAAAAGTTAACTCCCGGGGGTTGAGTTTAGGGTCATTCAAGTTTCCCACGACTGAGCTCTGGGACTGTGTCACGTGCTCTGAAATGGCCTTTACAGGGAATCTCCATTTTGTGGTGAAGGGTCTAACAGTCTGAGTGAGAGGCATCTGAACTGGGAGGTAAAGGGAGGCATGAAGAAAGAATTAGTGATGATAGTTTTAAACACATACAAAATGAAAGCTAACAAATTTTGATCACTTACCATAGTAAGTGCTTTACATAAATAATCTCATTTGTTCCCTAAAACACGTTTAAGAGGACACATACATACTATTAAAACCACCATTTTCTGATGAAGAAATGGAGCGATTGATTGTATGATTTGCCCAAAGTCATGTGGCTTGCAAATGGGAGCCTGGTTTGACTCCAAAGCTTCAACCATCCAAAGTAGCAAGGGAGTTAGGTTAGCCAATGGGATTAGACTAACCCAGTAGCTGCTGTCATAGCCATCTTTCTTGAGCTGTGGGATCAGATAGTCTTAAAGGTCAGGAATGATGGAGGGTGAGCGATATAAATACTTCCCCTGCTTCCTGGAATACCCCAGAAACCACAGAATAGAGAAGGTGGGTTGTTAATGTCCAGTAAATCCAAACATAATTTCCTTTTCATTAAGAGTTTTGTAAGAACTAGATTGGACAATGCCAATAATTTTAGAATCTGCTTCCCTAGAAGATTTTAAAAGGTTTTATTGGTGAGAATTGTTATAAATATAATCTGCTCTGAAGGTGAAGATAGAGATGTGATAGATCATGTTCTTGGGTCTTTCTCATTCATAAGTTATTTTAGTTAGTTTGGTGGAGAATAGTTAATTTTTGTGAGGACATATTTAATAAAGTAGTAAAAGTTTATACTCTGCATTAAACTCTAGGGATACCTTCCTTCCCCCCTCCCCCACCCTTTTATGGGTGGTCTGTGGAAGCCAGCAAAACAAGTTTCCGGATTCATCAGAATGGAGCACACACATTGCAAAAACATTTTGCCTTTCCAATGGGTTTAAATCACATAGAAACAAAATCTGGACCCTTTCATGTAGCTGGAGCTAAAGGGTCTGATATCAGTCTAAAAAATAGCACTTTGCCAAAAGGCTCCAGAATCTTTCAGATCCAATACAAATTCTCCTGAAACATCTGGATCCATCCCCAGATGAAAAACCGTGGGTTAATGAAATTGCCAGATGGGACTATCTGCCAAAATATGGAGGTGATTTTTTTAGTGAGTCTCCACTTTAGGGGTGGACATGATAGGAGTTGAATTACCATTCTGATCTTATTCTTCTAAACAAAGCAACATTTTCAAGCTTTGCAGGCAGATATCACTATTCGAACAGTTTACACCAAAAGGGTTTCTCTGCTTCATGGGTAGGGGAGATAAAACCCTGACTTCATAGCACCTTTCTCCCCTTCAGAATCAATTACCCTGTGTTTTCCTATGGAACTTATTATGCTCTTTCCCATGCATCCTGTGCCCCAATATACTTCTCGATCATGAATGTATGTGAATCAAAAGAAGTATCTACTTGGGATATCTAAATTCAGCGATGTATAGTTTGAATCTTGTTTCCTTACCTTAGTTTGTGACCATTATGAAACAATTCTTTTCTGCTCAGCAGAGGCAAATATTTCCTTCCTGGAGAGTGAATCACTCAGAAAATAATAAATCCTACTCTGGTGCTCTTGTTTAATGTTACAATTCCTTCCTTAATGGGGTTATCTGGCCCCTGTAACCCCCCTTCCTATTCTAAAAGTACAACCTCAAACCTAAATAAATAATTTCTCCCATCAAAGGGTTCAGAAGCAAAATACTTTCTGGGAAACAATGGATGCAGTGCCTTCAGACTGAGTGTACCAGATAAATTCAATACAATCCCTCTGAAGCCAAGCAAGATGTGAAGACAATGATGCAGACAGATGAACAGCAGCGGACTCAAAAACGGGCTCCTTAAAAGGTCCAAGAGCTGCCTTGAATGGACACAAAGAAGGCCCGACCATAGATGGGATTCCAAGGAACCAGGAAATTCCTTATTTTGATCTCCAGTGAGTAGCCGATAATGATAGCCGAGCTGAAGGTGAGCCAACCTATGGTGAGAAAGCCCTGCTTGTGGTAAGAGAGAGGGTTGTGTCTGCTGGAAGCCAGAGCAGACAGCTTTCCTGGTGCGGCAGGAGTGGCCCTTCTCTGTCACCTTAGGGAGGTTTGCCAGGGCTTTGAAGCAAAAATGCACAAACTGTATGCTATTGGTTAGATGAACTCCTGCACTTTCAGGAATAGGAGTCTCTTGTTAGGATGAAGTTGATATCAGTACATGAAACAATACCAGAATGAGACCAGGAAAGGAAAGGTCTGTTTTTCAGGAAAGAGAAGCTGGGAGGCTGTGTCCTCGCCAAAGCTGGGGAGTCTTGAAACAAGGGCCAAGATAATTTGTGGTTCACGGTACACGACAGCTCTATGAACGTAAGGAAGAAAGCACTTGCCAGAGAATCCAGAAGCCTGTGTCCAGCCCCCATGGGCACAATGTCCCCTGAAATTTGTTAGGTTTGGATGCAGGGATCTTAAATTCATTTCTCTTGCTCTCTACTCGGTTCATTTTCTTTAAACTTTTTTGACAGGCGGTCTTTCCTTGGCCTTTATTTTATTTTTCTGCTTTTCATGTGTTTTCCTATTTTGTCGTGTTGTTGCTTTTTGTGTTAGTTTGGGTTGGAGGTTGATTAGAAGTCTCTCTCTCTCACACTCTCTCTCTCTCTCTAGGAAGAAGTCTCTAGTGGTAATGCTTACTGGTTGCATCGCATTGTGTGGTTTCCTGGCATAGAAAAGGCAAGGTAGTGTGTGAATTCTCTTGTTCTTAGTTGGATACTTTAAACCTCTATGGGACAGATCTCCCAGAAAGAAAAATAAATCTTGATAGGATTCATCACTTAGCCTTGCATCTAGTTTATTCTACTCAATCATTAACTCAGGCTTAAAGTGGAGGCCCAAACAAGACAATAACACCTTCTTACATTGATCTAAAGTATTTAGAGATCTCCAAATGAAAATAATTCAAGACTAAATACACTGCATTTTCCTCCCTCACCTCAGATCAAAGCAGCTCATCCTTCCATTTCTTTTCTCTGCTTTTCTCTTTTTTTGTGTGGACACTTCTTATAGACTTCAAAAATTGAAGTTTGGTCTTTTCATATTCTTAAAATGCTAAATGATCCTTGGAGGACTTCATGTAAAGAACAAGTCATCTTTCTTTAGAAACATGGATAATCATTTTCTATTCAGACAGCTGTCTCAAAAGACCTTGCTATTACATACCTTGTAAGTTGAAATAACATTTCTATGAAAATAAATGACCAAAGCCACTTCAGAAAGCAGCAAACTTCAAACAACTTGGTAATTTCTAGACCCCTCTGACATCCCAAGTGCATAATGGATTTGCAAAGACATTGAAGATTAAGTAAATTGACTATGATGTCACAACTCTATTTTAACATTTTTCCTTTAAAATCTTTATTTTGGGGGGAAATATATTTGCTGATGAATAGTCCCTGAGAAGCCTCTGTGGTTTTCATCTCTGTCCCAGGTAACCCATCTGTCCAAAAGATGCAGTTGATAAAAGCCACAGGGTGATGGCCAAACTTAGCCCTTGTGGATCAGAGTCCTATTAAAAACAAACAAAAAAAAAACAATAACAACAACAACAACAAAAACCCAAAAACAAAAAACCAACTTCAGATAATTTAGGAGGTTCCTTAGAATAACATCCGGAAAGGGTATTTTCTGCTCGTGTTGTAAGCATTAGAAAAAAAAAAAAATCTGTGGTATATCCAAAAGTGAACCATTTGAGGTTTCTGTTCCGGTGATTGGGGCCATTTTATTGAGTACCGTCACCAGCATTGAATTTATGGGCACTCGCAGAGAGCTGCGGGCTGTAAATTCTGAGACCTGCTTATTAGAACCCGAGAGCATTTGACAATGCACATAATTAATGATCATTTGCTAAATGTATTTTTGGGGATTTTATTCAAACAAAGTAAAAAAGAAACACATTAAATATTAGTCCTGTTATATATTATGGGACATTATATCCATTTGTGTGCCCATTAATCATTTAGCTATGAATACTTAAGAAGAGCAAGAAAGTGATACCCTATGTACGCTCTGAGATAATATTGTCTTAGTATTTGATTACAGGCACAGTGTCCTTAATGGACAGATTCATGCTCCATATCCAATGTCCAGTTGGAGCTGGGGCACTAAGAAACCGTAACAGGAGGATGTTAGGCTAGGATCACCTGGAGTTCAGGAGTGTGAACTTAATGATGAAATAAGACTTTTACTGGCCCTTGTCTGAAAACTCTTCTTGTCCCTTTTATTGTCTTGCTTGCTTTCCTGTGATTGGCTTTGTCACCCCTGCGTGGGTGTTTATGTTTGTGTGTGCTTGTCTGTGTATACTTTTTTTTTGTGGGGGCAAGGTATTAAAAATATTTGGCCTGGTTTAACTATCTTTTTATCGGGTCAAAGAAAAGAGGACATCAGTGGCTGCTTCTGTGGGAGCTGGAGGAATAAACCTGACAGTTAAAACAAATAGAAGATTTATTCTTTTTCAACAGCTACAAAAAGTCATTGCAATTTGAGTTAAACCAGAGCTGGGTCTTTGTCTTCACACATAGGTTAAGGTGGAAAATTCAAAAAACAAGACAAAATAGAACCACCCCCCAAAAATAATAATAAAAAAGAAAGAGAAGCAGGAGGAGGAGAAAACGGAATGAAATATGCCTGGGAAATGGAGATACCCAACATAGGCTTGTGAAGTGATGAGAAGAATCAAGAGATTGTTTTAAGTGCTGACTGCCACAGACATGTCATGTGATTTGGAACAAAGCACTTAAACTTTCTGGCCTCAGTGTACAATTCTAAAAAATGAAGGAAAATCATTGAGATCACTAAGGACTTCCTAATTGCAAATATTTATTAGTCCAAATTGACATTTTCAGGAAACACACAATCGTGCGTGTGCGTGCGCTCTCACACACACACACACACATACACACACACACAAATGTGGATTTTTTTTTGTCCAAATGATCCACATAATTTTTTGTGTGTGTCTCTGGTTCAGTAGACAGAGGCATGCTATGTCTAGCTGCCACTATATATCATTTCATGGTACAACGTCTAAGCACTTATTGCCTGCCCAGGAAAGAAAAAAGAGTCTAAAAGAAAATTTAAGGTCAAACAAGCAAACTGTAAGAAAGTTTTAAAAATACATTTAAAAAAAATTGAACTGAATGCAAATTGTTAGGTTTGGCTGAGGAAGACAAAGGACTTAAAATATTTGTTGAGACAAGTTGGAGTTTATGACATCGATAAGCATATTGACTTCTGTGAGGATTGTTGATATTTCTTATTAGTTTTTGGGTGCCAATAGGGAGAAATTTGAAACTCAGAACTGCCAACCCAAATGTTAATTGTACCTACCACAAGTACTTTAATGTATGTTAATTTAGATATTGTTCAAATGAAAGTTATGAGAATTAAGCTATACCATTTTATTTTTAAATTTTTAAAAATTTTATTCATTTATTTTTAAAGATTTTTATTTATTTGAAAGAGAAAGAGAAAAAGAGAGAGCACACGAGCGAGGTGAGGGGCAGAGCAGGGATCCCAATATGGGGCTTGATCCTGGAACTCTAGGATCATGACCTGAGCCAAAGGCAGACACTTAGATGACTGAGCCACCCTGGTGCCCAAGCTATACCATTTTAAAAATTTAAATATAGTAACAAGTAAAGAGTTCATCTTGTCTAGTTTCATACCAGTTACTTGAAGAGAATCTATCATCTATCAATCATCTATTATCAATCATCTACCTATCAGTATCTATCATCACACATCTATCATCTATTATCTATTTACCTATCATTTATCTATCATCTGTTATCTATCAGTCATCTCTCTACCTATCATCTCTCTATCATCCATCTATCTAGTTTCTATTCATCTACCTACCTACCCATTTATCTATCAGTATCTGCCAATGTTCTTCCTTAGATCTTCAGCCTCTCATCATAGTGTTAATTAATCTAGTTGGTAGACCAACTAGAACTTTTTTCACTCTTATTTCTGAAATGTAGGCCACCTTTGGTTTAGAAAAATTCTTTCACTTTTCATGGCTCCCCAGAGTCCATAATAAATACAATGTGAAGGGAGATGAAAATTGTATTTCAAATCAGCACATACCCATGATTATGAGATCTTGAATCCACTTACACTTGTAAATTAAACATTTCATGAAGGATGCTTAGAAAAAATTCATGTGCCTAGAAAACGGCACCTTTGAAAAGAACTTTCAAACCTTTCAAAGGTTTCAAGTTCACAACGTGTCTTTCTCATGTTCGGCCAAGTTGAATGAAAAAAAAAGGGTCAATCACATGTTGTTTTAAGTTACAAAGGACTCTTTGGGGGCAGAGCAAATGGCAATTACCTGCCAGTTGGCTGATGAACCAACAGCTGAGCCTTTTCTTCTCCAGAGAAGGATTAAAGTTTTATTCCCAATTGCACCTGCATGGAAGCCAGGGCAGGGCAGGGGCGGGGGTGGTGAGGCAAAATGTGTTTTAAATAATGCAGCCCAAGCCATTTTGAGCAGTTAGAGATTTATAACAGAAGACAGCCAGGAAATTTCTCTGTTGGTATGGTTGGAAAAAAGCCACTTTCCAATTTTTGTTAGTCGGTTTCCATCTCTTAGACACCAAAAAGGCACCAAGAGGAAGCAACTTGGTTGACTGACTAGAGCAGGGGAAAATGTTAACATCTGTGAAATCTGGATGGTCGGTAGGTGTATGGCCATTTTTTACATTGATCTCTAGGTCTTTCTGAATGTTTGAGAATTTTCATAATTAAATAAAATGAGTATGTGTTTGGAATTAAGCCTTGTGTTTTAAATCCCCATGACCTTATTTTCTAGCTATTGTGGGCATGGAGCAGTTATTTAATTTCTTAGAACCTCAGCTCCCTCATTAACATAATATGTACAGTAATACCTACCATGTGGGTTGACCTGGGCATCCCAGATAATGAATACAGTGCCTGATGAGTGGCTGATTTTGCTATTGGTAGCAGTTGGAATCCAATTTTAAACCAAAACTCAGCTGAGAGAAACAATCTCCAGGGAAAATTTCTTAGAAGTTATGCACTGCATCTGTTCATCTAGATTTTGTATTTACTTCTGGTTTAAGTCAGATCACTAAAGATCTGTGTGTCTGCACCATATCATTCATACTGGGGCCCCATCAGGATGTTTACACTTCATTGTCCTTGGGAAAGATGTCATCGGCTTCCAGTGGGGAACACTGTTCAAATGCTAGTACTAAACTTCTGCACGGTCCCTGTAAAGGGTGTTATGGGGTATGTTTTACTACATGGGACTGTTCAGTAGCCTCCAGAGAGACATTCTTACCCAATCTTAACTTTCAAATAATTGTTTCTTTGTAGTAACTTCTTTTTTAAATGCTATGAATTATTAAAATGGTTGAGTTTACCTTTTGGGACTAGTAGCTAGGAAATGGCAAGCCAAATCAGTAGTCTTCCCAGAATAGCGATATGGGTCCTTATGGTACAAAACTTTACATTTACTTTATTGGAAGCCCATTTTTATTTCTCTACTCCTGTTCTTCTGACTTTTTTTTTTTACTTATTTTAAATTTATGTCATATTGTATTTTGGGTGTTCTTATAAGTCATCTTAAGTTCTTTGGACTGACAGAAATAACCAGGGTGGCACATAAATAAATCAACAAATAGTATCCTTTGCTAAGGCTGGTGGTCTCTGTGTACATTTTAGGAAGGGAGCTGGGGAGCTAGTTGAAGGCCAAAATCTTGGCTAAAAATGGGTATTTCCAGTTCCCAATGTTGAATCTCTTTTCATGGACACTTAGGACATGGCAGCCAATTTATAGCAGAGGTGATTTGCAAGACTCTGGAGTCAGTGGTATCAGGATTTTTCTCTAGTACTTTTTCTTAAAGATTTTATTTACTTATTTGACACACAGAGAGAGATCACAAGCAGGCAGAGAGGCAGGCAGAGAGAGAGGGGGAAGCAGGCTTCCCGTTGAGCAAGGAGCCTGATGCGGGGCTCGATCCCAGGACCCTGAGATCATGACCTGAGCCGAACGCAGAGGTTTTAACCCACTGAGTCACCCAAGAGCCCCTCTCTAGTACTTTTTTACCATTTACATGGGAGCTGGAGATTTATTACAAAGGCCTTGATATAGCTTTTACCATGCAAACTATGAGCTGAGTACTTTATGGTATTGCTTAGTCTAAAGTTGTCTTGAACATGCCTTTACACCATCATGTATATACTTCTTAGAAGATTTATTCTAGATCTTGGTTGATCTCTCATACCTCTTCAGATGACCTGGGACAATTTAGGAGTATACTGAGCCTCAGAAAAAAAATCACAGTCAAAAGCCAGAAAAAAAATTCTCATGTTTTATAGAGTACTGTCATTTGCAAAACTCATTTACTATTATAAATAATAATGTCTGTCAAGGCATAAATGTAGTCACCTCTATATTTTTTAAAATAATTACTTGCTTCTCTGTTTATCCAAACTAATCACATGAAATCTAGTATGTTCTTTATAGAATCTACTACCTCAAAATTGTCCAAGAATACCAGGGTATATTTGGTCAAAGGAACACTAGGGTATATTTAGGGTATATATACTAGGGTATATTCTTACAGTACCAAAGATAGTAGAAAGCTGAGAAGGAGGAGGAGGAGAAAGAAGAGAAGAAGAATTGAGAATAGGATCAGCCCACCACTATTGTTGCTTCTTACTACCTCAGAGTATTTTCTTTCGAGATCAGTCATACACATCCCAAGATAATGCTTGCCTACTGCTGTTGGGAAACCTTGCTCCCTTTGTCCTCTCCCTGGAGAGAGCAATGACTCTCTTTTGGTACAGGTATGGTACTCCTTCTCACATTCTTCATAGCTTCACCATTGTGCCCAAAGCTCATCATTATATTAGCTTGACATTCCCACTCTTCCCGGATGCTGACTCCTGAGTATTTCCTCAGCACATCCCAACATCTCTGTGACATCATATCCCTGCGAGAAGGCTTGTGGGTCTTGAATTTTCCTCTCCCAGAGACCCTGGGCTCTTTATGCAAATTTGTCTGCACCTCCACAAAGATCAGCTTTTCATTTCAAAGGTCTCAAGGAAAGGCAGTCTTGACTGAGCCATGCAAGATTTTGTTACACCTTTTATCCCAGACAATGAGAATCTATCTACCCTATGATTGTACAACTTCGAGTCAGACATTTAAGAGACTTCTTGAATAAAGAAGGTTTAGTCCAAGTTGATTTGGTCTCCATATCTGGACATAAGAGAAGTTGACATAGTTTTCACTATCTCTCTTACTTGGTATCCATATCTTGTAACATAATCCAGAGGCGCAACCAGTACTATTGTTGTCCATCTCATGGATGTGGAAACTGAGATTCAGGAAGCTTAAGTAAGTTGTTTTAAGTCACACGCTGATACATTTGACATCTCAGCACAGTGGCAGCTAAAAAGCAATGCAGGGAATTGTAGAGCATATAAATAGTATCAAGTAATAGAGAATGTATGCTGGTTAGATACTTTTGTATTAATGGAATATTTAATGAATATGCATATGGATATGTTTTTATATAAATATGTTTTACAGTAGTAGAATACAAAAAAAAAAGGAGGATTTGTTTTGGAAATATTTTTGAAACAAGATCTTGCTCTTTGTAGTAAAAGCAAGGAGAAGTTATAACAATAAGCCAGTGGGGTTTTTTGGAGTCCTTTGAGTCAGCCTTTGCGGACAGAAAGATTAAGAGAAGGATCTCAGAGACTTTCTGGATAGTGAAACATTGAGTCCATGTGACAAGAAATATAGCAGAAACTACTGCTAGAAATAATAGTCTCTTTCCAGTCTCCTAATGTTGATGGCTTAATACTCAGTTTTTACAGTAGAATTGCATTTTTTCTCTGTGAACCAATGAAACCACAAGCCTTATATGAATGATTGGGATTCTATAGATAATGCTTAAGTTCCCTTTTGAGATTAGGTGATTAGGTGAGGGGAGGCAGAGTGGCCATACCAGAACAAATCAAAGCTGCCTACAAAGGCAACACACTGTTGTGTTCCCAACACTGTTGGGAAGAGGGTGGAGAGAGAGAACGGTGGAGAGAGAGTAAGACATGTAAGAGATCCTGGTGATGTACCAAAGTAGGTTGTATATCCTTTTTAGGTCTAAAGTAGTCATATTTGAAATATAAAGAATCAAAGTCTATATCCAATCGAATCAATCTAACAGTTCAGGAAGTCAACAAAAGCAAGGACAGAAGTCCACCCTGGAATGGAATGGCCAGAGATGTAATAAGAGTCAGATGACCTGAAAATTAAGAACTCAATGGGTACTTAGCACATTTTTCTTATCAGCTGCTTGGTGACTTTTTTGGAACTGGGAGCATGGTCTTAAGGGACACAGTGATGATCACCATTTGTCTATGACTCAGGTTGAATTCCTTTACTCTGTCCTTTTCATCCTCCCAGATGCCAGAGAACCCTCATCAACTCTCCAAACATGAGAACTGCCAAAAAGTTAAGAGTAGATTAGAAAAGACTTGACTAGAGAATACAGATGAAACATCAAAGAGCATTCAATATTAACCGTCCTCAGAAGAATTTCTCATAGTTGCTGAGGCAAATGCCAAATGGGGCACTACATTATAGAGGAAAATTTATTCAGTGGCAAATATTTATCAAGCATCTAGTATGTGCTCGGCCCTGTGCTCAACATTTTATACAATGAGGAACAAAATAGACAAAATCCTTGACTAATAGAGCTTATAGTCTAGAGAAAAAGTTCATATAAGAAATGAATAAAGCCATCAAGTTATGATAAATGTTATAAAAGAAAGACCAGGATATTCTGAGAATAATAAGAACATGAATTTCTTTGGGATGATCTCACAAGGGATAGTTTTATAAGCTAAGGCTTAAACCTGACAGAGAGAAAGATGAGTTACCTAGGTGACGGAAGGATATTCTAACCAGAGAAAACAGATCAGGCAAAGACCCTGGGACAGGAAAATGCTTGTTGTACTTGAGGAACTCATAGGAAACCTCTTTGGCTGGAGGTCAGGAGAATGGCATGAGATAAAGCTCTAGAAAGCCAGGAGCTAGATCATGGGGGGTTTGTAGGCCATTTTGAATGGTTTTAAGAAAGGAAGTGAAGTGACTTCACTTGCATTTTATAAAGATCACTATCTGTTGAGTGGAGAAAAGAAAGAACAGAAGCTGTCAGACCAGTTCTTAGACTATGATGATGAATAAGATGATGGTGGTTTGTGCTAAGCTGAGTGCAGTTGAGATGGAAAAAACTGAATTGATTTGAGATACATCTTGGAGTTAGAATCTACATAATCCACCCAGAGTGCTGAATTTATAGGACAGGGAGAAAAAGAAGAGATGATAAAGGAGATTGAGAAATACTAGTCAGAGAGGTAGGAGGAAAGTTGAGAGACAGTTATAGTAGAAATGACAAGAAAATGGTTCTAGAATCAGGGATGATCAGAAATTTAGAAAGATGATATTTATTTATTTATATTTTTAAAATATTTATATTTTATTTATTTGAGAAAGAGAGATAGAGAGCATGAGCAAGAGGGGCAGAGGGAAAGAGAGCACACTCCCCACTGAGTGGGGAGCCTCACATGGGGCTTGATCTCAGGACCCTAAGATCATGACCTGAGCTGAAACCAAGAGTTGGATACTTAACTGACTACACAACTGCCACCCAGGTGCCCCAGAAAGATGATATTTAAAATAATCTTTGGGATATGCAAAATTAGAGGTCATTTGTGACCTTGGCAAGAGAAGGTTCATGGAGAGGTAGTGGTAGAGGATAGCATTTTAACCTGAGTCACAAAAATGGCAAGAGAGAAAGTGAAGAAAGGAGGTGAAATAGAAGCTTATGCAAAGTTTGGTTTCCCTTTATAGATAGGATTTCCTCAGTTGATATCAAGAAGGTTAAAGTGATATGTCCAGTTCACCACATTGAGCAGAAGGAGATCAAAGTGGTCATGCTCCAATCTTAGATTCTCTAGCCCAGTGAAAAAGGCTATCCTTAGCGTGACCAAATAATAGGAAAATATCCAATATTGTAGTCACTAGCCACATGTCTCTATTTAAATTTAAATTACTTAAAATGAAATAAAATGTTATAATTTAGCTCCTTAATTGTACTAGCTATAGTTCAGGTGTTCAAGAACCATGCATTTCCATTAGCTACCATATTAAACAGCAGAAGGTATAGAACATTTCCATCCAAACAGAAAGTTTTACTGAACAGCTCTGATGTAATTTATCACTCACGTTTGGGCACCACTTTGAAAGTGAGTGATTCATAATCATACCAGGACAATGAGCTTGAACCATGACTGTCTTGGGAAAATCAGAACATATGAACACCTTCACTAGATCGACCATTTTAGGAACTTTATTTCAAGTCTTTAGCTGGCAAGACATGAGTAAAGCAAATGGTCTCAACATCTCCAAGCCTACAGGTAGGTGGGTGGATAGCCTCTAATCAGATCCTTTGATGAGCTTCACTTTCTGAGAGTCATGCCCTTGTGTAATTCTCACATCTTGAGTGTAGGCTAGACCTACTGACTTGCTTCTAACAAGTTAATATTGTTAAATTGGCAAAAGTGATAGGATGTCATTTCCTAGATTAGGTCACAAAAAGATCATAACTGTCATCTTAAACGTTCTTACTTGCTGGCTGGCTTGCTCTGAGGGAAGCCCAATGGCATGCTATGGTAGGTCTCTGGCGCATGAACTGAGGCCCTCAGTCCAGCAATTACCATGGAAGTGAGGACTGTCAGAATAGGTGAATAAGTTTGGTAGTGGACTCTCCCCCAGTCAAACCTCAGATAAGACCAAATCTATAACCAACAGTTTTCAACCTCTTGAAAGACTTTGAGCCAGAGGCACCAGCTAAACCACATGTGGATTCCTGATATATGGAATCCACATATATATATGTTTGCTGTTTTACAGTACTACATTTCTGGGTAATTTGTTACACAGCTTTAGATCACTAATACATCTAGGCTACTCAATGGGTCATTTTAACAAAATATTAAGGAGGTAGGTGTTGATATGCAAGCATTTTACCTCTTTGCTCATCTCTCCCAGACTCAATTCTTTTTCTTTTGTCTTCTACATTCAGGAAGGCCAGCATGTAACTTGATTAAACCACAATAAGCCTTCAATTTACATTTGCTGACTACATAAAACAATGAATAAAAAACAATATAAGGCAGGCAAAGTTGTCCTCTTTCTACCTATCTGCAGTAGATAACTAAGCTTTGGTTTGAGAGAAGAACACCTCTTCAGCATAAGCAAAAAAGTCCAGAGAACTCTGTGGAAAGGAATTTAAACTGAAAGCAATTCATTTTCTTGTGTTGTCTGTTTTCTTCTCTCTGACATCTGTTTTGTTCTTTCACTCACCATGGTTCTGTGTATATTGGTGGCCATGGACATATTGAATTGTGAACATAGATCTTTCACTCCAGTGCCTTAGTGTTCACTAAATGAGAGTGTTAGTGAACAATACCTTTCGTCTTCACCTTGACACCTGTATCACCCATATTAACTCAGTAAACCTTGATGGAATTCTAGTTCAAGTAAGAGCATCTCCAACAACTGTAGCATATACATTATCTCAATGACAATGAGAGTAAGTCTGTGCTGTCTTAAATGCTCCTTTGCCACAGTAGCAAAAGCCCAGAAAGTCTTGATGAAAGCCATTAGAACAGAGGTTGTATAATTTCATGAACCCATGGGGTGCTGTTGGCAAAATTATTCCCGAAAACCATTTTTTTTAAAGAAGAAAGATGTAAATAGTGTGAAAATGAATTCAGAAGCTAAAGACTGAAATGCTGAGAGGCTTATAATTAACATTCAGCAAGCGAATGTACGCAGGCATCCCAAGCGCATTCAATGTGAATATAACCAGGACTTAGGATAAAGGGAGACTTTAAGTATCATTGGATCAAAGATAAGTAGACATTCCAAGCAAGGCCAATAAAATGCACCAAGAGGAAGAAAAACATTTATGATTCTACTGAGAAAAATAATCAGCAGTCATCTGATGAGGTCAGGGCAATGAACACCTAGTCTAACAATGATGGCCTGAATCACTGTGAAAATTAACCACCTACTTCTGTTACTTCAGGGACAGCACGATTACCATTGCTGGCATCATAAAAACAACATTTCAAACAGAGGTTCACAAAATGTTTTTTGTTAGGAACCCTCTTGGTTTCTGAATGAAAGTCCCTGAGCTACCTTCTATTTTGCAAATGTAGGTTTCCCTTTGGTATACTCCTTTTCTGCTCTGTATGGATGAGGAAGCTCGGTGACTTAGGAGAGCCTTGGGGGAATATACATGGAAGGTCTCCAGGGATTCCAGAACCATTTTGGGGAAAATGAATTTTTTTTTAACTGAATAATTTGAGACATGGCTTCATGAAATGGGGAAAGATAATTTCCATAAAGTGTAGCAATATGATTCAAAAATAGTTTGATGATGATCACTGTAAATTCAGGATGAGAGATATTACCAGAAATGTTATAGGACCACATGACACCTCAATACTAATTTTGAGGTGGCCTAGTGGGAAAGAAGATGGGAAATTCACTCTAGAGGTGGGAAAAGGGGAAATCCATGGAGTTCTCTGGTTCACTGAAAGCTCTGGATATTGATAAAAGTTTTTTTCTACTGTGCACTAATACATTCCTATCCCATCCTGCTTTATCTTATCCTGGATTGGTTGGCTAAACTTTTCTTTCTCGTCTAGTTAAGTATATTCTTCCATTAACCTCCTTCTCAAGAGGAAACATTTTCCATGAACTCTAACCTCTCTCCTGTAGGCTTGTTCTAGATTCCAGTGATCCCTGAGCTAAAATGGCCTTATTGGCTAGTGTCCTCAAATGCGTAACTAACTTACTCTTGGTATGGGTGCATACATGTGTGCCTTTGGTCCTTGCTAAACTAAACTGTAAGCTCCCAAGAGGGCAGGAAGTGTGCTTTATGCTTTTGGTGCTTGCCTTCTACACCATTATCTTATTTAATTGTTACAAACACAGCAGGCAACATGACCATGATTGCTTATCCACTGATGGAACTCTCCAGGCAAAGTGAGTCCATTCAGAGAGAATGTCAATGACATCAAGGTTGGAGGAGAATACATTTGAAACGAATGTGATTTATAGTTGTGGTTTAAGTTTTAGAATGCAATAAAGGCCACCTTACTCTGAGCTGCTGGTTTGGAAGTACTGAGGATATAGAGTTGTTTTTATGAGCACACAGTAGTTATGGGAGGAAATTGTGATGATTAATAGCTTATAATCACTGGATGCAACCCTTCAGAAAGGTAAACATTTAGACTGAATAAACATTGAGCACTTCCTATCTGCCAAGCACCACTATATTTTACCCTTGGAGACATCATACCAGGATATCATTAGACTTAGTTTGCAAATGAGGAAGGTGGGCTCTGAGTGGTGTCCAGAGAGGGTAGGTTGGAGAACCTACCTTCCTTGGAAAGCAGGCCTCGTGACTTCAGCTGCAGCTGGTTACAGTTCACCTGGGGTGCTGAATTTTCCAAGAGAAATATTTTTCCATGCTTTCAAGTTGCAAAATAAAAAAGAGGCATATATTTAATCCTAAGACATTCTTTCTCATATCACATTGGTCATGAGTTGCACTATCGATCAAAACCAAGTATCTGGAAATAAATATTGATATATTTGAAGCGAAGACAAACAAATTGCCAATTCAAAAATTAAAGATAGCACTACTTATCTCTTGATGTTCTTACTCATTCAAATAAACAAATACCTATGAATATTATTGATCATGAATAGAACTGTTTGGAAGAATATTTCAAGACTACTTGTAGTGGATACCTGGCATTTTTTACAGGACAGCTGCTCAACAAAAGAATCTCTTTCTGGGGGCACCTGGGTGGCTCAGTGGGTTAAAGCCTCTGCCCTCGGCTCAGGTCATGATCTCAGGGTCCTGGGATCAAGCCCTGCTCGGGCTCTCTGCTCAGCGGGGAGCCTGCTTCCCCCTCTCTCTCTGCCTGCCTCTCTGCTTACTTGTGATCTCTCTCCTCTCTGTCAAATAAATAAATAACATCTTAAAAAAAAAAGAATCTTTTTCTGGTTTTGCTGAGTCTCTGCTGTATAGCTCTTGCTGGGAAGCTGGGTCGCTACTTTACTACATAATGTACCCAGTTTGTCCCCCATTCCCTGGAGGCCAGATGTAGGGATGGGCACACGAGCTAGGCTCCACTGGCCTGACCCTGTAACCCAAGATTTTGAATGTTGAGTGGGTGAACTTGCACTGAGATGATATAGCCCAGCAGAAGTGGTGGACATCTTGGAGTCTATATTCAGCGGTGGCAGTAGTGACAATGCTCATCCCAACTATTTTTCATCCATATCCTCTCTTACCTCCTTCCTGTTTTCCGATCCTGATACTATAGCCTCTCCTTTTGATTCATTTAGCAGGTACCCTTCCACATCAGAAGAGATCAAATTAACTTGAGTGGTAGTCTGTGCTTGCAACCAATAGCATATTCATGTGGTAGCACATTAGGATAACATCTAAATCATACAAACCATAGGACTAATGGAAATAATTAAGTTAATCTTTATTCCTTTAATTTTTACCAGGGACATGTGGATGGTTTTCAAAACATAGTGATTCACAACCCAAACAGATTCTTTTTTTTTTTTAAAGATTTTATTTATTTATTTGACACACAGAGAGAGATCACAAGTAAGCAGAGAGGCAGGCGGGGGGGGGGGGTGTGGCGGGAGGGTGGCGGGGGGTGGGCGGGAAGCAGGCTCCCCGCTGAGCAGAGATCCTGATGCGGGACTTCATCCCAGGACCCTGAGATCATGACCTGGACCGAAGGCAGAGACTTTAACCCACTGAGCCACCCAGGCGCCCCCTAAACAGATTCTTTTAGGTTAATGACCATTGTCGAAATGAATGAAACACTTGATATCTGGGCTAATGCTGGGCCTAGAGATGTTGCATGTTTTCCCCGGGGGGGGGCCCAGAAACACAAGGGATATGAAGTCGGGATGCAGAGAGATGCAATAGGAAACACACAGGCTTTGCAACCATTTCTGCCTCCACCACCAGCTGTCCGATCCCTACGATTACCCAGCTTCTCTAGGTTTTACTATCCTCATGGGTTCACTGGGGAGAAGCCCATATACTCTTCTAGTTGTAATAAGAATTTGTGAGCCTGAAGCACCTGGTAGATGCACGAAGAAATGTGGACCAAGCTGTTTCCTCTTCTGTTACGACTTCTCTTAATTTCTGTAAGTAGCGGAAACCATTGTCTATACAGAAGGGATAATAAAGGAAAAGATCACTCAAGGAGTTGTCTGTCAAAAAACTAGGGGAAACATTACACATACAAATGTGTCTTTGTGTGGCTACTGGGATTTGTATAACTAATATTTATAACTCTGATTATTTAAGAGTAATCCCAGAGGTCCATGACATGAAATACTTTGTAGTTTTGATAAAGCATATAAATGTTTGAACTGTATTCTGCAAAGGTGATGAAAGAGAGCAAATCACTTAGCTAGTGAATAAACCCAGCTGACTTCCCTAGTATTAACAGTTCAGCTCATCTCTCTTGTTTTCTAGGAACTTCTCCTGTATATTGAAATTCTCATAAAGTGATCAAATTACAGTTTCCTTTGGGAAAGGAACCTCC
This sequence comes from Nasua narica, assembly GCA_028533885.1. Classification (NCBI taxonomy): domain Eukaryota; kingdom Metazoa; phylum Chordata; class Mammalia; order Carnivora; family Procyonidae; genus Nasua; species Nasua narica. The sequence continues at coordinate 160,123,714 of CM052810.1, read as the reverse complement.
AGAGGAGAAGAGGTACAGGTGATGCAAAGCAAGAGAGTGAAGAAGTGCAAGGGAAAAAATAGAAACTTGTTTTTCTTTTTTTTTTTTTTAAGTTTTTATTTATTTAAGTAATCTCTAGACCCAACACATGGGGCTTGAATTCACAACCCCAAGATCGAGTCACATCTTCCTCTGACTGAGACAGCCAGGCCCCCCTAAACTAACCTGATCTGTCTAAAGAACAGATACCTTAGAGTTAAATCTGACCTCGGCAATGGCTTGGCTTGGATGGGTGAATTTCCAGTCTTACTCTCCATATAAGGGCAACACAGAGCTGCATAAAAACATTTTAGCAATTGCCTCAGCCAGCTCAACACTGTTTGTCAAGTGAGAGAATATTAAAAGGCTGAGAGGTCATTTAACATTTTTATTCACATCTCATTGCAGTTTGTGTTTGGAATTGTTTGCTGTCATAGTACCAGGGAATTTGTTGGTTGGCAAAACAATTTTGGATATATATATATCCAGTGGATAAATATGTATGGATATATATATATACAATGGATATATATACAAATATTTATGTGCATATATATATTTGTACATATATATATATTTTCTGTCAGTGGTAGAATTTAATATAGTGTTAAGGGGTCAGAATTTCACAAGGAAAAAAAAAGTCTATATGATAATGGATTGATTGTCTCCCAAAAAACTTCAAGAACAGTTTTCAAAGAGAATCATCAAATCGCAAAACCACGGAGCACCCCAACACGTCTCTCTAGTTATTTCCCATGATAATTTTAAAGTAACATTCTAAATTGTGTTTATAATTCTGGCAACACTTCTGTGGACATGAATTTTAGGAAGTTGCTATTATCAGATCAACCAGGCATGATACAACCCATGAGATGGGGGTAATGGGTATGGGGTGGGTGGAGGGGAGGAGGAGTCATTTAGCTGATCGCCACTTGAGGAAATCCTTTGATTTGGAATACATGATTATTGGTACTAAGGGAATTAAGATAATGTGTCCCTTACCTGTGCTTTTCCACCCTGGAAGGCCCAGGTCTCCGAAGCAGTGTTTGACTGCTTTGGAAAATAAAGCAAGAAGGCTTATGACGGCCAATCAGAAAACGTCTGCTGTTCTTGCCTTAGTGAATTTCAGTTTGCACTGATAGGAGCTGCCTGAAAACGGCTTCAGTTCCTTATGTAGGATTTTGAATGATACCATGTTTTAAGGAATGTGCAACCATTATGCTGTCTCTTTTGATGGATACAAAATGTTTCCTCCCTAGTCTTTACAATTAACATTATATTGCTGTATTTCCTCTCTTGGAAGGACACATTATTTTTAAAGGTTATTTATTGTGCAGGTAGGTCCTCTCTGTGATTCCTTCCTCTGATGAGGTTACGTGGAGTATTATCCTGCAGACATGCAGTAAAGCTCAGTAGCAGAGAAAATAACAGTGTCGTTAACCTCCTTAGCACTGGAGATAAATTAACACTAATAAGATAGGTACCAGGGTTGCAATTGACTTGACAGAATGAAACTCACCAGCCTAAGGAGGCGGGAGCGGGTGTCACTCTGCTATCCTCCCCAGTCCTGTGTGGACCCTGTAGCTGGCCAGCGGCTTATTTCTGCTTTGCTGACGTTCAGGTGCGCTGTCCAGTTCAGCTGATTCAGGGCTGCTCTCACCCTCCTCTGCTGCCCCTGCTGATGGAAACCAGCACTACCATTATTAATTGAAGTCTCCATGGATCCAATAACTTTTCTCATCTCACTTCCTGACAGGATATCATGGCAGCTTCATGGTAGGTACAAGTGCGATGATTAGAGTGAGCTCCGCCATACTGGAAAACATTTTGTCCAAATATTGAAATGATAGGCTGTGTGGGGAAATAGGCCACAGTATGTCGTAGGAGAAGCAAGCTGGGAGGGGGGGTGGGAGTGGAAAGCAACAATCTAAAAGATAAAAATTAAAAAAAAAAGGATGCCTGTTATTCAGGGGTCCCCCAGGTCACCTTTGGCCAGCCGTGGAAATGCATTTTAAGTCTTCATTCGTTAATTGACCACTAAATGAATATGGTGATAATTAATATCTTTACTGCTTATTAATGAGGAACCTGTACTCTGGGTGAGTTACCTGGGAAGATGATATATGAGGCATGACTAAGTTGCCCACTGTGAGTTGATGGTGCCTCGCACGTGGAAATACAGACGTGTTAGTCATTTGGTTTCATTATCAGAGGAGATTTTAATAAGTGGAAGGTTCTTCCAGTCCTTTCTTTGTATGCTGGGAGGGGCTGCAGTTACACAGGAGGGAGACTCTCTTTGCTGTTATTTACCGCTGCCGGCGGGCTGAGATCACGTGCAGCCTCCGGCTCCCATCAGGTCCGCTTCTGAAAAGCCTTTGTCCGTGGCATGTGGAGTTTTTCAGGTTTGTGCCTTCATCCCGTTGCCAAAACATCTGGTTCAGTTTTGGGGAAATATTTGTAGTTATTTTTCCATCCGGAATTAATTACTGCCACTGGAACATTAATGGGTGCCCTGCTGGCTTAATAGATTTTATCTGTGCGCCCTCCTATCTGCGAAGTGAAACCGACAAATCAGAGCTCTGTTTTGCTGGGACTTTTCTAAAACGGCCACAAGCTGAAGAGCTGACGGCTGAGGATTCAAAGGATGAACAGATAACAGACTTATGAGACAGCGATTCGAATCTGCAAAGAAGATGACTTTGCTACTTAAATAATTTAGCATTCATTGAGAAAATCATCTACCACATTCCAAAATTAATACCTTAAGAATATGTTAATAGCGACCATAGGAGTATATGTTTTAACATTAGAACTACCGTGATCTCCATTTAATGGGAATATTTGCTTGTTTTTTTGTGTTGTTCTTGAACTTTCCAACAACAGGTTATAGAGAAAAAATGAAGGAGGAGTTACTATTTATTACTTTCTGTAGAGCAGGCACTGCGTTTAATGCTTTAAATGTCTAATCTCATTTTAATCATTTGGATAGTCTAGGTAGGTATTATGATAGCCCATGTGACACACAAGGAATTTAAGACTCTCTGAGAGAGGTGCCTGGGTGGCTTAGTAATTAAGCATCTGCCTTCTGCTCAGGTCATGATCATGGTCCGGGATCAAGCCCCACATCCGGCTCCTTGGGCAGTGAGAAGCCTGCTTCTCCCTCTCCCACTCATCCCTCTCTCACTGCGTCTCCCTATGTCAAATAAATAAATAAATAAAATCTTTAAGACTCTCTGAGATTGTGTATCGTGACCAAGGTCACACATTGAGTAAGTGGTAGGAGGGCTAGGATTTGAATGCAAGTATGTTGGACCTTGAGTTCACTCTTTTAACTATAATGCGAATGGTATACCTTTATCATCCCTTTATCAAACATCTGTTCAACACTTGAGGTCTGGGCAAGGTACTTGTGCTGGAGGCACAAAAGGGGAACAGGAGGAGGTTCCTGGTGCTGTCGGAGTGGCTGGCAGACCAAACAGGGTCTCTGTTGGATTCTATTAGGCTTGACTAGCTTGTTTGCAATTCTGCAGTATTTTCTACAGTGTTAGAAAGCGTCATCCCCCAAAAGGCTTATCCCATCGCAACTATGGCTATGAATGTTGAAAAGAATGAAATATATCTTTAAAACCTGTAAGATAGTAATAGCTTATCACCACCTAATATTTAGTAGCAAGCCAGTATGTTACAGTGGCTGCGATGACCGATTTCGGAATGAAAAGGATTTGCCTCTGAGTTTTTGCTCGTACTCTTAGGAAGTTGTTCAAGCTTTTGGAGATGACACTTTTTTCATCTATAAAGTGGAGATAATGCTGTGGTTTTCATTTGGTTTCTCCGACCACCGGATGAGATGATATATTATACTCTGGCACAGTGATTAGCATACAGTTACACCTTAGAAATGTCATTGCTTTTCCCATTTGGAAAAGAAAAGAATATCATAAGAACTCTTCGTGTGTTCATTCCAGCCACATGAGTCTCATATATTTTAGTCTGTACGTTGGCTCTTCCCTGGAAACGTACAAAAGCTCCAGAGGTGAGGCAGCATAGCTTGGTAACTCCCACCAGCTCAGTTTATCTCCTGGCTGGTTTGAGCTCTGGCTTTAGCTAACACAATTTCTATTTATTCCTGGGTTGTTCATCTCGTGCTGCAGGTGGATCTCTTGATTCCTGATTTTTTTTCTTTGCTTATCTCCTGCATATTACTGCTTCCTTTACAACCCTCTTTCCTTGAAAGTATGCTACCGTTTTGGACCTCCAGCAGAGAACTTTGACTTGTTTTAACATTGACCATACTTTTCCCCTGTGATAGCTATGGCCTATTGCTGCCCAGGCCCTAAAATAATAAGATACAGGTTCTGTTTGATTGGAGCAGGGGCATATTTGAAAGTTACCAAGATGGCATTCAACTGTGTGACCAACCCACAGGCCAGTTAAGATGAGAATATTAATTTTTGGAGGAAATAAAAGCTTAAAGTAAAACAAAAACAAAACCACCAAAACCCCCAAACAAACACATTTTTGGAGGAGATCTGTTAATATTTTGCCAGAAGAATGTTTTCAGTAGATTGTGCCAATGTTAAATAACACGCACAAAAATCCCCAGGGTTAGAACTAAAGGGAATTCCCACGGAATTGAGGAAAAGGGTTTGCATAAGAGGAAAAGCACAAGTATAGATATACAGTAGGTCAGTTTGAAACTTGACTCTCTCAAAAACTAGCTTTGTAACTTTGAGTAAATCACATTCTCTTAGGGTTTTTTTTTTCCTCTCTTTTTTTTAATTTTCTGTAGGGGGATTATATTGTAATCCATGTCACAGATTATTGTGAAGATTAAATAAATAACACCCAAATAGTTGATCTATTTCCTTGTATGTAGTGGCTATGATTACTCTTGCTGCATTCATGCAGGTTTTCTTGCGCAAGAGCTGTGTATGTGGGCCAGGTCCAGTGATTGTCAAGAATGAAGTCTTAGACTCAGTTAGGGTCATTTTTACTTTGTCTTGCTATAAAAAATTTGATGAGTTCAGGAGTCTGCATGAAGAAATAACTTCTGGGAGGAATTAGTGAGGAAAGGTTCCGAGCCTTCTGTTCTGACATGTAGTGCAAGGCTGTTTTATTTTTTTTGGTGAGTAGACTTTATTTTTTTGAGCTGTTTTAGGTTTATAGAAAGTCGAGCAGAAAGTACAGAGTTTTCGTATCTCCTTCCTCCCGCACAATTTCTCCTATTATTAACATCCCCTTTGGTTAACATCTTCTCCTATTATTAGCAATAGTGTGGTATCTTTGTCACAGCTGATGGACCAATACCAATATGTTGTTATTAATGAAAGTCCATAGTTTATGTTAGGGTTCACCCTTTGTGTTGTATAGTTCTAAGGATTTTAAGAAATGAATAATGTCAGTTGTCATGTGGTATTTAGGGAATGGTTTAACTGCTCTAAAAATTCTCTGTGTTCCACCTATCCATCCTGTCCATTGTCCCTTTAAGCCCCGGGCATCCGCTGAACTTTTACTGTCTCCATAGTTTTGCCTTTTTTGGAATGTTATATAGTTGGAATCATATAGTATGTGGTCTTTTCATATTGGTTTAATTCACTTAGTAATATGCATTGAAAATTCCTCCATGTCTTTTGTGTGGCTTGGTAGCTCATTTCTTTCTAGTGCTGTATAATGCATTTTATAGACATACCATAGTTTATCCATTGGAGGACCTATTGGAGGACATCTTGATTGTTTCCAACTTTTGGCAATTATGAGTAAAACTGCTATGAACAATCACGTGCAAGTTTTTGTGTGGACATAAGTTTTCAACTCACTGGAATAAACACCTAGGGGGTGTCATTAGTGAATTGAATGGTAAGATTGTGTTTAGCTTTGTGAGAGACCACCAAACTATGTTCCAAAGTGGATAAGCCATTTTGCATTTCCAACACGAATGGCTGACAGTTTCCCTTGTTCCACCCCTAGTCAGCATGTGATGTTGCCTTTTTTTTTTCATTCTGTCATTCTAATAACTATATAGTAGTATCCCATTGTTCTAATTTGCAATTTCTTAATGACACATGACGTTGAACTTCTTTTCATCTCTTAATTTACTACCTGTATATCTTTTCTTTTTAAAGATTTATTTATTTATTTGAGAGAGAGAGAGAGAGCCCAAGGTGGGGAGATGCAGAGGGAGAGAATCTTCAGGCAGACTCCCCACTGAGCACGGAGCCCCAGGCACAACTCTGTCTCATGGCCTGTGAGATCATGACCTGAGCTGAAACCATGACTCAGATGTTCAACCAAGTGATCCATCCAGGCACCCCTATGTATTTTCTTTAGTTAGCTGTCTCTTCAGATCTTTTGCTCCTTTTCAAATTAGGTTGTTTATTTTCTCTTTGTTGTTGAGTTTTAAGACTTCTTTGTGTATTGCAGATAGCAGTCCTTTAACAGGTTTTCAAATGTTTCCTCCCAATCTGTGATTCATCTCTTCATTCTTTCAAGTGTCTCCTGCAGAGCAGAAGTTGTAAATTTTAATGAAATCCAATTTCTCAATTTTCTTTTTCATGGCACATGCTTTTGGTGTTATATGTAAAAAAAGCACCATCATATCCAAAGTCACCTAGAGTCACTTCAATTCCATTTTCTGCAAGTTTTATAGTTTTGTGTTTTACCTTTAGGTCTATGACCCATTTTGAGTCAATTTCTGTTTATTTTTAAGTATTTAACATTTTAAGTTAATTTTTACTACTGATAGGGTTTGAGAATCATTGAGATAGAGGAACTTGAGGATAACAGTCTCAGATACTGGTAATAAATTCCATGCTTGGAGTTGCTATTTTATTCTCTTAGATGGGAAACTCTGTTTCAACACAAATATACTGTTTTTTCCTGATGTTCATAAATGTTGCTGGAAAAATAAAGTGCAATTGTTGAGATCTGTTATGTAACTCCAATTCATTCTATGGTCAGGGAGAAATGGGCACCTCAACTCATACTCGTCTGTAATTACCAGCATTACATGCAGTAATGTCCCTTATCACCAGTACTATCAGAAAATGATTATCAGAATTCCACTTAGTTTCTGTGAAATATTCTAGGCAATTAGAACATTGAGTGTCTGCTAGAATCCCATACCTCTGCAGCTGCTCAGTGGTTTTAAAGGATGAGAACTCTTATATAAGCCCCTTACATCCTCTGTGTCCACCTGAGTGGAGAGCTATGTGTAATTTTAGACAACACAGCCCCAAGGCCAGTGGGGATTCTGGAAGTAGCACAGAGAATATGGTAGCTTAGTTTCAGGATTCAGAAGGTATGAAAAAGTCAGAACTTTGTATACAGGGCTTCTCAAACTCCATTGTGCATTTAAGTCCCTTAGAGATCTTGTTAAAATGTGGAGTCTGATTTGGTAACTCTGGGATGGAGCTCAAGATTCTGTTTCTCACTAGGACCAACTTGGCCATTTGATACTCTCTTAGGGGCCCAAGGCAATGTTTTCCTTTCTTTTAAAATCTGAAGGAAAAAGTTGAACTTTTTGGTGGAAGAAAAAGGTTTGAGGTATAATATTGATATATCTGTCTTTATATTGGAATAATCATAAATGCACACATTTCATTTTTCTTTACTGGGAGGGACTCATGAAGACAAAAGTACCTATGGTCCACTGAAGTCATAATGAAGCCCTGTTTCTAATTCTGGTAGCAAGGCAGCTGGCCCAGGGACCACACTTGGAGTAAAAGCTTTCATCAGTTCTCTTACAGGGGACGATGAGAGGAATATCTGAAACCATGTAGCATTTCTGGGATTCTCTCCTTGTTAAATAGAGTCTACATGTACAGGTAAGACACTCATACATGTATATTTTATTTTATTTATTTTTATTTAATTTTTATTAATTAACATATAATGTATTATTAGTTTCAGAAGTATAGGTCAGTGATTCATGAATCTTCTATAACACTCAGTGCTCATTACATCACAGGCCCTCCTTACTGTCCATTATCCAGTTATCCGATCATCCCTTCATGACCCCCTCCCCAGCAACCCTCAGTTTGTTTTCTATGCTTAAGAGTCTCTTATGGTTTGTCTCCCTCTCTGATTCATACCTGAATACTTTAACAGAGAATGCAGTCTTCCCAGGTTTCATGGCATTGACTTCCTTGACTATCGGTATATTTTCTCTTTTGAATGGACTCCCCAAAATCCTGGGCCTAGAGTATATAATCAACTAAATCTTTCAGCTGTTATTGTTGGCTTTGGTAGCTTTTCTTCAACATGGGCATTCTCTATGTGATTGGGAAATGTGTTCAAGGCAGTCTCTGAAATGCCTTTGCTACTTAGGATTTCTTTCTCCACCGAGAGAGCAAAGGCATTTACCTCCCTGTTCCTTTCAGATCTTGCCTTTCCTAAATTAAACAAATATTTGTTAAGAATTTATTCTATGCCTTCATATGGTCCCTGCCTTTGGGTTGACCTCTTAACTTCCTTTTACTTGAGTCCCAGAAACTTCTAAGTTAAGGAAAAACAAAACCAACTAACTCATCAACCAATAGAATTAATCAAAAAATTCCAACTGGAGAAAAGAGGAAAGCTCTCATCTGGATCTCTTTGCCATTCAACATGACAGTGGTTCTCAAAGTGTAGTCCCTAGACCAGCAACATCAGCATCACTTGGAAACTTGTTAGAAATCAAAAACTCTAGGACCCGCCTCAGACCTACTGAATCAGCAACTGTGGGGGTGGGGCATCAATCTGAGCTTTAACAAGCTCCAGGTGATTCTTATGCAAGGTCTTGTTTGACAGCCACAGCCCTGAAACATTCGTTCTTAACTAAGCTGCAAAATAGAATCACCTGGAGAGCTTTAAAAAACACAGATGCCCGGGCTCTCATCCAGACATTCTGATTCAATTAGTTTGTAGTGGGGCCTGAGCATGGATATTTTGAAAGAGCTTCTCAGATGATTCTAATGTACATGCAGGGTTGAGAACCACTCTGCCATCTGTTTCTTCACATTAAATTCTTTGATGGCAGGTGTGTGAGTGTGTAAATGTGTGTCTGTGTGTGTGTGTGTCAGTAACCTGGCGTGACTGTGTAGGAGCTCTGAATCTTTGTCTAATTAAGTCTCATTCTTGAAACTGCCTGTCATGGAGATTGTTCTAGAATAATCAAGATGATGGTCATCAAACTGTGCCCATGGGCCACATCTAGTCCAGATGCTATCTTTGGACTCCGAATGATTTTTTTGTTTTGTTTTTACATCTTTAAAGGGTTGCTAAAAAACAGAGTCATTTGGTAGAGGCCATATGTGGCACTCTAAACCTACACATGTAGCATTTGGTCCTTTACAGAGTATCTGGTTCACCATGCCAGGAGCTGCAGCAGGGACATCTATATAGAAGTTTGTAAACTGGTCTTAAATATCAGGGTAGCACACAGAACAGGTACATGGTAAGCCTGTGTGAGCCTTAAATGATATAACACATGAGGGAACTCAGCTAAAACCTAAATCATTTGGAGAGATAGAAGGAAGAGGACAGCCATTTCACCTAAAGCTTTTGGGAAGGGGGCAGACTTCAGGAAACTCAACTTGGAACACTCCCCTTGAACTTAGAACACAGTGCTCATGACATTGTTGGGCTCCTTCATACAGAATACACTCTATCCTCCATTGAACCACAGGGCTTTGCAGCCACGGTTACACTTTACTTTCAAAGATGTATCATGAGCGGGCGTCTGGGTGGCTCAGTTGGTTGGGCGACTACCTTCAGCTCGGGTCATGATTCCGGAGTCCCGGGATCGAGTCCCGCATCGGGCTCCCAGCTCCACTGGGAGTCTTCTTCTCTCTCTGACCTTCTCCCCGCTCATGCTCTCTCTCTCTCAAATAAATAAATAAAACCTTAAAAAAAAAAGATGTATCAGGAGCACTTTTGATTTTTTTAATTTTTAGAAATATTTATTTACTGAAGTAATCTCTATACTCAATGCAGAGCTCAAACTCATGACCCTGAGATCAAGAGTCACAGGCTCTTCCTACTGAGCCAGCCAGGCCCCCTTATTTTTTATTTTTTAATTAATTAATTATTTACTCAAAGTAAGCCCTATGCCCGACATGGGGCTTGAACTCACTACACTGAGATCAGGAATGGCATGCTCTACCAACTGAGCCAGTCAGGTGCCCCAGGAGCATTTTTCAAAGAGAACTTTAAAGTTTATAGGAAATTGAGGCAATAGTGCAGAGAGTTCCTGTGGATCTCCTTTCTTTTTGGCTCAGTTTCTGCTGTTATTAACAGCCTGCATTACTGTGGTACATCTATTAGCATCAGCAAATCAATCATTAATAATGAATACATCATTAATAAGTAGACTCCATAATTTACATTAGGGTTCACTCTTCTTGTTGTACAGAAAGTTCTGTGGTTTTGACCAATGTACAATGGTGTGTATGTATCTACAATTATAGTATCAGACAGAATAGCTCACCACCCTAACAATCACCTGTGCTCCACCTCTTCATTCTTCTCTCCCTTTCCCAAACTTCTGGTAATGACTGATGAATTTTTACCTTTTCCAGAATGTAATCTACCTAGAATTATACAGTATGTTGCCTTTACAGACTGGCTTCTTTTACTAAGCAATATTTTTTGTTTTTAAGATTTGGTTTATTTGAACAAGAGGGAGCAGGGGGAGGGGTAGAGGGAGAGGGAGAAGCAGGCTCCCGGCTGAGCAGGGATCCTGATGTGGGCTTGATTCCAGGACCCTGAGACCATGACCTGAGCTGAAGACTGACACCTAACCAGCTGAGCCACCCAGGTGCCCCTTAGCAATATGTTTTAAAGGTTCCTACATATCCTGTAGTGTCATGATAGCTCATATCTTTATTTTAGGCTATCGATGCACTTTTTTGTTGTTGTTGTTATATTGTAGGACAGCCTATCCCATCCCAAAGTCTGTTCCATTCATGACAGATGGCTTCCTAATAGAGGTCCTCCTTTTCTTCCTTTCTTTCCTTTCCTTTCCTTTCCTTTCCTTTCCTTTCCTTTCCTTTCCTTTCCTTTCCTTTCCTTTCCTTTTTCTTTTCTTTCTTTTCTTTTCTTTTCTTTTATTTTTTCTTTTCTCTCTTCCCTCCCTTCCTTCCTTCATTCCTCCATTTCTTTCTTTCTTTTTCCTTTTTCTTTCTTTCTTTCTTTCTTTCTTTCTTTCTTTCTTTCTTTCTTTCTTTCTTTCTTTTTCTTTCTTTCTTTCTCTCCCTTCCCCTTCCTACCTTCCTTCATAAATATTTTATGTATTTATTTCAATAAAGAGACAGAGAGCAAGCAGAGGGAGAGGCAGAGTCAGGGAAGAGAGAGAATTTTAAGCAGTCTCCATGCTGAGCATGGAGCCCGACACAGGGATAAATCTCACAACCTGGAGATCATGACCTCAACCGAAATTAAGAGTTGGATGCTTAAACCAACTGAGCCACCCAGGTGCCCCCAAAGAGTCCATTTCTAAGGTGGACATTGTTCTCATTGCCCCAAATTCCTTTCACTATTCATTTCCCTATGTACCGCTGAGCACCTCCTTGAAATGACTGCTTGTATTTTTATTGCCCATCTCTCCCTGCTGGAGTATAAGATCCATGAGTATATGAACCTTGCCAATGTTATGCAATCCCATATCACCAACACAGTGCACAGGGCTTGGTATAGAGTAGGCATTACTCAAAATGTATATAGAATGATAATTCGTAATTACTGTCTTTTTTAATGCAATAAAATAAACAATATATTTGTAGATTGAATATACTGGGGGATTCTTACCAAGGAAAATAGTTCTTTTTAACTGCAGGAATTATTAGAGTCCTTAATATGCTAATGTTCTAGCTTGATAGGTAAATGTTATATGTATTATAATGTCAAGATTCCAAACTGTTTGTAACCACTTGTATCAGACAGTTATTATAAGGCAGAATCATAGATGAAAGTTTATAAGAAACTGGAGCTGATGAATTCCTAATCAACACAGGCAGTTGTATGTTTATGGGACTTCACTTGGTATTCTCTTCTTTGATATCCTAGTAGTTTATACAATTGATTGTGCATAATATAATCATGGAGGTTTGTTTCTGCTGTAGTCATCTGAATATTTTTACATTGTTTAAAATGAGACAGAGTCAGTCTTCTAAGAATAATTTTTATCCTTGATTAAAAGGTCTTCTAAAGTAGAGTCTAGCTTATGGACTCAATCACCGAGGAAAAGTACCCAAGTTATCCTCCTATATAAAATGTAATAAGCCATGATGGTTTGGAGTACTTTGATGTCTTACTCTCGATTCTAATGGGAAACGAGAGGTCTCTGGTGTCATTTCATTTGGGGAGAGTTATTCATCCCAGATAATCCTACAGTTATTCAATTAGCCAAACACCATCATTCTTACTTTTTAAATTAGTTGGAATTCTCTGGTGAAAATCAGTCCAGGTTGAAAATCCATCCAATCATCCAACAAAAATTGGACTGCCCTCTGAGTTCAAGGTGCTATATCTCTATGATCAATAGGAGACAAGTGAGAAATGGCCTGGCTCCCCTAACACCTCTGATCTAGCCAAAGAACTGGCCATACCCCAAGTTTACAAAGGGGACTTGAAGCAAGATAGTTGAAACATGGAAAACAGAAAAATAACACAGATGCTTATTATTCAAAAAATAGGGGGAAATAGGGAAAAGCACAGGTATTTAAACATCTTTGCACTACTAATAGAAATTTTTCTATGTAATGAAGAAGAAACCAGATAAAGCCCTTAGCAAGCTTTAAAAAATTTTCTTAAAAAGCTTAATGAAAGAAAGGACATCCTCTGTTTGCTCCCAGAAATGGCAAAGGGCACTATATACCTTATATTTTATAGAAGCAGATACAGAAAAAATTGAACTGACCCTGTGTGAGAATTTGGAAGCAACCATTCCCTGGGGACTTCAGTATTCTTTCAGCAGGGATAATTGGCAATAGCTGAACAATCGAGAAGTCACACAGTTAATGAAATAACCAAAATCACTGTATTGATTAGTCCTGTTTGGTTTCTGTTATTTCAGCTATCAAAACAGAGCAATATAATCTATTTCATAGTTGATAGCTATGACTACAGCCCAAATGTATTTGATTGGGAAATATTAAACAAAGGTTAAATGTTGAGCTTAGTTAATCTAGTCTGTTAATAACAGCTTGCAATAGAAGATTGCAACCCAGGTTAAAGCATCCCAGTTTTGCAAGTTTCAAATATCTTCTAGTCCCCATGGGGAATAACAAGTGAGTAGCCCTCATCTTTTCTTCATGGTGTGCCTCTTTTTCTATTTTCCATGACTTTTAAGTAATCTCTACCCTCTGCATGGGGCTCAAACTTACAACTCTGAGATCAAGAGTTGCATGATCCCCTGACTGAGCATCCTGTGCCCCTATTTTCCATGACCTTTAATAACAGAAATCTCTGCAAAGTGAACTTGTACTTCAAGAAGCACCATAGGTTTCCTTCTGTTTATATTCCCGATATGATTTTCCTCATCCTTATTTCTATAGTCTGACAGACTGGTTACAATTGACTTAAAAAACAAATACTAGAGTATATAAGTCCCCTGGTAGTAGGACACCTGATGGTACAGAATTCTATCTATGGAACTACATATATTTACTTGTTTTTTTCTAAACATAGCCCATTCTGGGAGTGCCTTTGAAATGCTGAATACTTAACCAAAAGTTGTTCTTAGCCAATGGTCTGGTTACAACAAACAATAGGAAGAATTCACCACCTGAAAATAATTTTAACAGGATGCAAACCGAGCACTGTTTTTCTTTACCTAAAGTGTGAGTCACGCCACCGTCCTGTTCTTTCCCTTGCTTTGCGGAGTTATAATGTTTTACAGAAGTTCTAGGGATGGATTGATTTGCTTAGGTGTTGGTTTTGCTTTGATGTACCATAGGCAGATGCTGTCGACATTGGTAAGACAAGGCAGCCTCTTCTGTCTCCTGGAGAGCCTCGGAACTCATTTCACAACTCATTCATTAGAAAACCAAGCCCCTCTCAAAAGAGGCCAACAACAGTGCTCCAGAGCCCCTCCGATGCAGAGGAGAGCAACCCTGTATCCCTGGGGGCAGATAAAACTCAACCTCTGAACCTCAAAGAACGCTTTTGTGCTTGGAGGGAGCAAATTTATGACAGTTGATGAACCAAAGAAACCATGGGCATTTGAAGGAAGAAAGGTTAACTGAACATTGTCTTTTTGTTGGTGGGGACGGATTTGTTCTTTTTGTTCTTCCCCTTTTGAAGTATTTCCAAAGGGAAGAAAGTCTCCCGCTCAATCACATTTTTAAAATAATATACAGCGTATTCTAAAGAGCACATTGGAAATCTCACACCCACGAGGTAAGACTTCCAGGACTGCACTTGGGAACTATACTAGTTGAGCAGTAGATGGTCTTAGTTTGAGCCATGGTCAGTAGTGGAAGACCCATGCTGATCCTTTGAAAGTTCCAGAAATGTGTAGCCAAGGTCGCAGCTTGATCTTAGCCAACTTTAAGCCTCTGCATGGAGACAGCAAGTGGCTTCTGTCTCAGTTGAGAAGGTGGTCAGAAATCTCCAGTTATCTGAACCTTAGTATTATTATTCAGAATCATCAGGGCCTTGAAAATACATTAATAGAAGTAACAGTCCTCAGGGGCACTAGGGAAGGTGAACAACTTTTGATCTACACTGCCATTCAAAGGACCACCTGGTAAAGAATGATTATGCTTCTTACAGGTAGTGTCTATTGAGAAAAATTTAGAGAATCTAAAAAGCAACAGTAGCAATAAAAAAAGACAAAACTCACTGAAGTTCATCTGAGAAGCTAAATATTATTTAACCTTCATCTTGAGTACCTGGATTTCTGACTTCCTGTATGTACCAAGTGTTTCTTAAATTTTATTTATCTATCTATTTATTTATTTAAAGATTTTATTTATTTATTTGACAGAGAGAGCAAGATCACAAGCAGGCAGAGAGGCAAGCAGAAAGAGGGGGGAAGCAGGCTCCCCGTCAAGCAGAGATATCGGGCTCAATCTCAGGACCTTGAGATCATGACCTGAGCCGAAGGCAGAGGCTTTAACCCACTGAGCCCCTCAGGAGCCCCAGTACTGTTTCTTAACCCTACTTTTGCCTACTTTAAACTTTGACTTTATTATGTCTTTACTTCTTCTAATAGCTTCCCCAGTATTGAAATGCTATTCTTATCCCAGCTACCCCTGGTAACTCATATTCCACTGATACCCATGATGACTCTGTTGCGACGAACAGGATGGCATTTTGGACTTACAAAATAAAACAGTTCAAAGTCCACTTTATTTCAGCCTCTTTTCCTGCTTGTGAAAGTAATAAGGACACTGTTGAACATCCAGAAATTGAAGTGCATGAACTATGTGCACAAATAAATACCCACAGTACAGTGTTTTTTATTTTTTGATTTGTTTCCTTTTTTTTCCTGGTGAAATCCAAAGGAGTCAAGCCTATAGACAGTGTTTCTATTACATTGGAACAAGACTCCTGTGTAGTTAAAGTACGTAGGTGCCCACATGAAGTAATATTGTGTGTGCAGGTAATATTTCAAGTCCACAGAGCATTTTTTTACCCATCTCGTTTTATTCTGTTAACTCTTTATTCTGGGCTGATCAATGCCCCAGCGAGTTTTGATTCCTAGTGGCAGTTTCAGTGGGATTGAGCAGAGGCCGAGTCTCTAGGTTTTTGGTGAAAGATCCAGTGTCTAGTGGTCCAGTCAGTGAAAGTCACTTATAGAACTGAGCTATCCAGATCCATCAAGTTCAATATCAAAATGAGAGTCCTCCAACATGAACATATTTTGTCATCCAAGCCTCTCAAGCCCGGGAATTTAAAAAGTTAGATCAGGAACTAGGTAGAAAGGTTGATCACTAAGGAGTTTCAGAAAACAATAGTTATAGCATCAAAGAATCATCTGGATGAGAAATGGCTCTGCCAAAACCTGAGCTTCTTTTGTCTTTTTTGGTGACATCTCCCAGACCTACCTGCTTTTGCACATAGCATGATCTAGGGCAAAAAGTACGTGACCTGGAGTTGGCACAGTCTGGATATTTACTACCCTTCTGGAGCATTTATTATCTGGTATTTATATATAGTCTCTCTAACCTTCACTATTTTGCTTCCTTGCTGGGGTTATTATCTTTACCGTACAGCCAAGAAAATCGAGTCTCCGAGAGGTTAAGTAATTTTTCCAAAATCACAAAGCTATAACGTGGTATTTGAACCCACCAATAATCAGTAGAAACTGAAAATGTGAAATGGGAATTATAAAATGTGAAGTTGCTGTGAGGGGAAAGGAAAATATAGCATGACAATGTATTGGAAGGGCAACTCAGCTTGAATAGAGATGTTCCCCTGTTTTCACCCATTTTCAAGCCTGCCTTACCTGCACTAGAGCTGGAATTCCACCCTGTGTCAATGGAGCTTGCCCCCTCCTGGGGATGGAAAATAAGTCTTCCAGTGGCTGTGGCTGACTGGGGGATCAATAAGATGTCATTGGGGAGGGGCACTGGCTGGCTCAGTTGGTAGAGCATATGACTCTTGCTCTTGGGATTGGGAATTCAAGCCCCACATTGGGTACAAAGCCTACTTAAAAAAAGAAAAAGAGAAAAAGAAAGAAAAGAAATCATGGGAAGTCTAGACCTATGCTATCCAATATGTAGCCATCAGTCTTATCTGGCCATTGATGCTGGAAGTGTGGCTGCTCCAAACTGAGACATGCTCAAGTTAAAAAATACCCACCAAATTTCAAAGACTTGGTCCAAAGAAAAAGAATGTAAAATACCTCAATAACAGTGTTTATATTGATCACATATTAAAATGATTATATTTTGAATATACTGGGTTAAATAAAAAAATATTTTTGAATTAATTTTACCTTCCCCCCCTTTTTTATATACATCTATTAGAAAGTATAAATTTATGTACATGGTTGCATTATATTTCTATTGCAAGGCACTGGCCCAGAAACTTTGTGACTTGGTTTCCCTATTTTTAAGACCAACTTCTTATAATCTATGGTCAAGAGTCCTGATGACCTTTACATAGTAAACCATTAATATTTCCCAGAAATAAGCTAGTGTGCTTCTGACAGCTATACCCACTGCATAAAAATTAATTAGCTTTGCTAAGTGTCAAGTAGTCTTTCAAATAAAAATGAGAACATGAAGCTTTAGGTTGTTTTGGAAGATGCAGACAAGTCCTGGTGGAAAGGGGAAGAAGAGTTGGAAAGCACAGAGACTGGCCGACATGCTGGATATGACGGGTGACACTTGTCTCCTTAGGAGCAGGATGCACCCAACTGAGGAGTAGAATTCAGAAAAGAGATGGTACTGGCTTGGTTTAATCTTGGAATTTCTTCTAAGAGGTTTCCTATCACCATTAACCTTGAGGTTTTCATTTCTCTCTAATAGACTACTTTTCAGAAAAATTAGTTTCACAGCAAAATTAAGTTGAAAGCATAGAACTTCCTGGATAGCCCCTATCCCCAGACATGTACAACCTGCTCCAGTACCAACATCCAGCACCAGAGTGACACATTTGTTTCATCCAATGAGCCTACATAGATGCATCATGTTTTCCCAAAATCCATAAGAAGTTTTGTGCTTTTTTGGTGAAATATGTGAAATACATAATTTTCTATATGAGTATGTGGTTAGGTTTATATCTGTACATACATACATACTTACTGGTTTTAAAAAAAATATTCAGGAGAGTGAAAGGGAACTTAGAGTTTTGGGAAAGACAGTTGGTGGGTAAGTGGAGGGTTTGGGATATGCCCCCAGGTCTGTTGAAATCCAAAGCCAAGTTGTCCTCTATGGGTCAGGAAATGAATGAAACATTTCAGAGCATGAGATTCAAAATTAACACTAATTTCTGTGGATACAGGAAAATTGCATGATCTCTAACATTCAGTTTTCTCATCTATAAAATGGAAATGATTATATTAACCTCAGAGAGTTGATGTTCACATGATAGTGAGAGAGTACTGCAAGTTTGATCCAGAGCAAGCACTCCCCAAATGACAATGATTATTAATTCACTAAATAGTGCATGTTTCAGATAACCTCTCCTTTGGACAATGAATGAGTCCTATCTGAATTGCTTGCCAGCTTCTACCCCAGGGCTTTGAATCACATTCTTGCTTGATGAGCTTCCAATATGCTTGTCTGGTTCTTGCACACAGCAGCTGTCTTGGACACTGCCTTTCTATTGCTTATGCTCCCTTGGTCTTGGAAAGGTCCAGCCTTAATCTTTAGTAAATCTAGCTTGAAAATGCCGTGGTCTTGGAATGTTTTACAAACCTTCACCATTCTCTCACTAACTGCTCTAATGAAGAGAGAAATGGTAATTGAAATGAGACTAATTAGATTGTCAATTACCTGCCTCCTCACATAGGTAATTGAAATCCCTCTAATTACGGTGTCTGTATGTCTAGATGCTTTGTACTGAGGAATTATTAATGGAAAGCAGCTTTAGATGAAGTAACAGGAAATCTTGAAAAATGATTTAGAGAAAATTTGCTTTAAAGCATTCATTCTTTCAAAGCAAAGATGTTATA
This sequence comes from Nasua narica, assembly GCA_028533885.1. Lineage (NCBI taxonomy): Eukaryota > Metazoa > Chordata > Mammalia > Carnivora > Procyonidae > Nasua > Nasua narica. Next base: position 160,105,092 of record CM052810.1, on the reverse strand, counting down.
TAACCAATCCAGCAATGAAGTCATCAAGGAGGAAAGAAAATCAGCCCAGTATTTTGCTTTGACTATAAAATTGAGGTTTAGAAGCAATAAGATGATATTAAACCTTGACCTCGACCTTGATTTCTATTTCCTATTTACCCCTGTTTTTTAAGAAGCCTTCTTTGGGTCCATGGGTTCTTTTTGCATGAAAGGAATATGCAGGTCCTTAGAGGACCTCAAGATATATATAGAAAGTGGGATTTGCAGATGAGGCACAAAAACGTACACAAAATTAAATATATACATCAAACAAATGACTTCCTCTGAATGCCCACTAGGAAGAGCTTTTATTGAAGTGGCTTCAGGGGTGAGTAGGGAAGGCAGTTTTGATTCCTGAAAAAAAAGTCATAATGATGAAATCCTTAGAGTTCTCACAGCTAGGAAGGTGGTTTCCAAATTTAAGCAAAGTATATTCTTAGAAAAGAGACCTACCTCTTCCATACTCATTTCAATATTTTAGTGGAAGAGTTTCCTGAGAGAGAGCAGTAAGGTCACAATAATGACTGTATCAGGATAATTTTTAAAGCTTTTTCCAACACTGTGACATCTGAATGCTCATCAGTTTTATAATAAACTTGAAGTTAGCTAGCAAGATCTCATGACCCCTGTCTGAGATGTGAAGAAAGCACAACATGAAAAGCTGAAGTGACTTGACCAATGTGTGTTACTGAAGATAACTGAATAATTATCTTATTGGATAGAATCTTACTAAATGGAGTCTTACTCCTTCCCCTCTTGGCTTTCTATGGCAAAGCAGGGAGCCTGGGAGGTTCCTGGCTGGTTCAGTTGGTGGAAAATGCAACTCTTAATCTCAGGGTTGTGGGTTTGAGCCCCAAGGTGAGTGTAAAGATTGCTTAAAAATAAAATCTTAAAAAAAAAAGCAAGAAGCCAGGTTGGGTAACATATCATTATCATTATTATTTTAATCTAATGAAGTTGCAAAATAAAATATCCCTTTCTTCTGTCTAGGTAAAGACTATAAATGGGACAGGTTGCCATTTTGTGACTTGGCCCATCTCCTTTTAGTTATTTAAATATTAGGAACATTGGAACTCATGGGAGGTTTAATATTATTCCAGTTTTATAGTCATCATGAAAAAGCTCCTATGGGCCCCCAAGGGGGTATTGACCATGACAGAATGCTATTTAGATCAATCCCAGAGTCTAGGGGAATATGAAGGAACTGCTAGGGTTTTGGCCAGGCTCTTACTGCAATGCCCCCAACCCTGGATGCCCCACCCCATCTTGGTGCTCACATTTCAGAGATAATACACTCAAGAGTTCTTATTGTGGGAGTCCACGAGTGGAGTAGCATTATGGTCTGTGATGTCTGGGAAGTGGTGGATGGCATAATTACACCATCGAGTTTATGCTCAGTAAAAACACCACATGACGTCAATTGCTGAAAAGTGGGTCCCTTCTTGCTTAGTGAAATGGTGATGCAGTAAAGTCATTTTAGTGGGTAATAATCAGCGTATTTTTGGAATAAAGATAGAATATAATAGAAAATATCAAGGCGGGAAACACAAGTAATACAGATGTCTTTAAAAAGAAAATGTTGAGAAAAAAATAAAGAAAAAGAAAAAGAAAATGTTGAAAATCTCTGACTTGTAGATTTATGGGAAAACCCAGTCCCCTCCCTAGGAGGCATTTAGAGGTAGGACTCTATTGGATAGAATAAGTAACCTTCTGATTCTTTTTTTTTGGAAATAATGCAAAACATTTATTTTCTGTATCAGATAAGAACACAGCTAAGTAATCCAATTCTACTGCAGCATTATAAAAATCGTCCCTTCACCACAGTGTAAGATTTAAATGCATCTGCACAAGGGTGCACACTATATAAAAGGAATAAGGTTGCTGCCGCCCTGCCAAGGACTTCCGGTCCCTATCCAGGTCTGACTGAAATACTGGTGGTCCCAATGGTTCTATCAAAATAAATTGTGTTGGGATGCCTGGGTGGCTCAGTTGGTTAAGCAGCTGCCTTCGACTCAGGTCATGGTCCCAGGGTCCTGGGATCGAGTCCCACATCGGGCTCCTTGCTCGACAGGGAGCCTGCTTCTCCTTCTGCCTCTGCCTGCCACTCTGCCTGCTTGTGCGCTCTCTCTCTCTCTCTCTCTGACAAATAAATAAAAAAAAATCTTAAAAAAAATAGTGTTTAAAAAATAAAGCATTTAAAAAGACAAGTGAAAATGCCTCAGAAACCATATCTCCAACTCAAACTTCATCTATTTTAAATGTATTATTTGCCTCCCACTAATAAACCTTTATTTCACTCCAACTGAGCAATAAATCTTCCACACTAAAGTATCTTTCTTGCCCAATTAATCCAAAGGGAAAAAACCGAAATGATTAGTAAAGAAAAATGTAGGGACTAATACACCCTTTTAATATGTTCTTAGATATTTTTAAGGTTTAAAAAGTGTTTAAAGTTTGTACTTCCTAGTAGGAAAACATTATCTGAATGAATACCCTAATGGCAAACCATTGTAGAATGTTTCAGTTGCATGAGGGCCAGAGGGGTAGGGATTCTCTTCACAGCACCCCAGCTTTCTTCATGAGAAGGTCAGAGGTACACTAGTTTGTATTATTGCAATATCCATTAGGCGATCGAAGTTGCTTTTCCCTCAGCAAGGGCTTTATTTGTCTGAAGGGCATTATGCGTGACCTCCAAATTTGGCTGAGAATTTACTGATGAGATTCATAACCTTTGGGTTGCTCTGATATTTTGACATATTCGCTGGGTTCTGGGCCACATCCTGGAAGGCCACCATAACTTCTGGATCCTGCATGGCCGCAAGAACCTCTGGATCACTAAGAATTTCATTGAGCCCAGGCATTGCTGCCATTCCAGGCATTCCTCCAGGAAAATTACCAGGCATTCCCCCAGGAAAGCCACCTGGGAAAGAGCCATACTGAGCTCCTGATTGTCGTCTGGCTTCTTCCTCCTTCTGGGCTCTCTCATGTTCTTCCCAAGCCTTCTTAACCCTTTCTATTCTTTCTTTGATCTCTCACTCTTCACATTTTCACTCATACTTTCTCCAATGTTCAGCAATTTTCTGGGCCCTCGGTTGAACTTCTTTCAGCATTGCACTAGCATCTTCATCATAATCCAGTTTATAAGCAAGGGCAAGATCATGTGCTGCTTCTTCCCAATGGCCCAGAAGTCTGTCTGCTTTCCCCCGCCACTTATAAGGCTGAGCTGAATCGGGATTGATTCAATAGCTCTGTCACAGTCTCCAATGGCAGCATTTGGCTTCTGTAATTTGATGAAGACACTGGCTCTCTTGGCATACAGAATGGCCAAGCGAGGATTCAGTTTGATGGCATCTGTGAACAAATCAATGGCTTTCTGTAGTTCACCATCATTTAGGGCATCAATGGCATCATTTAGGGCATCAATTTGCCTGATCCATCATTTCCTCGGTTATCTCTACATTTTCATCTCCCATTTCTTGAGGGGCATCAGTATCTGGTTCAATCACGCCTTCATTGTCAATTTCTAGATCACTTTCCTCACTTGATGGTTCCTCTGTCTTTATGTTTTCCTCCGCCTTCTTACTATCTGGTTTTTTTTTCCTTGATATTGTCTTCTGATTTAGTTTTATGAGTCGCAGGTGGTATTTTACTCCCCATGCTCTCCACCCACTCCCGCAGGAAACGCATTTCCTCGGTGTGCAGAATGCTCGGATCCTGCTTACACATTTTCACGAAGGCCCGAAGCTCACTCACTTTGCAGAGGTCCATGGTTCCAAGGCTGTGGCAGGCGGCAGGCGCGGGTGAGGTTGCAACCCGATTCCAGGCGCGGGTACTAGCTCAGCGTGACCGTCTAACCTTCTGATTCGTATTTGAGTAGTGAGTGGAGACCTATGGAGAGGTACTAGACTTATAGAGGAAAAAGTGGAAAAAGTAGGGGTAAATCTGAGGGAGAAAAATGTACTGTCTTTGACCCTCAAGCTGGGGAGATGGTTCATGCTGATTGTAACGACAATTAAATACCTTTGTTTTAGGAATTCCTAAAACTGCTGGGTGGTTTACATGATCATATTCTAAAGCATGATAAAGAATCTCAAGTTTTCTAATCTTCATTGTGATGGGCTCAATCAATGAGGTGGGAAAATTTAGTTAATAATTTTCCTTCCTCCAGCTGTTCAGTCTCATGAATGACAAAGGCCCAATTAAGCATATTTCTATACAATCAGAATAAAAGGAACTAAAATTAAAAAAAAATAAGTGCATACTCATAGTTATTAATATGGGTGGGCTGGAGAGGGAAGCGAAGTAACAAGAATGTGCAAAAAGTATCCTCAGGCTTTCTGGAAATTGCTAACTGGTTCAACAGTTCATCTAATAAGAACGATTCAAATTTCACTGAGAGGGGAATCCATAAAGAGAACACGTTTTCAGATGTCTTCTTTTTGTTCCTGGGGGTGTAGGCCAGTGATGGTTTCTGATGGCACAGCAAACTGGTGGCAGAGCAACACTGTGTTTTGATGGGATTTGATGGAGGAGTTGTTACCTTTCCTATTAACTCCCATTGGCAGCATCAGCCCTCAACCTGGTTTCATTCCTACTGCATGCCTGATTTCTCTCAAACATCTGTGTTGCACTTTCCCTGATTCCTGGCTCTGTCCATCCATTCAATCATGAGCACATGATTTATTAAAGTCCTGCTGTGTGCTTAGGGCACAAACAAAGGAAATTATAGATGTTCCCCTTTGGAAACTTAAGAGTCTTTTGAAGCATCTCTAGTCTCAATTCACTAGTAGGAGTCTATCTATGGCACATACTGCTTATTAGCTAACCCAACAGCTATTCCCAATGTCTTTCTCACTCTCCATCTTGCCAGGGGTGATTGTGTCACTTTTCTGACCAATGAGATATGAGAAAAACCTGATGGGGGGGGGTGTCTTAGAATTTGTATTTCTTGATAGAAGGCACAAAAGTGCCTGGAACTTTCCCTTCACAACTTCTTTCTGTCTTGGACAAGTTGAGACATATGGTACCTTCTTGGAATAATGAATTGATCAACAAAAAGGAAAGGCCAGGAGAATAGCAGCTATTCAGACTATTTGAACTAACACTATTACCAATCGCTTTGAGACTTTGTTATTTATTTAAGGCCCTCTAAGCCAGGTGAAGTTTGAGGAACCGTATTTCATGGTCAACCTGGCTGTTCTTGACATTTGATGGGCTTTTCCATTATCTTTCATCTAATCTTCCAGTATGTTACCAGGTTATTACTACTTCTATTGGCTACCAAGAGTCTCTGGGCCTCCCAAATCTTTTTGGTATAATTTACTTTTCCCCTTTGTAACTATTTAAAAAGAGTTTCACCAGGAAAGATGAAAGAAAAATAAATCAAAATATAAAATTCCACTGAAACCTGGCTCTTTTTTTAATTTTTTTTCAAAGATTTTATTTATTTATTTGAGAGACAGAGAAAGTGAGAGAGAGCATGAGAGGAGAGAAGGTTAGAGGAAGAAGCGGACTCCCCGTGGAGCTGGGAGCCCGATGTGGGACTCGATCCTGGAACTCAAGGATCATGACTTGAGCCGAAGGCAGTTGCTCAACCAACTGAGCCACCCAGGCGCCACTGAAACCTGGCTTTTAAATGAGATAGTATGTGATAAGTTTCTGACACATAGCAGGTGCTCAACAAATGTTGATTTCCGTGGTTTTTCGTCCACTGGAGCTGAGGCTGCTCATCCGACGTAGCTGAAGACTAGTCGTGGGATCATGTGAGTGCATTGGGTTTGAGGCAAGAGCATCCATTAATTTTCATTAATTTGGCCTAAAAAAATAACTGTTCAAAAACTTCACTTTTCAAGTTATGAGGCTTTCTCCTCTCACATACTCCTTTGTGGAGTGTTGTGGAAAGGACCCAAACCATGAGTTAGGAGAACTGTGTCTTAGCCCTCCATCTGCTGTGACTTTACATATAAAGCTGAGTAGCTCATATCAGTTGACAGGCCCCACAGGTGCCCACCATGCATCAGTCTCTGCTGCAGCCTGAAACACAGACATAAGCAAAGAGATATGGTTTTTACCATTGAAAAACTTCAGTGCAGTTGGGAAAAAGAGATGAACAAAGGATTTCAGTTCAGTATCGTCTATGTTTTGATGGAAATACACACGGGACTGGTGGGAACAGAGCAGAGCCCTGAAATTAGCCTTGGAGTTGGAGGAGATGATCCTGAGAGTGCGTACTACCCAATAAGGATTTAGCTAGGTGAAGAAGGGGAGGGACGCTATCCCAGGAGCAGAAATTGTGTGAAAAAACCATTTTCTCCTATGTAAATTGACAGATCTCTCTTTAGCTTCAGCGTTATTCTATATTTTCTTGTCTGATGTCTTTGGAAAAACACGAGTATTTATTTTCCTAAGAGCTAGCAAACAAGGATAGAAAGAAACAGTAGAAAGAGTCTCGGTTGGTAGAGTTGACCACCATTTTTCTGCATCTCTTCTTTTGACTCTCAGATTTTATTAAAACCAAATGATACATACACAATTTCATTCTCTTCTATGAATAAAACTTTATTAACTATGTAAAGACTTATCACGGTTTTGAAGTAGTATTGCTGTTATTTCGGAGGGTGGGGTACCTGTGAATATTGTGGAATATGAATGGCCTATAAACTTAATTAAAAAAATAAAAAGGCTTCTCTAAAGTTGGGAACAAGGGTCACTGGAAGTGACTGGATTAAAACTTTGCTCATCCTACCTTTAGCTAAGAGAGGGTCAATCCCTTGTAAGTTGTATCAGTGGGCATAATCTCTGGGAGAATAATGCCTTATTCATGTCATATTCCTGATAACTAGAACCGTGTTTAATACTTATTTGATGCTCAGTGAAAATCACTTAAATGAACAGGTAGCTGGGATAAACTGTTTCTGTGATGAACTGCTTGAGGATAAGCAGGTATTATAGATCTAGAAGGCAATAACGAATCAAAATCTGAACTTTACCTTACAGTATAAGACAACTGGCGTGGGTTTTCCAATCTCTGGAGGCCCCAAATATCCCCAAACTCTCTTGCCGAGTAAGAACATTGAATGGAATTTTTTCTTCAAATTGTAATCCACTGAAGTCTTCTTCCCACATACCTTTGGCCAATAGGTCAGCAAATTCAGGTTCAGTATAGCCAGAGAAAAGCAGCCTTGGTCAATGCTCAAAAACATAAATCTAAAGACGGATCACCCTGTCAAAGCTGGTTGCTAACAGAAAGCCCATAATATATTTCTCATCAAATACAAGTTGGATTTTGAGTTTAAATGTTCAAATGCCACCTTGTTGATTAGCTGACCTCTGGTTTCAGCAGGTATTTTTATGCATGAACTTTGTGTGAACTTGGTGAAATAAAAGAGTGATGTGCTACCAGGTGAGGGTTAAGAAAGTGACCTTGCCTGTGGGATTCCCCAGGGATATCAGAGAAGACCCTGCCTTACATTGTCTAATAAAGTTCAATAAAAGGGAGAATTAGTCCTGGTGTGGTGTCAGCACTGCACATAAATTCTTATGCAATAATAAAATAATAGGATGCTATTAATTCAACCATTCTGGTTGCTTCTGAAATAGTTTTAAAGTAATATCATTGATTCATATTTTCAACTGCTAATACATTATTTTCTAGAACTATTAACTGCTTTAAAACCAGCATGCCATAATACAGTGGGAAGAGATAGTGAGATATTTCACCTGATTCCAGCAATTAACTTAATTTAGGGCTACTCTGCAGATTTTCAAATTAAGAATTATGCTTTGAAATAACTTACAGAAAAAATTAAAATGAGACAATGAACATTTTTGAACTTCATCATTCAGTCTTTTTTTTTTTTAAAGATTTTATTTATTTTTATTAGAGAGAGAAAGTGAGAAAGAGCATGAGAGGAGAGAAGGTTAGAGGAAGAAGCAGACTCCCCGTGGAGCTCGGAGCCCGATGTGGGACTCGATCCTGGAACTCAAGGATCATGACCTGAGCCGAAGGCAGTTGCTCAACCAACTGAGCCACCCAGGCGCCCTTCATCATTCAGTCTTATAGGTGAAAGTGGGGTCACTTTTTTTTTTCCAGAAAAGAAACTCCAGTAGACACTTAAAATGTCAATCTCCCATATATTTTGTATCTTTGAATGAGAGGAACAAAAAAAAGAGTAAGCATTTATTGAATTTCTACTTTGAACAGCACATTGCAAGAAACACTTTCACCATATGGGCTCGTTGAACCATGATCTAGATGAAATTGAAATAGGTTTGCTGTGTTCTCCTGCTCAGGACCTACAGTCTTAAAGAAAAGCAATGTCTCCACCAGGTTCTAGGAACAGGGAGGTGTGATGGGATTCGGCAGGTGGATAAATGTCCCTTCTTCAATGCTCTGGACTAGAAAGTGGTGCTGACGTCTTGTGTATCTGCATTAAAAAAGAACCCCAATACTTTAAGCTGTTAAATGTAAAAACAACATCATGGCAAATCAAATATATTGGTCTCTGGACAATTAAAATGGACTAAGGAAAGGGAAAAAATGGTTTCACTCAGTAAAAACCGAAGAACAGGAAATCCCAGCATTTTGTACAACTAAGAAGCATTCGTGGTTTTAGGTGTGGTGTTGAGAGTGGTTTGGTTTATAGAAGCATTGAAAAGGAACTGAAATGGGGCGGGCGATGGGTGGCTCAGTGGGTTAAAGGCTCTGCCTTCGGCTCAGGTCATGATCTCAGGGTCCTGGGATCGGGCCCCACATCGGGCTCTCTGCTCGGCAGGGAACCTGCTTCCCTCTCTCTCTCTGCCTGCCTCTCTGCCTACTTGTAATCGCTCTCTCTCTCTCTCTCTGTATCAAATAAATAAAATCTTAAAAAAAAAAAAAAAGGAACTGAAATGGGAAAGTAAAAAAAAAAAAAGCCAAAACCCCCCAAAAAACAAAGACACAGAAGGAAAGTGGTGTAGGAGAAGGATCTGCCGGTAATTGGAAACAAATGTCCAGACCAAGGGGTCTTCATGAAGCCCTCTTCCTCAGCGCTTGCTCTGTTGACCACTCCTGGTAGCTAGGGGACCATGTGAAATCAGACCGAGATGTTTTCAAACATTCTTCTGAGAAGTCAGCAGGTTAGCATTGAATTGGTGTCTGTTGGGCTCTTCCAGGCTGCGAGGAACAGAGAAACACCCAGGAATGGGTATTTTCTAAAGGTTCTGACACTCAAGCAGCTAGAGCATCCGGGTCCTTCCCTTACATGAGCGGGCCCTAGCAAAGTAGTCTCATGATTTCAAAATTGCTTAGCTTCATTAATACTTACAGAGTGGGGATAGTTATACTGGCTAGCTATCCAGAGTGGTTAAGGCAAGTCCTAGTGCGGAGAATCCTCAAATGTGCTCAAGTTTATGACTCGCATATAAATGAAACTATTTTCCCCGAATTTGACAATTCCAAAAATTCGCATAATATGACCAATATCAAGTTGTGAAGTTGAATTAAAATTCTCTAGTCTATCAACTTAAATGTTTTGTTAACCACGCTAGAAGAAAGACTGATTTATCTTTTTATTCCCTCTATAAAAAACACTATTACAAAATTATTGCTATATAAAAAGCAACCAAAGAGAAAGCCCCATTGATGTAGGAAGCACGTTATGCGGGTATATCAGACAGTTATGTTTCCGGATTTTCCAATGTTCGTAGTGTTGGTTGTGATTTATATCTTCAATATAGATAAATATCACTTCACACAGACTTTAATGCTTATAATTTTGTATCCTTTTTCTTAAAGAGGGCTCTTGTGACCATATAAGCTTCAGGACTCACAGATTTTAGATATTTCACTGGGAGAGGCAGAAAATAATCTCATCTGCCAAAAGTCTGTGACTTAAAAGACAGTAGGAAACAGGACTAGTTGCATAATTTGTCAAGCCCAGGGCAAAATGCGAACACAGGGCTCCTTGATCAAAGTCCATGAAAAATTTCAAGATGGTGGCCACAGCATTAAACCACATGCTGGGTCCTTCCTTGTCCAGTGCTAGTGAGCCCGTGTGGGTCCCATACCCATGAAGCTGGTCCTGACAGGAATTCATCCTGACAGGTGCATGGTGACACTGCATCTCTGGCTCTCTGGTCCCTACCTCAGCCACAAGCATCTGAGGCTTTACTCCCAAGAGCAGCCATTATGGCGACAGTTTTATGGCTCTTGCTTCTACCAACAAATGGATTTGTCTGTGCTCTTTCTTCCTGATGTTTACCTCCTGGCTTTATGTGCTTTTTACTGCTGTTTCTAATGTTTCTCACATTCGAATTCTCTGAGAGAGAAAGAGAGAAGTGGTTAGGTTCATTAATAGTTACCCAGCATGAAGCACCCTGTTGGGTGGAATTCTCATGCACAGCTGTTTCATGGATCACTAGACAGCCTATAAATAGCTGCTATGGGTCAGGTGACAATCTTGGTCTAATCGACTTGTGGCAAGGGTGGTGGTGTCATGTAGCAAAAAGCACGATGACTTATTTGCTTCTAAGTCCTTCACTTAGAGCCATGGGCTCGGCAGTGATGGGAAGCTTCTCGGTGGGCAGGGTGGCTGGGAGACATTGGACTTACTCTGTCCAGTCCAACGTGCCTAAGGTCCAGTGAAAAATATTTAACTGTATCATATACTGGAGTATAAAAGTCGACCTTTGCAAGTTAAAAAATATTGTATTCCTAAATTGGGGTGATTTGAACATTGGAAAAGCAGAATGTGAGGCTGGCTCCCTCTGAGAATCTCACTCTGCTTCCTTATCAGATTTCAGCCTTCTGCGAAGGCATTTTCAAGTGGGCCGTAATTGCCTGCCGGTGTACACTTCATACCTTCATAAATCTTCACTAGCACAGAAAAGTAAATTGTGTTGTGTTTGAGAATTCTTTGGAAATGTATTGCCATTGGATTGTGGGATGGATCCAAGGTAAAGGAGAGGCTGTATTCTCAAGGTGAAAGTCGCCAGTCCAAGAGATGGCAGTGAAGGCAATACCTGGCTGAGGAGCCTTTGAGCAGCTGCCCTTTCTGTGTACAGCAAAGACATGTAGATGGGACAGCTGTGGCTGGCTGTCTCACAGAGGCGAATTCATCAGTGTCTGTCCTTCTAGAAGCTGTGTGGGGCGATAGCGTTCTAGGCATCATTGTGTCTCGAACTTGATTGTTGAGCCTCCAAAGCCCCTGGGTGGGTTTTTACAAACACAGACTTCAAAAATAAAATTTCAATCAGAGCAATACAGGTGGATATGAGCCTTGGTCTGGAATCAGACTATTTGTTCGAAGTCCAGTGTGAGGGCTTGCTGTGTGACTACTCTATACTCTTGTTTTCTCGTCCATGAAATGTAGACCAGAATCTTACCTTTTCCATAAGGTCTTGTGGGATCCCATGAGAAGATGAGTATGTCAGCCCAGTATGTGAGACTTTGGGAGTGTCCAATAAATCCTGATTGTTATCTTACATATACATATTACCTGTTTTATGTAATTCTGGATGGAGGTGCTTACACATAGGGTTATGTGCAACACACACAGAGACGCAGGTAAATTACATTAAGGCCTAATGCACCATTGGAAAGGGGATACTTTACTATAAAATTTCTTTTGAAATCTGCTCTTGAAAGATGAGTGGTGTGCCCTCCAACATGTGCTAAAAATTAAGTTAGAACCCAAATGAAAGATCCTGAAAGAGAGGCATAGTTGTATATGGAAGGACTTGGGATTTGACAAACAACCAAAAGGCAAATCTAATTTATTTTAGGGGAGAAATTATTCAGAAGCCGAAAAAATCAGCTCCTGGATTGCTCAGCATAGGGAGGAAAACAAGCCAGGCAGGCATAATGACTCTTTCCCAGGCAAAAGCAACAGTAATTCAGTGTGCTACCAGGCGGGCGTGGAGAATCGCAGCAAAGCACAATCTTTTCTCTCCGATTTATAACTGCAGCTCTCTAGATTGTCAATTCCTGCAGGGCATGGACCATGCCTGGTTCACTCCCTTGAGCTAGATCCCTACACATCACCATGTGCGGATTAGCATTTAATAAGTGTTTGGGAAGGTGACTGATAATGCGACTGGTGCTCTTGGTAATTTACAGCAGGGCTGTGTCAGTAGTCAGAAGTTTTATTTTTCTTCCTGTGGGAATCCCTTCTCTGCTTGACTTTTCTTCTTGATTGTAAGTTCCCTTGGGCAGGAAACATGTTTGTCTGTATGTTTATTAAGAGGCATCGAGCAAATTGCAACAAAGTACACAGTGATAACAGTGAGTAAAAATTTCATGAGATGCTATCAAATGATTCATTAAAAGATAGATCCAGGATATTACCACCAACTGCTACATTAACTAGTCATGTCATAACACCATCAAAATGCTAATTAGATTGTCTGGCATGATTTGTTATTAAAAAAAGAATCAATCCAAGTTTCCTGTGGTTCTTGAATTTGAACAGTTTTGCCTCTCCTAATATTTGCTTCAGGGTCGATTGGGTACCATTTAGTGCATTTGCTTTGGAGATGAACAAAGCTTCTGTGCATCCTCTTCTCCCTGCTCCTGTGGACCTTTCAAGTACTCTGAGCCTTCAGACAGAAGTCTAAGTCTGCAGAATAGTGAATTGAAATCACTAAGAGAGGATAAAGCCTGGTGTTAGGAAGGTGCCAGGGGGAAGAGACTGCTCATGTTGTCCTATCTTGGGATCCAGCCAGGGCTGACAGGCTGGCTGCTTGCAGCTGGACAAGGCAGGTGGGAAGAACTAAGATCTAGAGTGGGCGCCATCCATTGGCATAGATGAGTTGTTGGCAGGGAAATAATCAAGGCAGGCAGACACAGAGGAGGTCTGTCTAGCAGGCCGAGTATGGTATCTTGGGGACAGAGCTCTCAGAAGCAATAAAGGATAGACACAAATTTGAGATGAAAAAGGGGTTGTCCTAATAAGTAGGAGTCACTCAGCCTCGGAAGGGGCACATAGGACTAAATTACTTTTCCTAAATGGTCACTCAGAACAGGAGTCTAGGCAGAAGTCCAGCTATCTGAGATGCTGGGGCCCACATGGACTGATGATGAGAGACAAAAGGAGGGGCACTGGTCAGATCCAGGATGCTGTGTCATGGCTGAATTGAGCGCCAGATGACATAGTGCGGTCAAATGTGTTGGTACCAGCAGGGCCAAATCATTGCTTTAAGTCGGGAAGTAGGAGCAGGGCTGAGCCTGAAGAGACCACGTGGTCCTACTGGGAGAGAGGCTGGCAGCCAGCATGGCCTTCCCAGGTGTGCGGCAGCCAAATCTTCTGCTTTGACTCCTGTCTCCAAATGTCCAGAACCATGGAACTGGCCTTCATTCCTGGAGGCAGAGACAGCAGATCATAATGCTAAGAGCACATGCTCCGGAGTGAGATGGTTTGGCTTTGACTCCTAACCAGAACTGCCAGATTTCGCAAATAAAAGTACAAGGCACCCTGTTAAATTAGAATTTCAAATAAACAATGACTAATTCTTTAGTATAACTATGCCTCAAATATCACCTGGGATATACTTATACTAAAAAAAATGAATAGTCCCATGTAATATTTGAGAAATAGTTATACTAAAAAAATTAGTCATTGTTTATCTGAAATTCTAATTTAACTGGGTGTCATGTATTTTGTCTGGCAACCTACTTTTAACTCTCATACCTTCTAGCTATTGAATCTTGGGAAAGTTATTTAACACCTCAATTTCCTCATCTGTAGAATGGAAATGATCCAACCCATAAGGTCGTTGTGAGGACTGAATGAGTTAATATATGTAAATTACTAACACTAGTGCCTGGCATAGAGTAAATGCTCAAAAATGATTACTTTTGCTTTTTATGGCTACTATCGCTGTATCTAGGGGTCAATCTGAGTTACTGGTGTCTAGTAGGATCTTTTCATTTTTACGGAGTAATGCAGGGCAAAGCCTTAGGAAAGGGGTGAAATGTTTTATTCATTTCTTTATTTACTCTATGCCACCCCAAATCTTATAGATCTTACAATCAAAGAACAGAAAAATAAACTCAAAGATAATCTCCATAAGGAAAGAGATGATCACCAAGAAGTTTAAAAAAAGACAAAGAGAAAAAAATCAAAATTCTCATTGAGGGCATAAGTCTATATGGCAGCTGAGTAGACAGTTAAGTTCTGAATTTGCTAATAACTCTGGGGAAAAGAGATGGTGGCAAAGTGAAAAGTAAGTTTGATGCATATTTACTGTTCCCAGTTGGCCTTCCCTCTACCACTTTGCACTCTTGACGTCCCATTATTTTTTCCTCTCAAAACCTGCTCCAGAAAGACTCATGTCCTAATATCAACTCAAGTTAGTAATTACCTTCCATATTATTTCCACTTAAACTCCTTGTAGAACATAAAGGCTTACCTTCTGTTAGAAAGGACTTCTGATGTTAGTGCTTTGTGGGTAGAGAGAGTTTTGTTTGGTGCTAGTTTTGGGGTGGGACTTTTCGCATCATAGCAGTGATCCTTAACTTTGTCTGCCCAGTAGAGTCACCTGCGGCTATCAGTGATTAAAATCTACAAGTCAAGGCTACAACTCAGACCAACTCCTTCAGAATCTTTGGAGGTAGTACCCACCACAGGCCCTTTTTAAAGTTTTCCAGGTTATCCACGTTGGGCAGCCAAAGCTGACAACTAAGAGCAATTGAGCTAAGAGGAATATAGCCTTGTGCAAGTGATTTATATGGCAAGACTTATGAGATAACCATATAATCCAGGAAATAATAATAACCATGATTTCAAAATTCTTACCATATGCTTGATACATATATATACTTCCAACACTTACAACATTGAGGAGTAAGTGTTTTTATTCATTGTACAGTGAGGAAACAGAAAATTATAAATCACACAATAAGTCAATGAGTCCAAAAGCAATGGGGTGCTTGACTCCCAAGCCACAGCCCTTTCCAATAAGTCAGATTGTGGAAGAAGGTGGGATCTGTTCTTTTGGAGACCACACCAATTGTCCTTTCCTTGGCCTTATTTTCATCATTGCCTTGGTCATGCAGGCCTGTGTCTTGGGAACTCGTAGGGAGAAAGCTCTGGCTGGTTTTGCGCTAACATTTGCAACATGTCCACGGATGCTCTGTCCCCTCTCAGGACCATTCTGAGGGAGTAGAAGACCAGACACCCTTATTTGGGCTTTGTTGTCAGACTCACCTGTCTGAAGATAGACTTGTGAATGGCGTGCTGGGGCTGCCTGGCTGTAATTAAACAGGGCTTTGCCTGACAGGTTCAGCCTGTTAAGCAGGACTTGATTGCACCTATGCCAATGACAAAGCTTGAATAAAAAGTAGGAGCAAAATCAGGCCCCCACAGATCATGTCAGCCCTTCTCATCAGGCCTTAGTTAACTGTTTTACCGGGAAAGCCTTTTTGCGAAGACAGAATGCAATGCTGTCATATTTTATGATTAGCTTATGCCTGGAAGGAACTGCCAGGTGAATCCGTTTGCCTGTTCAAACCGTAACCTGCGTGCCTGTATGTATGCACGTGCGTAGGTATTCATTTTCATTCATGGTTCATCTCTTTAAGAGTTTACCTGCTTATGGACTTGATCACCCAACCAATATTTATTGAGGGCTTGCTTTGTGACCAGTACCGCACTAGGTTCTGGATATTTGTTACTAAGCGAGACAAAAATGGTCCTGGGGCCGTGGGACTTGTAGGATGGGGATGGTGAGGAGACCTCACTGGTAAACAGTAAATTATATGTTTTACCCATATAATTATCTGTTGTGATGGAGGCTATTAAAAAAATGAGTGTTATGAGCAAGAAGAGATTAAATTTTTGATGGATAGAGGGGTAACAGGTAGGGTTATGTCTGGGAAGTCTTCTCTGAGAAACTTATATTTGAGCTAAGCTATAATTTGGCAATTCATGATGTTTTTCTTTGCATCACATTGTCACTGAGTATTCTTTTAAACTCTTTTTTCTCTTTTAGCAAGAATGCCAATCGTATGTGCATTTTTTTTCTCCGTATTCCTGCGTACTTTTCATATATAGATTATTGAGAGAAGGGTGAGAGAATTGTTAAAAAAATACAGCCCTGGCATCCCACAGAGGATCGTTGTAGATGTATTCTCCTTAATTTTTTTTTTTTTTTTTGTCACCATTATTTCCTTACTTAGGGATCACTTTATCGTTTGCAAGCACTTTCAGGTGTATTACCCTGTTGAGCTTCACCAACAGCCCTGCAGGGTACAAAGAACATCATCTCACTTTTGAACAGTGAGAAGCCATGATTCTGGAGGGTGTTTTGTCCAAGGTCATACAGGCTAGCGAGTACCAGAGAGAAGAGAAGAACCTAGGGGTTTTTTTGCTTCTAGGCTAGGAATCTTTCATGCAGAGTGGGGAATTACAAAATTTTTTCTTTCTCAACCCTTGCCCTTCTCCCAACCCTGTTTCCCTAAGGCACACACATTTCTCTCTCCAATTCAGAGTATTTGAGGAAAGATTGATTTAGAGGTTTAATTTCTTTTGTGCATTATCATAAATCCAGCTGAATCTACCTGGTCTCTGTTCCACCTGCAGCTCTCCAACCTACAGTTAATAAATAAATAAAAAGTAAATAATTAAGTTCAATATATATGTATCAGTTGCCTACTATCTATCCGATATAGCTCTAGGCATTGGTGATACATTGCTGAGCGAATAGACATGAATCCCCACCTTCACTGAGTTTACATTCTCCCGGGAGAGGCAATCAATAAGTAAATAAATAAGTAAATACATATAATACGTTAGAGAGTAAGTTGTGGAGAAAAATAAAACAGAAAAGAGAATTAGGGAGTGTTGGGGGAAGACACTGAAATTTTAAATAAGATGGTCAGAATGACCTCCCTGAGAATATGCTATTTGTGTATGCATGAGGTCATCTGGAGAAGAACGTTCTAGGCAGAGGGGACACAGGCTAAGCTACTGGCCAAGGTTCAGGACTTCAGTCAATGAATCCCACCCTTGAACCTGAAATCTGTTTTTCCAAAAGCACAATATTAAAAATGCTGGTTAGACACAGTTGAAATCATATTTTTAAGGATTAGGTTCTATATTCAATTTCACTGTGGGCTAAGTACCCTATTGTGGGCTGTCCGGAACGCCAAACCACCATGAATAATGTTTCCATGGGAAAATGTTTTCTGAGTTTCAACCCACTGACTTACAAATGAACTTAGGAACGGAGCTGGTTAGTAAGTTGAGAGCTGGCTGTGTTAATTAAGGGGCAATTCTCCTGCCACATCTCCCGCTTTTGGCTAGGAGAGAATGCTATTGACTGAGACTCCGCCACTCTGACATTCTTTTTCTGTCCTTATCCTTTCTCTAGTCTTTTTGGTTCCAACCTGTAGTTTCCATTTCCCCCGCAGGGCTTCTCTTTTTGCCCTTAGATCTTTGAATAATCCTTCACGAAGCCATATTGAAAGCCCTTGATTCCCCTTATTCTTTGCCTTCAGAAGAGCTGCCGTCTATCTCACCTTAATTGTAGTGTCTCGGAGATTTCCCAAGGCTTTTTTCCATGCACATGGATTTATTTGTATTATTTCACTGTCTGCTTCTGGCAATCACAGTGCATTTAATGCCAGTAATGAGCATTGCACCTGGAAAATTCTGAGCACCTCACAAATAGATTAGTGAATATACGTTGTATGTTTTTATGAAATTAATGACTACCTGCTCTCCATTAAATGGTGAATTCTTCAAGTTTCTTTTCTCTGTAAGGAACGCTTGACTGTTTGAAATTGACTGTATGTGTTCATAAAAATAATCAGCTAGGCTGACGTTCTTTTTTTCTTTCAACCGTTTCTCCCATGCCTTGAAGGTGGGATGGATGGATAGGCAGTTTTGCGTCTACAGAGAGGCACGATGGGGCATCAGTAATCTGTAGCATCAGAGTAACAAATGAAAGGGATGTGCAGTTTGGGGTACCTGTATACTGGGGAGACTATTTTGGATTATTCCATGAATTTGCCTTTGGGTTTTGCTGGGGTCTGCATGGAAATATGAAATATATATTGATAGATAGATATAGATATCTATATATATGTATCTATATCTATATCTATATCTATATCTATATCTATATCTATATCTCTCCAAACTAGTGGATGGTATTTTCTGTATTCTCATTTGATTTACACAGGGAACCAGAGGGGTCAAATACACTATTGTGGGCCGGCCAGAAAGCAAAACGTAGAAAATAATCATGGTGAACTGGTTGTAAGCACCTGCTATATTCTAGGCACTGTGGTTCATATGAGCTCGCTCTTTTATTTCCCAGCACCCTAGATGAGCCCCAGAGACATAGAGGTTAGGTAGCTTGCCAAAAATCATTCAACTAGTAGAGTCAAGATTTGACCCAAGGCAGTCCGATTGTAAAACACAAACTTTTCTCACCACGGCATACCACTATTGACTATGGAAGATAAAGGAGAGCAGAGATTTTCCATTTTTTTTTTTTTCTTTTCCCCCTGTATGACTCTCAATGGAGACTGAACCCAAAATTACTCTGATAGTTCACAGATCCTGGTTCTGGTACTGGTCCGGACTTTCTAACTAGTATGCTTAGAATTCCCTGGAGGACCTGGAAAACCAAAGTACAGAGCCACCCTACCCATTTCCTAGCTGAGTGATAATGATGCTTCTGGACTGGGGTATACACTTTGAGAACCCCTCGTTGGATCCTCCCCACAGACCCTCCTAGATGAGTAGCATTTGTCATGATAACTTAGCCTTTTACAGCATCTCGCTGCTTTCAAAACCTCGTGTCCATATCATCTTGGTCCTCACAATGGTGCAGGGCTTTATCTCGGGCAAAGGTTAGTTCCATTGCATAGATGAGAAAATCAAGCTTCTGTGACAGTAACTGGGCAGTAAGTGCCCCATTGCTTAGCAAGCCAGTGGCAGAGCAAGAACTTACATGTTCTATTTTTCATTCTACCCTATTTCTACTCTAATGAGCCCAACAATTGTCCATCCCCAGCATTTAGCTCACACACTGGTTTGTTCACTTTTCTTTTCAACTCAAGCTCATTACAGGAATGAGTGAGCTCGGGGGAAATCATGTCTTGCTCAAAAGGAGAAACTGTGTCCCGAGAGGCAAATATCTGAGCACAAAGGAGGGCGGGCCTGTTTATCTCTGAAAACAAGATCTCCACTCTTACATCCAAATTAAAGGTCTCTGAACTTGAGTTGGGCTGGCTAATATTTCTTTTCCCTTCCAGGTTTGCCAAGCTTATAAATATCAATTATAAGGCTGAGTAAATTACAGGGATGTTGAACTTTGAATTATTGTAGCACTTTAAAGTATCTATATAGGGATAATAAGGAGATTGTGAAAATCTGCTGAAGGAAATCTCACACGTATTTATAGATAATTAATACACTGAGCGGAAACTGGAAATCAGCACTGAATTTTTTAAAGCAGTAATTTAAAAATGCATTATGGCAACACATTAGATTAGCAGTTATTCAACAAGGAAATGTGAAGATTATTAAGCTAATTAAAGGTAATAAAAACAAGTTAAGGTATTTGGCATATAACTTCAAAATTAAAAAGAAAAAAAAAGTCCTTGCCCCTTCTAGGCAAGTCACAGATGGCAATTAATATATTGATAAGTTCCTGGACTTGTATGTAATAAGAAAAGACTGCTGTATAAAAATATATTCCCCGGAGAAGCACAAAAAAAGTACAAGGAGATGGTTCTATGTAACTCTAGACCCTTTAGCAGGTCCCGGTGGGCGCACGTGGGCTTTCTCTTTCTCACCACGGGATGAATGATGTCCGTTTCGGGAACTCGATCTTGGAAAACTTTCTCCAATATATCCGATCCCACTTGGCTTTCAGATCCTGTGGCCTCTTTCCTGATCTTGGGGCTGTCTTCCACTTTAAGTTATGTGACAACAATCTGGGGGACGGTATCCTACTCTTCTCTGCATTTTTAGATTGTGTCTTCTGTGTGCAAGTGCTATGGATGCAAAGGGGAGCTGAGCCCGCTGGCCAGGTCGGAAATAGACACCTCTTTGTTGCAGAGGCTTTGGCTAAGTGTGTTCAGCTCAGCAGGGTTTAGATGTTTCTTCGGGGAAGGATAAAAAGGGGAAGGGGAAGAAAATGCCGAGAGCAGTAATTAGAGAATGAAAAACATGCACATGAAACAAAATGATACATTTGTGTCCACGCGTTTTCATTTGTTTGCTTGTTGGTTTGTATACCCATTATTGAGGAGGAAGGGGTTGGTAATAGGAGGGAATGGCCAGGCCCCAAATTAACCATACCTGTGTCTGCCAGCCCGGTAAAACAGATTATTAAATGCTTCTGGAAGAAATCTTGGGGGGTGTTTATGGCAGCTTGGGACTTTGCAATTTCAAATTAAGGCTGGCTCCTGATTTTTAATTCTGGTAGCGAACCCTTGTAAAATTTACCACTGAACAAATTGGGGTGTGCCCAGTTAACTGGGGTCAAAGGGCAAAAGTTATCACAGGGAGAATTATTCAGCTTATCAGAAAAATGGGGCTCTGGTAGGATAAAAACTAATAAATAGTCTCCAAAAATGTTTCAATTTGTCTGTAATCTTACACCATTCTAGAGAATAGATTAGACGTATATAGGCGAGCATCGGGTCTTACACCCTGAAATCGTTTGACTACTTTGGTTCATGAGGTTTTATAAAACTCTTTACAAACTCAGCCTTTCCTGAAGACATGGGGAAAAATCATCTTCAAGAGCACTTTGATCCAACACTTAAATTAAGAGAAGGTTTTAACGTTCGTTGCAAGTTATTTGGTCGATGATTATGCAAATTGTAACCAAGATTTCTGTAACCTTTGTTCTAAGATGCTAAATAAGGGAGACTTTCTTTGGAAAGCTCGCAGACTTTTAGCAGCAAGGTCACATTAGGAATTTCAGGAGGACAAGTAAAAAATGACTTCCCCAAGCAAAAGGGATCCTTTTAGGTCATCAGAATGAATTGTTTGAAAGCTTCAAAGCAGCCTTGGTTCTCATTACTGGAGCCTGCCTTTACAAGAAATGCCTTTTTTCAATTATTTTCACTTTTCATTAGAAGTCTTTGCAGTTGTTGCCCACCTCATTAAATCCACTAAGATGCTATGTGTTTAATTTCCATGTTATAATTTGTAGCAAATTGTTTGACACGAAACCTAGCTTTTTGAGCCCGTGATTTCTAAGGTTTTCCCTTCCCTTCCCCCCCCCCCCCCCCCCCCCGGAGACTCAGCAGTTACCTTTCTGAGGATGGAACAAATTAATGCAATTAACGTAATTGGTAATTTAACTAGTCTCCATTATTGGAATTTTGTTCCAATGGGTTGTCCAGGCCGCGGTGCCTTCCAAGGGCTGAAGTGGTCATTACCAGATGCCTTCTGGAAACCTGTCCCTTCCGCTTGTAAAATGTCTCTCCTGCTCCAGCCTACACTTCCCTTCCTTAG
The DNA here is from genome assembly GCA_028533885.1 of Nasua narica. Lineage (NCBI taxonomy): Eukaryota > Metazoa > Chordata > Mammalia > Carnivora > Procyonidae > Nasua > Nasua narica. Next base: position 160,083,613 of record CM052810.1, on the reverse strand, counting down.
TGACCAGTTGGCTAATTGAACACTTTCTCTCAGAAGAGTTTTCAAGTTCTCAGCCACAGCCTCCCTCCGCTAATTTATACCAAGGAATGTTTTCCTTATTCGGCGTGCGCACATTCCAGGTATTTGTAGCTTTTATCATTTTGCCCCTCAGCTATTGTTCCGTCAGATTTCTTGATTTGACTCCTTTCATCTATTCTCATCAGTCAATCACTTCCAATCCCCCCCATTCCTTTAATCATCTCCTTTGAACTCAGTCCAAGGCTGTGGGTACTCAGGTACCCAAGACGCTGTGCGGGATTCCGGGTGTGGTCTCACCACAATCGCTGGGGACTGATGGGGAGTGGAGAGAGCCAAAGGATCTTTGCACGCATCTTAAACCCATTCTGACTTCCATTTCAAAAATAGTTCTACTTTCCACTCTCTAGTATTGGGCGTCTTTCCTTTCCTCCTTCCCAGGCTTTCCTCACGGGCTGAGACGCATGGGCTTTACGGTCACCACCTGTCACGTCCCAGAAAGATCATTCGCACCTCACAAAATTGGTGGCATCTTGGGACCTCAAGCGAGGCTGGCATTCTGGGTAGTTGCTACCCACATGTATATACCACTAGCTTATTTGGACTCTGAGTTTTCCAGATAAATTGTACTTTGTTTTTCCCATCTGCCCATCAGCCTGCAGAGCCTGGAAGGACACACGGGCTGGGCGGATCACCGGCTTTCCGGCAAATGCCAAAATGCTGTCGAACATTGTTGTCAGGTCATGGAGTTTTTTTCTGAAATGCATTAGCAAACATTCCAAATACAATCTCAGTCTGGGATTGAAGTAAATAAACCCCGGGGCTTTCGGCAGAGCGAAGCAGCCCAGATGTGGAAGGAGCATTGCTGTGAATGGAAGGGGGAGAGGGGCAGGGGCGGGGAAACCAGACTCTCTCATGTCACTTTTGGTTCCCACATCGCAGTGGCCCTGAGTTATATGTAAGGGTAGGGAAAATTAAAAAAAAAAAAAAAAAGTCATTTCAGCAAAAGATGAGGCTTCATATGATTGTCATTTCAGTTGGAGCGTGAGAACCTTGCTGCTCACGAGAATTGAAAATTGGACTTGCACTATTCTCTAAGGACAGGAGAAGATCCCTCTGTTGTATACTGTGGGATTCCATTAAACCCACGGCACCTTCCCAGCAAAGGAATACTGTAGCTCTAGACCCTTCATTTGCTGAGCGACCGAGTTTTTCATTTTCCCAGTTCAGCCTCTTTCTCAGTAATAAATTGCCCTGAATTGGAGTCCTGCTCTAAGAGCGTCTGCACTTTTCTTTCATATCCCTCATCTCTCCTGCTACAAATGTGAAGAGCCAGGACAGGAGATTAATATTGAAAGAGAACTTTTCCTCAGGTTACATTTTACCTGTCCACTTCTGCCTTTTATTTCTTTCTCCAAGACTTCTTTTCCATTGGGCAGAAGCCTCCAGGTTAATTTAACAAAGGATTCCTGTCTGCGCTTACCAGTTTCCTGCCCATGGGTGACCTGTTATCCAACCAACTGATACTTGTCCCTGAGTAGTTCTGAATGTTGATCTTGCTTCTTTGAGTTAAGAGGGAACAGTGTGCCTTCAGGTCAGTATCCCTCTTAACCACAACAGAATGTAAGCCTCATTCTCAGACAGAAAGCAATGCATTTGTTCAAAGATGAAGAAAACATAAAAGGGATAAGGCTAAGGATGGAGACAGTTTCTGGGCGTTCACAGGTAAGCTGATACTTTGAGATTCTCGGAGATTAGCGTTCTATCAAACAGCAGACCATCTTTGGCAAGAAGAAACCTAAGGGATTAATGGCGGGGCGGTGGGGAGGGGGGAGCTAACTGCGAGAGTATGGGGGACAGATGTGTACAGAGGGTGTAAAAGTCATTCTCAGAGCTGGGAAAAGTTTAGACATTCTGGGGATGGAGCCAGCGAACTTTTGTTCTAAGCCTTCCAAATCACCAGATTACAACAAGCACGGGCAAGTTTAATTATAGTAGAGGAAGGTTAAAAAGCACACACGTTTACACCGCGAGCGTGCACACACATACACACAGGCACCGCAACTCTGTTTCTTGTTTTGATTTTCGGGGGAATACGTGTTACCGCTAATTGCTTAGGGGAAAAGATTTGTCGGAGCAATAGCAGAACTCACTGGCACATGTTATAAATAATTTGAAAATAATCAAAAGAGAAGTTAACTTTGACATTAACCTGACACCTGGAAGAGAGCAAATGAGAGAGGAAAAGCAACATTGGAGCATACAGATGGTTCCTGGCCAATGCTAAACATTATGTGTGTGTGTGTGTGTGTGTGTGTGTGTGTGTGTTAAGAAATCAGTCATGAGGCACACAAATAAATGATGCTCCAACAAAATGCCCTGGAAATAATACAACAGGTTGGTCTTAAGAATAAGACAGAAACAGCCACCAAAATGTAAGCTGCAAAGTTGAAATAGGGCAGTGTTTTTCTTTTTTGATTTTTTTTTTCCTGTCCTCTCTTACAGGGTAACAGACCATGCCACAACTTACTGATTTATTTTTTGTCGTTCCCCACAATTCTCTGTGTTGACTGGACTCCAGCGGGCAACTCTGCTGCAACTCATATCATTAGCTGAGGTCACTGGCTTGGCTACGTTCAGCTAGGAGCACATGTGGGGCTGGAAGTTCAAGTGGCCTCCCCAGAATGCCCAGGGCTCTGGTGGGGATAGCTGGAAGGGGACAAGGGACCTCTCCTTCTCTTGGTGGTCTCTATGCAAGGTCACTGCTCCCATTTACATGGTGGCTCTGAGGTGACTATAAAAGCAGAAGCTACCAGGCCTCCCCCAGGCCAGGCTGGGTCTGGCACTGCTTTACTTCCTCTTCATTGTATTGATGAAGGCAAGTCACAAGGCTGCCCCAGACTGGAGGGTGAGGGGAATAGAAACTGTTGCTAGAGGGGTGGGGGATGGCAGCAGGTATAGAGTCTGTTGGAGTTGGTGTCGGCCATTTTGTAGACAGTTTACCACAGTCTTGTAAACACATTGGGTCAAAGGGAGGGTAAAAATTTGAACAGGAGGGGCCCACCAGGTATAGACTGTTGGAGTTGGCGTTGGCCATTTTGTAGACAGTTTACCTCAGTCTTGTAAACACATTGGGTCAAAAGGGAGGTAAAAATTTGAATCTGCTCCAGTTTTCAAACAAGTAGCATCTTTATGCATGAGCTAGAGTTATATTTTCAGTTTAACTCATGGGCAGTCACAAAGTTCTTCATCTCAGGTTTGAGCTGATAAATGAAATTAGGTGCCTTTATAGTTAACACTTAAATGCAACTGGAATGCTTCCTAAAATTTCAAAGAGTCAATGGACTGGGGTCATGGAATTGATACCACGTTGATATTTGGTTTACTTATGTCTTTTAGTCTTTATCTTTATATTCTTATATCTTAAAGTTGAGTAATATAAACTTAATAATACTACATAATATTCAAAGGAAATTATTAGGTCTTTGCTTTGGCTGTGTTCTGCTCAAGTTTAATTTATATGCTTTGGGGAAATGTATCATCCATTCAATCAATGCCTGTTTATTGAATGTCTCCCATGTGCTCTATGGTGTATTTTTTCAGTAAGTGTTCTATCAAGAAGGTGTGCCATCTGGACACATCTTTTTGATACCAACCCATCTAGAATCATGAGTTCCGAAGACACTGAAATATAAATATATACTAAATATAAATGTATAAAGTAAACTGAAAAATAAGTATGTTGAAAAAACTTGAACTAGTTGCTAAAACATGGATCAACAAAAATGACATATTCTATGGCAAATACACATGTTGTCTACGTGTCTTCTCAGAAGTTACACCAGAATTTTCTTCCATGGGAGGTCATAGGTTTTCTTAAAGATTAAAGAAATACAGAAAATAAGATATCATCAAAGAACATGTTAAACATAACCAAATTATTATTATTTTTTAAAAGATTTTATTTATTTATTTGACAAAGAGAGAGATCACAAATAGGCAGAGATGCAGGCAGACAGAGGGGGAAAGCATGCTCCCCGCTGAGCAGAGAGCCTGATGAGGGGCTTAATCCCAGGACCCTGAAATCATGACCCAAGCAGAAGGCAGAGGCCTAAATGACTCAAAGCCACCCAGGCAACCCCATAACCAAATTATTCATAAACTATAATGCTAGGGAAGCAAATACTTGCAGAGTTGGATCTTCGGATACATTATTTTAATGTGAGATATTTAATGGCAAGTTATTATAGAAAGGTGAAACAACCAGAAATTATAAATTATATATATATATATATATATATATATATATATATATATATATGGGGGCGCCTGGGTGGCTCAGTCAGTTAAGCGTCTGCCTTTGGCTCGGGTCATGATCCCAGGGTCCTTCCTCTCACTCTGCTATTACCCCTGCTTGTGTTCTCTCTCTCTCTGTCAGATAAGTAAATAAAACTCTTAAAAAAAATAGAATATATATATAAACCAATCAACATTATTCTATTCCATTCCAGAGCTTAAAAAACAGTATGTTTTTATGGGAAGTGAAAGAATGAACATAGAGGATAATAGTACTTATTTTTATTTACTTGTTTGCTTTTAAGAAAAAATAAAATAATATAATTATAATAAAGCTATCTTATCTATAGTCATTTTTTAAAAAAAATCCTAAAATCTTTATTACAGTTCTAAGTAATTTTCTCTAACAAGAAAACATACCTTAACAGGTGGATTCTTTCCTCTGTATCAGAGGTCAGCAAACTGGGTCCTTTCTGCCGTGCCCATCCGTGTAGATGTCGTCTGCACTGCTTTCATGCAACAACTGGGGTGACAAAGTCTGAGGTTGTAGACCTGCAGAGCTGAAAATGTTTACTATCTGACCCTTCACAGAAAAAGTTTCCCAACCCCTGATCTAGAATGTATGACACGGTTTTAAACTAGTTACGGTAAAGATAAGGAAGACCTTGAGTCTAAACGATGATACGAATGATTCCCCTGCTATATTGACATAGATGATTCGACACCATTCTATTCTATTCCATAGCACAAGATTTTCAAGAAGAATTGCTGACTTTAGAACTCTCCCCATCTCCCTCCAAATAAATCTTACCTGGAATCCCTGTCTATAAAAGATGGAGCTAGGGACATAAGGGAAGTTGTGATGCTTCCCTTGGGGACGTGGACCTTGGACTCTGACAGTGACATTGTTTTGTAAACTCTGCTTTCTTCAGCGAAGCCCGTGAAGTCTCTTGAAGAAGCTTCTGGACTCCCAATACTCCTTCTGGGCTAAATGGACAAAATTAATGGGATGTCAGGGCTAAAAGGAGTGGTAGCAACTGTTTTCTCTTTACAGATGAAGAAATCAGAGCCCGGGCATGTCAGTGCTGTAGGGAGGGCCTACACCAGTTACTGGCAGAACCAACAGCCAAGACTAGAGCCGAGTGACCTGATTTGCAACTCACACTGCCTCTGTCCTTTCCTGCAGAGAATGATGCACGGACTCGTCTCTCTTGGTGGCATGGAAACCCCAAGACCAGTAATATCTTCTTAGGACACACTCCAGCAGGTTCCTAAAGAGATTTCTAAGCAGTGACCTAGGAGGGGAGAGATAAGAACTAGGAGAGATGAGAACAAATAGCCACATCTCAAAACGGAAAAAGGATAAAAGATGGGTCACTGGAAGTGACTTTTATTTTTATTTATTATTTTTTTAAATTAAAAAAATATTTTATTTATTTATTTGACAGAGAGAGAGATCACAAGTAGGCAGAGAGGCAGGCAGAGAGAGAGGGGGAAGCAGGCTCCCTGCTGAGCAAAGAGCCCCGATGCAGCTAGATCCCAGGACCCTGAGACTATGACCTGAGCCGAAGACAGAGGCTTTAACCCACTGAGCCACCCAGGCGCCCCGTGAAGTGATTTTTAAAGGAAAGTCTTAAAATAAATTGAGAACGTTAAGTATCAAGTGTTTCTCTCCTACAAATGATGTTGAAGGATTTCATATAGCCAAAGCTGTATTAGACTGTATAAATTTCTGTTTATAAATTATTTTTTTCTAACTTAAGCTTAAGGGAACTGGTAAAGAGAACAGCAATCATTGACTCTTAGAGATAGAAAGAGAGAGAGAGAGAGAAGGAAAGAGCTAATGGAATGAAGTATAAGGCTGTAAAATTAATTTAGAAGAGGAAGTGGAAAATCATTTACTTACTTTAAATCATAAGGAGGTTTAGGTAGGGAGAATTGAATTACTAAAGCAGGAATTTGGCGGGGCACTGAGGTTAGCAGCTTGAGCCTTATGACAAAGGTTATAGGATCTCAAATGAGGACAAGTGGCCATGAGCATCTAATTAATATCCTTTTCAATTTATGGAAGAGGTTAGAAAATCTATTTTGGCCTGAGATTTCCCCAGCCTTGCTAAATAGATTTCTGTTTATTACACTTCTAATAATATTATCACTGTTCATTGATAAAAGTTAGAAGCAAATTAGACCATTAGCCTTTACTACCTGTTATATCTTTCAAGAGGAAGATGTTTTTCAAGTGCCATCAAAGATCTAATAGTAATTACTGAACACTTGATGCTTGTGTCTTCTTACCTTAATGGCACTATCAATTTTATAGATGAAAATTTGAATGAAAACTTTAGGAAACTTTAGTTGTAGGCATCCAGCCAAAGTGAAATTACCATGCTTAGGAGAGTCAAAGAAAATAATTGTTAGGAACTCATACAGATCTCTTTCTCTTTAGATACTCATTTGTATTTGTGTTCTATATTGATCTGTCCATTATTATTTTTTAATTTTTTATTTAAATTCACTTTAGTTACTGTAGAGTGTATTATTAGTTTCGGGGGTAGAATTTAGTGATGCATCAGTTGCCTATAACGCCCAGTGCTCATTACGTCATGTGCCCTCCTTAATGCCCATCACCCACTTACCCCACCTCCCCACCAAACTCCCCTCCATAACCCTCAGTTTGTTTCCTACAGTTAGGAGTCTCTTATGGTTTTTCCCTCTCTGTTTTTATCTTATTTCCTTCCCTTCCCCTATGCTCCTCTGTTTTGTTTCTTAAATTCCACATATGAGTGAAATCCTATCGTATTTTTCTTTCTCTGACTGACTTATTTCTAGTTTAGCATAATACCCTCTAGTTCCATCTACATTGTTGCAAAGGGCAGGATTTCATTCTTTGGGATCTGCCTTTAAAAGACCACTGATGTTAAGAGTCAAAATACTTACAGAGAGATAACTGATAGAGAAGCTTCTGCTTCTAAGGGGACACATGTGGGCAAAATGTTGTAACCACATTCAAATATATTGGAATAGGGGTAGTAATAGCCTGTTGAGAGAAAAGCACATTAAACTGGAAATCAGAATTCCTGGATATGAGTTCTGATTTGGCCATTCATTTGCTTTGTAACCTTGGGACAAAATGCTGTATCTCTCTAGAAGTGTCTGTACCTATCTATGTAGAATAGGGGTTGAAGTAGTAAGAATCTGCTCAGATCTTGCCTAATGATAATAAAATAGGACATTCTGTGATAGCTGCTATTTTACCTGGGTAGCCCCCAAAGAACTTTCTTTTTCTTTTTTTCAGTGCAGAACTTTGCCATTTCTTTGCTATCCCTTAGAAGTTTCTGAATCGTACAGATTTTCAGTTGGAAAAGACCTGAGAATATCTTGTCCAGTGGTTCTCAGATTTAAGCATGTATCAGAATGAACTGAGATCACTTGTTAAAATAGTGAGTTCTGTATCCCCCTCCCCTACAGTTTCTGATCCAGTAGGTCCTGAAGAGGATCCCAAATTTGAATTTCTAGTAAGTTCATAGGTGATGTTAACTCACTGGTCCTGGGACCAAACTTTGAGAACCACTGGTCTCACTCAATCTCTGTTTTCACCAGATTGGAAAACAGGCCTTGCAAAGTTAATTGAATTACCCATGCTTACTCATCAAGTTAGTGACTGAACCAAGACCAGCAAAACCCTGGTCTCCCAGATGCTGAGGTCAGAGACTTTTCCAGGACACCACAATTCCTCACTTTGGATTTGGGTTACATGATACAGACAAAACAATCCAAATGAATTTATTCCAATCCACACTGACATTCAGATTAGAATAAAAGAAAAACAAGAAGTCTTTACACTTCTGTAGACAGAAATTTTAGCACAGAGATATGTAGTCAGCAGAAATGATTCTAAATACCCAGTATTTTTTGCTTTTTTCCTAATTTGTGGCCTATACCTGGGCCAGGTTTGCATGACAGAGAATTAAGGCTGAAATGGGGGAAAGAAAGCAAGACTGATTGATTGTGAGTGAAAGGCATATGTCACAATGAAGACAGACTAAGAAAACAACCCAGCTTATTTCTACCAATGCATTTTTAATATTTTCATGCTTGACTTTTAGTTTTTTTTTAAATTAATAACAAAAACTGAGAAGATTTTTGTTTCACAAAATATTTTGGTAGCTTTGGAAACTTACGTATTAAAAACAATTTCCTCTAGATCCTGATCTTGCCGAAATGAGATTTTATTCTTGAATCCCCAGAAATAAGCACACGCAGTCTGCTTGGGAACACAATTGAGAACTCTGAAAGACAAATAAGTTTACCTGAATGCACTGAACTCTGGGCTTTCCTAGTACTTTCTTCCTCCTTTGGAGTCATCCTTTGTTTCCCCTCTTCTCCCAGTTTGTCTAACTACTCATCGTTTGGGTCTGAGCTTAGATGCTATTTGCTGACCCTCTAAATGTGAGTAGGGAAAATGTGGTGGGCACCTTCCAGGAAGGTTCTCCATCATGGGGCACCTGGGTGGCTTGGTCCGTTAAGCGTCTCCCTTAGGCTCAGGTCATGATCCAAGGTCCTGGCATCAAGCCTCGAGTTGGGCTCCCTGCTCAGCAGGGAGTTTGCTTCTCTCTCTACTTCTGCCCTCCCCCCTGCTTGTTCTCTCTCTTTCAAATACATAAATAAAATCTCTAAAAAAAAAAAAGAAGAAACTTCTCCACCTCCCATTATGGTATTCTTGCCCTTATGGAGTCTTGCTGCTTGAGTGTGACCTAGTGATTTGCTTCCAGTGAATCTAATGTGACACAGTGGTGGGATGACATTTCTAACGTTAGGTTACAGAAAGACTCTGGTTTGTAGCTTGCTCCCTGTCTCTTACCTGCTCACCGTGCCACGCTGTGAATTACCTTATGGAGTGGACTTTATGGCAAAAAAAAACTAAGGGCTCTGACCAACAGCCAGGAAGGAACTGAGGTCCTCAGTCCCACAACTCATGTGATATTGAATCCTCCTAAAACCATGTGAATGCCCTTAGAAGCTGGTCCTCTGACTGCTGAGTACGCGGGTGAGACAGCAAACCAATAGCTTTATGAATGACCTAGAGGCAGGAACACCCATGTGAGCTGTGCCCAGATTCCTGCCCCACAGAAAATATTTACTCTTTTGAGCTGCAAATTTGGGGGGAATTTGGCACACAGCAGTAGAAAACTATCACAGAGCCCATGACACTTATGGACTCCCTGTAGGACAGCGGATCACAAGTTTTAGATGGCAAGCTTTTAAAAATTGAGATACCCAAGCTCCACCTTCAGGTAATCAGATTCAATAGGTCTAGAATAAGACTCAGAAATCCGTGTTTTTAAATAAGAATTGTAGGTAATTTCTAAGCATTAAAGTCTCAGAACTACACTTCTGAAAACACTCTTAAGTTAGGAAGCCCCAAGCAACCATATATGTCTTATTCATGGCTAAATGCCCTTGTCTGAAATATTATAGTTTCAGAAGAAATATAATTTATTAATGAATGGATACTGATATACATTATAGAGAAATTTTGGATGGCTTTATAAAAATTTAGTTGTAAGTATAATATGAATAAGCAAATTAACTTCTATGTCCTCAGAACTCTTACGTGGTTGTCATAACTTTCCTTAACTGTTTATGCATTTGCATATGCAAATTCCCCTTCTCTGTAAGAACAAAACTGTGTTTCATCCTTTTCATCCACCCACCACGACCTCCAGGACACCTACCAGTGTCTTGGCATCCATTCAATTCTCACCTATGTCTGTTTATTTCTCTCTTTTGCTCATTGTAAAATAACTCCATAATGATGTAGATGTTTAGAGATCAGATAACCTTATCTTATCACAAGTGCATCAACGTGACAGTCAATCCAGTGTCATGGAAAGAATATGAATTTTCAAATTTTACTCGCATGGCTTCAAATCCCAGTTCCTACCTCTAATAACCGAAGGTCCTTTGGCAAATCATTTAAGTTCTTTGAGTCTTCGTTTTCTTCTTTTTGGGTGGTGGCTGGTGATCTTAAGCAATTTTAAGAAGCTAATATGCAAGACGATTTTTACCTGGTGGATGCTGAAGCCCACATCATTTCCACCTGTTTTTAATAAACTCCTTTTTATTTTTTATTTTTTGCTCACGCTATGAATTGTATAGTGTCCCCTCAAAATTTTTATGCTGTAGCCCTAACTCCTGGTACCTCAGAATGTGACTATATTTAGAGAGAAACCCTTTAAAGAGAGAATTAATTTTAACATGAGGCTATTAGGGTGACTTTAGTCCAATCTGGCTGGTATCCTCACAAGAAGAGGGGGTTTGTACATACAAAGAGACACTGGGGATGCATGTGCACAGAAAGAAGATGGCGTGATGACACAGCAAGAGGGTAGCCAGCCGCAATCAGAGAGAGGCCTCAGGAGATGCCATACTTGCTGACAACTTGATCTTGGACGTCTAGTTTTCAGAATTGTGAGAAAATGTATTTCTGCTGGTCAAACCGTGCTCCCCACCCCCCCATCCCCATCTGCGCTATTTTGTTCTGGAAGCCCTAGCAAATAAATACACTTAATATCACAGTGTGTTTTCATGCTGCTCTACACACACAGTCATGATTTTGGATGATGACATAATATTCCATTGAGTTGTCGTAGTTTGTACAGCAATCCCATTGGATATTTAATGTTTTCGTTACTTTGTAAATCCGGTTCTTTCAGCTCTGGCTTGTTTTCCAGACTGGCCCTCCCCTCCCTTTTCCTATGGTAGTGATGGCATTCATACCAACAAGCTTACTCTTCCCTTTGGTTTAAGCACCAAGGCTGATCTGAAGCAAGAGACAATATTTAAGAGACAGTATTTAGGCACAGAGCTAAATTCCCCTTGGTCTGTGGCCTGCTTCTTTCTGCTCTCAGGCCGTCTTGGGGGACCTGTCTCAGTGTTCCTTGGGCCTCCATCCTTACTGTTGGGCTCCTGACTCCGCCTCGGGAAACTGACACTTTGCCAGCTGATCATCACTTAGATAGGAGGTCAGAGACAACATTGTCAACAATTTTCGTTCAACTTTCACTCGTCTTTGTTTCTTAAACCAGAAATTGGGAAGCTTCATTCTACTATGTTTGGGGAAGAAAATCATATGGGCATGACCAGAAAAAGACCAAGGAGGAAAGTGAACATCCTCGTCTGTGTGTTGTAGGGAAAGAGGATGACAGAGGTGGGGAGGGAGGCTGGAGGGACCAGGGCTGTGCCTTCTGCCCCTCTAATGGTTTCTCTGTTTTAGAAACCTGAGTTTCAAGCCATGAAAAACAAGGCCGGAAAATATTCCATTTCCTCAAAAAGTTTAAAAAAAAAAATCACTCACTCAACTAGACCTAGCTCAAGTTTCAACTGCAACCAGAGGGCTTTTGATTACAAATAAGGAAAAATATTCTGAAAAGAAGGGTGGTAAAACATCATAATATGTACCTAGAGGGGGTTGTTGAATTACTGTAATGGTTGGTCTTTAAAATACAGAATGTCTCCTTTATTTAGGGTCATTTAAGTATAGTTGACTCAAGCCTGCAGTGGAGAAAAAAACAGGAGGACTTCTTACAAGCACGTTTGCTCCAGTAATTCCAAGGTCTTCATGCATCAGCAGCCGTTTCTCAGTGGGTTTACCAATTTTTAATAGTCGATATTATTTTAGGCTTACCAGTAGCTGATTCTTAAACATGCTTCAGGCTCCAAGGCTGTGCATACCAAGATTTCTGGTAACAGCTGGAAATCCATAATTATAGTTCACGAGTACAGTGCTCATCTGGCAAAATCTGTAAATAAAGCTTAAAAAAGCAAATAGACCATTTATATAAACAGTTTCTGAATACTAGTACATCTATTGCCAAGGGAATGGAAACCTAGCTTTTTCTCAATTATTTCTTTTCCTGTATTGGAGGGTAACAGTTTAATTCTTGATGTTAAAAGAAATGCTTTTAAAAAATAGTTAAAGACTTGAATGTAAAGAGTGAAATTACCTAAAATGTTGTTCTTTTTCGCTCTTCATATAGCCTGTAAAATTGGTCGACCCTACCTTGTTGAAACATCATCAGAAAGAAAATTATTGCTTGAAAGCAATTTCCTACTGGAATCTATCCCCTACAGATCCGTTTTAAGGAAGCTTCTGGATTAGCTTCCAAAGAGTGCGAGGTCTTTCTGTCTTAACGTCTTTTTAAAAAATTATTTGAAGTGCTGTAAACCAGCACAAATAAAATGGTGTGGGATCAAGAAATAATTTTGTGTTCGTAAATGAAAAACAATGTACGAGCTGCATTTGAAATAGGCACGGTTTATAATTAGGGGTATGTGGCAGTGAAAGGTTGCCTTTTTAAATACCACACTTGAAAACCCCTCACTACTTTTCAGTTTCTTCCAAGTATTTATTTGAGACTAAATTTTGATGGAAAATATTTTAAACTGAATGAGCTCTTAAGCAATTAACGGTTGCAATTCTAGTAGAAGTGACATGATATAACCTCACAAATGCACCACCAGAGACCTGCCAGTGACTGCTTAGTATTTGTGGTGGCCGAGGAATGGGAGTGCGGTTCTTGTTCCTTCCAGAACAAGCAATTACAATGGTCAATCACGCTAAATTGCGCACAGCACACCACTGGTTTAAGAATAAAGGCAAACATGTTTTCTCTTTTCTTTTGTGATTTTTTTACTTTTGTTTGGCTTTGAGCAGGTTTATACTAATTATTCAAGCACTTAACACAATTTAAACAAAATAAACGATCCAGAAAAACTGCCATTTGCCTAGATTTGTCACACATGCGGTTGACTGGCATCAGTCACTGTCTGAATGTCCCCGGGCCCAAGCAGATGTAAAATCTGATTTTAAAAATCTCCCAAACTAGGTGATTGCATATTTTAGCATATATAAGATCTGATAATTAGGAATTGCTTCTTTTGCAGAGTAATTGACATTAGTACGCAAGCAACCCTGAGTGTATCTTTTTTTTTTTTTCCCTGAGTGTATCTTTATGCTTCTCTTCTGTCTTCCTGTGTCTTTGGAGTCTTTGAACTCTTTTTTTTTTTCTCCCCAAATATGTTTATTTTAATTTTTCAGTGTTACATGATTGATTGTTCATGCACCACACCCAGTGCTCCATGCAATATGTGCCCTTCTAAATACCCACCACCAGGCTCGCCCACCCCCCCAACCCCCTCCCCTCCAAACCCCTCAGTTTGTTGCCCCCCATTCACCCTTCCCTTTCTTCTCATGATGCCCTCCATGATTTTCTTTATACTCCACATGTAAGTGAAACCATAAGATAATTGACTCTCTCTGCTTGACTTATTTCACTCCGCATAATCTCTTCTAGTCCTGTCCATGTTGATACAAAAGTTGGATATTCATCCTTTCTGATAGAGGCATAATATTCCATTGTATAGATGTACCACATCTTCCTTATCCACTCATCTGTTGAAGGGCATTTTGGTTTTTTCCACAGTTTGGCTATT
>CM052810.1:159930359-160069307 GCA_028533885.1 Nasua narica | reverse complement strand
GGTGGCTCAGTCCATTAAGTGTCTGACTCTTGATTTGGGCTCAGGTCACGATCTCAGGGTCCTGAGTTTGAGCCCTGCGTTGGGAACTACACTGGGTGTGGTGCCTGCTTCTGGTTCTCTCCTTCTTCCCCCTATCCCCTAAAAAAAAATTCAAAAAATAAATAAAACAAACTTAAGAATCAATAAAAGAAGCAAGTTTTTTCTTCCTTTTTTTAAATTGAAGTGTAACATATGTACAATAAAATGGAAAACTGAAGTCATCTCAGGTGGTAATGTTTGCATGTATGTGTATAATTGCCATTCACATTGTCTATCTATTATATCCAGCAATCCCGAAGGTTCCTTATGCCCTTTCCAGACTAATATACCTCTCCTTCCCCAGGAAGTGGCCACCATCCTTTTATTGCTATCAGGTAGTTTGGTGTGTTCTTGAAATTTCTATCAGTGGAATTACATATGTTCTCTTTTGTGTCTGGATTAATATATAAAATTATTAATATTTATTTATTTATTTATTTATAAAACAATTTTATTTAATTATTTATTTGACAGAGAGGAGAGAGATCACAAGTAGGCAGAGAGGCAGGCAGAGAGGGAGGGGGAAGCAGGCACCCCATCGAGCAGAGAGCCCGATGTGGGGCTCCATCCCAGGACCCTGAGATCATTACCTGAGCCGAAGGCAGAGGCTTTAACCCACTGAGCCACCCAGGAGCCCCTAAAATTATCAATATTTTAAATACCAATTTAATACCAGCTATGGAAAATCATTTCTCCTTGTTTCATTTTAGTTGAACTACTGTTAAAGAAATCTGGTAAGTGGGCACCTGGGTGGCTCAGTGCTTAAGCATTTGCCTTCCACTCAGGTCATGATCCCAGAGTTCTGGGATCGAGCCCTGCATCCACCTCCCTGCTCAGTGAGAGGCCTGCTTCTCCCTCTCCCTCTGCCCCTGCTTATGTTCCTCCCTCTCTCGCTGAGTCTCTCTTTGTCAAAGAAATAAATAAAATCTAAAAAAAAAAAAAAGAAATCTGGTAAGAACTTAATTTTTTAAAAAGGCTTTATTTTTAAATAAACCGTGCCGGGGCTTCCAAAGAGCCAAAGAGATGTTAGAAGTTCAAAAATAATACATGTTTTTTATTGTTCTAAAATTACCATTGTTTATCAGAGGGAGATAAAATTAGCCAGACTGAACATCTCTAAGTATGTGAGTTGCTTTTAGAGAAAATATTTGGGGCAGTTGTTCTGTATGCCCAGGAAGGAATAAAGGAGAAATGGGTTAATTATAGTGGAAAATATTTAATTTTGGGCCCCCAAAAATAGCCTGATGTCCCAAGAAAGTATTATCATACTCAGGTTTTAGTTTGAGGGCTGTTACTATCTGTATCTTGAATGGCAAACAACTGTACTCTCTCTGGTCTCAGTTTCCACATCTGTAAGAAAAAGGGGTAGGCCTAGATCAGGAGTTGCAGGTGCAAATCACTAGAGAGGCCAGGCAGGTAATATCAACATGTGAAAAGGCCTGTAAATGAGAGTGGCCAGCAGAACAGGAGCAGTCAGATTAATCGCGGAATGCCTACTGGGAGTATAGGTAAGTATTGCCCAAACCTCCCAGTTTTCAAGAACATGGAGAAATTTAGAAATCTGGAATTGTTCATATGAAGTCTCTTAGTCTAAAATTTTTATCTACAAAACAAAGCAAAATTAATCCTCCCAAATAAACAAATAGTACCTTGCGGTGTATTAAGCCATAAGGTCAAGATCTTTGATTTAGGGATCGTCTATCCAACATGGTAACCATCAGCTACATGCAGCTATTGGGCATATGGAATACGGCTAGTCCAAATTAAGAAATGCTATAACTGTAGAATGTATTTCATACAAAACCAATTTACTATCTTGTTAATAATTTTCATATAGATTGAATGTTGAAATTATAATGTTTTTACTGTATTGAGTTTAATACTTGCAAGGTATACAATCCCATATAGCATTCTTTTCTTTCTCTTCCACAATGAAAAAGGAAGAAAAAGAGAGGATAAAGTGTACTTTGGTCAGATAACTTTTGAATACATTACATTAAATGTAGATACATTTATAGATACACAGTGATTGTCCACAAAGAGGGAATGTGGAATTCTGTATCTCCTACACTTACCTGACCATAAACAGAATTGTTTTGGTTGTAGAGATTCTCACAGCACAATATTCTGAAAAGCACATGAAATAGTGAGACTATAATCTTTTCCTGCCGCTCAATCTCAAGAAACCAGACACATGTCTCTGAAGAAACTACAATAGCTCTAGAAGAAAAAAATAAATGGATACTAACACTTGGTTGGTGACCTAGTAAGGAAACAACCAGGACCCCTTATACTTGAAAACCTTCATGTTCTCAGAGTTTGTACTCAGCTTTTCAGTGCCCTAACTGCTACTTGAGAGAAACCTCCAACACAAAAGGCAGAGATCAAAACAGACAAAAGGATCACAGAGGTATCAGAGTCAATGCAAGAATCAAAAGGAAACTTCCAATGACAAGCACCCCAACTATATTTACCATTGTCAGAAAGTTAATAGAAGGTACTGTGTGAATAAAATAAGGAAAAGATGCTATTGTGAGGGAATCTCTAAAGAGGGAAGAGCTCTTAGAAACTACAAAGTGACAGCAGGCAATTAAAAACATTGGTAGGAGACTTGGAAGACAAACTTAAATCTCTCAAAGAGAGTAGAAGAAAACACTTTAAGAAAAAAAGAGAAAAGAGAAGAAAATTAGAATTTTTATTGAAGGGCTCCAATATCCAAATAAAGGCAATTTTAGAGAAAATAAGTAAAATGGGAATGAGGTGGGAGAAATTATTATTATTATTTTTTAAGATTTTATTATTTGACAGAGAGGAGAGAGGTCACAAGTAGGCAGAAAGGCAAGCAGAGAGAGTGGGGGGGAAGCAGACTGCCTGCTGAGCAGAGATCCTGATGCGGGGCTCTATCCCAGGACTCTGAGATCATGACCTGAGGCGAAGGCAGAGACTTTAACTCACTGAGCCAAGGTGGGAGAAATTATTTTAAAAATAATATAAGACAAGTCTCAAGAATTGAAAGTTACAAGTCTCTGTGTTGAAAGGGTCCACTGAGAGCCCAGGACAATACACGAAAAAGACCTGTAACAAAGTACATCATTGTGTGCTTTTAGAACATCAATCATAAGAATCACTAGACTTCTAGGTTGAGGCATGGAAAGGGGAAGATTACATAAAAAAATTGAGGATAAGAGTAGCTTTGACTCTCAATAATAGCTGTGCTAGAAGCTAGAAGTAGAATATTGCCTACATGTCTTAAGAGATATTTGACTTAGAATTCTATAGTCAACAAAAATATCAATACAATGAATCAGTATAATGAAGTTATGTAAGATATTCAAGGCCTTAAAAATGAATACTCATTGATCTTGGAGAGTGACCAAAGAATATGCTCCAGATAAATGAGAAATGGGGAATGAGGAAGAGGAACATAGCAGTAGGACTGAACACAGAAGAGATTGGACTACAGATCAGTAGTTTTGCATAAACCTTAAGAGGAATCATTCCAAACTGGAGAAGGACATCAGAGAATCCCAGGAAGAAAAGCTCCAGAAATAAAACAAAGCCAAACAAAACTTATGTAATCCTGGATGTGTTTAGCTGTGTGGGAAATAATATTAAGGGAAGTTTTAAATTCAATTGTAAAGTTTAGGAAAACTTAATAGATACAGTAATAGATACATTAAAAATAGATATAGTAATAGATACATTAAAAATAGATACAGTCATAGATACATTAAAAAAAGAAATTAAGTAATTAAAAAAACCATTTATTTATTTATTTGAGAGAGAATGCAGGAGCAGGGGGAGCAGCAGAGAGAGAGGGAGAGAGAGTCTCAAGCAGATTCCCCACTCAGCACAGAGCCCAACGTGGGCCTCCATCTCACAACCCTGAGATCATGACCTGAGCCGAAGTCAAGACTTAACTGACTGAGCCACCCAGGCACCCCTTAAGTAATTTTTTTAAAGGGACACAATTTTGTTGCTGTTGTTGTTTTAAGTGTACAACTAATTGGTTTTTAGTATAGTCACAGAGTTGTACCGCCATCACCAGTATCGAATCGGAGAACATTTTCATCACTCCAAAAGGAAACCCTGCCCCTTAGCGGCCACTCCTTATCCTCCTTTCCCTCTGTTTCTGACAACTGCTCATCTAGTTTTTGTCCCCATGGATTTGCCTGTTCTGTACATTTCACAGGAATGGAATCATGTAATGTGGGACATAAAAGCCTTTTATGTTTGGCTTCTTTCACTTAGCATAATGCTTTCAAGGTTCATCCGTGTTGTAGCAGGTGTCAGCGCTCCCTTCCTTTTCATTACCAAATAGTACTCCTTTGTGTAGCTATACCACACATACTTGTCTATTCATCAATGAGGGACATTTGTTTCCTTTACACATCTGGTTATTATTAATAATGTTGCTATGGATATTCAGATGCAAGTTTTTATGCAAGCATATGTTTTAAATTCTTTGGACTATATACCTAGGAGTAGAATTATTGGGGCATATGGCAACCCTATGTTTAACTCTTTGAGAAACTGCCAGATTGTTTTCCAGAGTGACTGAACCATTTTATATTTCCATCAGCAGCGTGTGAGGAGTCCAATTTCTTCACATCCTTGCCAATACTGGGTGATTGTAACAATCTCAACAATGTTCTTTTGCATGTAGATATGCAGCTGTTATTATCCATTTAAAAAATTATAACCCGGCTGCAACAACTTCTTGCTAGACATGTGTCCAAGGGCAAGGGAAATAAAAGCAAAAATGAACTATTGGGACTTCATCATGATAAAAAGCTTTTGCACAGCAAAGGAAGCAGTTGACAAAACCAAAAGACAACTTACAGAATAGGAGAAGATATTTACAAATGTCTTATTAAATAAAAGGCTAGTATCCAAGATCTATAAAGAACTTATTCAACTCAACACACAAAAAAACAAATAATCCAGTCAAGAAATGGACAGAAAAAACGAACATTTTTCCAAAGAAGACATACTAATGGCTAACAGACATATGAAAAAATGATGAACATCACTCAGCATCAGGGAAATACAAATCAAAACCACAATGATATATCTCACACCAGTCAGAATGACTAAAATTAACAAGTCAGGAAACAACAGATGTTGGCAAGGGTGTGGAAAAAAGGGAACCCTCGTACACTGCTATTGGGAATGCTATCTGGTGCAGCCACTCTGGAAAACAGTATGGAGGTTCCTTAACAAGTTAAAAGTAGAACTACCCTTATGACTCAGCAAATGTACTACTAGATATTTACCTAAAGGATACAAACATAGTGATCTGAAGGGGCACCTGCACCTGAATGTTTATAGCAGCAATGTCCACAATAGCCAAACTATGGAAAGAGCCTAAATGTCCATCATCAGATAAATGGATAAGGAAGATGTGGTACATATACATATTACTCGGCTATCAAAAAGAATGAAATCTTACCATCTGCAATGACATGAATGGAACTAGAGGATATTATGCTTAGTGAAATAAGTCACTCAGAGAAAGATAATTATCACATGACCTCACTCATATGTGTAATTTAAGAAACAAAACAGAGGAGCATAGGGGAAGGGAGGGGAAAAATAAGAGAAGATGAAATCAGAGAGAGAAAGAAACCATAAGAGATTCTTAACTATAGGAAACAAACTGAGGGCTGCTGGAGAGGAGGGGGGTGGGCGAATGGGTAAATGGGTAATGGGCATTAAGGAGGGTATGTGATGTAATGAGCACTGGGTGTTATATGCAATGGATGAATCACTCAATGCTACTTCTGAAACTAATAATACATTATATATTAATTAATAGAATTTAAATAAAAGTGAATAAACGAATGGATAAATAAATAAATAAATAAATAAATAAAATTATAACCATTTCAGTGGGTGTGAAGTGCTATTTCACTGTAGTTTTGATTTACATTTCCTTAAAAGATTAATGACGTTAAGCTGTTGAGCTAACGATTTGTGCACTTTTTGGCCATTTGTATATATTCTTTGGAGAAATGTCCATTCAAATCATTTAGGTTTTTTTTTTTTTAAATTGGGCTATTTGTCTTCTTATTGTTGAGTTGTAAGGCTTTTTTTTTTATTTTTTAAAGATATTTATTTATTTATTTATTGGACAGAGAGAGAGAGAGATCACAAGTAGGCAGAGAGGGAGGCAGAAAGAGAGGGGGAAGCAGGCTCCTCAATGAGCAGAGAGCCCGATGCGGGGCTCGATCCCAGGACTCTGAGATCACAACCCAAGCTGAAGGCAGAGGCTTTAACCCACTGAGCCACCCAGGCGCCCGAGTTGTAAAGCTTTTTAAATATATTTTGAACAATTCATTTATCAGAAATATGATTTGCCAACTTACTCTCCCATTTCTTTGACTGTCTTCACTTTCTTGATGATGCCCTTTGAAGCACAAAAGTTTTTAATTTTGATGCTCAGTTGATGTATATTTCTTCTTGTTGCTCATGGTTTTGCTGTAATAGCTAAGAAAGCATTACCTAATCCAAGGTCATGAAGATTAAAGTCTATGTTTTCCTTTTACAGTTTTAGAGTTGTGAGAACTTTCTTTTTTTTCAAGAAACTTTCTTTTTTTCCTCCAAAATTTTATTTAGAGACAAATATTTATTTGAAACAATTATATAAATAAAATGACTTGACTCTGATCTTAGGAAGTCACGATCTGCAAAAAGAATCAAATATCTTAAAGAAAATCTTTAACGTACATTATGTTAAAAGTGAAAGGAAAGTGCATACAGAACACAGATCAGTAGGACACAAAAAAAATTGATGGATTGAATGAATAAATATTTTGAGAAAAAGCTGAGGATATTTTTGAGAAGGACTAGCTCTATAAATTTAATTTCAATTGAATAAAAGAAAAAAACGATGAAAGTAGAGAGATGGAAGGTGAAAATTGGGAGTAAATAGTGAGGTTGAAAAGTTAGTGGATCTGAAGTTTATTAAGCTATAAAATATAGGTTGCATAAAAAACCAGGATTTTCCTTTTTAGAAACATTCATTTGAAAACATGAGGATGTAAATCATTTCTAATATGTTTTCTGAGTTTTTTTCCCGTGATGAAATAGCTATAGGTCTATATAACATTGCAGTACAGATGTTATCTAAAATAATTTACTTAAAAAGAAAAAACACACAGGTTCTGCTACCTGTAGCACAGCTCAGAGAAGTTAGGAAGAAATCAGTAATTGTCCTATACATAACTGTAAAAGATAAAAGGTTATCTATAATGTTTTTCCTGATTATGATATTTATATTATAGATTCTTTAGAAAATGAGAAAAAGACAAAATCATTTGTAATCTCATTACCCAGAGATAACAACCTAAGTAGTATACTACAAGTACCACGTGATAGGAAAAAAGTCTGCCTTTTCACTTTATGTTTTCAGTACCTAGCACAATTTCTGGAACAAAACAGGCACTTGGTATTTATTTGTTCATTGATTAAGTTTTACCTTTTTTTGGGTACATTTTCCCAGTGTTCTTCTATGCATACTGTACGCATTAGTTCATAGAGTTTAGGTTTTGTTCCTAATACCAGAGCATATCACTAAGTATTCTTCGAAAACATGATCTGTAAAGGAAATATAAAGATCCACTGCTATGAATGTATCAGTTTAGAAAAGTGCTTTACAAATATTCTGTAATCTTTTTAATTTGGCTTAAAATTAAAAGCATTTCCTTTAATGCCAAGTGATTAGCAAAATGCCCACGACTCTTACTTTTGTAGCACAAATTTAATTTATGCGATTTCCAGTAACTTCACTTCTGAGAATAGTGGTGAGGCAAGAACTGGACAGATGGGATTCATAATCTGTTCTAACACTAGCCGCATGGCCTTGTGCATGTTATGAACTTCCAGTCGTCATTTCCTCTCCTGTGATAATGGGGAATTAGTAATAGTTTCCCTATAGAGTTGTTGTAATGATTAACAATGTTTAATAATTAGTTCGTAGTAACAGTGTGTCATACTAAATGTCGTATAGGGCAAATTGTGCCTGACACATAGCAAGATCTCACCAATGTTAACTCACGTTCACTCTTTGTCATCTTTAGATCAAGGACTGTTTTTCCAATACAAGTACTGCTCTTAATTGCAAGCTAAAAGTTTTACCACATATTCTTGAAGTGTGGAAGAGGAGGAAGGGACAGGACAAAAGATAAAATCTTATTACCAAGTCTGGCAGGGAGAGACCAAGCCTCACGTTCTAGAAATGTACCTTACTGATTTCCTGACCATCACCCATGGTCTGAATTTAACTACAAAATTCAATTTCTTTGAAAGTAGACACTATCTCTTCTGGAATTTCACACGAGTGGATAGTCTGGGAAGATTCTCAGCTGAAAATCACAGAGCCAGTTTCTCTGTATGCGAGTATGATTTTATTATCTGTACATTCATGTTTATAAGCAATGTGGCTGAATGAGACCCTGCAACTCATTTAATCCGAGATTTCCATTTTAGAGATAAGGAAATGAAGATTCCAAGAGGTCAAGTCATTTGGCCAAGGTCAAAGAGAGTAAGTGGCAAAGTTAGCATCAGCCTAATGCATTGCCATTGTGTCATACAACAGCTTGTTATACAAGGTATTTAAATATCAACGCTCACATTTAAACTCCTACATATTTTTTGTTTGTCTTTTATATTTCATGTGCATAATCATGGTTTCTGCAAACCCAATCAGGACAATTTTGCTGAAGATTTTGATAATTAGATAATCAGTTCTGGGTATGAAAATGGGTGGCCTTAAGCCATCTGGTCTTGATTTTAAATTAATCTTAAAAGAGTGAAGATAAATAGGATTCCAGATGAACAGAGATTAGAAGAAGGTCACCATCTTCCAATGTTAAAAAAATAAAATATTCATTCGATTGGCTCTACAGAAATTTTATGCATATTTATATTCTTTGCATTTGGAGAATTTTATCTCCCATTAGCATCATAGAATATTAGACATCACAGAGTCCAATTGCTTTATTTTCCTGATAAGAAAATTGAGACTCATTGAAGTTAAGTGACTTTTTCATCGTTATTTTACCCGTTAGTGGAAGGACTGGCAATTATCAAGTAGTGGATACTTTTAAAAATATTTTGCTAAGTATTTTCATATATATCTCATTTATTTTTCATTATCTTTGAGTATTATTTTCCACATTTAACCTTTGAACAAAAAGTTCTTCAGAAAAATTCTAGTTGTTGAGTTTCAAAAATACATCTGCTGATTCTAAGATGAAATCCTTTCACCACCACATACACTTGAGAAGAAGTGGAGCTTAGGTTCAAATTCATGTCTTTTGATACTCAGTAAAGGTGGACATTGCTTTATTACATCTTACTTTTCAAATAAAGTCACTGATTGATATACCTCTGAAGAGGCGATGTAGCAAATTGCATATAGATATGTGGCATATTATTACCTCTGTATTATTGGTAGAGTTAAGAACTGAGTTTGATCTAATGCCTTTACAAGTTCTGGTCAAACAAAAAACAACTCTTTCTATACTAGCAGATTATTTTTAAAATTAAAAGCTTGAGATCCACTTTTTAAAATTAGCAATTAAAATATCATGTCTTTATAAATAGCTTTTAAATCTGGGGCAAAATTGTCACTTAAATTCTGGTTATATTTACTACAGGGACTTTTTTTTTGAGTACATAATGTATCCTACTATATATTCGGATCCATGTAATAAATATGTGACATGGGCTGCTCTACTAGCAATTATTTTAAAATAGACCACACATATATTTTTTCAAAGTTGTCTGCTTTACCAACTTATGTTCAGTCAACATAAAATAAGTTGGACTCCATGACCTTGCAATGAACCATATCATTTAGTTACACATATTAGTTTCAAAAGGATTTACTTTTCCAAAGTCATTCTCTGTGTGTAATACTAGATAGGTAGCGGAATTTGAATGGACATTAAACATTTGGAGAAAGGCATTATACATCATATTTAAAATAAAATATGTTGATTATATATAATATATTTTTCAATCACGTGAACAGCTGTTTCATAGAGGAGAAGAGGATTTTTATCAGCAGTAGTGAATGGAACTCAGTGACTGCATACAACTCGGTGGGTATTAGCTAAATCTCTCTTCTACTTCTGTATCGAGAAGAATGCTCTAGACATGAAAAATTTCTGT
This sequence comes from Nasua narica, assembly GCA_028533885.1. Taxonomy (NCBI): domain Eukaryota; kingdom Metazoa; phylum Chordata; class Mammalia; order Carnivora; family Procyonidae; genus Nasua; species Nasua narica. Next base: position 160,059,050 of record CM052810.1, on the reverse strand, counting down.
CCCCAAAAATGTGTTTCCTATATGATCTGAAAAATCTAATTAAATAACAAAAATAGGGACACCTGGGTGGCTCAGTGGGTTAAAGCCTCTGCCTTCGGCCCAGGTCATGATCTCAGGGTCCTGGGATCAAGCCTCGCATGGGGTTCTCTGCTCAGCAGGGAGCTAGCTTCCCCTTCTCTGTCTGCCTGCCTCTCTGCCCACTTGTGATCTCTCTCTCTCTCTCTGCCAAATAAGTAGATAAAAAATCTTTATAAAAAAGTTTTCATTTAAATAACAAAAATATTTTATTTTTAGAAACATACACATGTATATCAAGGATTGGATTGACTGGAAAAAACATTGTATCAGAAGAAGGTCTTACAGTCACTGTGGGGAAATATCCTCACTTGGCCAGATTTTTTTGTGTGGGTGACCTCAAGTCAAAACGAATTGTAATTATAAGTTCTCAGTAAACAAATATCAATCGTTTGGTCCTAAGCATGGGTACATTAGAATAAAAACCAAGAATTCAAGCACTCTCCCATCATAATTAGATAGTTCCCATACATATTCAGCCAAGGAATAAAGGGGGCTTTAAAATATCTTCATAGAGGGGCACCTGAGTGGCTCAGTCAGTTAAGCGTCGGACTCTTCATTTTGGCTCAGGTCATGATCTCAGAGTCGTGGAATCGAGCTCCTAGTTGGGCGCTGGATGTGGAGCCTCCTTAGATTCTCTCTTCCTCTCCCTCTGACCCTCCTCCCTGCACTTGTGTGCTCTCTCTCTCTCTTAATAAATAAAATAAAGTCTTCACAGATGAAAGTATGAGAGTTTCCTCTCAGGTATGGTTTACCTGCCACTGGCAATTTTTTTTTTTATCCCTAAAAGGTAAGGTTGGATTTGAATCTGTTTCACCAGATAATGAAATGGTTCCTACTCCCTGTGCCTTTAGCGATAGCCAGAGAAGGCAGGGAGTGGGGCCAAGAAGGAGAAAAGTATATTAACGTTAATAATAAGAAATTCTAACTAATATTTCCCGGCAACTTCCTATGTACTGGGTATGTTTCTTCTAGTGTGTCTTTAAGAGCTTAGACATGCCATCTATAGGAAGGAGAGGAAACTTCACAGAGCATGATTTCCAATGTTTTTAGGAATAAAGAGCTTTTTTCTGAAAGAAAAAAAAGCTAAAGATTTCTTTAATGTGATAGTATTCGTATTTTATTATCGGGGGAATCATAAAATAGCAAAGCAAAAAGTTATGAATTTATGTTATGTAATTACAGTAGCATCTGCCCAAATTTTAAAAATATATATATGTATATTTATGTATGATAGAAAGAGCCATGTATATGATATAGACACATATGGTACATACACATACATTTATAGTACATATAGATATTTATGTAACAATATACATATATTTATATGAGATAATATAGATAACACACACAAATAGTGCATAATCATGGATTTATATGAAATAATTATTTAGTCAATATTATCTAGTCATTCTACATGTAATCTTAAGATGTATATGAATATCCCTTGAAATAACCTTGAGGCTATCCAAGGTGAGAGCCAATACTTTGAAAGATAGTTTTTTTTGTTGTTTTTTTGTTTTTTCTTTTTTAGAGAGGGGTCGAGAGAAGGGAGAGAGAGGGGGAGAAGAGCAGAGGGACCGAGAGTTGGAGAATCTTAAGCAGGCTCCACGCCCAGTGCAGAGCCCAACACCGGGCTCAATCTCACAACCCTGACATCAGGACCCGAGCTGAAACCGAGAGTTGAACTCTTAACCAACTGAGTCACCCAGGAGTCCCTGAAGATGACTTTCGACTGTAACTTGGTTCTGTGGCTTAGCCATTCATGTACAACCACATCTGAGATGCAAAATATGCTCATTTCATATCCATTTGAATTTTTTGTGTTATTATTTTTGGAAGTGTCAGTGCCACTCTTTAAAGGTTTCCATTCTCACATAAGATATAGACTTTCCTTTATCTTAATTCTATTGCCACTACATTTTAAGATCTCTATTTCTTGTTTTTAAAAATTATATTTTCTTATTAGTCAATACACTGCCAAAATAAGGATTTCTCAAGCTTTTTCAGGATTTCTATTTGGTTTTTTAGCCTCTGCTGTTTAGTCAACAAAAGTTTTCTGTGCCTTCAACTCTCTGTGTGACTATATGTATACAAAAGCATTGCGTTTGTGCAGCCGATATAGTTTTTGCAAAGGCTATCTTTCTTGACTTTCTTCTCATTTTCTCTTTGGACACTCTGGTTTCTTAAAGCTATTGAAACAGGCTTTCTTAAAATTATTTGTCCTATGTTTTTCCTACGTTTTCTAAAAAATCTTTAGCCCTTTCTATTTATGGGTACTTTTTTTTTTTTTTAATGGTGTCTCTTACCTAAAGTTTAAATACTGAATGTCAGTGTATTCTGATTTTCCCTGAAGGGTAGCCCATAGTTTTTTTTTTTTTCCCACCTCGGCAAAGGATATAGACTTTTAAATAAATAAGTAATCAATGTATATAAGTAAATGTTGTTCTATGGAGACCTTTTAAAGTAAAGAGGATTCTCATATACCTAGAGAGGCTTAATTATCACCTGATTTGAAAGCAAAGGACCTCATCAGTTAAAGTCCCAGAATCCCAGAAGTAGTCTCAGGATCACAGAAATGGAAAGAACATTGAAAGTTAACTTAGTGACAGAATTCAGTTGATCACTCCTGGCATCACAAAGAACAAATCTGTTTTCTTTTTTCCATGGCAGTCCTACAAGATTTTAAATCCCATAAACATGTCTCTTCTTCAGTTTTAACGTCCAGTTTTACATGACATGGTTGCTAATTGCTCCCATGATATTTAGTTAATCACTGTGGACTGAATGACATAAATTTATCAGGAGTGGTTGGAGAGTAGCAGCATTGATAAGAACCATCACCTCCCTTATCTAGAAACTAGACCACCATTAATGCAACCCAAGAAAGCATTAAGTTCTGAGGCAGACATATCACATAATTCCTAATTATGATCTTGTTAGCTTCCTACCTTTTTACTCTGTACTTCTGGAGTCCCCGCCTCCCCAAGCCCCTGCCCCATAAAGCCTTTGGATTTTTTGTTACTAAGAAAAGAGCTATGTGCTTTATTGTCATCTGGGAGTTCTGAGAATGGGTAAGGTAATTGTCTAGACCACAAGAGGAAGGAAGGTTTTCAATTCAGTTCTTTGAACTTGAAACCCAGATGATAGGATAAGAATGAGAATTACAGACACTTTGTCTGGTCATTCCTTCAGCCCACTACCTATCTGAATCAATATGTCTTGGCTTCTGTCTGAATTAGAACTCTGGAAAAGACAATACATTCAGATCTAAGTTTAGATTTTATTTCATGCATTCATGAGAAATGATGGTTGTATATTATCCTGAGAATCTAAGTGGTTCTCCTGGTCAGTCCCGATGATTTAGCACATTCACCCTGCAAAACTCAAATAAATAAAATCCCTATGCCTGAAGGATTTGATTTGACATCATGAGTAAGCAAAATGTCTTCATAATTAATTGTACTCTTCTCAGGCCACTCTATTTCTGCAGCATATTGGCACAAACACAGATATTTATTCGTGCAAAGACTTTTCTAGTGTAAATGTGTACACGGACATATAAATAAATTTGTATAATGGAAAAACTGTGCTTTAGCTGTTTCGCCTAATTGTATATTCAATATTTTTCTTGGCCACTTACAGCTGAATACCTTCTATATTCATGAAAATTCTATGAAGCATATTTGAAAAAGCATTTACTTGCAAGCACATTGGAATGTATCTCACTATTCTCATATTTGTGTCATCCATTGCACGATGCTTTTATTGCCACCTGGGGTTACTTAATAATCAAAAAAAGGAATGAAAGAAACATGATATCTAATTATTCCACCACTGAAGAATGTTTGAATCAAGCAAGTATAAATGATTCTCATCATGAGAAGATGTGCTTAATGTGAAGAGAGAGAGGGACCTAAATTGAGAGAGAGAGAGAGAAAGAGAGAGAGAGAGAGAGGGAGGGGGGAATACATACACTGGGTTGAAACTGAAATTTATTAACACTTGTGAAAACCCCATTAAAATCCTTCAATTTATGGCAGTTAAGGAAGTTTACATGCCAGAATCACTTGAGATTTCACATCTAAGGCAGATCATTTGCTGTTTTATGAATTATCAGAGGTCTAAGAGACAGATACAGCATAGTATCACATTTTATGGAAGACTTGATTTTCATATTCATTTGAGATCTTATTTTACTTACTGCTTTTGACAAGAGTGATTCCAGGGAAATATTCACTTATTTATAGTGTTACAGGAAGAAATAATGGAAGAGGAAACTGGAAAGAAATTCACTTGTCCTTCCTGGCAGTAATGTGAAGAAGTTGACATTTATATGATTAAATAATCCAAACAAGACATATGGAACTTAACATTAAATACAAAGAAAAAAAAAGGGGGGAAAGACAAGGGTAGGGTGATTTGGGAATAGAGATACCATTTTCTTACTTTTTTTTCCCCTTTATGTTCAGCAGCAAATTAGAATATATGATGACCCATGATTTGCCATCCTTGCATTAGGAATATTCCAAACAACAAACCAGGCAGTTAGTAAGATGTCCTGGAAAATAGATAAAGTAAAGATCCATCCAGGAAACTGGTAACGTACCTTTGCTTTAATAAATCTGCCTCTTTAGGGCGCCTGGGTGGCTCAGTGGGTTGAGCCTCTGCCTTCGGCTCAGGTTATGCTCTCAGGGTCCTGGGATCGAGCCCCGCATCGGGCTCTCCGCTCTGCGGGCAGCCTGCTTCCTCCCCTCTCTCTGCCTGCCTCTCTGCCTACTTGTGATCTCTCTCTCTCTCTCTGTCAAATAAATAAATAAAATCTTAAAAAAAAATAAATCTGCCTCTTTAGAATCTGCTTCTATTTACAACATGTAAATACCTGGATGGAAATTGATATTATGACTTCGAAAGCCAGAGATTTTTTTTAAACTGCAGGTAATAATATAAATTGCTGGATCATATTATATCTTTGCCTAGCCATCTTGGAGATTGAGGGAGAAGAGAGAAGTTAATAATACTGGTCCTTTTTTAATTTAAAATGTTGATATTTCATTTACTATGGATTTTTGGCAGTGATCTTGATTTTTTAAGAAATTGCATTAAAATGCTATTTATTCTGATAACTAAGATTTTGGTGCCCCCTGACCTTTAGTCCCTAAGGTGAGTGTCTTATTTGCCCCATCCTGGAATGTTCACATATCCACATTTTGGAAATTGTTATTTATACTTCACTTTACTCTTTCCTTTTATAGTTGAAGCCCATTTCCCTCCCATCCCTACATTTTCAGTATGTTTAAAGAACAGATAATCACGTTACATTTTCTTCATATTTTAAGGTTAAATCTTCCTCTAGGCTCCGTTGTAGGTTGATTAACCTAATTTCACTTTTTCATTTCTTAACTCTCTAATTTTTATGGTTTCAAAATCAATTTTTTTCAGATTTCTGTGACAGTTTGGTAGTGGAAGAAGGGTCTGTTCTCAAGGCTTGCACTTTTTGCATCTTTATATTTTACTTGTCCAAAATACAGATATAGATATATAGATATAGACGTAGATACAGATATATGGACTAGTTCTTCCTTGTTCCATTCTCTCACTGTAGTTCAGGGGGGGGACAATTCCTCAGGACTTCCTTGCAGAGAAGTTACTGGTGGGCCGACTTTCAGGGCTAAACGGTGACGTCTGTGTGTGCATGCGTGCTCACGCTCATATGCGTGCACGTGGAGCCCAGCAAATAAACAATCTGGGAATATTGCACATGCGCACATCAGGCTTTCAGAGTAAGACTAATCCTCCTTCGGTGCGATGAGACTCCTTGTTTTTAAATGCATAACAGCAATAGAGTTTAAAACATAAAAAACAGTCTGATACTAGGCCCACCATACTCATCTGCCTCTTCTTTCCAGAGATTTCAGAGACAGAAACTCGCTGGTTTCAATGGTAGAAATTTTGAGGAAGGATGAGAGAAGAGCTTTGTGACCAAAGACTAAGAATCTGTAATGAAAATTCCAAATGATTGTTTGACCACCAGACTTAGATATACTTAACTTTTCCTTGTCTTTATTGGGCAAAATGTGTCCTTCACTACCCCACAGTTATCTCCATTAAAATTTATTTTAGTTGCAGCTGGTTGTTTTGACAATTGACTCGGGTGTTTTGGATTTCATTGCCCCTTTTCCAGGAATCTGGCCTCCCCCCTTCCCCCTTCAGAGTTTAACAAGAACCTTTTCTCTGTTAAATCCTTCAGGTCACTGATAGAAATGTTAAATGACCACAGGTTCTGAGCTGACCCTGGGGGAACCGTGTCACCATTTGTTGTGTGTCCCTAGGTTGACACTGATCCATTGATAACCTCTCTCTGGGTCTGACTTTCCAGCTGCTTTTCCACTCACTTCTTAACTGAGTAGTTCAGACCTTGTTTTTCCATTTAATTGATGTTTGTGTTGTGTGGGGCAAAATCAAAGCCTCTGCTAAAACTTAAGATTGATTGTATCTCTGGCTTCCTTTGGTTGACCAGAACTCCCACAAGGATATCAGCCTGGTCAGACTAGACATGCTCTTGTCAGTGCCATGCTGGGTTTCTTATCAAAGTGTTTACTTTTTCATATTATTTAATGACTTCTCCAATATTTTTTTTCTCTCGGTGTCAAAATCCTGCTGAAATTACAATATAGAGCTCACCTGTAACCTCAGTTCAAAATCCAGTATAGCTTTTAACTTTTAAGGAAGAAAAGAACCATTAGCCATTTTTTAGTGCATTAAACCAAAATCCATATAGTTTAGGGAAGAGGGTTTCCGGGGACAAAATAAAATTAAAAAAAAAATTAAGGCTTTCAAAAGAGCTTTCTGGAATATGTCTATGCCACTTCTCTGTTTCCTTCTTCTCTTCTCCTGGACAATACAATCTGAGTCATTCAGGTAAGAAATCACCCCATTTTGAGAGCTATAACTTCTTCTTGTTCATTAATGTCTCTGCTTTAAGGTAAAAAGAATGGGTACATCAATGTCTACCTGCAGGTATAATAAAAATAGATGTATCACACAGAGATGGATCATTTGTCTAGTTTATAGGGAATTCCTTTCCGTGCCCAGGGAATTTAAGTATTCACTTGAAAGGAGCGGCTGTGGCAGTGAGGCTTCTGCTGTTCTTCATTCACCACAAAGCAGTAATTCAATTAATTTATTACTTTGAAAGACTTTGACGCAACAGTGGTGTACATGACCTACTCATGTTGGGAACAGATGAAAATGCTGTGCTGGCAAAAGGCTTCCATCTTCTTAATGAGATGTGATTCTGTTTAGGGCATTCTAAGGCAGAAGAATATGTTGAAAATTCAAACTGTAAGGAAGGGAACATTAAAAAAAATGGGATAGCTGAGATAACATAACAATTTCCATGTATTTGTCAAGATTTCCGACTGTGAAATAATGAAACTTTCCTTTTAGAGGGGAAAATTTTATGCTTTCCTATTTGAAGGGGAAAACTCCAGACTAACTTTCGGGATTTTTTACATGGATGTATGTTCTTTCAAATAAAAGGTGGCACAGGAACATTAGTGAGAACACAGAACGCAAGATAGACACAAACTCTCCGGGTATATTTTAGTTGTGGGAGCAGGACTGATGACTCCCACATCAGGAGTGGATGACCACTGATGACCAGGCTGATGACTCCTCCATACCTACTGTATGCTGAGGGTTCTGTTAACCATGTGAGGGCAGAAGAAGGAGCCCTTGTGTCCGCCACTAAGGAGGTTCCAGTCTAATTCTGGGTTTGGACAGACGTTCAAGATGATCATCAATTATGCTGCTGGTTACAAATTGAAAGTGAAGCTTGGGTCCTCTCTGCACCATGAAATTGCCTTCCTCCACATTTAGCTCCACTCATTCTTGTCCTAACAGACCCTTACTTTCACCTAGAATTTTTTCCTCATTGGATGGGAAATTCCCCTGAGGGATGGTGTCGTGATATGATCTCAATCAAGTATTACAACTAAAAGAAATGAAAGCACACAGAAGAATTACACATATGAAGTTCAAAAGCAATCATAAAACAATTAAAGCAAAATCCAATGTGCAGGGCTGGCATGCATGGTTGGGCAGTTTGTGTACTGCACAAGGACTCTAGACCAAGTGAGGCCAGCCAGGGTTTTGCTCACCAAACCTTGTGCCTGCCTGGTTAATAAGCTTTTGTCTATCCTGCCAGGGTGCATGCAGTGCAATGTTGTTCTTAAGATATGAACTTTATATACTTGATTAGCAGAGAGTCAAAGAATTATATGCAATTTGTTTTAAAATCTCAAACTCAAGAATCCCAAGGCAGATGGTTTAGGACACAAAAAACATCAAAGGGCCACAAAAAAGAAGAGAATGTAAGTAGGACTAAGAGCACAACATTTGCTTTAATTGTGCCCACTAAAGACCCAAGTAATTCTGTAGGGAAGAGAAATGAGAAGTAGTTATCTGAAGGATATTGCTTCTTTTCATTGGTAATTTGTTTGATAGATACTGATGACGGTGCTTCCAGGAATTATTTAGTAAACTGGTGGCAATTCCCATCCACAATGTGGATTCTCATTCTCAATGATGCCTATTATTGTCTTTATGACCAAAATGAAGAATATCTCCAAGATTTATCACAGAACATATTTGAACCAAAAGAACTCCCCATGGTAATTGCAATCATGATTCAGGTGTCAGGGTGGGGACACCAAGGAAACAAATTTATATGGAATGCCTCGTGTGGCTTCTCCTGTTAAATAAGCCAATACTCCTTCCACTTTTCTTTGCACTGCCATGGACGGGAGGCTGCCCTGGGTGCTGTGCTAGACACTGGTGGAAATATCTGGGAGCTAGTCCTCGAAGTTGGAGATTTTGGAAAAAAAAAAAGTATTAGAAGAGGAAGCCACGTCGAGAAAAAAGGAAGAAGGCATTCCAGGTAGAGACTTCCTGCTGGAGAGGCTTCCTGCTGGAGTCCTACTGGGTAAATTTGGTGACTGTGCTTATTTGATTTGGCCTGCAGAAAATTTATGTAACTAGGGAGATATTAACTAGCTTAGTATCTAATACCTAGCCAGGAGCTTTATTCATTCGTGCATTCTGCCAGAACCCTAAGAGCAGTTGAGCCTTTGAATCTTATGAACATCTCTCTTTGGAAGTCAAAATGGAAAAGCCCAGTTACAACAAGAGAGGATGGATAGGAACGATCTCGAGGCACATATTGCTGTATTTAATCATGACATAATCAGCAACCGGGAAGTTTTTGCAAAATATTTGAGGTTAGTAACCCTTCCTGGGTACCACATCATAAAACTGACCCCAGACTCTTTCCAGGATGCATAATTCGTGTTTTATGAGTACAGAGCAAATATTATAACCTGCCTCTGTACCTCACATGAACGAAACAGATGGAATCGTGTCCTTGGTCATGCCTCAGAAGAACTCAAACTCTTCTAAGGCACTTAATTTAATAAAGAAAAACATCTTCAATATTTTTAATGCAGTAAAGCAAAAAATAAAAAAAAGCCTGAAAAACAGAAAATAATCCTAATTCTGTAATCATATTTTTCAAAATGTTTGAAGTTAGTGGATCTTACCAGTCATAGCATCATAAAACTGTTTCTGGGATGTATAGTTTGTATCCTATTAGGTGGGTATCGAGTAAATATTATAACCTGTGGATACATCTCATGTGAATTTGAACTCATAAAGGTTTGAAACTGCTTCACAAGATCACTTTTTATTGGGATGGAGGTTTAAGGAACGCATGGAAGAAATTTAAGAACTAGGAAGTTCTGGAAGATACAACTAAAATATCCTAATACGCATTTTAACTATGCAGTATCTTGGTGTTGACGATCGTACTCCTGTTAGTACCTGGGACACTGAAAATACACCAGCAGATGCTGTTCTGAAAGAGGATTTAGAGCGCTCAGCAGAACGTCATGGATTTTTCTGTTGCAGCAGAACAAGGAGAAGTCCATATGTGCTCCAAAGGCGGAGTTCATTCAAGGTGACTACAGCCATAGAGATTTCCTTCAAACTCCCATTATTGAAAATTAGGAAATTTTATATTTCATTCTATGGTATTATTTTTATGCGAGTTTTTGCATGAAATGTACTCTCAATTTCTTACCATCGAGCAAAACAGAGGCTCTATGAAGGAACACCCCATTGATCCCCTTGACATCAGCCCCCGCTCACTGTCTGTGTGGTTGGGGGTGAGAAGGCACGTGAATAACCAGTTTGAGAAGCATGGTGAGTAGGGCGGACCCAAGGTGATTAGAGACGGAAACTTTTGCACTGGTACAACTCAATTCTAATGAGGGGCAGACCAAAGAGCGTGCCCAGAGGAGGGCTCCGTTTACATGGCTACTCCATGCCTGGCTTCCATCCCTGGCACAAAACACAAGAGACACAGGACACAGGTGTGGGGACATTCGACACTTGTCCAGGAGAAGGGGATCTGACATTCACTGAGTGGATGAGGACAATGTCCAATGAAGTTTCAGGTACCCACAGGTTGTCCCTAAAATTTTGCTCAGTATGGAACAAACATACAGCAGCCCCATAAGCGTTCGGCTTTCACTTTAAGCTGACATTTTTTGCAAAGCTGTTTTCACTTTCTGCCTAAATCTTCTTGCAAGTGCTACGGTTAACTATCCACACATCACAGATGATGTGCTCTGACAGACATGAAGAAGAATTAAAGTGAAATGCATGCACTGTTTAAAATAAAATCATCTATGTCATGAATAAGAAAAACAAAACAGATGGAATTGTGTCTTTAGTCATGCCTCAGAAGAGTTTCAAACTCTTCTAAACCACTTAATTTAATAAAGAAAAAAAAAAACCTTTCAATATCCCAAATGCAATAAAGAAAAAAAAAACCAACCTAATTCTATAATCACATTGGAATTTGGTATCAATAGTTTTAATGTCAGGAATTCACTGATGAAATCACATTCAGGTTTATGAGAAGTACATTCATTGAGGGTAAATCACTGAGGCAAAATAACTATTGATTGGAATGTCACTGAGCTGACAAAATGGCTTTGCATTAGCAGATCCCATGCTCGAAGAAGGATCTGGTAAGGAGAAGTGTGGTCAAAAAAGGGGAAACCTCATGTCATATTGGGGAAGCATGTCTGCAGTTTCTTTGACACAAGTGTTCAGTTTTTCAAAAAGTACAATTCTTCCCAGAAGATTTCTCTTTCCTAGAATGAAAGAGGGGTATGCTTGGTATAATCATTTGGTTAGCTCACAGCCACCAGAAAAATCAACAGTCGTGAGGTTGCTTTCTCAATGGAATGCTTCAACTTGACATCAACAGGAAGGCCCAATCAGTCTTAGATTGGAAGTGCTGGAAACTTTCTCTCCAGCTGATCTGTGGTGGAGGGGAGGGGGCGGAGGAGGGAAGAAAAAGGAAGGATTTACTCAAGACCAGGGGAGCCGAATAAACAAGTGCCATTGCAGTTTCCTGCAGGAAAGTGGAAAGATTAGTCTGGTTTATATTGAGATGAGGATAGAGCTTAACACAGGTTGTAGTTGATTAAACAAGAGTGAATCATTGCGCCGTCCTATCTAGATAATCTTTGGCCATTATCTTCCACAATAACAGAAATCCAAGCTTTCAGTTAGCCCTTACTGATGTGGTCAGTGAGGAGGGTTAGCTCAAAGACATGCCATCGTGACCGTCATCCCACCTCTCCAGTGTTTTCACTTGCTTCGAACTTAAAATATAATCATACATAAGATAATATTATAAACCCTAATCGTGAGTTTTAAATCACGAGTTAGGAAGCTCAAGATCATTTTCAGCGTCTTGGGAGAAAAGTCTCTCTTGCCAAGTGTCCGTGGGGACCTTTGTTACTGGAAGTGGGCATTTTGCCAGATGCTGCAGCGAAGCTTTATAAAAATAGACAAGATAAATGGACTTTTAGTGCAGTGTCGTGCCAGACTTTTAATTTTCAGGAAATTATTTTTTTAACCTAGCTGAGAGTCAAGTCAATTTGTGAATTAGTTGAAAGGACGGCTGGAGGTGGGGGTAGGAGCGGGGGTGAGGTATCTGACATTTTAAGTCAGAAAAGCCTGCCACACAAAACAGATTTCTCTTGGCAATCAAGATAACTTAACAACCATAAACACATTGTCAGAGGGAAAAATTACATTTTGCTCTAACACAGATCATGTACAGATGACTGATTTTTCTTTCAAGTTCAAGAACAGAGAGACTGTTTATATATATCAACTTCTGACCCAGGCAGGCAGAACAATCTCAGAGGTCTGAATAGAGATGGAGAAGGAGCTTTGGGATATTTCTTTGCTAAGGATAGAGCATAACCATCACGAGATGTATCGACAGCCCAGGTTGCTAAGACTGAGCACGAAGTTGCTACCAAGATAATTTGTGATATTTGTTCACTTTGTTATTATAACCTGCAGAAAAAAAAAAGGCACAGCTACAGTTTTAAAAATGTATTTCCTTTTGTTGAGTTTATGTGGAATAAGAAGAGATGTGTTTCCCTCTTACTAGGGGGTGTGCTTGTATCATTCTAAGAATGTTCTAAACTGATAGCCTCCCAATTTTATTATTATGATTTCATCAAATTCTCAGATTACTAGCCCTTCAGATGATGAACATAATATATGTTTTGTGCAAGACTCTTGAAAGCTATTAGGAACTATATGAAACATAAGGCATTGCTAATTCTTTTTTATTATTATTACATATCCTCAAAAATAAAAAGCATAGTAAAATTTTTTAAATTCACATGAGACTACAGTTCAATTAAGGCAGGATTATTTGATACATTTGTTTTTATTTAGTCTGACTTGGGGAGAGGCACCCAATTTGGCAATTTGAACTATTTATTGCAACAAATGCTTTAATAAATATATATTTATTGAACATCTTTGAGGGACACACACCGTGTTGGGTGTTTCTGACAAAGCAGCAAATATTCCCTGCTTCTTCTTCTGCTTCTTCCTTTTTTTTTTTTTTTAAGATTTTATTTATTTATTTGACAGAGAGAGATCACAAGGAGGCAGAGACGCAGGCAGAGAGGGGGAAGCAGGCTCCCCTCTGAGCAGAGACCCCAATGTGGGGCTTGATCCCAGGACCCTGAGATCATGACCTGAGCCGAAGGCAGAGGCTTGACCCACTGAGCCACCCAGGTGCCCCAGTCCCTGCTTCTTAAAGATTGTAAACTGATGGAACAGAAAAGAACCACTTGTGCTCCCAGGCACATGGACACATGTGCTAACCATTAAACAACAATAGAAGACATTAGTGCAACGAATAAATGTAAGCAGTAGTGTATTATGAATATCAAATTTCATTGTGACTTGACAAAATCTCAGAAAGGTGATTTGTGTGTGTGTGTGTCTTCCTGCGTCTCTGCAGATGGCTTAAAGATGTTTTCCTATAGACTCTTTGAAAGGGAACACATGTTTATTGAATTCATGCTATGTGCTAGGCAAGTGGCATGTATTAATTACCCCATATAATTGTCAGAACAATAACCGGAGTAGCTGTCATTATTAATGCTGTTTTATAGACCTGGAAATTGAAGCTCAGAGAGTAAACAAAGGATCCAAGTTGCTCTGGCCAGACCTGAGCTTTGAACTTTTCAGATTTGAAACACTATTGCTTTCTTGTTCCTTCTACCAGTGGTTCTCAAAATGAAATTTGCAGACCTAAACTAGAAGGGCCAGGGAAGGAGAGAGGTTTGGTCGCTGGGTCCCCAGGCCTTCTGAACCTGTTTGGTATGTACTCTTCATCATCTGTTTCAGTGACTTAGAGATTTTGTGCTTCAAGTAAACACAGTTGTCCTAGATGAAAGGAGTAGAAAAAATAAACCCCAATACATTGCTCCTTGAGCTGAGGTCCACTGAGCTGAATTCTTTTCAGTTTCACTACAGTGTTTCAGGAGTCTACAAATCACTGAGCAAGTAAAAATTTTCTCTCTTCCCGGAGGAAAAAAAGGAGGGATTCCCTCATGAGTGGCTGGCGTCTGAAGGACGCTTCATATCTGAAAGATAAATTTCCAGGTAGCTAATTGGAACCTAATGTGGATCTCACCCCCCCATCTGGAGGCTTCCTTCTCACATCCCTTTTATTCATAGCTATAAAACGCAAAATACATTTAGCCAGAATACAGAAGGAAAGAAGTTTCCTTATTAGATTTCGGGATGAAGTGAAAGTTAATTGTAGCAAAAAGATTTCCATCTATTTTCTAGGATTGTTTTGGGAGATAACAGAAAATTGGAAACTAATCCACAGAGTCCAAAAATTCTCCCAGATTGAATGGAAGTATGATTATGTCTACTTGGGAAAAGGTATGTGTGAAATATTTGTGTTCATTATTCTTTCTCTGAGCAGAGTCATACTGAAATCAAGCTCTGTCTAATTCTGAGAAAAAGATCTCTGGGTCTGAAATATAGTATTGCACTTTAACTCTGTTAAAAGGTAAATTTGATAAAGTAATTTAGTAATAGTAGTTGTAGGTAGTATTTATTAAGCAAAGGCCAAGGGGCTAAGGCATTGGGCTAATCACTCAATTGCCATCTTTCATTGAAAATTAGATTATTTTATTCTGTCAATGTTGATTCGCTACCTGCCTCTTTTATGCAGAAAGGATATTTCACTTTATACCACCATATATCTATGTGTATATATATATATATTATATATATATAGGCACATACACATATGTTCTCTCTATATAAATATATATATATAGTGGTATAAAATTAAATATCCTTTTGTATAAAAATATATAAATATATATATACACTAACATATATACACATATATACGTATATATACATATGCATATATGAACTTTCACATGCATTCTTAATTTATTATTAATATTAATTACGACATTAATAATTGTGGTCAAATTTAGTCCCCATGAAAGCCCTGCTAGGAAGGCGCGATGCACACATTACAGAGGAGGAAATGAGGCTTAGAGAAATTAAAAGATAAACCCAGTAATTCTGTAAGCTTAGCTTGCAGCACCTGGAGCGCTTGTTAAAACACAGGGCTGGGCTCCGCCTCCAGAGTTTCTGCTTTGGTATATTTTGCAAGAGTCACCGTGTGGAAGCTACTGCTATCTGAACCTAGAGTAAGACATTGCATCCCTGCATACACACACCGCACTTGAGTATCCTATTATTGAAGAGTGTCCTATTATGTAACAGTATATTTTTCTTAAAGTACAATTTGTATTATTTTGTCATGTGAAAACACTGGGCATCGGGGTGGGCAGTGATCCATACTTGGTGCTCAGATAACACAGGAATGAGGCAGCTCATTCCCGGGAAGGGAGGCCAAATGAAAGATCGCATTATAGAAAATATGCCTGATTGGGGGTGGTTGGTTGTGGTTGGAGGGAGGGGGGAGCCAGCCTCTGGGGCATTTGGACACGTTTCACTTCGGTGTTCCAAACAAGGTTCCTACTTGTCTCATTTTGTCTCAACAGCCCTTGTGCTTAAAAATCACAGAAATTAAGGATGGGCGAGACCCCAAGCCACCCATTCATTTCATCACCTCTGTCAGCCTAGAGATGTTCTCCGCTATTTTGTCCGTTTCCATCAAAATCACTTCATTGTGAAAAATGAGGAAATAACATATCTAAGGAAAAAGAATACTTGGAAGAGAATATTTTTCAGCTAAAAATGTCAAGAGTTAAGAAAGCTGCTGTTTGTTGATTTCACGCCACTGAGAAATCAGGAGAGTATCAGTTTTCTGTCTGCCAACAATACTCATGCTTTCATCGTGCTGACTCACCTCAGATATGTCCATTCTGCCTTCTCTTCTCAGGCTCCAGGAAGCTGGAGAACATGGTTAGCACTTCTCATGATGGCCTTCTCTGTGCACAGGGGCAGCGGTGTGAATGACAGATGTCACTGCTGACAATTCTCTGTGTGGAGCTCTACTGGGCGTCAGTGCTGTTGGCCTATCCACCAACTCTTGTCCAGTCTTAATAACAGCACCGTGATTTTCCTCTGTAGCAGAGGTGAAGTTGATCCTAAACCACAGCTCTAAGGGTGACGAAGGTCGCCTGTGCTAGACCGAGCAGAACCTTCGGGAGCCTTTCGTTTCTTTCTGTTGGGCTTTCCCACTTGGTAGAATGTCAGCAGCATGCTCCTAGGTTTATCCATATCACACAGGGGAGAGCGGCTTCTGAAGGATGGAACGGAGGAAAGAAAACAGATTCTGGGGATGGAGAGAAAGAGTCCCTAGGATGTTCCTTGATAACCTGAATTCCAGATGTGAACCAATAAATTTGTGCTTCCTCTCTTTGCTTGAAGTTTTTGAGTACGGTGGTAGTGACCATCTGGCTCTGGTTCTAGAAAGTTAAAGCAAAATAAATTACAAGGATTTCAGCACCTAAATAAGCAAGGCTGTCTTGTGGGTGAGAATTCTAGGTCCAGGGATCTGGATTTCGGTCCTGATGGTATCACCGATTAAGATTCTCTGGGAACCTGATCTCTTGGGGTCATGGCACTTTGAATTCTTTCTCATCCACCCCGGGCCTCACAAAATGCCTTCCATTAGCAATGAAATTGCAGTGAAGAGGCTAGCAGGGGAAATTTCGGAAAATGGCCGGGGAAGAAAAGAGTCAACTGATGTTGGAAGGGCAGAAAGGAGGGGTGACAAGGCGGAGGCTGCAGACCAAGCATCATAAGCAAGTTACAGACAATGGAATCATTTTCCCTGATAGCAGACAGTAGCTCACTTAAGCCCAGGATGAAAAAGCAAACCAAAGAATAAACTCTCAAAACCAAAAAGGAGACAGCACCTGTCGACCACTAGTAGTTTTATTTTTGGTGGGAATGCTTGTTGCTGCTAAACTATCAGAAGCAAAAGAGACCAGATTTTGAAGAGAAGCCAAGAAAAGCTCTTTCAAAAGAAAAGGCGGGGGGTGGGGGGGGCTTCAAGATTTTTAGACATAAGATTCAAAGAATTCTCCTAAAACTGAATTGTCACATTTCCTACCTTTTTTTTTTTTTTCCACTTAAGTTTTTATCAGAGCCCAGCTCTCGTCATACTGGTACCTGTTTAACAAATGGGTCTCCAGGGTGGGGGCCGGGAGAGCCCCGGTCAGAGGTGTTTGCTGGTCTCGGTGACGTCAGTGCTCCCTTCGTGACCAATTTTAGGCTCCCAATCTGCAGTCAGCTGACTCCTAAAATTCCTGAAAATTTACCAGTGGGTTCTGGTATAAACCCCTCCAGCCTATGTTGAAGTTAGGGAGTGGAAATGCTACCTTTGCTGTGTGTATGCATTTAAGGGGCAGCCATGTGGTCGTCCCCGGAGGTTAGAGGTGCTTCAGAGATTGCAGAGCTCCAGAAAGAAAGGATATAGATTTCTCTGGTGTTCCGGAGCAAAACTATTCTGATATGCCGCTTGTTATGCTTCAGAGCAGAGCCTTGACTGTGGAGGTCACGGGGCCCTGCTGTGAGGTCATTCCTAATACTGTAATCCACACAGGCAAAATTAGTGTGGTATGCAATCTGCCCCGAATTTCTGTGCTGGGATTGCCCACACAAAGGCAGCCATTGTGGGAAACGGGGATGGTGCAACCTTTGCAAAGAAGAGAAGCATTTGCCCTGGGGCAGGAGACAACAACAAAGGGATAAGGAGGTGGAGGCACCCTCACCTGCCCCAGACCTGAAGCAAGTCTGAACAGAGCGGGTAGGGAATCTATCAGTAGCAGATAATGAAGTAGCCCACGAAAGGACATGGGAAAAGAAGGGAAGGGTGGAGAGGATTTCAAAGCAGCAGCTGCAAGAGGAACGAGGAAGAAAAGAAAGGAACAAAGACAGGAAGTAGAGAAGTAGCCACAGGAAGTTGGCAGGACAGCCCTTCACCTGTCGGACCTGTGGGTAGGCACAGGTGGGATTCGGTGGGTGGAGGCTGATTGCATAAAGGGGAAGGATGACGAATGTTTTTAAGGGAAATCAATTGAGATACACTGTGAACTTCCTATGAGCAGATATGAATGCATGCATATATATAATTTATTTGTGTACAATGATAAATCTACATATAATGTGTGTATATATATATATATATATATATATATATCATTTGACTCAGGCAAGAACTAAAGCTCAAACTGTATTTACAGAAAAAAGAACAATTGGCCTCCAGGGAGTAGATACAAATATCCCAATGTCTGGGATGGAAGTTAAAGGGAAAAAAATAGAAATCTCTGTTCCTCTTGAAATTTTTTCACTTTTGATATGGTCATGATAATGCCCAGATACCTCCAACTAAAGGGGCAGTGGATATTCTTAAAGGAAAAAGAGTCTAAGGAAGATGTCTTTGGCTTCCCACTGAAGATAAGACATAAGGAGATCAAACAAGATGCTTGGGTAACTGTTAGAATGAGAAAGAATAGATGCTTTTGGGGGGTGATTTGTGCAAGAAACAGGACAAGTGCTATTTGCTCTTGGGGCAGCAAGAGTTTCCTGTCATGGTCCTTTTGGACTCGGAGGGTGACACACGTCAGACTATATAAACTTGTTTCGCTTCACACAGAGACAGGTATCTGTTTACTTGAAAAGAGAAACATGATGAACAATATTCAAAGAATAATCTAACTAGTGTCTCTAGCCAACCTCCTCCCAAAAAGGAGAAAATAAAAATCTGTTTAACCAGGTATGATCGGAAAAAAGATGTGAGGGAGTTGGTTTCTCTCACCCTCAGACTCCTATCTTAAGAAGAATATTTACGGGCTTCCTGATAGAAAGAAATAAAAGATTTTAAAATGGAAATGTATAGTCGTTCACACAGAAAAAGTTTTAAAAGACAAATAGAAATGTTGCAGATGTGGCTGAGGCAGAACTGGGTTTTTGCCCAAACCTTGCCTCCGACTTGGTTGCTACTGCGGACAAGTCGCATATGCTATCCAGCCCGTCTTTAATAAATCGCAGAAACTAGGGCAGATACATAAGGGTTCTGTTTGGCATGAAATTGGCAAAGTATTCTACAATCAAGGAAGACTCAGTCTTTCTAAATACAAAGTAAATAATTCATTTTAAAATTTAATTAATTCATTTTAAGCACATAAATAATGCATGAATAAGTGTTCTATATAAAAATTTCAAAGAATACAAAAGTATATAGAGAGCAAAATTATCTAAAGCATCCCTCCCTCCCCCATTTCATTTCCCTGAACAAAGATAACCATCACTCATGGTTTGCTCTGTATCCTTTCTAGTTCTTTTTCTACGTACTTATCTATAAGATCATTTTTGTGTTTTCTACTATTGAACCAATGCAGAGAAGTAAAATAAAAAGTGCCTATAATCTCATGATCCAATGTGAGTTCAGCAGCCATTTTTTTTTCAAAATTTTGACCACACATAATTTTCAAAAAAGGCAATAATACATAAAAAGGGAGAGGTATTCAATGCCTGTTTTAAAAATTAATGTGATTGTGTATTCTGTTTTGAAGTGATATTTTAGTGCCAGCACCATGTGGTAGCTTTAACAGTACATGTAACTAGGAACCAGATATCTGAGACATAGATAGAGGAGTGAATTCCATGTTAAGACATAGAAATTATGAATGACTGACCCTGTTCTAGGATACTCAAGATGGATAGCAAAGGCATTAGAAATAACAAAAGCACTGGTTAGTAACAGTTTTAGAGAATTCCAGAAGCTTGGATCTCAGAGAACATCTAGGTGACAGCTAACCCATGGATCCTATTTTGTAGAAGGTATAATGTAAGCTTCAGAAAGTTTCCCCAAGGTCACACTCCTAATACAAGATAAAGCCAAGATTAGACCTCCCCCCACTTCCTCCACTCTATCTCTTTTCCCAATAAAATGGGCAGTTCAATGAGAGATACTTTCGGGGCTGGAAGGACTTCATCTACCTACTGAACTTGATCCAGCTACTCCTTTCCACAGAAGAGCTTATAAACCAGCAGCTTCAGACCAAATCAGACCAAATCTGAACCACAGTGTGTTTTTCAAACAAACAAACAAACAAACAAACAAACAAACAAACAAATCAATCACAAAAGACCTTAAATTCCCTACACTTGAAAATGCAATTTCTGGGACACCTGGGTGGCTCATTGGGTTAAAGCCTCTGCCTTCAGCTCAGGTCATGATCTCAGGGTCCTGGGATCGAGTCCCGCATCGGGCTCTCTGCTCAGTGGGGAGCCTGCTTCCCCGTCTCTCTCTCTGCCTGCCTCTCTGCCTACTTGTAATCTCTCTCTCTGTGTCAAATAATAAAATAAAATAAAATAAATAAAATAAAATAAAGAAAATGGAATTTCTGACTTTTCCTGAAACATCCGAAGATGTCCCCACATGAGGACCGACAGTCACATGGCAGCCACAGACAAGAACTGCTTTAGATCTGTCCTGTCCTCTCCCAAGCATCTCGGCCCTCACCTGCTAGCCTTACTCACACAGGACACCTGCCTCGACGCCCTCCTCAGGAGACACCGTGTCACATGCATACCTGGACACTTTTGGGAATGTAAATCTTTGTGAATAATTTTTATGTTGAGATGAGAGACAAAACCCAGGACTGTTCCAGACAAGTGGGAACATATTGTCACCCTACAGATATCTGCGTATGGGGAGGCCATTTCAGATGGAGGGCCCCTGTGAATTCTTGCTCTCATACACCTCACCTCTAGCAACTAGTCTCTTCCCCTGCCTCTCCTCAGCTCAGGAGAGCCAGCTGCCTTCTCTGAAGCTGCCGGGTGCTCCTAAGAGTTAAGGATATCAGCCACAGTGCTAGGTGCATTTGGGAAAAGGAACTAGGCATCAGTTGATAAGGAAGGACTTGACTGAGGGAAGGTTGGAACAGTAATTCTTTCATCAACAAATAATTCTCAAGTGCCACCACTTGGTAGACATATTTAAAAGTACAAGGGAATGGGAGGCACATTTCTTGCTTTAAAAGAGCTTAGAATTGAGCCGACCTGCTCTGAAAGGAGAGAGGGAGAGTGGAGTTTAAGTAACTAGAGTTCAAAGTCACGTGATTTTTCAGTGGCTCCGGCTTCCCAAGAAGGGCTTTGTGGTGAGTGGGTCTTGAGCAGAATCACAGAGATTCTGCCAACATAGGAATCCCGCCAACATGGAAGATAGTAACAACATCCTAGACAGAGAGAAAGCGGAAGGATTGGTGCTGGAGAGAGCAGTGGCCTGGGAATGTCCATCTTTTTTCTCAGACTGAGCAGCCTTTACTCATCTGTTCCTTTTGTTTCCCATCAGAGACAGAGACACAGAGAGAGACACAGAGAGACAGAGACAAAAAATACATTATTATCACCTTTTTTTTTTTTTTTCTGGCGATGGCTTTATGATTCTGGGGAAATAAGTGGTTTGCTTTCCAAAGGATGAACACATGTTAACTTAATTTACTGTTGGAAGAGCCAGGTTGGAGATTGAGGTACACACTTACCTTCTCATTAGTCTGGGGAGCCGGTCAGGTGGCTGGGGACCATCCTCTAGGCAAGTGGTTCTCAACCTTATCCCACCCAAGGGTGTTCTGTGAGAACACGCTTTGTAATACCCCTTTTGCTATCCTGAAATGGCATGAACAGAAATGTTGGGGTTTTCTAAAATGGTGAATAACTTACTAATGTTCTGGATACAATGAAGTCCAATCTTCCTTCTATCTAGTAAACTTCATTATTGGAAAGTTCATTGTGCATTTGGTCCATGCAAATAATCCTGTGTCTGTATATCAATAGGTGAGTGAGAATTTGGGCCTAATTAATTGCAAACAGATTATTAATTTTTCGAGACTGCCCTGTTCATTGTTGTCCATCTGGTAACCTTGGTACTTGCCTCAATAAATGTCAGAGGTGTCTCCCAATCATTAGGACAACCCCAAGCTGTCCTTCCAAATGTCTAAATTGCTCTCTAGGGGTAATAAAAAACCATTAAAAACCACTGCCTGGTATTAATCAAAAGCCACTATTAGAACAGTTTTTAAAAATTCAAGAAAGGTAGAAAACATGATCTAATAAAGCTTTA
Organism: Nasua narica; assembly: GCA_028533885.1. Classification (NCBI taxonomy): domain Eukaryota; kingdom Metazoa; phylum Chordata; class Mammalia; order Carnivora; family Procyonidae; genus Nasua; species Nasua narica. The sequence continues at coordinate 160,036,945 of CM052810.1, read as the reverse complement.
ATTCTACATTAATTACTTATCAATAATAAGTTCTAAATGTTGACAGTGCAATGCCTTAGGCACTCTTCTGTGAAGACCTCTTTCTCACATTGATCAGTAGATCTTCCCAATTCTGGGCACACATTCCTGAGTCTAAACAAACTTCATTTAGAGAGAGATGTACCTGTATGTCTTAGTAGCAAAAGAGGCTAGAGATTAGAAAGACCGAGGGAAAGAGAATACAGTATTTTTTACAAAGGGAGAAAAGGAATTAAACTATAAAGGCACCATAGTTTTAGCTATTCTTAGGGTAGGATAAATAATTTGGATTCCGTGGTTTGGAGGATCCCATCCTTAACATTGAGCAGTGGCTCAGGAAGGCAGTGGGAGGAAGAAGGAGAGGGTACTGGCCAGCTGTTTCGAAGCTTCCCTGAAGTTCACAGGGTGACAGAACTCCAGGCAACCTAAGGCATGAGGCAAGAATGCCCCTCCCGGCATTTACAAGTTCCCCAAAGGCTGAACAGCTGTGGTGTTGAAGCTCCCCTTGATGGCCGATGTAACCCAATTTCGGATGGATGATTTGGATGGTGTAGGAGTATGTGGGGGATTGGTTCTGAGCCAGAGAGATCTAGAGTCATCGGTGTGAGCTTCTACATGACAATGGTACACACTTAACCCCAATCATTCAGTAAAAAGATAGCTTTTTCTCTTAACAAATTAAAAAAGATTTAAAACATTCTCAATTATCCACAGCCTCATGAGATGGGCACTTGCATATACTACTCATGAGAGATTGGCAATAGGAACAAGAAAATGATAGATGGATGGATAGATAGATAGATAGATAGATAGATAGATATAGAAAGCATCCTATCTTTTGACCTTGTGATTTTCCTTAAATGTTCTAAACTAATCATCTAAATAATACACACAAAAGCAAGCAAAAAGATTTGTGTACAATGGTGTCCATCTGGAAATATGAAAACAGTAAATACTTGATAACTCTTTGAACCAAAGATTCTCTGGCCAGTTATTTAAGTTTCTGGAGATTATAGGTGCAAGAATATGCATGTGCATGTAGATATAATAAATAACTCCTCACCTTGGTATACACTTGCAGGTCTATGATAATTCTTTATCTCGTATTGTTTGATGCTAGTTTTGTAGTTTTATATGCAAGTAGGTAAGTAAGATTATTTATACATGGTATATAAATATATTCTGACTCTTCAGGTAGCAGTTTGTCACAATATTCTTAAACGATATTACTAGTGGTACTTTTAAAATATTTTCTTTTTTAAGCAATAGATGTTTACATGATCTAAAAAATTAGAAAACCCATATGAACATATTCATAAAAAAGAAAATAATCCCAATATGCAGAAATACCCTCTTAATATTTTGGTTATCTGTTCTTCTGGATTTTTCTCAGATGTTTATGGCCTTTTCGAATAATGAAAGACACATTTTCCCCAGTATTTCTTAGATTATGTGGCCTTTCCATCTCCATCTCTACAAAAGTCAAGAAAATAATGAAGCTTTAATGGAGGTGTGTATTTAGTTTCATTTATCCATCAATCAGTGCTAAGTCTAGATCCATAATTTAATTTCTCAGCTGCTTAGATTTAATGCATTTCCATCACACTTGATTGTATGTTAAAAATAAATATAGAACACTGAGAAGGACCAAGTATAACACCCAGCCATTTACCACTCAAAATGCACAAACATTTACCCTTTGTAAAATGCTTCAGGTTAAGAATTATTATTATAAAAATGAAAAAAAAAAAACATTATTATGAAGGTCAAGTCCCTCATGGCACTTTTCCTAGTCCCATCTGTCTCTTTTCCTCCCTCTGTCCCCAGAGGCAGAGACAGAGACTTTGACCATTGGTATATCCTTCTGGCAACTATAAGAGAGTAGATGTTCAAACCTTTATTGAATGAATATTCATCAACTACAGTTAACACAACTATGGTAATGTATAACATACAACATGTATATTATACATTATATCTATACAAGTCATATATATAGTAGGGTTTTTTGGTATATTTTAACAGTGGTATCATACCTTAGCTATATAGCAACCTCTTTAAGTTGTTTTTTTTTCATTTAATATTAAGTACCATATTAAGTATTCACTATTTTAATTGGTATATGTCTCATTCATTCATTTTACTTTTTTCTCACAATATTACGTCTATGCTACATTTATGGACAATAAGCTATATCTATTTAAAGTGTACGATTCAATGAGTTGCACCCACACATGATTCCACCAACACAATCAAGATATAAAATGTTCCATCACAGCAAAAAGATTCCCGATGCCCCTTTTCTTTGACCCTGGACCAAGGCAACCACTGATTTGCTTTCTGTCAGTATAGTTTAGTTTACATTTTATGTTAGGTAAATCATACTGAATGTATTTCTCTCTGCCTGGTTTCTTTCCCTCAGCAAATTGATTGAGTTTCCTTCATGTTGTCTTTTGTTAATGACAAATAGTATCACATTGCATGGACATAACATGTTTTATTCTCCATTTACCTGCTAGTGGACATCTAGGTTGTTTCCAGTTGTTTGATTATCATGAACAAAGCTGCCATGAATAGTCATGTACAGCCTACTGGGTGAACATTTTAAAAAATCTTCTTTTGAGGAAATTCCAATGGTCATATGGTAGATATATGTTTAAATTTTAAAAATTTGCCAAACTATTTTTTCCTGCTCCATTCCGTGCTTCCCTAATGTGACTCTATTTCCTTGTATATTAAACTTTTTGCAGTTGTTTCATAGGTCCCTGAGACTATTCATTCTTAACAATTTTTTTCTTTATCTTCTTCAGATTATATGCTTTCTACTGATCTATTGCAAGTTGATAACATTCTTCATCTCCATTTTCCTCTTATGCCCATTCAATATTCTTTTAACTTTAGATACTAGATTTTTTGATCCTTTTTCAAATGTTCTATTCTTTTGTTGAGAATTCTTATATGTTTACTCATTTTAGGTTTATTTTTCTTTCCCTTACTGATCATCATTACAGTCACTGCCCTAAAGTCTGATAATTTCAGTATCTGGGCCATCTTGGTATTGCATCTGGTGATTGTCTTTTCCCCTGAGACTAATTCACATTTCCTTGGTTTTTGGTATGTGCATATTTTGGACTATCATCCAAGACATTGAACATATTACATTGCCTGCAATTATTACAAATGTTAATTGGGGGTTCCACTATATTGCTCCAAAAGAAATATTGATGCTTCTGTTTTAGGAGCAATGAACTTGGTTAGACATAAATTTCAGGATCCTGTGCCCGAGTTCAGTGAATTCTTGAAACCTTAGTTTCTAGAGCTCTGAGTTTGCCTGTGCCTTTTTCTTCCTGGGGTTAACAGAGATAGGCTGAGCTCATACTCAATCGGAGGGTCCCCTTCCCTAACACTTTCATTTCTGAGGGTACTTCTTGCTCTCTGGAAGCCCTAGTTTTAACTGGCTCCTTTAATTCTTGCTCCATCCAAAATTTAGCTTCCTCTGTCACTGTGACTGCCACCAGGATCAGCTGATTTCAGGACAGAGGCCCTGAAAGACAAGGAACTTGTTCTACGTTAGTCAGTTTCTCCAAGTATTGGTTCCCTTCCAAAGTCTCCAGTCTTTAGTTAAATCTCGAGACCTCAGGTAGTTTTTCTTGTGTTTTGTCCACAGTTTATAGCTGTCGTCTATGGGAAAAACAGTTTGTTAGGAGCTCACTCATTCATGCGCTCATTTATTCATTTTATTTGCTGTATAGTATTCTATTGACTTACGATGTCTGTCTTTCCCTTCCTTCCTTCCTCCTTTCTTTCCCTTCTCCCTCCTACGCTCCCTCCCTTCCTTCCTTCTTTATTTACTTATTGAGGAATCTTTAGGGTTTTTTTTTTTTTCAAATTTTAACTATACAAATCACATTCACTAAATTTTAATTGCATATATGTATTTAAGCATTTGTATTGGAAGGTATATAATAGAAGCGGAAACTGGGGGCTATAGGCATGCCTATCTTTAACATTACTAGATATTAATCAGTTATTCATCAATATGTTTGTAGCAGTTACATTTCTATCAACTGCTTTGCAACTTCTCATTTTCCCACATCCTAATCAATATCCGATATCTTCAGTCATTTTAATATTTAATATTTAACATTCTAATGTAGGCAGTGTTGTCTGATTGCTGTTTTTATTCATAATTCCCTAATTACTAGTGAGTTTGAGCAACTTTTCATGTTTATTGACTGTTTTACCTCTTTTGTAAATTGCCCGTTCATATTTTTTTCCTGTTTTTTTTAAATTAGGTGTTTGCCTTCTTCTCATTGATTTATAGGAATGCTTCATACATTTCCTAATTTCTAGTCCTTTGTATTGCGTATCTTCTCTCATTCTGTTGCCGTTTAACATACTGTTTAACTTTATTCATGGTATATTTTCCATAAAGAAGTTTTGGATTTTGATGGCATCAGGTTTGTCATATTTTATTTTATAAGTTCTAGCTTTGAGGACTTTTTTGAGAAATTCTTTTTTCACATTATTCACTAAAATTTTTTTATGAGGGGCACCTGGGTGGCTTAGTCGGTTAAGCATCTGCTTTTGGCTCAGGGCATGATCTCAGAGTCCTGGGATCAAGACCCATGTTGGGCTCCCCGCTCAGTAGGGAGTCTGCTTCTTCCTTTCCCTCTGCCTCTTCCCCCCACTCATTCACAATCTCACTCTCTCTCAAATAAATAAATAAAATATTTAAAAAAAGAAACTTCAAATAAATAGATAGATAGATAGATTAATTAATTTTGGGGTGGTCCAGTTGGTTAAGTATCTGCTTTAGGCTCAGGTTATGATCTCAGTGTCCTGGGACTGGGCCCCATGGAAGGCTCCCCATTCAGCAAGGAGTCTGCTTCTCCTTCTCCCTTTCCCCCGCCCCTCTCCTCTCACTCACGCTCTCTCTCTCAAGTAAATAAATTAAATAAAATCTCTTAAAAAAATATTTTCTGACCCCCTATTATATTCCAAGCACTCTTCTAAACACTAGAGAATATGGTAGTCACAAAAGCAGTAGGAAAGATAAGCAACAAAGATGCAACCTGATTAATATAAAATATAATGTCAGGTAATGATAACTGGCTATGAAGAAAAATAAAAAAATTAAAAGGCAGCATAACAACATAGTTAGTGGCACAGTCTTTGGAGCTAGACAGTCTGGTTTTGTATCTTGGTTCTGTCACTTAGTAACCTGTGTGTGCCTCAGTTTCCCCACTTACATAATGGGGATAAGAGTATCTCCTCCTAGACAGGTTTGTTTCAAAGAATTACATAAGCATATCTATATGGTATATAAAGTGCCTAGCACATACTAAAAACTACATAAGTGTTTGCTAAATAAAACAAAATACAGTGAGGTAAGGCCAGATAATAGAGAGGGCATGGGAGCATGTTACAAACTCTTGATAACAAACTTGACCAAGGGGGCAGCATTTGCACAGAGATCTAAATGAAATGAACTGTGGAGATCCTTTATGTTCAAGTTGCGAAAAACTTAAGATATTATTCTGTAGTTTCTCCTAACAATTTGAATTTTACTTTTTCATTGTTTGCTTCTAAATCCATCTGGAGTTTAATTTCATGCATGGTGTGAAGTGGAGATATAATTATATTTCCTTCCATATGGAAAGCCAGTTGTCCCAACATTTATTGACTAGTCCATTCTTTTTTTTCCTGATTTAGTAATTTCTTCCCAATTATACATGATAGTATGTATTTATTTGAGGACCTTCTGGTCTGCCCCCCTGATCTATTTGACATTCTCTGTGCCAATACCATGCAGTCTTAACTATTAAAACATACTAAGTTCTGGTATTTTATAGGGCAAATTTCACCCACCTGCTTTCAAATTATCTTGGGTGTTCTTGTTCATTTACGTCTGCATATAAACTTTAGAATCCCCTCATTAATCCCATGAAGAATCATATTCGAATTTTTTTGAAATCACAGAGTTTGGTGGAAATTAACACTTTAAATTTTTTCTCCCTTGGAAATGATGTACACAAACATTTATTAAGTTTTCACTTTATGACAACTTTTAAATTTTTCTATATGCAATTCTTGTATAGTTTTGTTGACTTATTCCTAAGTATTTCATAAGTTCTCATGGCTATTATGAATATCTCCTTATGTAATTTCATTTATGAATTAGTTATTGATTATGTATAAGAATGCTCTTGCATTTTGATATTCATCTTATATTTTGCAATTTTTTTTAAAGATTTTATTTATTTATTTAACCCAGAGAGAGCATCAGCAGGAGGAGTGGCAGGCAGGGGGAGAAGCAGGCTTCTCACTGGAGTCCATGCGCGAGGCTGAATCTCAGGACCCTGCGATCATGACCTGAGCCAAAGGCAGACGCTTAACCTACTGAGCCACCCAGGTGCCCTTGTATTTTGCAAACATTCTAACCTTTCTTGCTGGTAGTAATAGTTTATCTGTAGAATCTGTAGGTTTTTCTGTAGAAATAACCAAGATATCTGCATTTGCAGATAACACCTTTTCTCTTTTTTTAAATTTTTTTTAAATTTAATTTAATTTTTTCAGTGTTACAAGATTCATTGTTTATGCACCACACCCAGTGCTCCATGCAATACGTGCCTTCCTTAATACCCAGCACCAGGTTCATCCGTCTCTTCCTTTTCTAACCACATACTTCTTTATTTTTTAAAAAGTGATTAGAGTCTTCATTATAATGCTGAATTAATGGGTGGTAGAGGACATCTTTATTGTGTTCCCGATTTAATGGAAATTCTTTGAACATTACATCACTAATTCTTTATTATGCTTGTTGTAGGTGTTTAATTGGTGTTCTTTTTCTTTTTTTTTTTTTTTAAGATTTTATTTATTTGACAGAGAGAGAGATCACAAGTAGGCAGAGAGGCAGAGAGAGAGAGGGGGAAGCAGGTTCCCCGCTGAGCAGAGAGCCCAATGCAGGGCTCAATCCCAGGACCCTGAGATCATGACCTGAGCCGAAGGCAGAGACTTTAACCCACTGAGCCACCCAGGAGCCCCTAATTGGTGTTCTTTTTCAGATTAAGAACATACCTTCTTATTCATTAGGAATTTTATCAAGTGATTTTTCTCCTTTGTGGTTTTCACTCTTATTTTTTTAAATTGGTTTTGTAGTGTTGAATAGTTGTAGTACTCCTTAATCAAGTCACTTGATTATGTTTTCAAATATACTGCTAGATTAAGTACATTTTATTATTTTGAGGATTTCTGTGTCTGTGTTCATAAGCGAAGTTTAGTTTTGTACCTGTTTGCTGTCTCATCTATTCCTTCCGTTTCTGCTCTGTGTAATGCACAAAACATTTCCCATTCTTCAGTGACCTCTAGCTACCGGGCATATTTGGCAAATGAGAATAACTGGCTGTTGATTGATGGGTGGGTAAGAGGAAAAAGCAAGAATCTTATGACTCCAACCTCTGGCCAGAGTATCTGGTGGTGGCTGCATCTCCCATCTGGTTCCACTTCCAACCAGACATCCCTCTCTCCGAGGTGCCCAGCTTGGACCAGATAACTCACCACAGTTCCTGCCTCTGCTGGGTGGCCCCTAATTCTGGACTCTGGTAAAATCCCCTTTGTCTTTGTACTTTTTGTCTTAGAGTCGGCATTGGCTTCCCACTGTGGCCAATCTCTCAATGCCTTCACGGTCCCCTCTTTGGCCATTGGAAATGTGTTTGTTTGTTCGTTTTAATCACCTATGTGACCACTAAATCTCTATTGAATTCTCTGTGCTGAAAGTATCCGGAGTGGTTAAGATTTTCCTAAGGAGATCGGGACTGGTACATCCTAGAAAGTTATATTTATGCGCTCTTCTCCTTCTTTATATATTGCAGCATATCCTCATAAAATGAAACCAGGAGTTCTCACTTCGTTTTCTTGGGCACACTTTGTATGAGATAGACGTTGGCATCGAAAACCTTTTATGATGGTACATAAACTAAAACAGCTACATTAAAGATAAATAAAAATTGTATTATTTTGTTTTCTCAGATGATGTTTTAAAAGACAGTTAAGGTTGGATTTACTCCCATGTGTCTTTAAAAAGTCCTAGAACCATTTCCTTAGAGTGGGGGGTTTCTATATGGGAAGTAAGTAGTATAATCAGCAAATTCTTTTTTTGAATTTAACTGGCAATCTTGTTTGATTTCAATCCTTTTTCTGAACTACTACAGAAGTCGGGGGCGGGGGAGACTTTAGTGCTACGTGTACCTCAACTCCGACGCAAAAGATGCTCATTTACCTGTAAGGTGTCATTAATTTTGTTGTCGTTATTATACAAGCAAGAATAATTTTCTTTAGTCAGTGGATGATGATTTTATGTAACTCCACCCAGCATTCCGACACCCGCCTTCCCTTGCGAGAGAAAAGAAAGTCACGGAGACATTTTAAGCTTTGTTATTCTAAGTGTGACACGCAGGAGAAATAAAACCTGTCTGATGGAATAATTGGATGCAGGTAGTTCAATGTGGAAGTAGGTAAAGAATTATTGCAATACCGGCAATGCTGTTTTATTCTTGTTCTCCGCCATCTCGAACTTCAAACATCTCTGTTGATGCTATACATATTTTTTGAATCCTTGGGGATGTTAAGGATCATGTTTTTCTTAATATTTATTAGGTAGCACTACTTTAGTTCTCTACATACATTCTCATCTAGTACTCATAAAGTCCCCTGATATGTATTATTGAAACCTTTTGACAGATGAGAAAACTGAGGCTCACGATGATTAAGTTACCCCCAATTCATAGAGTCCATAAGTGTCCAGTTCATGTTTTAAAACCAACCTGTCTGGCTTATAGAAACACACAATTGGTACCACACCACCTACTGACCATGGTTTGTTGTTTCTATACATAACCCTATGCTCTAGGATTCTCTTGTAGGTAAAGGAGCACATCAGAATTACATTAGGGAATTGTTCACAGTGGACAGGTGGCCAGTGGGGGTACTAAAACAGCTAACTACCTCTTTGTCTCACTTCCCCACACCCACAATTAAGCAGTGCTGAACATCAATCTTGCGTATTTTCAAACTCATCTCTTTCTCCTGTGGGGTATGTATTAAGAGTCTAGATTATTCAATTTAATAGTCTATGAGATTTTTTTCAGGTCATGGTACAATCGAGAGTTTTCCAACATATACTGGAAAGAAGGAAGAAAGGAAAGTTTGAGGGGAGACACCGCCCTCTGACCATCAAACACCTGTCATCCCCCAGATATGTGCTTGTTTATATAAGTAACCGCGCACATATCTACAGTCCATACACATAAAACTCATCCTTTCCCTCCTCGTTACTGGAGTACTCATTTCTGCCTTTCTTGCAAGATGTCCAAAGCCAGAGGAAATGATCTGAGCCCTCACTATTCACTGAGATCATAATTTTGGTTTAGGATCACTTTGTCCACAATGACTGAGAAAACTTCAACATATGCTCTGCTTTGGAGTGCTCACTCTATCCCTGGGTCTGGGCATCCAGCTCTACTCTTCAACTGAACAAGAATACCAACTCCACAGGATTGATGAAGGTGGAACCAAATGCCAATTCCTCAATCAACGGCAGGTGTTCTCCCTAGGAAACTAGTCTTTTGAGAGCCTAAGGCACCAGAGCTCTGGCAGGATCCGGAAAGGTTGCACAAGGAAAGGAGCTATCATGGCCTCAGAGACCACCCTTAGAGACTTTCGTAGTGAAAACCCATCCTTGAAACCAAATGAACGGCTGAATTGCAGAGTGAATGTGGAATCATAAACAAGGGCTCAGAATCATGAGCTATTTAGAAACCTTTTTCTAGCTTTTTGGAGCACACCCTTCTCTAGTAAAAGGAATATCTGTACTCTTATTGAGCAATCTTCTCCTTCGGTGCTATATTGGTCTAATACTAATACTGATCTTCCACTCAATTTTCCAAGATGCCATATGCCTTTTCTCAGACTTTCTGATTTCAATCGTGTTTCCTGATTTTCAGATTATGTCACATTCCTGCTCTTTCAAGTCCTCTATTAGCATTCCTACTTAATTCCCTGAAATTGAATAAGAACTATAACTTTACACATTCTGGGTCATGCTCGTAAGCATGCATGGTTAATTCTTGCTGCCAATTCACTCTCTATTTTGGCTTGAGACTGCTTTTATTTTGCATTTAATTATATCAGGGGTGGAATGTTAATACATGTTGGTTCTTTACCAAGGTCACTGGTCTGGGAATCAAGAATCTTTACAAAGTTCTCTTAACCTCTGTGAGCTGCAATTTCTCATCAGTAAAGTAGGGAGTTAAGAGTAAATGTATTTCTTTCCTTTATGTCAAGGTCTGCAGTAATGTTTGGTATATAATAAGCACTCAACAAATTAATGTTAAATTAAATTGCATTATTTATTTTCTCTCTCAGTTCCATCTACTGAAGTGAAATAAGTTCATATCATTGCTGTTACTTTAATTATATAGGGATACTAGCTGGGCTTCCTTTAAAATCCAGGGAACATGACAGAATCAAATTGTGAGTAATATAACTCCAAAATGAATGTCAAAGGAATTTCAATTTTAATATAATGACATCAAAGCTAGCTTATGAATTACATGAAAAAAAATCAGCCTCATTATTTCAATGTTACACCCTTCTTGGACCAAACATGAATTACTTGGTTTGATTACCCACCTTGTTTACTGCACTTGGCTCTAAGTGACTTTTGATTATTTCCAAAAATCAAATCCATCTTCAAAGGATAGGATTTCTTAACATTGAAGGGATTCAAAAGATTATGCATGGGCTCTGATCTGTAGGCAATAGAAAGAGGATCCGACAGTCTCTTTGTTATGAATTAATAAGCAAAAAAACCAGATCAGGATACCTGGTTTCTAGCCCTAGCTTTGCAAATAATTAGCCGGTTGTAGGCAAGTCAGTTTACTACGAATCTGAACTTCTCTATTCATATAATGAGGGATTTTGGCTAGCTGATTCCTTCCAATTCTACTACTTTGATTTGAATCTAGCAGAAAAATGCAGGAAATGCATTGTTCATATGCAGAATCATCCAACTTTGTAAGACTCTGGAACATTACTTGTTACTGTTGAGTAGTTTAGAAATTTATTTGGGATCTTTTAAATGGGAAAAAGTAAAAACGAATTGAAGAATAATTGTTATTTTTTTATAGGACAAAAAAAAAAAATCACTTTAAATAGCCATGCAGTGTCATGCTGTAAGCCGCGTAGAATCTAATTAAAGCTAGTTCAAACAACAAAGAAATGGACTGGTCTGTGTAATAAAAACGTTTAGTGGAAGGTCTGCCTTCCAGCTGTGCTGGTTTCATGACGTAGACAATGTCACCGGGGTTCTAGTTCCTCCATCTCCATTCTGCTGTCCTTGGATTGGCCCTTTCCTCGGACCCTAGAAGATGGCTCCCTGCCAGCTCCAGCTCTCCTTTTGTAGAAACTAAAATTTCCAGACCCCAGAGATCCATTTTATGCTACCTTAAAGAAGGAGACAGATTTCTTCTAGCAGCTTTTGCAAAGAAGAAGGGATATTGTCATTCCCAGAAACCGAAAACATTTCCTATTATCATGTGAGCTCTGACTGGGTAACGTGCTCTTCTCTGAGCCAGTCACTGAGGTCTATGGAATCAAATACGAATTTTGACTGAAGCCAATCAGCGGTTCCTGGAGCTGAGGGTGAGGACATTTCCATCCAAACTATGTGATGGGAAGTGGGTAGGTAAGATGAGGTTTCTCCGGGGAGAAATAACCACCTGAGGGAGGGGATATGGAAGCTAGGGGACAAACATAAGTGCTTGACTCCATATTACATCAATAATAGTAACCAGCATATCGAAAAGTATTTGTGAATTACAAGCATTTTACATATTAACAGCACCTTGAAGTTTATGCAGTGCTTTAGCATCTCTGACTTCCAAAATAGCCATGTAGGAAATATAGGGCAGGAGTTCCATTCCCATTTTAGTGACAAAGAAACTAAGACCCAGAGGATGAAATTCTATGTCAGTGACAGACTGACTGAAGTCTCTGGTTTTTTAACTCTAGAATTCTAGGCCTCTTTAGATTGTCTGTGTTCAGATTCCAGCTCCCCCCAACCTCTTGGTAAATGCTTTGGCTTCTCTAAACCCTGATTTCCTCATTTCAAATGGGAAAATTATAATCCCAACCTCATGCGTTCCTTGTACGCAATAAATGAGCTGTTGATTTATTTAAACCGTTTAGCACTGGGCCCAAGAGACAAAAAACATTCAGTAAACATGAGTTGTTATCATTCCATCATTGTTCCATGGCAACTCTTGGGAAAAACATCCACTGTGGAATCCATATTGTATCTTGTGACATGCTATCGCCTGGGGCATCTCACTTTCATTATCGGGTCTCACCTAAATGTAGGCCTGAACTTTATGCTATGGAACTTGCTTTGTAATGCAGGTTATTTGTAACTCCTTAGGCATTGACTGCCACTAATGGGAATTGGACTAATTATATTTATTATGATGTTTGAATAGTGGACACTTGCATGTTTTCTGACTGCCCATGATCTTTTTATCTCTCTTATAAGTCTGGAGACTTCCCTGTGTCATGAAGTCCACCTCCCGAGTGCTAGTGAGTTTCCTTTCCCAGCCTCCTTCAAAGCTGGGGCTCCAGCCATCTAATGATCTCTATGGGACTTCAATTGAGAAATGAGCACATCGACGGGCTAGTGATGCTGAACTCCTCTTCTGATGAGCTGGGTGGCAGAGTTGTCTGATTCTCAGGTGGCAGTAGTGGCGGAGTTTTCGATGTCTGGTCCTGCACAGTATCCATGTGGCAGGAGCTCTAAAGAGGAAGTAACAGTGCTTTCTGTAGAAAGGCTCCAGAATGTGATGAGGTTTTGCTAATCATAATCCCTGTTGGCTCATATCACCAAAACTTCCAGCAGATGTTTTCCTGTACAGTATCCACAGTTTCCACATTCTCTGGCTTCTGGTAGACTTTGTAAGCACTTAACACCTTGCAATATTTTTAATTATTTTAATATTTTAAACTTTTTTTTTTTTTGCTTCAACCAGGCAGAGTGGGTATCGTTGTCAGCAACTAGACTGCTGAATCACATACTGAGTTTCTAACACAGCCTGTCACTCATCCTTCCTAGTCCAGCCCTGAGAAGGTAGTCATGTGGGTAGGAATAGTTTTCTTGTAAAATATTTTCGACTAGTGCAAAAGCATCGCCCTTCCATGGGGAACAAAAGGAAGTTAGGTACACAACTTGGTGCTGATGGCATTTAGCACAATTTATGCTTGAAATTTCTTGATTTTTTTTTTATTTTTTGAATTTCCCAGTTATCCTTGCTAAAATATAGATTTTTAAAAATTAAAACTGTTGGGAAAAAAATGGATTGAAAGTGACTGCACATCGTACATCTGCCGCACGCAGCTTCTCTTGAAAGCCAGTTTCATCTGAGAGCCCCATGTCACGAGGTTTTGACTACTGTCCCTTACCCCAGAGTATTCATGAATTTGAATCAGAATCTTAAATTAAAGAGCCTTTCAAACAATCCCTTGCACTCACGGACCTTTTAAGACTAATTAGGCATAATTAGCAGTATTTCTCTGATATTTTCCATTTATTTTCTGATCTTTAAACAGCTCTAAGGCAGAGATGTTAATAATTTCTGAAGCGTGAGGGAGGTCAAGTCATTCAGGTGCTGAAAATATGTTTTCTAAGCAAAAAAAAAAGAATTGGTCGTTTGTGACTGTTTTAGATTGAATGGTAAAGCTGAACTCAATGAGCTACATTTTACCTTTGTGTATCTGTTTCAGAATAGTGAGGCCCATGTTATTTCTTTCCATACTTGTTATCTCTTGGCAGAATTTCAAGAAAAATATTTTCCATTTAAGCTCACACCTCACCTCAAAAAATGTCCACAAAAGTAGTATTGGCAATTCCTGAGTTGCCGAAAGAGAGAAAGAGAGAGCGAGAGAGAGAGGGAGTGTTTTTTGTTTGTTTTGTTTTTTTTTTTTAATTCAGAAGGAAAAGATCTTGGAAAATATAAGTAAATATTAGTAAATTCTTCTCATATTAACTTATATTAACTTGTTTTAGATTTTGTCTGAATGATAGGCCAAAGTTTGGTTCACACCCATCAGATAAATTCAGATAATATGAGAAATATATATATGTACTTGTTTTAAAGTTAAATTTAATGCATATGTCCAAATGTCCCATAAAGTTTATCAACAAAAACAGTAGTTCCCTTCTTTTTACTTTTAAAGTAATTGCCCCATTTCTTTGAGATTATCATTTTAAGCTCTTTCAGTTTCTTATGGAAATTAAGTCTCTATTCTTAAATATTGTAATGAATTTTATCACCATTATATATAAACTTTTGAATACACATACGCTTTGCATGAAGATAAAAGCGAAGATTAAGCGATCTTTTTTTTTTTTTTTTAAGATTTTATTTATTTATTTGACAGAGGTAGGGAGATCACAAGTAGGCAGAGAGGCAGGCAGAGAGAGAGGGGGAAGCAGGCTCCCTGCCGAGCCTGATGCGGGGCTCGATCCCAGGACCCTTAGATCATGACCTGAGCTGAAGGCAGAGGTTTTAACTCATTGAGCCACCCAGGCGCCCCAGATTAAACGATCTTATACCGCACACATACACATCTCCCTCACTTTCAGGCTCTCCTTTTATCTAATTATACATGTTTACATGAAGTGACCTCTGCCGAACCAAGAAGCATTTTATGATTATGTTTCTTCTTTCATACCATTCTTTATTTCTCCTGAAGCTAATAAACACCTCTTTTTTCTTTTGCTTAGTTTTCTATATACCTACTGCAATTTTTCCCCAAGAGCTGCGACCTCTCTGTTCAAAACAACTCTATTAAACCTATTGTGCTTCTCTGTAATATTTTCCAAGTATTTAATTCTTGTGATAATCCATCAGTCCCACTTCCTTCTGGAATCCCACTTTGTGGAGACCTTCATGTCCTTCTCCAAAGTGAAATGCTCTTTTGACCTCTTTCTTCTCCACCTGGGGTGGAGTGTCCTTGGTCTTTTTCTACTGTTTCTACTTTTTCTAAAAAAAAAATTCTACATTTTCTACCTTATCTGGAAGGGGGCCTTTTTGACCTGGCACTGACTGTTATCTGGACATTATCTTAATCTCCTGGATAGGAGGCAACATAGAAAACATGCAGCAGAAATGAAGTTGTATGGTGTTGACTGATGTAGCCATAGATCTCATGTCAGGTACATGCACGGAGCAGAGAAGGCTACAGGGGCCATGGAGAGCATTTAAAGAAGTTTTGCTCTCCTTTCATGTTTCATGGAAAATGTAAAATTCATTTAGATTTCTACACAGAACTATTTCATGGCGCATGGATATTGTTCTTTGAAAACAATTATTACTCAATAGGTTCCCATTGTCTTAGGTTAAAAACAAAGTCCCTAAGAGGACCTGCTAAGTTTCTAAGGCCCTGTATTATCTGGCCAGCCTCAAGTGTCCCATTGCTTCAGTCTCTTGCTCAGTCCCAGCCATAGGTGACTATCAGCAATATGGCCTTCTGTAGGTGCCTCACATGTGCCCCCCTCCCCCAGCCTGTACGTGGGCTGTTCTCTCAGCCTCCTATGCTCTCCAACTAACCCAGCACCTCTCCTCCTTTACCTGGTTGACTCATTCACTTCTGCTTCAGACCTCACTTCCTTGCAGAAGTCTTGCCAATATATGGCACACAAAGCCAGTGTCCTTAGAGATGTGCTCCCCCCGGACCCTGTACTCTCTGCACATTGTCTTGACAGCAGTGGAAATTTACATATTTGTCAGTTGTGGAAATTTACATATTTGTGGATTAGTTGATTGTCTGACTCCCCCAAGAGTTTATTGGCAACGTAAGAATTGGGGGCTCACTATTTTGTTTGTTTGGGCTCACTATTCATTCCTCAAGCCCTAGCACAGTCTCTGGAAATAGAAAGCACTTAATAATTACTGACATGAATAAATAGCTAGATAAATAACAGCTAAATAATTAAAATTTGATGAGAAATAAGCATGTCAGTGTGGCTTAATTTGCTGTACATTGAACACGAGATAGTGCCTGCACATGGTTTTCATTTAGTAGATATTTCTTGAATTAATGCTTTAATTGATGAAAATTAACTTGGTTGTTTCAAAGTAACATGTTAGGATAAGTTTGACTCCCGGAGAAATTCGTATATGGGCATATATGTTTCAAAGCTCCCAGGATCGAAATTATCCTTGAATTCAGATGCCTGTCCATTATATTATTATTTTTAAATTTGTTCAAACCATTCTCTCTTATACTGTGTCTATACCGTTATGAACACGCATTAGGTCCAGACTGTAGAAATGCATTGCATTTGACTTTTGTTTTGTATTGTTGAGAGATCACAAAGTCCATGAGGGAGAGCCATGTTCTAGATATTCACAGAAGAACTCTTCAGCTTTTCCCCTTCTACTTATTTATACTTACTTTACTACAGTCTTAACAAGCTTGGTTATCTATATTCAACTTCACAAATTGAAAGGGTAGAGAGAGTTTATTAAAAAATAAGAAGAGTTGATTGCAAAGGTGACAGAAAATCTTCCAAAGGCAAATACAATTAAACCACACACACACACACACACACACACACACACACACAGTAGTGATTTAATTAATTGCTGAAGTGTTCTACATTCCTTGGTTGAATCTAAGGACATTTAAGTAGTATTAAAGTAAATGATTTGCGTTAAAATGCTTTTGACTAATTAAGAAATAACCAACTCAGTTTAACATGCAGAGAATGCTTAGCACATTTTCAGAATGTTTCAATTCAGAGTAATTAAATAACCTAGTTCCAGGACTTAAGGGAATTTGCCCTCAGGGATTTCCAAAACTTGGCTTTCTGGAAGGATCCAATCCCCAAGGATTCCGAATGGCCAAGGTTTTATTGTACTTCCTGAGCTAAATTTCCTGCTGATAATAATAATAATAATAAAAAAAATAGAGGGTTTCCTGTTTGGTTTCCCTTGTTTGTGTGTTTCCATAGAATTCATGGTGGCCGTAGAGTTTCAGAGTGACAAAGAAGAATTCAAAAAATGAAGAAACAACTTTCCCCATGTTGAGGACTGAATTTTGAAAAGGCGTATGTGGTTGTGCATATTGTCTTTGTGCAATGATAATGTTAGTTGAATATTAAAAACAACTTGGAAGATAAGATTAGCCAGTAAAATACGTGGGCCCACTCCCTTTTAGGCATTGCTGAGAAAGGTACACTAGTTTTTCTATTGAAAATACCAAGTTACATTTAGAAGATCTAATGGTTTAAGTACGAATCACGCTATTATGCACTTCTCTGAACAGAGTTGGTGGAACCATCTTGGGCAATAGTTTTTTTTATGGATTAAGTAGAAATATTATTCAGCCTACCGGGTTGCCAAGGTGTGAACAAATGCAATAAGATATTAAACATAAGGTGAGTTTTGAAAAGAAAACAAATATAGGTGTCAATCCCCGTGTTTTGATATGCTCAGAATAAAAACAATATGACCTCGTTGGCATTTATAATTATGCTGGTTTGCAACAATGCTGCTTGTATTAATACCCTAGCAAAAGCAACTAGGCATAATGGCTTCAAATGAGGGTGGTGTCAATACTAAACGTCAGGATTCTTAGTGTCTCGGGGTCTAATTTCCATTGAGTGTAGTCAGATTTCTTTCAAGTCTTAGGCCTATTTTAGTTGCCACCCACTTCGCTGAAATTCAGAACAATACTAGCATGTCCTATTCGGCCAAGTTGGGGTGGAGACACCTTCCTGTACATGTCCACTGACCCAGGTCGGATTTCTGCCTTTGAGCTGGAGGTGAAGAGACAGGCAGTTCTATTCCTCTGAACATTTCTATTTCTTTGTTACGTGTTAACAATGCTAGACAAATTTAACTATTTCAAATAAAAATTATCTATGAGCAAAATTGCCAAAGACTTTGAATGCCACAAATATTTACAATGCTCCTAAAACGATGAGATTTCTTATGTGTCGCGCTTACCAGATTTTCAGCACGATTGGATTATGCTGACACTGGGGACCCAGGAACTAATTAACTGGACTCCTCTTAGACCTCGATATAGAGTCTGCTGAATGCCACGTCCTGAACGTCCTCTTGGTTTGGGGAAGCGAGGCTATGTGTATACAGATACGATGAATGAATAGCTTTGCCAGAAATTGCTCCTGTCATAAATGTTTAATTTTTTAGCCATTCTTTCTCTACAGCTGGTATTGTATTATTTAAAACTAGTATGTTCCAGGGATGCTAAGGAATTCAAGTTGTCACAAATAAGGAGAAGCAACGGGACATTTCTCAAACGTATATGAGGGCAGGAGTCTTAGAGGTGCGGGACAAAGTAGATAGTCTTCACGGCAGTTAGGAAACGGTGTGGAGGAGATGGCCCACATATTTTGAATCCTCTGCATGAGGGACATGACATTTCAGCGATATAAACATGGCTCTATTCTGAGCGGATAGCTCAATGAAATCTGCGCCTGAGTTTTGGGGGGAGATTTCAGCAATATGATCTAGAGGACAAAATGACAAAGCCTTTCCTCTCATGGTACTTGCAACTCTATTCAAGCATACCGAGTGAAGAAGAAGCCAAGATTTTGCTTCTGTCATTCCACCTTCCTATAATTCTTCAGAATTTTTCTCTCCTATAACTATTCTAGATTTCTAGGGCCATAGACAGTAACAACTGAACAAAGATCACTGAACTGTCAGCAAGCTGGTAGGAGTTAAGTGTTTCTGGCATAAGAGGCAGACCACAGTGAAACAATGAAACCAAATGAAAGGATTCTATTTTGATGTGTTTTACAAGAGCATTGACAAAAGTGCTGGCTATTTCCCCCCTCCTCCACTTCCGTCTCCATCTTCCCTCCTTTTAGTGAACCTTCCTGCATTTTTCTAATTGATATGAGCCTGGTTTTCACATGCTGAGTTAAATAACGTTGGAATTTATTGAATTTCAAATATAGTATTTGATGAGTGAGTCTTCGTTATCTTTAGTAGGAACTCTTTTTATTAAGGCCCCTAAAAAAAGGATTAGAAGAATAATCTTGTATAAGAAATTTGACACAGAATCAGACTGGCAGTTGCTATAAGTCAGTTAAGATAATACATAAAATATTTTTGTGCATCTTTTGTCTTTTACTGTTGTCTCAGTCCCATTCTTTAAATAATCATTTTAAAGACATTTATAATGTTGCCAACTGTAATAAGAATCTTCTTCTGCAGAGATATTAGGGGCTGGACCTTATAAGATCCAGGAGGCAGAGAAGGGTCCAGAGATTTCTATAACTTGTAAACAAGCTTGAATTTTTCCAAGGATAAGACGAACCCTGGACTGAACTCTGAGGTGCCTGACTGGAAAATCTCATATGCCCATCATGTTAATTTATTAATTCCTACTAATCTTGGACATAGGAAAGGGGATGCATGTTGAGATTCTCACACCCCTGTAAAGGCTTTTAAACTTATCTACTGTTTGCTATTTCCTTGTTCATTTCCAACAACATTGTAACTGGGGCCAAATTTAGCTGATCTTTAGTTTAGTTAAACCAAGAAGCTTTGAAAGACAGCGAGAGAAAACTGTTAACACTAATGCAAAAGTAGAAATTATTCAGGATTTAAAAGTCTCACTTTGGAAAGCCAAATTTAATGGGTTATTAACATGTAGCTTAATAGCACAAAAAAACTATTAGAACAGGGTTTGGCAAATTGTGGCCTGTGGGACAAGTCTGGTTTGCTGCCTCTTTCGGTAAATGAAGTTTTTAATTGGGGCACAGCCACACCCGTGTGTTTATGAATTGTCTATGGCTACTTTCTCAATGCAGTGGCAGTGCCGAGTACTTGGGAAAGAGACCATAGGGCTGGCAAGGGCCCCAATATTTAACTATCTTATCCTTTACAGAAAATAGTTTGCCAACACCTGTTTCAGACATGAGCATTCTTTATTAAAATGGTCTTTGAGAACAAGACTATGGAAGGAATGAGTCTTAGAGTAACCAATTTTCTTGGTTCTCTCTCTTGCTTTTCCCTTGAATGTTGCCATGTTCCAAGGACTGTGTAAGCTCTTCAGATATCTTATCCCATTTAATTTTAATATTCCCTTTCTAAGGGAGTACTATGGATATTCTCATTTAATTAAAGGAAATCAGGTTTTGAGAAGCTAACTCACGTAAGTTACCCAACTAACAATTAAGGGATTAGGGACTCAAGTGTGTCTGACGCTAATACATAAAAACCCGTTTTGGAGTTACAAGTACATATTTGCATATATACTAGCATCCAGAGGGGTTGATGTGATGATTAAATAATCGAACGCTTCTAAGATATCTAAAAACACCTAACATAATAGATGCTTAGTAAAAGTTCATCTTTGTCCTCTTGCCTTTGGATTTCATTCTGCTGGTTGAATTGAATTGAAATGGATTTTGAAAAATCATCGTATACTCGGCATAGATATAGCATACCTAATTCGACTAAAAGGTAAAAGTCATAGGACTTTCTACTGCCTGGGAGCAGCCCACCATCAGTGGCTCCTGTGTAACCCTACTGCAGTGAAAAGTGGCCTTGAGCTATCCACATGCTCCTCCCCAGTCTCAGTTAAGAGAGCCTCGGTGACAAAGATGATTGGGGTTAAATCGCCAAGCTACGGTTATGAACATGATGATATTATTTTATTATTATTATTTTTTTCTATTCAAAGCTCACAGACTCCTATGGGACCAACTCCCTGACCTTAGCATCATTAGCACCATGCTCTAACCAGCTAAGCTAATTGTCCTATTAAGATTCATAAACTCAAATTCAAAAACTCTAGGGTAGGAAGAGAAGCTAACTAGATTTGTGTAGGCTTTTTAAAGGTTAGCTTCCTTGATTAGATGACTCTTTCCCTGTATGACTAGGCTTCTCAATAACACATTTGTGTACTGCCAAATTATTCTGTTCTATTGTTTTTAGAACTAAAGTATTATTGGACTTAGGAGTAGACTGAAAACAAATAATAGAAAATTTGGAATTGTGTACTGAATTCACACGTTATATGCTTCTGTGTTTTACACAGAAGGTGGAGGTTGAGTATCTTTCATTCCTGCTGGGGAAGGGGAGGGTCACTGGCCTCTCAGCTGCAGCCCTGGGCATGGAGATGGGCTGGTGTTCCATTCAGACACTTACCTGTGTTCAGTTCTTCAACAGCCAGACTGAGATTAATTCTGACCTCAATCAGGATTTCTGCCCATCTGTGCAGATGTACAGAAAATAGACACAGAACAGAAAATAGACACATTCTAGATACTTATTAATAAACACAGTCTTAAGCTTGTAGCCACTGAACACTGAGGGAAGGTCACTATTAAAAGATTTTTTGATTTGGATATTAAAAACCCATTAATAGGATTAGTAGAGAACACATTTGGTTGGTTTCCTACAAAACTACTGTTCTCTTTTAAAATAGTTTTACTGAGATATAACTGACATACAACACTGTATGTTTAAGACGATTTGACTTACATGGACTGTGAAATTATTAGCACAATAAGTTTAGTTAGTATCTGTCATCTTATGTGAATACAAAAAAGAAACAGAAAAAAATATATATTATTTTCCTTGTGATGAGAACTAGTTTCCCCTTGTAGAATCTATTCTCTTAACGTTCATATACACCATACAGTAATGTTAACTCTAGTTATCCCTAGTATTTATTTATCTTATAACTGGAAGTTTGTACCTTTGGACCGCGTTATAATCACTGTTCTTTTTTTTTTAAGATTTTTATTTGAGATATTTATTTGAGAGAGAGAAATAGAGATAGCAACAGAGAGCACAAGCAGGGAAGAGAGGGAGAAGCAAGCTTCCGGCTGATCAGGGAGCCTGTTGTGGCGCTCGATCCCAGTACCCTGGGATTATGACCTGAGCCAAAGGCAGATGCTTAATCAACTGAACCACCAGGCACCCCCAGTGTTCTTGAATTCTATTTTGGCAGCATGCTGTCATACACGGAGATTCATGATCAAAACAGGCCTATTAAGTTCATCATTTGTGCACTCTGGAAAACAGCGCGGCGATTCCTCAAAAAATTAAAAATAGAGCTACTCTATGACCCGGCAATTGCACTACTGAGTATTTGTTCCAAAGATACAGATGTAGTGAGAAGAAGGGCCATATGTACCCCAAGGTTCATAGCAGCAATGTCCACAGTAACCAAACTATGGAAAGAGCCTAGATGCCCTTCAATAGACGAATGGATAAAGATGTGGTCCATATATAGAACGGACTATTACTCAGCCATCAGGAAGGATGAATACCCAGCTTTTGCATCAACATGGATGGGACTAGAGGAGATTATGCTGAGTGAAATAAGTCAAGCAGAAAAAGTTGATTATCACATGGTTTTACTTACTTGTAGAACTTAAGGAAGAACATGGAGGGTATTAGGGGAAGGAAGGGAAAAATGAAGAGGGGAAATCAGAGGGGGTGACAAACCATGAGAGACTGTGGACTCCAAGAAACAAACAGAGGGTTTTAGAGGGGAGAGGGTGAGGGGATGGGTTAGCCCGGTGATGGGTATTAAGGAGGACACATATTGTGTGGAGCACTGGGTGTTATAGGCAAACAGTGAATCTTGGAACACTACATCAAAAACTAATGATGTGCTGTATGGTGACTAACATAACATAATAAAAAAAATACAGCTATGGCTAAAAAAAATTCATCGTGGCATTTTTGTGAAAAGTATTTTTGACTATATGGCATTCTTCCATTTTCTGGCTTTAGAGTAAACTCTTTGAGCAATATTCATACCAGGAATATGTATAAATCACCTGAAAAAATATCCTTTTGTTATCTTAGGGACACTGTGTATCATGCATTGAAGCTTGCCCCTTTCAATGGGCAAATCAAAGGCTGATGGCCAAATCGGTGATATTTCCAGAGCACACAGAGCACTTGTGCCTTCAGCCTAAGTCCTTGTCTCAACTTGAGTCCTGTTTATTTGTATTCTTTCATAAATCCATGTTCTTTTGTTATAATGTCTCTACTCTTTCTCCAGAAGGGCCATTTTTTGAGTAGGTACTTAAAATATGGAGGGTACTGGAGCAGGCAAAATTTGACCATGTGTAGGCTTGGTAACTACACAAGGGAAATGTGGCATCTTTCTGACCTGGGGTCCACAGCAGAGATCTTTAAGCAATAAATGTTCCCGTTCCAGCAAAGGCTAGATTTTCCTTCTCAATCCATACTACATATATCACTACCAATTGATTGGAATTGGAACTCAAAACCTATTCACCATTTCTGCTTTAGAGGTGTTTTCCATGAAGTTTTTTTGTTTTTGTTTGCTTGTTTGTTTGTTTTAAATATATTGCCTCTCACC
This sequence comes from Nasua narica, assembly GCA_028533885.1. NCBI lineage: Eukaryota > Metazoa > Chordata > Mammalia > Carnivora > Procyonidae > Nasua > Nasua narica. Next base: position 160,013,488 of record CM052810.1, on the reverse strand, counting down.
TTTAATTAACTTCAGCAAAATTTCTTTCTGGCTTTCTTAATGTGAAATATAGCCTTTACACCCATTAAAAAACAGTAAAACAAAATGGTACTATAATAGCAACAATATGTACATTTAAAAATAATTTAAATTAATAATAATCTTGCTGAATGTATTTTTTTAAGACTAAGAAAATACATTTCTTATTTCCTATGGCCCATGAGATCCCTGACATTTAAGAAGTAGAATAGGAAGGTTATACCTTCTCTCTGAACTACTCTGGCTCTTGAGGATCGTGGAAACCTTTGTCTAGGTGTGACTTATCTCAGCCATGTTTTGTGTAAGGAAAATGATTTCCATATGTCCCCACTACTTCACAGCCAAAACATTTGTGCACAGGTTGGGCGAATGCTTCCCATAGGGTGCAGTCCCTTGGTTTCAAGTCATGAATAGAAAGGCTCTGGATTACAGAAAAGAATTTGACTGTCTTCGCAGTGTGTACAAACACACACACACACATAAGTGTGCACGCATTCTCATTGTATCACAGTGACTTAGACAACTTTGGGTTCATTATCTAGATATATGTGTTCTAACGAAAATGCCATCATCAGAGCTCATAAGTGAATTTAAGTCAGTGTTATATCATAGGCAACATAAGGTAAAGTATCAAAGGGGAAATGGTTATAAAAATTTATTTTGGTGTGTGTCTTAGAAAACCTCAGTGGTCCAAATATGCTGCTTGCCTTCCTGTATTTCCAGCTCCCCAGAGTAATGGCCCATTCCAAAGCCAAGCAATTTTGAAAATTAAAAACATATTTTATTAATAGCTCAAATACAGGAAGAACACAACAGTCCTTCCTGGTGATGTAATTGAACCTGATGATTTGAATTAAGAATATGCTAACATCTGGTAGTACCCAAAACATGGCCTATTAGAAATGGAACAGGCTAATCTCTGAAGCAATATTCACACATTCTCTCTCTCTCTCTTTTTTTTTTTTAGAAACAAGAAGACTATTTCCCCAATAGGTCTGTATCATTTTAAAAATATGTATAATTTAAGAAATAGTGAATGTTTGGCTTTAAGGGTGCGTTCAAACTTACAGAAATGGCAGTCATACAAAAAAGCCTTCTGAGGAGTCCTGAGTGTCACACAGGAGGTAAAAACAAAATCCCTTTCTCTGATGTTTTATCAACATGCTTCTATCGGATCAGACCCGAGGGAATGTGTATTATTCAGCATGATAGAATTTGGGATAAAGTACATAGATAAGTGCTTGGATACAAAGTTAAATTGAGGTAGAACCCTAAACAGGTCCCTTATTGTGTTGTTATTAAGACATTGTCAGGCCTTGAAAGGAATCAAATTATATCGTGGCAATTTGAAAAGTTTCCCTTTACATGCACACACCAAGTAAGGGAGGGGGAGAGAAGATGAAAAACAAAACACAACCAATACACAAAATTTCTTTCATTTCAATTTTCAAGAAAGACCTCAGCAGGGGTTTTCATTTGATAAATGCGAAAAGACAACCTAATAACAGCTTGCTTTGTTCCAAAATTAGGAACGGAAAAAGGTGGAAATGAGCATGTCGCAGGGTTTTTAGAGAAAGGACAATTTGGTTTCGGGACTGAAAATTCAGGCAGTTTTTTTGTCCGGAGCGTGGAAAATTACTAGAAAGGTTACAGAAGGGATACCTAAAGTGGCTTCAGGCATCATTGTGCCAACTTTTGGTTGTTTGTTTGTTTTTCCCTCAGCAAGTGTTCTTAAAGAGGTTTTTTATTTTGGGTTTCTCAGGAACAAACATACATCAACAATTTTCTTTCCAGAAAATGTGACTTGTGTTTCTGTTCTTTACCTTTCTGTCATGGAATTCTGCCACGCTTCCCCAGGGCACAAATCAAAGCCACCCTCATCACTCTTTCTTCAGCTAGGAGAGCACTTCTCAATTGTGAAATGATTTAATAGGTTGGCATTCATTTGTATAGCAGAGTTCACTTTTTATAATTTTTAATTTTTATGTGGTATCAAAATTTCAGAAAACAAATGCAAGCAAAGGGCAGGAATTCTTGTATGTCACTTACCAATTGTTTATGTTTTGACTCTTTTTTAAAAAAAATATTTTATTTATTTGAGAGAAAGAGAGAGAGCACACACAAGCAGGGAGCAGGGGCAGAGGGAAGAGCGGACTCCCCGCGCAGGGATCCAGACTTGGGGCTCTATCCCAGGACCCTGGGATCATGACCTGAGCTGAAGTCAGATGCTTAACCAACTGAGCCACCCAGGTGTCCCATGTGTTTGACTCTTTTGCTTTATTATTCTCTGTCTCTGTCTCCTTTTCTCTTCCTTCACACACACACACACACACACACACACACACACACACACACACACACACATTATATTATTTTTTGGAAACATTTGAGGCTAACATTGTGCTTCCAGTTCCAAATCAGAGCTGAGCATCTTGCCATTTTCTATATTTGTGATCCCCTCCTCCAAAAATAAGAAACGTGGCTCCTATTATTTTTTAGTATAAATACTCATTTGTTCAAGTGTTGAATACATGAGTAGTAGTTTCAGAATTGTTAATCATATTACTGTAAAACACAAGTTTTACAACAGAGTTCGTAGTTGTTTACAGGTTTTTGAGGTACAATGTGCATACAGTAGAATACAAAAGTCTTAAGTGTAGAATTTGATAAGTTTTGACGAATGCATATTCTCATTTATTCACACACTGACAAAAATAGAGAAATTTTCTATCACCTTGTCCCTTGCTGATAAATCCCCACCCCAAAGCAAATTAACCCAAAAGAAATAGGATAAATGAAAAAATGAAGGAAAGAACAAAGATCAATAAAACAGGAAATGCACAGGCAACAGAGAAAAATCAACAAAACCAATAGTTGAATATTTGAGCACCATGATAAAATTGATAAACACTTAGATAGGCTGATCATTATTCAAAATGGAAGAGGAGACATGAGTATAAATCTTTAAGATAGTGAAAGGCAACAGGGGAATACTATGAACAATGTTATGCAATGTAATTTGTCTGTGTAGATGAAAAGAACACATGCCTTGAAATATACAAAGTAACAATACTGACACAGGAAGAAACAAAAAAGCCAATTAGCCCTTATACTTGTTAAGAAAATGTAACTGATGATTTAAAATCTTCCCACAGATAAATCCTTATGATTCAGTGGTGAACTGAAACTCTTAACTAAGGAAAAACACAAATCTACATGAGCTTTTATTTGTAATTTTTTTGGAAAAATAGAAGAAAATCTTCTATTTTCTTCCCTAAAATCTTCCCTTTATCAGGAGATATAAAAATAGCATATTACCAATTTCTTTATAATACTGTAACACATATCAAGACAATAAAACCCAAATACCAAAGCCAGATAAAGATGTTACTATCAAAGACAATCTATAGCCTAACATCCTTTAGAACACAAACTAAGCGTGTTAAAATATTGTAAGAATAAATGGTAATGCAAAGTGGAATTTATCCTAGAAATGAAAGATTGGTTTAACTTTTGAAGATCAATTAGTGCAATTAGGTTTGTGAAAAAGAAAATTAAAAAAAAAATCACACTATTATCTTAGTAGATGCAGAAAACCATTTGACAATATTTGGTCATTTACAATTTAAAATTAAAAAACAAAATAAAACAAAACAAAAAAACTTCAACAAACTAGGAATTCCTAATAAAGGGCATCTATAGGAAGCCTATATAGTCTTAATGTTGAAAGAGTGAAGCCTATATCATGAGATTGGAAACAAGGCAACATTGTTCACTTTCAAAACTTTTATTCTATTTATTTGTTTATTTACTTTTTAAATAAGCTCCACACCCAATATGGAACTGACAACGGAGATTAAGAGTCGCATGCTCTACCAACTGAGCCAGCCAGGTGCTCCTCAAAACTTATTCTAGAGCTGGCAAACTAGTCTATGGTGATAGAAATCAGAGAAGTGGATGCCTGAGAAACTAAGAAAGGGCACCAGAAAATTGATAAGGTATATGTTCATTACAATCTGTGTATTTTGATGTATATAAATTATATTTCAGAGATCTCAAATTTAGTGCTCAGATATGCCTGTTCCTTTAAACCATTCGGCTTCCAAGTTTTTATTTTTATTTTGATCATTGTTCTTAAAACGTTTCATATTCTTTAACATGGTAGGAAAAATTCCAAGACTTCTAATGATTCATGCTTTTGTATAATCTCCATTTTTTGAGTGTGGGCAGGACCGGCAATGTGCTTGTAACCAGTAAAATATGGCAAAGGTGATCTGATATTTCTCCTGTGATAATGCTACATTATGTAGCAAAGATAAAGGGATTTTAAAGAAGTAATGAAGATTCCTACTCAGTTGATTTTAAGTTAATCTAAAAAGATGTCTCTGGGTGGGCCTGACCTAATCAGATGAATCCCTTAAAAGTGGGTCAAGAAGTCAAAATTCCTGAGCTTCAGATAAGATGCTAGCCCCAGCTGAATGCAGCTTTGTGAGGTCCTGGGCAAAAGGTCAAGCCACGCCTTACCTGGACTCTTGACCCAATATAAATGTAAGATAACAAGCACATGTTGTTTCAAGCTCCTAAATGTGTAGTGGTAATTTGTTATTCAAATTAACAATATATATTCAAATAAACAATATAATGCTTAAGAAATTAAGCAATATAAAACAAATGCACTTGATTTTACTTTTTATTTCATGCCTATGACACCTCTTGGCTCTCTGCATTTAGTCTATGACTTTTTTTCCCAGAGGTGATAAACTTTCTCTTTATTGAGTTTTGTGTCTATTGCTCATGTGGTTCATTTCTAGTTATTTTGGGTTGAAATTTCATCTTTGCATTTGATTCATCACGGTTAGTGGCTGTAGGTTTTATTTTTAATACCTTGCCTTTGCAATTAGGGCTTAAGTTGCTCTAACAGGGAAGGGGCAGAGAGTAAGACAAGATCTCTTTTGGATATGGAGTCCCCCCTCCCCCCTTCTACCGAGTTACCTGGGCAAACTTCTCAGGGACTGCTCAGTGGGGCTTTTATATCAAGACAGAACAGTGCTCAGACCATGCTGGAGTCAACTACTGTCCACCTAGATTTTCTTTCCTGCTGTGGCTGCCCACAGTAACAATGGCCTCAGGCAATGCTGTCCTTTGTCCAGCACCAACACCCATGTTAGACTCTCTCCGCAGCTGTGCTGTCCCCAACAGCCCCCTTCCTTTTTTATTTATTTTTATTTTTTTTAAGATTTTGTTTATTTATTTGAGAGATAGTACAAGCAGGGGGAGCGGCAGGCAGAGGGAGAAGGAGAAGCAAGCTCCCTACTGAGCAGGGAGCCCCACACAGGACTCGATCCCAAGACCCTGTGATCATGAGCTGAGCCAAAGGCAGGCACTTAATCAACTGAGCCATCCAGGAACCTCATCTCCCTTCTTTTTTTAAAGAAAATATTTCTCTTGTGTTTAAATGAAGAGAAAACATTATTGTTTCATGGTAGGCAGAGGAGGGACAAGACTACCCAACTATTTTAAATGTTGCTCTTTAATTATTTCCTCTGATAGTTGCCCAATGCCTTTGTCCTGCACTTGGCATGCATTTTCCTGAGCTTGGGTTATCACTGGAATTTCTGGAAGACCTCTGTTCTCTTTTTTTTTTTTTTCTAAGCTTCCCTTTTATTATCTATAAGAAGGGCGCCGGGACCAACGATCACCAGCTGCCCAGGTACCAAAAAATTATGCTTCCGAAATCTCTTGATGTCGATTCCGCACGAAGAGCAATGGAGCTGCCCTACGTGTGCCACTCACGACAGAAGCCCTTTTAGACCTCTGTTCTCTTGAGTGTGTTTGAGTTTGTGGCTTCTCTGCTCCTGCTTATCCATTAATATGAACCTATCAGTTTCTTATCTCAGGAATTCATCAAAATCTCACATTCTGCCCCATTTTCAAACCTTGATAGGTATTTTTTTTTAAGATTTTATTTATTTATTTGACAGAGACAGAAAGATCGCAAGTAGGCAGAGAGGCAGGTAGAGAGGGGGGAGGGAAGCAGGCTCCTGCTCAGCAGAGAGCCCAATGTGGAGCTTGATCCCATGACCCTGAGTTCATGACCTGAGCCGAAGGCAGAGGCTTTAACCCACTGAGCCACTCAGGTGCCCCATTGATAGGTATTTCTATCATTTCTTTCTTTCTTTCTTTCTTTTTTTTAAATCTTGTGACATTTGAGGCAGAGGAGAGATGCTTTTAATCCATTCTCTTGTTGGAGCACCTGAGTAGCTTAATTGGCTAAGCATCCAACTATTGATTTCAACTCAGGTCATGATCTCACAGTCTTGAGTTCAAGCCCTGGGTAGGAAAAAAAAAAAATCCCTGCTCAGAAGGGAGTCTGCTTGAGATTCTCTCTCCTTCTCCCTCTGTCCCTCCCCTAGCTCTCTCTTACTTGCTTTCTCTTTGTCAAATAAATAAGTAAATAAAATCTTTAAAAAATTCATTCTTTGTTGTATTCTCATCTTTGAGGCAGTCAATTAACATGATTGGATAACTTCACAGATGAAAAATTGAGATTTGCAGATTCACAGATGGCACAGATGGTAACATGACTTACCCAAGTTCACCCAGCAGGCAAGCTGTAAAGACCTGAGTTTAAATCCTTCAACTCTTTTTTTTTTTTAATTCTCTTAAGTCTTAATGCAATGTTTTCTTGCCTATCATTAAAACGCAACTTATAAATGCGAACATGATGGAACGTCCTTTCTCAATACACTTGATTTTTTTGTGTACTTCTATACTAAGGCAAATGATCTTGAAATTCCAGGAAACTGCATATCAAGTCATACTTCATGACTCTGAAGTCAGCAGTGAATATTTCAGTATCATTATAATTCAGTGTGACACGTGCTTTTATTTGCTACCACAATTTCATATCTTCTCATGTACATGAGACACTCACACATACACCCTGAAATTATTAACAGAGCCCTTAGCAAGATGTGTGCACATGCTCAGATCACATAGGCGGGAACTGACAGTGTTCTGGGATGGGGAAGATGGGTCTATTAACCCAGCTCCTCATTATTGTCTCTCCCCGTGTTAATACCATCATTTGCATTGGAATTTCCATTTGTATGCTCATCTTGAGTGGGAGTTGTTTCTCTCTCTTTCTCTCTCTCTCTGCCTAATTATTCCTGTCTAGTCATTTTATAGTTGCCTCCACCTGGTCTCATTCATCCTTGAGTCAGTACGAATCTTGTCTTCCTGGCTTGAGGCTCCCGTGTCATGTTGTTTTTGTTTATACAGAAGGTCCAGTTACTAAACTGGGTTGGTTTCCTCCTGTACTCTTTCTGTTGGGGACAACTTCATGCACGCTGGAGCCCTGGGAGAAGGGACAGGTTATTTTAGCTCTTCTAGAGCCTCCAGCTTAGCATAATGCACCTGGTGCAAATTCATTATAACACGCGGGCTGCTTTTGATCCCTGTTACCCACAGATGCTGAACTTGGGGGCCAGGAGATTTAAGGCTCCTTCCTTTCTGCTCCTAACTGTGTGAGTGGATCTCACTGTTTTGTTACAATCCAAGAAGGTGACTTCTCTTGTTTTTGTTAATTTTAAGTTTTAAAAATATATCAGTTACTCTTGTGTTCATGGTGAGGAGGGGTTCCCTCCAAATAGGAACACAAGATGTCCCTCTGCTCAGAAGCCCCAGGATTTCTGTGTTCCATGATAATTTTCCTCTCATTTCTGTTTGATGGGTGACTAGAACAGGGTCCCTCCCTCACTGTGTTTTAAAAGTTTACTGTGATTCTGATAAAAGTAATCTGTAATTAATTTATTCATATCGGTAAATGTCTTAACAGCAGGATTAAAACACTTTCGAATCACACTTAGCGCTAGCCAGCTCAAGGACCGGACAGATGCCAAAATATTTTTCATTTGTGTTTTGGTATTTTATATTTGCTAAATATGAGCCATTATGTGATATATTTACATATATATGATGAACATGAATCAAAACATTTTCCTTCTGATTTTCTTAATTGGTTGTGGAAGGAAAAATATCTTTAATCTTGTTTGTAAATGATGTTTAATTTTCTTAGCCTTAATTGGTGGCAGTATGAAACACTCTTCATTGGTAAAACACATACAGGAAGATCTTATTTACGGGCTTAATATCCTTAGTTAATGTTTCTAACACCTGGAGCTATTCTCCTGTATGACTTGACTCAAGCTGTAACACTAGTAAGGTGAGTTGATCTATCTTGTAAATTATAGACCTGTATGGTCTCAGGGAAAAAAAAAAAATTGTGGGGAAGCAGAATTAAGTCAATTTTTAGCAAAACACGTTTATGGATAGTGATCAGACATATTTTTCATAAATACGTCTTGCCAGACTAATATAGGCTATTATGAGGGACCGGCTTATGTTAGATCTTGGGAAAGTCCTAACGACAGGAGTTACTGGAATAAGACTCGCAGGGGTTATAGCAGTCTTTGGTAATAAAAGGCTTAGAATTTAAAATGCTCCATTGGCGTTTGTTACACAAATATCGTTCACATCCATCTCACCCTCATTCCCCTTCCGAAGGGCTGAAAGAACCCTTTCGCTTTGTGTTTACGCTTGTATTTAAAATAAAGAAAATCACCTCATGATTGAAATCACTGAGGTTTGTGACAAGGGCTCTTTTGATGAAAGGCTGAGGGGGCCACACACAGCAGGAGGGAAGCCAGAGCTCCCCAGGTAATCACGGAGCAGGTTTTCTTCCGCGGGGGGCCCCTCATGTCAGAACACACATCCGGGCCTGCCTGCAGCCCGAGGTATGGGGGAGGTACTGCCGGATTTCTGAAAAAGCTTCCAGGTAGCTGGACAGTAGGTTTTTGAAAATGCAGAAAGCTTAGGAACCTCATCCTTTTCTTCTTCTTTTTCTTCTTCTTTTTCTTCTTCTTTTTCTTCTTCTTTTTCTTCTTCTTTTTCTTCTTCTTTTTCTTCTTCTTCTTCTTCTTCTTCTTCTTCTTCTTCTTCTTCTTTTCTTCTTCTCTTCCTCTCCTCCTCCTTCCCCTCTTCCCCCTCCTCCTCCTTTTTCTTCTTTTCCACAAAAATAAAAGTAAAAAAAAGAAAACACTCTTGTACCTCCTTTCCCTGCTCACCTGGATGCTTCCCTCCTGTAGTCCACTCCGGATATAGGAGGATAGGACTTCTGATCCTCTCAGGAAACTTTTTATCTGTGAGCCTTGTCACCATTTGGCTCTGCCTAATTCGGGTGTTAGTGGTGCTCATAAAGCTACATGGATCTTTTATTACCCAGCTTCCCTGTTGTAGTGAAAAACTACACTTTGATTAATTGTTGATTGCTGCAGAGTTATTGAAGGGCTTTCTGTGTGTCTGCCAAAAGGAAAAAAAAAAAAGAAAAAAGAAAAAAAAAAGAAAGTAAAAAGCACAGGAAGAAACTTCAACACCAAATTGCCCCACCAAAGGGTAGGATAATAGTGACTGATGTACGGAACAAGGCAGAGCATTTTACCATATGTCACTTTGTCAGAGTGACCGTCATGAAAGGCATAATTAGAATGGAGACTCAAAAGCCATGATCCAAACAGGGCAGTCCAGTGACCAGAGACACATCTCTTTGGGAAAATCATATTCATTTATGAGACAAATGGTGGGAGTGGATCAGAGAATCTAAAGAGGGGAGAACATTTTCCTAAATATTTTGAAAAAAGGTCTTATTTCACAGAGGCTGAGTATGCATTGACACAGAATACTTGTGGCAAGATGAAGATACATTTTGTCTTACGTCCATTTCAACATAATATGTAGAGTTAAACAACCACAGCATCATTTCTTTTAATATGGATTTGAAAATGAATTGAGAGCAGTTTTCTTTTTCTTTTTTTTAAGATTTTATTTATTTATTTGACAGAGAGATCATAAGTGGCAGAGAGGCAGGCAGACAGAGAGGGGGAAGCAGGCTCCCTGCTGAGCAGAGATCCCGATGCGGGGCTCCATCCCAGGACCCTGAGATCATGACCTGAGCTGAAGGCAGAGGCTTTAACACACTGAACTACCCAGGTGCCCGAGAGCAGTTTTCAAAAGCAAGTTCACATGGCCATTGACAATTTGGGTCACAAAGATGAACACAAGTTTTTTGTTCTATGCCAGATAATTGCTCTAGGCTCACAAAGTATCTTGGAAGGACCCTGCTGTGCTTTAACACAGAATTTGGTTCAAATAATGATTATTGTGATTACTTTGAAAACAGCAGAATCCTTCTATGATGAAAGGAGTTAAATGGTAAGATGTAAAAGCTGGAAGTGTGGGACACCGAGGTGGCTCAGTGGGTTAAGTGTCTGCCTTCGGCTCAGGTCATGATCCCGGGGATCCAGAAATCCAAGGATCCTGGGATGGAGTCCCACATTGGGCTCCTTGCTCAGCAGGGAGCCTGCTTCTCCCTCTGTGTGCTGCTCCCCCTGCTGTGCTCTCTCTCTCTGACAAATAAATAAATGAAATCTTAAAAAATAAAAAGCTGGACCCCTCTGGGGTCCACTAGTTCAGCATTTCTTAAAGTGTGGTCTGCAGACACGGAATGTTAATTGAGGAATATGCAGGGAAAAGATTGCAGATGAAAGTCATTTCTGGGCACATTATTTTTTAAAAGGTTTGCTTAAACTCTTAAAGTTTTTTTTTTTCTGCAAGACTTTTTGGGACCTTTACTATAAGTGCATTTTGATTCTCCCAATGAAAGAATTCCCCCAAATTTAGTGTGCACGAGTACATATACAGTATGTGTGGATATTGTGTGTGTGTGTGCGTGTGTGTGTGTGAACTAATGTTCTATAGGAGGCATTTTTAAAATTCTGTCATTGAATGCTCCTGTCTCATAAAGATAGAAACTGAGGTCAAAGAAGGTTGAACTGCGCAGTGGCTGCGTTGGTCCTGGAACTCAAGCTTCACGACTTCATCATGGTGGTCTTCACATAGTGCAGAGGGATGCCCCCGGACTAAGGAAGGAAGGTGAGAGCAAAGGGATGCCCCCGGACTAAGGAAAAGAGGTGGTAGCCAACAAAGTTTTATATTACAGATAGAGAGGAGATTCCAAATATTCCTCCCCTGACCTCCTAAAATGTCAAGAGTTTCGTTTTATTCCGAGGGGCTAAGGGCACTTATTTAATTGTGCTTCATTGTGAATTTACTGGGGAGAATACTATATTTAGCCATTCCACTGCTAGCTGGCATCCAGGATGGAAAGAAGCCGGATGTGGAACTGGTCTCCTTTAAGAAGTGTTTTAAAAAGAGAGATGAGGAAAAGTCTAGATTGGCTCTTTTCTGTTACATACGTATACATGGTGATTTTACTGAATTCAGGAGGTCTGAGTAGGACCTGAGCTTCTGCATTTTTTACCAAGCCCCCAGGCCATGCTAATGTCGATAAAAAGCTTACTTTTGAGTAAAGGGCACTGGATGATGGAGTAAGGAACACGTAGATGGGGAAGAGAGAGTAGTGAAGAACGCAGAAGCCAGCACAAAACTTTAGCTTTGTTTCCTCACAGTTTTGCTGAAGAGAGGGGAAACAAAGGCAAAACATATGTGATACTGGAATTGAACTTAAGCACTGACTCTAAATTGTGGAATGTTGCTCTTGATTTAGTCACTGTCTGCTCTTCTGTCTGAGTTTTCTGTCTCATCCAGTCATTCTCATCTCTAAGACTCAGAAAAGACCTGGAGACATGGTCTCTCTCTCCCACTTCTTACCTCTTTCTTAATCTTGAAATCCTTGTTCGGAGAGAATCGCCAAGCCTTTAATTACACCGGATGTACAGGACATTTTTAAAATTGAGGTTTAGGGGCGCTTGGGTGACTCAGTTGGTGAAGCATCCTACTGTTGATTTCAGCTCAGGTCATGATCATCAGGGTCGTGAGATTGAGTCCCTCATCGGGCTCTGCGCTCAGTGTGGAGTCTACTTGAGATTCTCTCTCATTCTCCCTTTGTCCCCTGCTTGCTCTATCTCTAAAAAATAAAATAAAATAAATAAAAAATAAATTAAGATATAGTCATTAAAATTCCTATTTTGGGTGCGCTCTTTGTTGAACCTCAGTTTTTGGATCCCTTTGATGGGGACTAAAAAAATAACGATGATAAATGAGATGACATGTGTGAACGTGAATGTGCTTTTTAAAAGACACCACACCATTCCCTCATCCTCTCTCTTTGTTCCTGAAAAGGAATCAATGAACAGAATTTGGGTCTGGAAGTGAATACAGATTTTGGGTGCCAGAAAGATCTGCAGTTACACTGCTGTTGTTTGTCGCTATTGTTACAAAGACAGGCACCTGTTCCCACACTCCTGGGTCTCTCCATCAGTAAACACATGCTTCTTGTGCTGGGGGATAAGCAGGTACATATGGCGGTGGGCAAAAGTGTTTTGTTGTGGAAACACCAATTTCGCCCTTTCTTGGAATCCCTTGCTATTTTTAATTAAAGACACTTATTTCTGTCACACAGTAAGGTATTTTCTAGGCCAAAGCTTTATGTAGACTGTCAAGGAATAAATTTTCTATCATTGTGCCTTATCCTAACGACTCCCTTTGGACAAAAAAGACTCCAGAAAGAGCAGAAAACAATGTGGTGGGAGCCAACAGTCGCATGGGAAATTCTCGATTCCCGAGAGCCGCAAAACAAATATGCTAAAATTTCTTCACAGGCGAAACTGGTTCTACAAAGAGGGAAGAGAGGGTTGTGCCAATGAGAGTCAGTTTTCACTGAAGAAGCAATGTTTGTCTTCATTGCAAAGGGGCCCATGGGTGGTAGTAAGTAAACAATCCAAACAACAGCATGTCTCCCCCACGTTCAGGTAGAGATGACTCCACGAACAGGAGAACTTGGGTTCACCATCGGGTCCCATCATCTAATAGTTGTCTGAATTGAACTGAAGCAACTGTTCCACACCTCAGTTTTCACATCCAGGAAATGGACGTGATAATACTTGTCTTCTGAATTTGAGTGAAAATTAAAAATAACTCATGTTCAACATCCTTGTATAATAAGTACTAAGGAAATAGTTGTAATTTTATTTTTGGTATCTATTTATTTTATTGATCACTCTACAATTATTATTTTCATATTTTTCTTTCCAGGTCTGTGTTGCCACTCCCCCTGCCCTGCCCTAGGCATTAGATACCTGCTCTTCCTACTGCCTTCTCTTCCTTCTGTGATCTTGATGGGCCCTCAGTGATTCACACCTCCTTCCCCATCTCTCACCCCACTTCCTCATCCTCTCACCACCGCATTGTTAAATTCTATTGTACACTGATCTTCACAAAACTGGCAGGCATACACGGTCCCATTGGGCATCCCAGGTAGAGAGCCAAGGCGCGGAGCCAAGTCATAATTATTTTCTAGAAAGTTATTTTTTCAGCGGTAATGTAGCACATCCTAAATCCTATGCACGTAGGGTCTAGGATTAGTTGGAAAGTGTTAAAGTATTTTCTGTGTCTGCTCTGCCTTCTATAACCTTGAGCAAGTCATTTTCACTCTTCTCTTCTCACTTTCCTAATGGAAAGATTAGATAGTATCAGGAAGGTGCTATCTAAATATGAAATGATGTATAAAAGAAATGCCAGACTGCGGCTGTCAGAAGCTGCTGATTCTCCCAACCGTATGTTTTTCTGTGACCTTCAATCTCCTACAGTTGGTCCAGGAGTCAATATACAAGTCAAGAACTACTTCAGTTCTCCAGAGATTTCTTAGGATGGCCATTCTGCTTGTCTTGCCACTGGCGGATTTTCAGGCACTTGTTCAGTGAACTGGGCCCCAGGTTCCCAAGAACAGAGCCTGCTGATGTGGAGACGTAAATGAATTAATGCACGCCGAGAGTGTAGAAGGATTCCCAGTGGAAGGTGAACACTCGGTCAGTGTTAGCTATTAGCATTCACTTTGTCCTTTCTGACCCTTGCGTGCCCATTTGGTTTTGTTGTATTGCTTAGCTTTTCTCTCCAGGACCTACTATTCAACATTGTTCTTCGGGAACCAGAGTCCACCTTAGCCATCATTGCTTTGTAGACCCTACCCTGGGTTGCAGAGCTATCTCTTCCGGTTTCTACCCACCTATCTCTATCCTAGATTTAACTCATGCACTTTTCAATCCATTGCCTTTGGGGGGTGAATCTCACTGCACAAAGTATTTGTTCTATTAAAGTAAAACTTGAGAGAGTGTCTTGGTGGCATTGGGGGGGGGTTGGGCAACTGTAATCAAGCAAACTCACTCAATCTCCCTGAACTTTCCCAGACCACAGGGAGTATTAGATACTAGTATTAGACCTTGGAGTTGGGTCATTTTTCAAACCCAAGAGTCTATTGTTTCCTATCATTTGAAATGTACTCATGAGCAAAATCATTCTAAATTTTCATACTTACAGCTCCCTAAAAAGGTGTGTTAATACTTTAATATAACATTTCAGAACGGTAAGATGATGTTTTTGTGCTGGATGTTTTAGCCAGTGCTTGGTGGCTTTAACTAATGCAGTAAATGTGCAAAATTGCTTCGTAAATGGCTTAAATGGAGATTGTATGTATTTCTAAGTGTAGATTTCTCTTTTCTTACAGACGTAATCATCTATCTTCATAAAATTATATTTTTCTTTCTTTGCAGTGAACTTTTCTTAAATAGTCCTTTCTTTTCTTCCTTGCCAGAGCTATTTTCATCTCAAAGTCACGACTTCTAAACTGGGGATCATGACTTCCCTGCTTTTGAGCCAATAATTTCTATTTGAGCACTATACAATTTTCATTCTCCTTAAGTCTCTTCACACTTTGAGCTTTGTATTTATAATTAAAGTTAAAACTCACTTTCACATGTTTTCAAAGGAAGAAAGTTTTACTGAAGTGATGATTTTGCACACAACCTTCTGTTTTGCAGTCGCCGTGCAGGCTATCCCAGGCAACAGCCAACTGAGTGTGAAACTTGTCTTTAGCATCAGTCTGTCCCCTTTCATGAAATAGTTCATGTTCAAGGCCACCTGAGTGGGCCTCTCCATGGACTTGCTGCAAAGGCATCGCTGCACACTCTAGACCAAACTCAAATGCCCACAGGAATGAAGTAGTTCAAGGGAATGAGTAAAGCCAAAGGGTAGAAATAGTGATGATGATGAGCTAAAGACTAGTTGCCCCATCCAAACCGGGTAGCCATTGTTCCATTCAAATAGATTATTGCCAACCATTATTCCAGATGTGCAATTTTTTCAAGAAGAGCCTGACATCTAGATTCAATTAAGAATTAATGTCAGGGCACCTCGGTGGCTCAGTCAGTCAAGTATCTGACTTTGGCTCAGGTCATGGTCTCAGCATCCTAGGATCAAGTCCTGCTTTGGGCTCCATGCTTAGCAGAGAGTCTGCTTGTCCCTCTCCCTCTCCCTTTACTCCTCTCCCTGCTCATGCTCTTTCTCTCTCAAGTAAGTAAATAAAACATTTTTTTTTAAAAAAGGTAATCTGAACAAATAATGCACGAACCAGCAAAACATGTAAACCTGTTGGCTTTTTGAGATCTTTCCCTTCTACCCCAAAATGTATGTAAAACCCACACTTATCTGTCCCAAGTTATACTTTTCTCTGCCGGGATTAAAATGAGTAAAGGTAATGACTACTCCTAAAAACACAAATAATATATTATAAGGTAGAAATTGACAGTCTCAGAGTGGAATTAGCTGTAGAATAAGAGGTATATTATCAAATAGGAACATTATTTTAAAAGAACATAAAAATAAAACCCAGAAAACTGATGTTGCATTTTGACAGGCATCTTTTGGCCTTATCAGAATGTGCTGTTCTAAGCAAGCCCAGGGACATTGCCAGTGGCTGTTGAAAATAAGCACGCTACCTGTTTCTTTTTCCTTATAGGTGTATCATTATACCATCGTCAGCCACCAGAATTCAGTGGAATGAGTGAGGAGGAGAACAGGGAAGAAGGCAAATGCCTCCCACAGCTCTGTAATAATAGGCTCAATGATCCCTGTTCATGATGGCAAAAGTCAGGCACACACTTACCAAGTAAGGTGATAATGACAGAAACAGAAACAGTATTCAAGTCTCTCTAGTCCTTTCAGAAAGCACTTTCTTCTAGATTTTGGACTTATCCAAAAACAAACTTCTCAGAGAGCTCTGAACCTCTTTTCCATGAATACATCTGAAAGACCACACAAGCACAGAACAGAATAGGAATTTATGACCATAACCTCAATTTAACAAATTTCCTGTATGTGTGGTATAATTAAGGACCTGGTTATTCTCTCTACAAAGTGTTCTCAAAGCTAAGACAAATGTACTCCTTTGAAACTATTTATTTTTGAAACCTAATTATCAAATACAGAAGTTGGTACCCTTAGCCATAGTTTATCTACACTGTTGCAAACAGGATGTGCCACCAGCTCGGACTCTCTGTACTGCCCACTGAATGCCTGAAAAACTGTTTATCAGTCTCTCTCTTTTTTTCTCAAGAAGGGGAAAGCCTGAGTGTAAACTAACCATAAGAAATGTTGTTGCCCAACTCAGCCTTTGAAGACCTGAGATATTTTTAAGTGGGAATACATGGGGTTTGTCACAGATTTTTACAAAAAGTCCTATGCCTCTTTAAATGATGGGTCGGGGGGGGGGAACAACCAGACATTATGACGAATTACACTCACTTCTTCTATACATGTAAACTAAATGTAACATGAATCTGACAGGCACTAATTTGAGATTTTAACTCTTGTTTTTTTTTCTAAACATTTTTTTTTTTAGATTTTATTTATTTATTTGACAGAGAGAGAAAGAGAGAGATCACAAGTAGGCAGAAAGGCAAGCGGAGAGAGAGGGAGAAGCAGGCTCCCTGCCGAGCAGAGAGCCCCATGCGAGGCTCGATCCCAGGACCCTGAGATCATGACCTGAGCTGAAGGTAGGGGCTTTAACCCACTGAGCCACCCAGGCGCCCCTTAACTCTTGTTTTAATAAATGAGAACACACTGCTGCATTGGTTAAAACAAAACAAAATAGCAATACTTCATTCACAGAAGTAAGAAAATTTCAAACTATGGACTCCATTCAGATCTGAACCATACATCTCAGAACACTGTTAAGTCAAATATTTGTGTGTCTGTGAAACTAAGCCTCCCCATTTCAATTACAATCTATTGTAAGTCTGTCCTTTCTTTTAAGACTGATGTCAGGACAGCAGTATGTTTCTTGCCCTGCTAAGGCTGAACTTCAGAAGGAATCTAGCTGGATGGGCTCATCCTTCAAGTGGTAAGAGAAACTTCAGTTTGAGAACAGAGCTCAGAAAGTAAGTGTTAAAACATATATCCTCCAGGGAATTGTTTCAAACCAACTCTGTTCTTTAGACGTCATTTTTGTGTATGTAGATGCTTAATGCTTCCTGTTAGGTCAGATTTCATGGCTTTGGTTGCAGAAACTTCGTGAGTTACTGCAGGCAGTCCCTTGAATGATGTCCTTGTACTTGAGAGGAGCAGGGCTGGTGGGGTGATCAAAACGAGAGAGTGTGTAATGTTCTGGTTCTTTGGTCAGCTCGTGAGAGCTCAGTCAACCCTCCCTGCATCACATTCTGACACTGCTGTAGATTTACACATCATATTTTATATTGATCCAGAGGGAACACCGATGTAAGGTTCAACTTGGGATCTTAGAACCCACCCCACCCAACTAAACTCTGGCAGAGAAAGCAGCCCATCTCTGATCTAATCACTAGTGGTGGCCTTTGTGGTTTCCGAGAAAAGATTCCCTAGGTAGTGGCACTAGGAAGACGGTGTCCAGGCTGGGCTGGAGGTTCTCGGTAAGGTAAACGTGCCCAGGCAGCGCTTGAATAGCAAGGAGACGGGACACAGACGAGAGATGGGCAGAACCTGTCCCTAAGTCCCAAGGATAAAGTGGTTACCATGTCTCGGACTTCATGAACTTCATTGTTACCCTTTGTATCATGAGCTACCGATGCATCTCAATCCATATTAAAATGCAGTGGCTCGAAATGAATCATTCACCTTTGTCCATGAGTCCAGAGGCTGGTTGAACGGTTCTTCTTGTTCCAGTGGGACTCACACATGTGTCTTTGGTCAACTACACCCGGGTGGATGGCTCTGCTGATCTTAACTGGACTTCTACCAGGTCATACCACTACTCAAAGTACTTCCAAGGCTCCCTTTCACCTCCTTAGGAGTTCTCAAACCAGTTTGGTCTTGAGGCCACTTCGCTTGCTTAAAAATTATTGAGAACCTCAAAGAGCTTTTGTCTATGTGGGTTACGTGCCAGATGTAACATAGTTGAGATTAAAACAAATCTAAAAATATTTATTAATTGGCTAAAAACTTCAACTTCTACATATTAACATAAGTAATGAACAATAACTATCTTTTCCCAAACAAACAAACAATTAGCGGGAAGGGAGGTGGTGTTTTACATTTTCATTTACATTTTCACAAACACCTTTCGCCTTTCACGTCTGGCTGAATAGAGAAGAGCTGGATCTATTGTGATGACACATGTTGGGAGCCTCTGGAAAACTCCACTGTGAGCCTGTGAGAATGTCCAAGTGGGAAAGGTATATAAAATTTTCATACTGTTCTGAAAGTAATTTTGACTTCATGAATGAAGGTCAGTGACAAGAGGGGTTTCTGGACCCAACTTGGAGAACTCTGGTCTGTGGTATCAAGTACAAACTTTCAGCTTTCTGATGTGAAGACTTGCATGATTTTGGCTTTATCCCTAATGTGACTGCATTCAAGTACCTCTCTTGCTATTTACAGTCTCTATAACTTGGGCAAGTGATTGAATCCCCATCTATAAAATGGGCATACTTGTCTCACTCAAGGAGTTGTTTTGTAAGTGAATTAGATATTCTGAATAAAACACTCAGCATTAAGCCAGGCACATGGTTAATCCTCTGTAAAACGTTGCTATTATTTCTTTTTTTTTTTAGTAGATATATTTCATGTAATGCATATTACTTTAAATGCATTCACTGGAAAAAACACTGCTGAGACACTGTAATAAAAGTTTTATAGACTACTGCCAATACCACTCAGAATATTATAGGTTTTAGAGGAAATGAAATTATTGAGAATTTACTGATAAATTATTATGTGCTACTGAATGCTCTGAAGCCTATGGGAGGAAGTCCTTGTCTAGGCTTGAGTAACAGGGAAGGCCCCATGAAGTGCATTATAGCTGGGTCTGGATTGTTATAATCATCATGGACAAAGGAAACAAGAGGAAAGATATTCTAAGAAGGAAACTTTGAGCCAGGTAGGAAGTCTTTTGGACTCTCCAGGTCATCTGGTCTCTGTAGTAACTTCTTAACACTGCCCCTGTGGTACAAAAGTAACCACAGACAATACATAAGGGGAAAAGCATAGCTATGTTCTAGCAACGCCTTATTTATGGACAATGAAATTTGATTTCATATAATTTTACATGTCCCATAATATTTTTTATCTTTTGGTATTTTTCCCCTCAACTATTTAAAAATGCAAAAAGCATCCCTAGCTTGTGAGGCCGCGTGAAATGGGCACCGAGGGTTTGCAGACTTCTGCTCAGGACTGAGGGTTTTATGGTAATAAACTGTCCTATTTGGGGAAAACGGGTCATTTATACCGATGCTTGTACAGAACAGTTTGCTAGTGAGTTATCTAGGCAGGTGTTTTGTTATCTTGTGGAAGATAAGTATGAAGGTAAGCCTTGAATGCCTGGATAATAGCAACAATGGTGGTAATTATGACCACCAAATATGGGCATCAGTTTACAATGTTTTTTGCATGTTCTTATTTTGTAGATGAGCGAAATGCAAATGCAGAGAGATGAGCTGACTTGATCAGCAGCTATTTTTTCTGACCTCTCCTCATTTAATTCCCCTTCATCTATATTTTATTGAATTTATCCTGTAAGTCATGGATACAGTACTACTTTCAGGGCAGGGGAACGCCTGGGCTGCATAGTCAGTTAAGCATCTGACTCCTGGGTTTGGCTCATGTCGTGATCTCAGGGTTATGAGATCAAGACCCATATTGGGCTCCACGCTCAGTGTGGTCTGCTTAAGACACTTTCCCTCTCCCTCTGCCCCTCCCCCCACACTCTTTCTCTTTCTTTCTAAAATAAATAAATAAATAAATAAATAAATAAATAAGTCAATCTTAAAAATACCATTTCTAGAGAATTTTATTGTTTTTAAGTAATCTCTACACCCAGGATGGGGCAAACTCAGAACCCTAAAATCAGGAGTTGCAAGCTCTACTGACTAAGCCAGCCGGGAGCTCCTGGATACAGTACTGTTACTGTATCACAAAAGATTCCTGCAAGCTTTGTTGTGTTCAAGGAATGGAAACACAATTCACCATTTGGGGAAACAAGCATATTCAAATTTGGGGATTTTTATCTATATTAGAACAAGTGCTAGAATCTAGTCCCAAGAGATCAGAGTAGAGTTAAACAGTCGTGTAGAATAAAGGAATAAAGTGCTTACTTGGGATGGGCGTATGGAGTTTTTACTTCTGGGGCTTGAAGTGGGTGCTTGGTTTCCTAGGACTTGGGCAGAGAAGAGCAAGAGAGCAGTAATTTGGATCCAAGTAGTATCAAGCCCCTGTAGAGTGACCTCACGTCAGAGGGAGCCAGCAGGGGATTTGTGGACCAGGTATGGCTATGGATTTTAAGAGAGTAAGCATTGAAGTAGAGCTCTAAATTTGATTTTTCTGCATTGCTACTTTCTTGCATGTTCTTTAGACAATTAGAAAAAAGAGTAAAGCATTAAACCTGGTTGTAGTTTGGATTAACAGTGTTTTCAGAATTAAGTAAAGGAGCTTATTCTTGCTTGAGGCAAGGTGGCGCGGGAGATGGCACCAGCCTAGAGAAACACTTAGCAGACATCAAAAGGGGACCAACAGAGGACACCTGAATGACTGATTAGAACAAGAGAAAGCAAGTGGCCATAGGGATATCTACTCCCATACCTAGGAATTCTCAGCAATATTTGGGATATTGCAAACATTTAGACAGTGATATAAAATAAGAACCTATGCTTTGTTTATTTTTATAAAAAATAGGGACATCAATAAGAAAGAGACCAGAAATCTGGAACTTGAGGACACTAGGGATAAAAGTTGTTTGCTAGGGAGAAAGTTGTCATCAGATGGATGGACGTTTTCAGGAGAAATTCTATGGGCAGGATAAGAAGTCCTTTAGAGACAGAGTCGAGGTAAGAAAACCAATTAGGAGACTCTTACAGAAGACATAGAACATGAGGGAGGGCAAGGCTATGAGATTGGAGAAAAGTAGACAGGCATCAGACATTTCAGAGGGCCCTAGAACCCCTGGGTGCAGAGCATCAGGGACCATGCTGTTTCTGCAACCACCAGCTGGAGCAGCTACCCCCTGCTTTCAAGAAAAGAGATAAGAGACATTTGCTAGCCTTATGGTTTGCTTATTAGATACATATGTATTTATATATATGCACACACATACATATAGATGTACTTACAGGTACACACACACACACACACACACACGTATATTCCTCTCACCCCACAGTAAATAACTGTAGCATATTGTTCCTTTTACTAGGAGTTCAGAAGCTTTGCCATTTACTGGGGCAAATCTGTCTCCCTTAGCCTCGATTTCGTTACAAAACGGGGATAACCATATTTATCTCTGTAGATTGTTGAGAAAATTAAATAGAATAATATATAAGAAAACAATAAAATAGAAAGCTGCTTAAGGTTAATGTATCTGATGGGGGCAGAGGTGGAAACTGCTTTCTCCAACATGAATATGAAGACCCGTGCCTAAGTCTGATTGGACAAATGTACTAGGAAGCATATGGATACATTTTCTGGACAGATGGTTTATACATTCTGTGCTGAACATGCGTGGCTTTCTATGGAGTTGCTTTAGCATGAAGAGACTCTTTCAGGGATCTTTATGGGGCTAAACTATGTCAGGTGAACCTCACCAAATAGGGAGCAGGAGACTTGAACTTAATGCAAACAGTTGCAGGGACGTTCAGTACATTGAGTGTAAATAACATCTTGAATGCCACCAAATGTCAATACTGATGCTTCATGGTATTACATAAATGCTGCTTTAGTTGAGCAAAGCTAAATCCAAACAAATGGACCTGTTTATATTCTTAAATACTGAAATGAAGCCTAAATCATGGATATTTTATGCCTTGGGTCTGAGATGTCCTCACACATAAGACAGGCGCAGAGATACACACATACATATGTACATGTCCATGTATATTTCCTCAGCTTGACAATTTTTATCTACTTGAGAACAAAGTCTTAAGTAAACAGCCATCCTCAGTTACCAGCTGTTGCAAGGGCTACTCTGTGGAACAGAGGAAGAGTGATTTATGTAGGAGGAGAAATTGTTTATATCCTGTGACACAGTGTGTCCCCGCTCCATTAAAAATTAGTAACCAAATCTACCTATAACAACCTTAAAAAATAATATGGGTTCATAGGAGGTTCAGTTTCCGGGTGCTAGCACATTTATGACTTGAAAATAGATAATTTGGAAGATTTAAGCAGACTGCTGAAAGGACAAGATATGAGGTGCTCTTTCTGGATACTCTCACTCCTGTGAAGTGCGGAGTCGGACCCAACAACTGGTTCCAGGCACAGAATCAAACACCCAGAGCGCATGTAGTTTCCCAGGCAGGTGTCTGATGTTACATTAAGGGCCTGTATATGTAAAATATTTAAAAAATTGAAAGAATATCACAGCTGGTGAGCAATAAGCATTTTTGTTTTAAAAACGAGATATTTGGGACGTGGGTGGCTGCTGTTCTATTAAAAAATATCTAGAAGAGAAATGGCAATTTTTCTCCTACAAAGATCAAATCCGGTTATTAAAACTGTGATTTGCAAAAGAAATGTCTACCTGCCTAGAG
Source organism: Nasua narica (assembly GCA_028533885.1). Classification (NCBI taxonomy): domain Eukaryota; kingdom Metazoa; phylum Chordata; class Mammalia; order Carnivora; family Procyonidae; genus Nasua; species Nasua narica. The sequence continues at coordinate 159,990,569 of CM052810.1, read as the reverse complement.
CTGAAATTTCCGATTTGCCACGTAGGTGCTTTCCTCCTTGTTCTGTAATCGGCTGAGGTTGAACAATAGCGGTTTATGATCTTCCATGTAACAGACAGCACGCGAGTATGGATTTATTATTATGCTGCACCTAACTGCCTCTCTTGCAGGCTGAATAGCCTAGTTCTATGAACCTTTCCTTAAGTGTGGATCACTTTTCAACTGTTTAATAGCCATCTTTGTTGATTTCCTCTGAAGGGTTTCCAAATTATTCTCACCCTTCTTACGTTTTCATCATCTATAATACGCCTTGTGCTTGTGTACGAAATGTTCTGCTGGGCACTGTGCCAGGTTTGATTCAAATGTCTTCTACCTGCCCATGTTATAGACAGCAGAAATAAGATCAATATATTTAATAACACAGCAACAACGTATGGCCTCTGATTTAGGAGGAAAGAAAGGCACAGGCGTGGCCAAGCTCTTTTATCATGTTTTACTTATTTTTGTTGAGGACTTTGGTCATTTGCCAAGCTTCTTTTGATATTGTTAATCTGGAGGGTTTTTTTTTTTTTTCTGATTTTTAGATCCACTGTGAGGCTATATTTGAAATCCACTCAGTTTAAATTGTACGGGTTAAGCGAGAATACTTTGAATCATCATCGGGCTCTCCTGGGACAGGTGCAAGAAGGATGTATAAGAAGACCAAAAGAGATTGCAGTGGATACATGTGGGGCTCAAACCTAGGCATCACTATGTAATCTAGGGCCACGTACAAATCAGGAGGGTGACCCCAAAACCAGGAGACCCAGGTATCAGGAAAGGGGTTCCACAAACTAAGTAACCACCAACAACACGTATAACAACACAAACAAAATAGAGATAATTATGGCATCAACCAGACAGAGCAACTTCCAAGGCAGCTGTTGAGCAAGGACACTTAGCTGTCCCTTTGCTTTTGGGGGTGACCCTGGTCCTCTGGCGAGGTCAGATAGGGACCACCTGCAGGCTGAGCTGGGGGTTTGCACCTGTATTATGAGGAATTAGAGAAAGAACGCTGAGGGGAAGAGCTCTGAGTTCAGAGATGTGAAAACTCTGTTTTAAAGAATAAATATTAGTTAAAGGAATTGCTTAGCTGACTCCTCCGCTTCCAACACCGACCACCAGGAAGTTTAAATCAAAACACATTTGCAGGGGCGCCTGGGTGGCTCAGTTGGTTGAGCAGCTGCCTTCGGCTCAGGTCATGATCCTGGAGTCCTGGGATTGAGTCCCACATCGGGCTCCCAGCTCCACGGGGAGTCTGCTTCTCCCTCTGACCTTCTTCCCTCTCATGCTCTCTCTCGCTCTCTCTCTCTCAAATAAATAAATAAAATCTTTAAAAAAAAACCACATTTGCAGATCAACGATCACAATGAAGGCGACTCTCTTAGCCTGTATATTTATACTTTCTTTTTTTTCTGACTTATCTTTATTTTCTACTCGTATGGATGCTTTCTCTGGTTCCGGTTTTGCAGCCTTATTTATATTTTCCCATATTTATAGTAAAAGTTCTTATACCTCAGGACTTCTACTGAAAAATAAGGTAGGTCATAAATAAATAAAACTTTGCATCCATAAAATAAAAGCATTGAACAGACTGTAAAGCTTTGCTGGCTTATTTGTGTGCTCTATCTGTTGTTATATTTATTTGCCAAGATCTGTCTAGTTGGGCAAGATTCACAATCTACATAGAAATTGTTTACCTGAAATTTCCTTCCCCGGGGACATTAAGTAGAAATAGACCTTGTTTTCCTTCAGTGAAATCCCTTCTGTACCCTAGCTATTATCTCTTTCGATGGGCAGGAATGACGCATGCTTTTGCTCAGATGCGTGTCACGTGCATTCTCAAGGGTGCCTGGTAACCTTAAGGAACAGAAGCAATTTGAAACTCAGACCCCTAAACCGAGAGGTCCGGGGATACGTGCCAGGAAGGCACTGCCTGAACATCACCTGTAACCGAGCTTTGTTCCTCTTTCCTGCTCATTTGTAGAAAAGCATGCAGTTGAACACTGGACTCCCTCTGAGGGTGCACTCAAAATATTTTTTTTTAAGTCCTGGGGGTCCCTCAGTTTTCTTTTCCCATATCTGCAAAGATATAGTTTTCATCCTGTGCTGCCTTACCATCCAACATTTTGTTGCTCTTTTACTTTTTCTTTTGATGACTCCTCCCAGAGAAGGCATTCTTCTTGAAAGCAGGGAATGAAACATATAGTAAGGATGCCAGGAAACATCTTCTTAAAAAACTTTCTTGGCTTTGGGTTGTGAGTTTAGGCTTCAAAACCAGAAGACCTGGATTCAGGCCAGCTTCTGCTGTTATTTACTCTGTGACCTTATACTAGACATTGAAATTCTCTGAGCTACGTTTTCCCCATCTGTAGAATGGAGATGATAATTCTCCTTTGGCCTCGTCAGGGGAAGTAGAGATAATTTACGTGAAAGGTCAAAGGCTCAGTCCTCCATCAGCCCAAGGTGTGGATTCTCATGGCCGCACCCTCAACCTCATAAGACATTCTGTCCATTAACCTCACCACTGTCTCTCTCTAGCCATCCAATCTCGGTTCTCTCTTTTTTTTTTTTTTAACCAAATCGAATTCTATTGTCTACCTAATGCTACTGCCCTGCATTTATGTCCATTCTACAAATGCTCGTAGAAAAGTCTCTAGTCTGGTTAAAAAAAATTCCTGCACTCTTCATGCTTGTTCTCTGAGTCAAATATCCCCAGAGAAAAATGCACACCCTCGCTGATTGTTTTCACTTTATACTTCTGGTCACAGATCTCAGATGGGCACCTCATTTCTCCCTATACTATCTGCTAATGACCTTACTTCCTATTCCTTTGAGAGAATGGAATCATCAGGCAAGAGGCCTCTCATCTGCCCGCCATCAACATTATTAACATCCTCACATCTCTATTTTGTAAACAGTACCAGAACCTATGAATATTAATTACTATTGTGGTTCTATGATTCTTGGTTGGAGATAGCTCATGCATTTAGAATATTTTCTAAAGAAGAAAAAAAGAACTTCTCAAATTTGACCTCCATTAATTGTTGTACAGAAAAGGGACTATATTAATCATAGTGTGTTGTTGTAAAATTTAGCATTATTAAGAAATGTAGTAGGAGCATGTGAAGCACAAAAAGAACTGCTTAAGTGTGTTCAAGGTAATAAACAGTCTGACCATTTTGTCATTGAATTTTTTTAGGGTATTATATTTGGGAGGATAAAGAAGATTGAAATCAAAGCATTATTCACTGGGTTGAATGCCGAGGGTAGGTGACGCCCAGTTCCCTATGTCCCACCCTACTCTACACTTAACAAACCTCACAGTGGCCTATGATTGCAATGCTAAAAACTCAGGTTCCAAATAAATTTTTTAAAATTTCCTTTTCCCCTTTGCACTGTGTCACTAGAAAATCCAGCAAAACCTTATCTGCTCCTTGAGGTGAAACCATTCGGCCTGGAGGACGCCCTCAACTACTTGTTCCCCTTCCTCTGTGAAAGGGCCCTTCCTCAGCTGCTTGTCTGGGAAGCAGCATGAAGACAAATTAACAACTTGAAAAATAAGGCTGTATTTTCACAATCTGTCATAATCTCTTTGATCTTGTTAGGGAAAAGGCTTGTCAGATTTCTTTTCCTCCTCTTAGTTATGACTCAATAATGATCCAGATCTCCATGAAGCTACTGGTGCCTGAAAATCCAGCCTTGAGCTCCTGCCTCGCAACATCCTGTCTGTTCACCATTTGTATCCCAAGTCTGTAGGCAGTGACTGTATCGCCACTGGGTACAAAAGGCCATGGTGTAGGCAGTGCCTTGGGATTGAAACTTTCTCAGAATGGATGAAACTAGCCATGTCTTCAGTGTGGCTATTAAATACAACCAAGTAGAATCAGAGATAAAATCGTATTCTTTCTTTTTAGTTTGCTCCATAACTTCCCCCAGATATCACTGCTAAAACATTGGCCCTCTGAAACGCTCCTTGAGAGGAATGATATGCCCAGATTTTGAGATCCCCAAAGACCACCAGGGAGCTGAGTCCGAAGCAAAAGCAAAAGAGCCCTTTATTCAAGCTAGCTTGAGCTCAGTCTCCCACACTCACCGATGCAGCGGCCTGGTGTAGAGAAAAAGCGAGTTTCAGTAAGTGTAGCAGTTTTAGAGGGGCCAGTGGCCAATGAGATTGTAACACACAGAAAGTTGCTTAGTAACTGTTTGAACTAGCCTATCACCCTGGCCAGAATTGGCGCGCAAGTTTGGAGGGCAAAAGGCGGGGTTTATATTCTTTCCGGGTCAGGGGTTCCACATTCCTATTGGCTAACCCAAACCAACCCACAGGCGGTCTGGGCCAATTAGCTCAAGGGAGGGCTGAGCCACACTCTGACCCTCCCAGAGGCAGGTTCTACTGGGGCCACACACAAGAAGGCGGGTGTAAGCAAAAGAAGCCAGCCCTGCAGTGCTTCTTCAGAAAAAAAGTTTCCAGGGACAAAAACATTGGGAAACCTTCATACGCTTATCTCTCTCAGAAATTCACAAGGCGAAGTACTGAAACACTTCGCTGTGTGACCTTGAGCAAACTACTTAACCTCTGTCTGCTTGTTTACACAATGAAGATAATAATAGCAACGACTTCATTAAATGATATGAGGATTAAAACAGTTAATATATATAAAACATAAAAGAATGCCTGGCACATAAAACAGCTATTATTTTCAATATAGTATTTTCCAAACCTTTGAGTAGAGTGTCCAGTAATACCCCATGAAAGTAATTCCGAAAAACCTGTCTTGTGACATTAAATGCCCCACTGGATGGTGAGCACCTTGCAGACAAGAATCCTGCTCTGTTTATTGTTGTATATCCTGCTTGCAGCATGGTACCTGGCATGGAGTAGGCACTTGGTAGTTATTTGGTTACATGCATGTTCATGATTATTCTGCATGTGACCTCGTGTCTCCCAGTCATGCTTAGTTTAGATGGTTGATGATCCCGACTGAATGTTTGGGTCCCTCCATATTCTTATGTTGACATTCTCACTCTTAATGTAGCAGTACAAGGAGGTGGGGTTTTGGGGAGGTGATGAAGTCATAATGAGTAGAGCTCCCCTGGATGGGATTAGTGCCCTTATAGCAGAGACCTGAGAGAGTTGTCTCATCTGCTTTTATCAGTGAGGACACAGCTGGGAGATAGCCACTTACAGACCAGGAAGTGGGTTCTCACCAGACATGGCACATGTGGCACCTTGATCTTGGACTTCCGAGCCTGCAGAACTATGAGAAATAAATTTCTGTTGTTTATAACTGCTCTGTCTATGGTATTCCATTTTAGCAGCCCCAACTATCTAAGACAGGTGGCTGGTTCTTGAGGATGGCTGAATGAACACTAATTCGTTTCCCTTCCCTTGGTTAATACTCTTCAACTGAGTAGTATTTTTTAAACTTGTATTTCTTATTTCATCCATTAAATGGAATTCAATTGTCAATTAGGTATTCAAGACCATGGGAGCAATGGGGTTTGAACCTTCATGGACTCCACCAACACAACTTTTCCGCCATCGTTCAGAAGAGAATCTCAAATCTCTGAGGCTGGAAGCGACTACTTTTCTTGAAATTTCTGCAGCCTCTTCACAGCTTTTGAGATGGGGAATTTGTCTCAATGCAGAGGAATATCAATGGATTTGATTACTTTGTTGGGTACTTGAAACTACTCTTAAAATTTAAGTTTGGGGCTTTTTTGTAGTACATATATTTTGAATGATATGAATACATTTCCATTGATAACATATGTAATTTGCTTGCGACTTGACCTGATTTTTTGGTAAGATATATAAATTCATGGGAATCCCAAGACACGGAGGATTTGGTAATGAGACCTCCAAGTCTGGCTGGAAACTTGGATTCTTTGGTTTTTGTTTTGCTCACTTGAAAACAAATAAGAATTCTCGAGGACCCAGATCTGTGATTTAGTTTACAACACTTTCTCTTGTTTATTTGAAAGAGTAGATTTCACAGCTCGATGATGCCTCTCACCAACATTTTCCTCATCTCAGACATGGGGCTATTATTAGAGGTTCTCACTGTGAGAGAGGGAAATTTAGCAATGGTTTCCTTTGTATGTGAAGATTTTGTAGTCTCATTTTATTTAAATTTTATTTTTACTGAATTAGTCTTAGAAGCATGTTATTTGATTCCTTAGTAATCTAAGAATGACTCTCCCTTTCTTTCCTCCCTTTTGAAGTTTTTAGAATCACCAAGAATATTTCCTTTCTTCTTTACTTCAACCATCTATGGTAATAATAGCTTTTATCATTGATCATCTACAGAGACCTTTCTGAGTCTATTTTTTGAGTCATAAGTAGAGAAAATACTAAGGAAAATTTGCATTCTACTTTGGGCTAAAAATCTGAGAGCAAATAGAGCTTGAAATATGTTCTGTGGTGCTTTTCTTAAAGCTATGCAATATGCCTCTTAAATGACAATTTCAGTTTTGCAAGGTCACAGCAAAAAAATCACAGGAATGAATGGGACCACCCATCTGGTTCATGTGTGTACGTGTGCTACCCAGAAAATGTAACACCAGAAAGAAAAAGGAATTCCTTTTTGAGTTCCACCAGAGTTCTGAATTTGACTGATGACATTCAAGATGTAGGAGCAGGACTGGTATTAAATAAGTAAGATCAAATGAAATAATGGATTTGAAAGGGCTTACATATAGAGTACTTTGCATATAAGGTATTCCTATGAGCCAACTACTGCAAGAGAAAGCACTGGAAGATGTTGAGACTATGACCCTATATCCTTTCAGTTACCATCAAGACAACTGAGCAGTCTAGCTATAGTCTTTGAAAGCCAATACTTGAGAAAAGCTATGTCGGATTCAAGAAAGACAGAATACTTGTCTCACAATATTCTACATACCTAAATATGGCTGCCTTGATTTGTAGTTTGTTCTCCATCTTGATTTAGGGGTGTTCATAGAACATGAAGAGCCTTTCTTCTCTGTGTCTTTGATGCAGTAAAACTAAATATGGTGAGATCAGTGTTGTATTTAATGTGTATGTAAAATTTTACTTTATCGAACACTTCTCAATTGCATTACCTGCTGTGAGATTCTCAAATCCTCCAACACCAAGTGGTGTCCTACAATTCAGTGCTATTCTGACACGATATCCTTGGAGTTCCCATCAGACCCACATATTCTAGGGCTTTGTCCCACAAGACTGCCTCCACTTCAGATGCCAGTCATAAGATCAGGGACATTGGTACCACTGACTGACAGGCAATGAATCAGGTGTTCCCACCACCTCCTCCTCCTCAAGTTCGATTGTTTGCTAGAATAGCATACAGAACTCACGAAAAAAACTTAACTGACATTTACTGGTTTATTATAAGGATGCAGCTCTGGAACAGCCAAATGGGAAAACTGCATAGGGCCAGGTGGGGGGGTGTGGTGTGGCACAGTTTCTATGCCCTCTGTGGGCGCTCCCCGCCCCCCGCCAGCACTTTAATATGCTCACCAACTTAAAAGCTATCTTAATATTATTGTTTAAGAGTTTGTAGAACTCAATCTCTAGCCTCCCTCCCTTCCCTAGAGATTGGGAGGGGAGTTACTCCGAGTTCCAACCTTATAATTTGCTTTTTCTGATCTCCAGTCCCATTTTGAAGCTATCAATGGGTCCTACCCTATGTTATCACATTGGGATAAACTCAGGTGTAATCAAAAGGGGCCTCATTATCAGTATCAAAAGACATTTTTATTACTTAGGAAATGCCAAGGGTTTTAGGAGCTCTGTGTCAGGATCACAGAAAGGGCAGTTGGAACCATAGTAACCAGGGAGGGCAGCATGATCTTAATTACAAGAGATAATTCTAGACTCTCATTGCCCCAGAGAGGACATCAGACTAATCTGCATAACAAATCTTACCCATTATACTTTATCTCCATTAGTTTCCTCCCTTATTTACCTTCCCACAGTTTGCTGCCCTTTGAGGCCTAAAAGCTTTTTCTTTGTTCTGTCATTTCTCCCAAAGTTCTAACCATTCCTTTGAGTCCCTCAAGACTGAGTCCTCTTATGTGTATGCATGATGCATGCATGAATAAACTTCGGTTTGTTTTTCCTTGTTAATTTGTCTTTTGTCAGTCTAATGTGTAAGGGCCCCAGGTAGGAACCCGGAATATAGAGGAAAAAAAAATCCCCTCTCCTACGGCATGGATCCATGATTGTGGGTATAATACAGAATAGTTTCTTTGCCCTAGAAATCCTCTATGATCTGTGTATTCATTATTCACCTATTTTTCAATACCATATTTTAGGCTACATGATGATCAAGCACAGCAGAACACATTTGGACCTCTAATGTTTCATAAATGGAGGAAGAACAGTTTTCAGGGGGGCCCAATAAACATTTGGCCAGTTCCCCAGGGATGACATACCCTACCTCGAAAAACCCTAGTGGGGATCTAAAGATCCTTTTGGTAAGAGTTGTCTCCCCAGGTATGCAGAAATCCCAAGATGACCTGACATGACTTTAGGGCACAAGCTTATTATACGAGGTGCAATCGTTGCTAAAAAGCTAAAAAAAAAAGAGGTTCAGCCAAAGCAGAACTCATTCTGAGGAAAGATGCTCCTCTTCACAGGGCACAGGCTGGTCCTCTCTAAAGCAGAGAGGGAGTCATTGGCAGACAGCAGAGCCCAGGATCCGGCTCATTTCCATTCTTTGTATCATGGTCCCAGGATATCTGTATATCCTGGGTCACTTCTCTGCAGCATCGTGGTAGGACCACACATTATTAACAATAGAAGACAGCATCTGGAGTTAGAAATTTAATCAAATCCATGGCATTCCCAATTAGGATTACAAGGTGTTTTATTTCTTTCTTTAATGGTATTTCAAAAGGGCACACAAAGTTTTGCTTTACCCTCAGAGAACAAATTTTATAGGAATCTATGCCGCTAATATTCCATCAGATTAGAAATCCTCCTTGAAACAGCCTGTCTGTAAGACTCAGCCCTCTCAGGCCAATGCGTAATGATTTAGTTTTTCTTTTGGCAGCAGCCAAAGTCATGCTGAAGAACATAACTCAAAGACTCGGGAATTGTCTAGAGATCTTAAAAGTTCATAAAACAAAAAGATAACATACGAGACCTTTGCAGAAAGTGCTCAGATGGCTTTGAAATACCAAATCAATTCCTATTTTAAATAGTAAAATAAAAGGTGCACTCAATATTTAAAGAAGCTCAGAGATAACGAGAACAATTTGTTGATGTTTATTTTTCTAGAAGAGTCCTCTGAGGTGGTAACTGGTATTCAAAGGGAAAAAAATAAAGGTGTATAAATAACATATACTGATGTATGTTGTTGGGTTACTTTCTAATGGAATAGGGTGGGTAAGAATGATTCCTTCTCAGAGGAAGGGAACTCCTTCTCCCCACTTTTCTGTAACACCTGGTGGTGTCTAGTTGCATTGGGAGAGGCTTTAAGCACCCAGCTAGGTTGCTTTGGCCCTGAGTTCACTCATCCCATCAGGGAATGGCTATATAGAACAAAAGCTCTGAGCACCATATTGTCTAAGAGGATTTAGGCAGAAATCTCTGGATAAAGTCTGTGCTTCTAAGAAGAAATGTAACTTCAAAGCTGCTTTGCAGCTGGAAAGCCCCTAACTCATTAACAAAAAGAAGCAGGAGGGGGAGACGTGTATAAATGTCAGAAGAACTAAAAGGAAATCTCCTGGGTGCAATGCTTGCTGTTGGTTGGTTTTCTCAGTACACCAGTACATTAACAGAGGCCCAATCTTTTAAACCATTTTCAATTTTAGTTTTAGTGTTGAAAATGCGTGGCTTTGGGATAGTGGGGTGATGTTTTTGATAGTGATTCTGATTTTAGTTAATAACTGGCATACAGCCTTTTATTAACCACATGCACACCTATTAATTCCCACACTTTATGGCTCAATCTGGAATTATATGTTAATTTATCCCATTGATTTACGCCTCAGTATGAAATTATTCATTTCCCACTGAAAAACAGGAGTGCCACTTCTACACTATAATTGGGATAATGGAACCCCACTTTGTATCTCTTTGAACAATATGCTGCTATATAGCTTAGCCCCAATGTTATAGAATGTGACATAGAAGTAAAACTTAAACTCCTGTGTTATAGGCTGAACATATCCCTCTAAAATTGATATGTTACTATAAGCCCAAAGTGACTGCTTGAAGACGGGACCTTAAGAAAGTAACTAAGATTAAATGAGGTCATAAGGGTGGGCCCCTAATCCAATAGGACTAGTGGCCTTATAAGAAGAGATAGCAGGAATGTATATTAGCAGAGCAAAGACCACGTGAGGACATAGTGAAGTGACTCTCAGGAAGCAGGGAAGAAAGATCTCACAAGAAACCAACCCTGCCAGCACTTTGAGCTTAGACTTCTAGCATCCAGAACTGTGAGAAATGAATTTCTGTTGTGTAAACCACCCAGTTCATGCTCTTTTGTGATAGCAGCTTTAGCAAACTAATACCTCCTATATCTAAGGAGAAGAGTTGTCGGAGAATAGTCCTTTTATGTTTTGGAGCAGTGGAAGAACCATCTTTTGGCCCAAACCCTAACTAGGAAGAATTTCTTTCTAGCAATGGGGCAGAATTCAGTTTCTCTTATCTTTTCTTCAAATGCAGAAATGAAAGGGGGCACAAAGCGACGTACGAGAAAAGAAATTCTCTTGACCAGATTTTGACCAGCACAGAGATAATTCAAGGCTTCCAACTTTCCAACAGGTACTCATAAGGAACTAATAGAAAGCTTACTGCTTTTTGGAAGTCACTTATCAATTGTTACAGATAAATATATTTAAGCTAGTTGTGTATTAAGACAAACCTGGTTCTTATTATACAATATGGGTTTGGTCCTTATTAAAAATGCTTTTTTATTACATTTACTAAATTATTAGTTAAAAAATTATACAATGTGGGACGCCTGGGTGGCTCAGTTGGTTGAGCGCCTGCCTTCGGCTCAGGTCATGATCCCAGCGTCTTGGGATCGAGTCCCGCATCGGGCTCCTTGCTCAGCAGCGAGCCTGCTCCTCTCTCTGCTTCTGCTTGCCTCTCTGCCTGCTTGTGTTCTCTCTCTGTTAAAATAAATAAAAATAAAATCTTTAAAAAAAAAATTATACAATGTAATTTTAGGTTAGAAAAGAGGATTAGGTGGATATTACCAAATTACTGAATTTAGTATAAGGACATCTAAATTCACAATAGAAAAAAAATTAAAAGATTCTCAACCTCACTAGAAGTCAAAGAACTGCAAGTTTAATCTACTAGCACATGTAATATTTTACCTACCAAATTAACAATGAGAAGAAGACCCAATTTTGTATTGGATATTGAAAAAACAGGAATTTACATACACATTTTATGGGCGTATAATTTGAAGAGTAACTTATTGATAAGTACTCAACGTATTAAAAATATTTGGCTTGTAGTTTTATGTAGGAAAACTGACACTAAAGAAATGATGATCTAAATTATCCGCCTAGGATTCTCATGGTTACATTTTCTTTCAGGATTCAAGTTCCATCCCCATCCCATGTTCAGCAGGAGCAATCCTTTTCCAACATTGCTGAGGATTCTCTGAGGCCGTTTCTTCTAGTCACTCCTATTTCCTGCCTCTGTGGCATTTTCAGGTACAGCCCCACCATGGTCTTCCCCTGCTTGTTTTTCCAGTTTCCTTATTGGGTGAGGCTCTTTGTCCTTCTCTCCCCCTAATGTCACACAGCCATTGACTGTATGGTAGATTTTCACTGAAGATTGTAGGTGATAGAGGGGAGTCACAACACAGTACAATATAGGTGACAGTGTAAATTACAAGTGACTCGTTGTCCTAGTCCATTGGCTGTCCCTGTTATGAGGAAATGCTCATTGGCCTTGCTTCCTTCCCATGCAATCTGGAACCTGGGATATCATGACTTTTTTTTTTATGACTTTTTTTTTAAAGATTTTATTTATTTATTTGACAGAGAGAAATCACAAGTAGACAGAGAGGAGGCAGGCAGAGAGAGAGGGGGAAGCAGGCTCCCTGATGAGCAGAGACCCTGATGCGGGGCTCGATCCCAGGACCCTGAGATCATGACCTGAGCCGAAGGCAGAGGTTTAACCCACTGAGCCACCCAGGTGCCCCTTTTTATGACTTTTAATTTAATTTAATTTTTTAAAAATTTTTATTTTTTTATTTGAGAGAGAGAGGGAGAGCATGAGCAAGGGGGAGGGGCTGACTGAGAAGCAGACGGAGAACAGGGAACCTGACCTAGGACTCCATCCCAGGGCCCCCGGGGACTAGGACCTGAGCTGAAGGCGGATGCTTAACTGACTAAGCCACCCCGGTGCCCCTATCATGACTTTTTTAGACCAGAACACACCTGTTTCCTCTCTAGCTGAAAGCCACTAATTCTCCCCCAAGTCACCTTTCTCTAGGTGGAGCAACGACCCTCCCTCGATCAATGCTAGACACCGGGCTAAACTTCACAGTTTGAAGATATATTGAAGTGTTTTCTAAAGTAAATGTCCTACCTCCTCTGAGTCCCCACGTTTAACTTAAAAAAACAAATGAAGAAACACACACACACCTCCAGACATGTAGATAGGCAAACATACATACATACATAGGGCTAATCTTAGTGGAGAAAGTTCAAAATCAGAAAGGGAAGAGGAAGTAGGAAGTCAAAACAATAACAATGAACTGAATTTAAAAATGGAAAGACTTGCATAACAAAGATGGTGGAAATCTTGATGTCTCATTTACTCATTCGTGTGAAATTGCACGTGCCTGTGCATAAAAAGGTATGTGATCAGCAACCTGGGCACAGTGGTTACCTCAGGGATGAGATTCTGTGATTTTTAAGAAAATCGATTATCTTCTAACTTTATGCGTTGTGCTAGTTATTTACAAGTGTCCTGTATTATTTATATAATCAGAAAAACCTAGCAATGGTATTTTACTGGGGGAAATTCGTAGTTTTTTATGAATCAAATCATACTCAGGCAGGTCTAATCTCTCTTTCCTGATACAGGTGATTACCAGGCTGACTGAGTAGCATCAATATGTATTTTCTCTCTCCAGAGCAAGGTTTGTATGGACTTGTATGTGGTCTCTGTGTGTTTTTCTTCCAGTTGCTCTGCGGTAGGATGGGACATAAATATGCATATGTTTGGTGGTGTTATTATGTATAAGAAGGAAGCCCCAGCTCTTACAGACTAACGATACAAAAGCTGCCTTCAGTCTGGTAGGCGTTAGAATTGCACGGTACCCCACGGTAGATGGGCTCCTGCAAACAGCTATATACACATCCAAGCTATGTTATGCAGATGCGCGTGAAACACCTGCACCCTTCTGAATACGTTTTCCAGAAGGAAATCTAAACAGGTTGGAAATAGCAAACAGAGTGTGCGCAGGGCAAGGCTGGGCATAGACGTCACGGGAAGCCAAGCTTGTGGGTGAGGCGGTAATGCCGACATGAAGTGGGAGCCAAGGTGATGGGGTGCAGCCTTTGGGAGGTGACAGTAACGACGGGATCCATGGCAGGTGTCATGGTCAACATCAGCTTCAGCCCAGGTGGTACCTCTCTCACTTCACATCATCTGGTTGGAGCAGATTCTATAGACTAACTTAGTTGCGATTTTAGGACTGTTCTTTCCATCGTATGGAAAATCAGTAAAGGGTACAGGTCAGGACCGTGGTTCATTTTTGCCTGCTGACTCGTGCTTTTTACAAGTCTCTTTTACCTCAGAGGGGGATAGACTTCAAAATTTATGGTAGAAAAACTGAATCAGATGCTATAGTCAAACTCAGGAGGAACTAGAGAAAGAGCATTTCCAAATTACTCAATTGTGATTGATTTTGTTACATCAAGAAATAAAGAGTATTCGAAACGGGTAAATCTTATAACCTATCTCTCTTCTAACCAAAGAATCAGGAATTTAGAGGGGAATAAAAAACAAATTTACAATAAGCGTGTAAACCCTCACTTACATGGGAAGCAATTTTGATTTATTGTAAAGGGTTTGGATATACTTCACATGCTGTGGCATTGGTTGGCTGGATTAGTTTTGTGTTGCTGCAGATAGATCACCACAAAACGAGTGGCGTAAAACAACACGTATTTATTATCTTACAGTTTTGGGGGCCAGAAGTCTGGCATGGAGTTCGCTGGGCTAAAATCAAGGTGTTGGCAGGGTTGCATTCCTGGAGGCTCTAGAGGAAAATCAGTTGCCTTCCCTTTGCCAGCTGCTAGAAGCTGCCCACATTCCTTGGCTCAGGGACCCCTTCCTCCATCTTCAAGGTTTTATCTCTTTCATCCCTCTTCTGTAGAGATCACAACCCTCTGATCACAACCAGGCAAGATTCATCATTTTTAAGGACCCATGTGATTACACTGGGCCCATCCAGATAATCCAATTCATCTCCTCATCTCAAGGTCCTTAATTTATAGCTGAAATTCCTTTTGCCATGTAAGGTAATATGTGCATAGACGCCAGAGATTAGGTCATAAGCATCTTTGGGGGCTCTATTCTGCCCACCACACAGACCCTGAAGGGTGTGGTGTGACAGTACAGAATAACAACGCTGAAATGTTTGCACAGACATTTTTGATTCTGCTGACATTTCATTTCTAGTACCATTGCCTGTGTATCCTAAAAATAGGACCTCTGGTAAGTGGTACGCTAACTCTTATTTTACGATGTCAAAGCAACAAGAGTTAACCTTGAACAACAACCACTTACGACATAATGGTACTCACAGTCTTATCGCGGACCATCCTGCTTCACTCAGATGGTGTTAGTAAATGTGGTTATTTAAGTATAGAGCAATAATTTGTCCAAGATTTAAAGCAGTTAGAAAACATTAATTTGTGAGGATCAAGTAATGGGAAATAAGTTGCGATAGGAAAAATTCCACTGAAATCTGGAATGTAAGGATAGGAGACTCATTCCTTTCCCATTTGCAGAGTGGCTTTTTATTACAGACTCGTCTGTAAGGCTAATGAATTGTCTCCTTAAACACTGTGTACTTAGTTTTATGGCTTAAAAAATTAGTATTATTAAAACATGTTAAGTCAGAGAGGCTTTTTGAATTCCATTGCATTTGGCTAGTGAAAGTAAATTGCATAATTATTACTTTGCTGGCTTCAAATGCTGGTTCTGATACTCAAGTTCATTGCTTCAGAGTAGTAAATAAAAAAGAGAGAGCCAGGGACACCTGCGTGGCTCGGTTGGTTGGGCGGCTGCCTTCGGCTCGGGTCGTGGTCCCGGAGTCCTGGGATCGAGTCCCGCGTTGGGCTCCTTGCTCGGCGGGGAGCCGCCTTCTCCCTCTGCCTCTGTCTGCTGCTCTGACTGCTTGTGCTCTCTCTCTCTCTGACAAATGAATAAATAAAATCTTAAAAAAAAAAAAAAAGAGAGAGCCAATAATCAGGATTACATGATATTTCTAAAGAAGGGATTCCTAAAGAATGAAGACTATGATACACATGTTTGAAAAATTTATGTTATAAATGTTTCTACTTGGTATTTTTTTTAAAGATTTTATTTATTTGACAGAGAGAGGGAGAGAGAGATCTCAAGTAGGCAGAGAGGCAGGCAGAGAGAGAGGGAGAAGCAGGCTCCCCGCTGAGCAGAGAGCCCGATGCAGGGCTCGATCCCAGGACCCTGAGATCATGACCTGAGCCTAAGGCAAAGGCTTTAACCCACTGAGCCACCCAGGCACCCCTCTACGTGGTATTTTTTTTTTTAAGATTTTAATTTATTTTTTATTTTTAAGTGATCTCTACACTCATTGTGAGGCTCAAACTTACAACCTCGAGTTTAAGAGTCACATGCTCTACCAACTGAATCAGTCAGGCATCCCTTTATTTGGTGTTTTTAAAAATAGTTAATTTCCGGGGCACCTGGGTGGCTCAGTGGGTTAAAAGCCTCTGCCTTCGGCTCAGGTCATGGTCACAGGGTCCTGGGATCGAGCCCCACATCGGGCTTTCCACTCAGCAGGGAGCCTGCTTCTCCCTCTCTCTGTTTGCCTCTCTGCCTACTTGTGATCTCTCTCTCTCTCTGTCAAATAAATAAATAATTTTTAAAAATAGTTAATTTCCCATTGATTTCTAACCAAGTGCAATGGATACTTTGGTTTCTTTCCTGGTATATATTTTTGCTTTTCTCTTTCCTAATATATCACCAGCTGTTCATGTTGCATGGGCATGCTATCTTTCATCCAACCCTTGACTCAAGGGATTGATTTAAGCAAATCTAGTATGATTCCCTTCCATTGGCCACAGGAATTGGCATAAGCATGGCCATATACACTGTAGAGTTTGTGTATGGTATTTTCTGCCAGGAACTTTAGTTTATGGCTTGGGTAATCTTTCTTTTGGATGGCATTGGGTGTGGATGCCAGTCTTGAAACTAAAAAAAAAAATCTGAGCATAAAACTAGCTGTTTTGTAAGGAGCAATTAGGTCACTTAATTAATTAGGTAATTATTTTATGACCGATCTGGTGCAGACACAGAGTATCAGTGTAGGAAGGTCTATGGAAGTGACAGATATTGATTTACACTCACAGGTCCTAGAAGAAGGAGGCAAGCACCCTCAGGGGGCCATAGAGAAGGTACCTAAAACCTCAAAGTGGGGTTTCTCCAGCTGAATGCAGAGAAAGAGAGCAGCTGTGGGTAGCAGCCTTTACTGGGAGCTAAGCGTGGTATGTCTTTGCGCATGCAGAAGTACACTTGTTGGTTAATTTGAATGTAACTGTGTCAACAAAGAAAGGGTGAATGGTCATGGAGGGAGAATGAGGATGCCATCATGAGGTGTATTGCTTGGTTGTAAATGTTGATGAAGGTGGGTGTGGGGTAGATTCAGGAAAACTGAGTAAAGGCCCAAAGAGAAGTGGTCAGGGAAGAGACATTGAGGCAACAGACATTTCATCCTTAAATGCCTCTAGCTAACCCAAAAGAGAAAGATACTGCTGAAAGAATTGCAGAGACGTGGCGGAGAAATCCAGTACACAGAGCTTGAGCCTTAATTACCACTGGAATTTTCAAGTTATGAAAGTTCCATGTTGTTTTCAAGACTTTGTATGTGGATATTCTGTTACTTTCAACCAAAACTATCTTAAAGGACGCGTCTAGCAAAATGTAAATACACTCTCCTTTCAACAGCTACAGATGCATCTAAACTGACTGCCCTTCTCAATCCTAGTGAGTATATAAAAATTTTATAAAAATTTTATTTTTACAAATAAAAATGCCAATGGCTTTAATATCCTCTCAGTTGTCATTAGGATCTTAAGAGCAACATTGGAAAATGTACCACATTTATAGATTATTTCTTAATTTAGGTAGACACACAGAATTGCATTAATCATGGTCTCTGGTTCATAATCAATCATCATTGCATAGCTTTCTTGTTGGTTTATGTAATTGGTTTATATATGGACACCCTCACCCACCTCAAAACGAAAACATAGCCCATATCCTTACATCAACCCAAGTGTCATTTCTTTATCTCCTCAGGAAGTATCCTCACAGCTGTGTTTGTTATTCCCTTCTTTTTTATATTTAGTTTGATTACCAAGCTTTGTGCGCCTTACAGCACATTATTTACCTTTGTTTGTTTTTGAGTTTTATTAAAAGGATCATGCTTTATGTAATCTCCTGGGACTCGTGCTTCTCAATCAGTGTAAATACTCCAATCATGAATCTTGTGGCAAGTAACTACTTTTTAATGTACACTGGTGCATAATATTCTTTTGGGTGAATACACAATTTCTTTGTATATTTTACTACTAATAGGCAATTTTGAAGTGTTTCCAGGATACTGATACTATAAACCCCTTTTCTGTAACTAATCTTGTGTATGTGTCCTGAAGCACTGTATCAAGGAATAGAATTGCAGTTGTAAGATAAGAGAAAAAATATAATGCTATACTACCACCCAAGGGACTAACAAATTTACACTTTCATCAGCAAATATGACATCCAAAACTTGAAATCTCTAGATTTCTTGATATTTTCTTATCAAACATGATTTCCAGTTTTAATCTTGGTATACATTTTCCAGATTATTAATAAAATCAAAGATCTTTTCATATTATCTGCCATATGAATTCCCACTTCTGGAAATACTTGCTCATGTTTTCTATCATTTTTTTAAGTATGTTGTTTACTTTAGAAAATGATCATCTTATTATGATTAGCACTTTTTAAGGTCTTATTTAAGAGATCTTTTCTTAATGTAAGATCATAAAATATTCACCTGTATTTTCTTCCAAAATTGTTAAAATTCATTTGACATTTATGTCCTTTATCATCTGGAAATAATTTCTGTTTATTGTAAGATATGGGGATGTTTTTATTTTTTTTCAATTTTTTTCATACAGATAGTAACCTTTCTGGGTTTTAACCCTGATACGAGGCTTCTATTTATGTGTCAGTGTTTTGGTTATGCATTATTTTCTTTATTTTATCTGCCAATTATTTTCCTTGCCAATTGTTGTCCAACACTACACCATTTTATTTTCTCCAGTTTTATTGAGATATTATTCACATATAACATTTGTAAGTTTAAGATATGCAAAGTGATGATTTGCTATACCATATTCATTATTACAATTGACCATTAGTCTGGGTATCTGAAGGAGGAGAGGAATTTCCCAGGTTAATGAGCACTGTGGTTATTTTGAGTACTTTTCTCTCCCATAAAACTCTCACAATGGGCTTGTCAAGTTCTCTTAATAATTCTGCTCAACTCTTGATTAAGATTACACTGCATCTATGTATCAGTTTGGAGAGAATTAATATCATCTAGGGAATGATATTTTTATCCATGAACATAGTCTATTTCTCCACTTATTCAGAAGAAATATGATTATAACTTTTCCTAGTTTCTAAAGTTATTTTTTCTCTTAAATTGTTTTAAAATGGTGATTCTCAATGTTAACCATATATAAAAATTACCTGAGAAGTTCAAAAAATAACGATGCTTGAGCCCTGCCTCACAAAAATTAAATTCCTATCTTTGGAGACAGGGCCCTGACATTGGTATTTTTAAAAGCTGCCCATGGTGATTCTCTTTTGCAGTCTGGAGAGAAAACTACTTTTAAAAAGTAATTCTAGTTAGTAAATTATCTGTTTGTATTCACTAACACCAGATGTTTTGTGTGATCTTAATTAAGTCTTATGTGGAACAGCTGAAAGATAAACTCCTACAGGGACAGAAGCTGCCACTGGTTAATGTGGTTGAGACAAGTAGCTTCTTGCTTTTCAAGCCTAAATCCATTCTCTTCATGCCAGTGACTCTGGGAAAAGTGAGTTAATTCCTCCATTACTTTCCAAAATTGTGGAGGAATTACTGTTGGGGGCATTTCAAAAGTGAAAGAAAGTTTGCATTATTTTAGTATAGTCTTCATCAAATATGAAAGCAAGGAACTAATTATAAAGGAAACTACTGATACATTTAGCTACAATTAAAACTAAGAGCAAGTTATTTTTTACATGAAGACACTTTATTTACATTGATAGGAAAAACGAAAATAAAAACAAAATAACAGTTTAATATATAAATGTCTCTTTCATATCAGTAAAAGGCTGATTAACAATCCAAAATGGGCAAAATATCTGAGTAGACAAAAGAACTACACATAACCAGTGATAAGTGGATAACCAGATTAGTCAATATCACCATATCAAAGACATGCATATAAGGTATGTTTCATCTATTATACTATTCTGTGCTAATAAGTGTGTATGTAACAGACAGCTTTTAAAAACAAATCATGAGATTATAAATTGATAATCTTCAAAACAATTTGTGCATAAACGTCTTGGAATTTTTTAAAAATGAAAAGTCTAAACATAAAGTAACAGGA
Organism: Nasua narica; assembly: GCA_028533885.1. Taxonomy (NCBI): domain Eukaryota; kingdom Metazoa; phylum Chordata; class Mammalia; order Carnivora; family Procyonidae; genus Nasua; species Nasua narica. The sequence continues at coordinate 159,970,658 of CM052810.1, read as the reverse complement.
CAGTACTTAAGTATTTTATGGCGTATCCATGCAGCGTTGTTCTCTTCCTTTCATTTTTTCAGCATTGGAATTGTCATCCTATCTTTGGAGAATATGCCCATGTGGTTTAAACAACAGAAATTTAATTTCTCAGCATTCTGGAGGGTAGAAATCTGACATAAAAGTAGAAATAGGATTGGTATCTTCTGAGGTATCTTTCCTTGTCTTGGAGATGGTCTTCTCCCTGTATCTTCACATTGCCTTTCATCTGTACCTGTTTGTGTCCAAATTTCCTTTCTTATAAAGATATCAGTCATATTGGATTAGGGCTCACTCTAACAATCTTGTTTTCATTTGTTTGCTTCCTTAAAGATCCTCTCTCCAAATACAGTCACATTATAATATAACTGGGAGTTAGGACTTCAACATATGAACTTTGGAGACACATGCCTGAACCCTTAACACTCATTTTCCCAGCTTCTCTTTCTGGTAGGATGTGAGCCTTTGACCTGGATTCAGCCAATCAGATTCATTCCTTCGGGAATGTGAATTAGGGCATAGTTATGCAGAGAAACATGGTCAGTAGAAGATTCTCTCTGGCAGAGGTAAAAGATGTTGCTGTAAGCAACATCTGGTTTCTTAGGTCAGTGGTGGCTATAGTGCTGGGTTGGAAGCTGTAGCATCTGGAATAAAGAGGGGGAAGCAGTTATGTCTTCACCAGACTTGTTCCTCCTCTTCCATTGTTCATGCCATTTTATGAACTTGCATCTTCAGCCTTCTTGGTAGTTTTATTAGATGCCCAATGTCCTTCCAATAAATTTTTCTCTCCTTAAGTCAGCCAGAGTTGGCTTCTATGACATAAAACCAAAAACACTGACCGATATAACCATTAAAATAAGATTTTTCTAAGAATTTTAATGGCAGTAGAAAAATATGTAAGATATACTACACAGTGAAAAAGAAGGTTATTATACTATGATCTCAATTTTATTTAAACACTGTATATGTGTATCCATAGACAATAATTGGAAGGAAATATGTGTGTGTTTATAGTGATTGTTTCTGCTTGTTAAGATTATAGTTGACTTGTGTTTTCCCCCCTAGACTTGATGAATTTTTCAAATATTCTATACACATTCTATACACATTACCTTTATTATCATACAACAATTAGAAAAGGGAAATTCAACACAGTATGGTCTTTTTGTAATTTTCCTCTGTCCCATGTGGTTGGCCTAAATGTATCTCTTTGTGCTTCCATGGAGATCTTCATGACAACTCTTACTACCACTCATGTTTCTAACATGTTCCTTAGCACTCTCTGAATTTGCTTTTGAGTACTTCCTCCCAGTTGTAAGTTTCTTTAAGAAAGTTACTAAACCTTACGTCCTTATATAACTAGTGCTAAGCATAGTGGCTGGCTTAGAGCAAATGCACAGCAAATGTTTGTTGAATGAAAGAATAAAGCTACTTTAATATAATTTGATAGTTTTCTTCAGTTGTTAAATTTTGTTTTTGTGATAAGTACAATTCTAATGTAGTATTCTTGAGCTTACCTGTTGTTTGATAATTTATCTAATGAAGGAAAAATTAATATTACTATTTTAGAGTTTCCCCCATTTATAAAGTAGGTGTATTTTTTTTAAATATTTTATTGATTTATTTGACTGAGAGAGAGGGGGAAGCAGGATCCCCGCTGAGCAGAGAGCCCGATGCAGGGCTTGATCCCAGGACCCTGAGATCATGACGTGAGCTGAAGGCAGAGGCTTTAACCCACTGAGCCACCCAAGCACCCCTAAAGTAGGTGTATTAACAATAGTTTTCTCCCTTAATGGTGAGTAGTGAATAAAGAGATGGAGGAAATAAACCTATTTAGTGAGTTGTCTAGTACCTAAAAGAAGTAATTAGTTATGTTAACTATTAATAACATAATCAAATCATTAAGTCAGATATAGAGCTAGGTGTATTTTATTTTATGTTCAGTTCTAATATAATAGTCTAGCTCAGTCTCAGGCCACTGATAGGTAATCAAATCCAAGTTTCAGGTATCACTCTGATAAAATACAATTAGGAACACTATTTCATGGGTGGTAATTTTATTCAAACTTAGCACATGATTCTATTCTAGCTCAAAACAATTTGTTCAAGCAAGTCAATCAGATTCTTGGTCTAGGATTCTTGGCTTGTGGTTTCTTGATGGCGGCAACACTCTGGCCATACTCATCATAGAGCCCATCTGCAATGAGATCTGGAGCTCATGCCTGAATGTAAATCAGTGCACTGTCTTCTCTATCAGAAAGTTTGACTATGAAAAAGATTGTCAGCTGTATTTAACTGTACCTTTAATAACTTCCCCCCACCCCCATCCCCGACAAGAAATGTAGAGGACTACAAATTCCCCGAGCTGAAGGTTCCACTGATTCTGAAATTTTCCAAGTGCATTTATTTTGTTTGCTAAAGCAACCAAAATAACTAATAAGGTAGGACTATAAAAACGTGATACTGGAGTCTAAGAGTATGGACTTCGAACTCATGGTCATAGAGGTTATTGTCAGAGCTGTAGCAGGAAGACATGAAAAAGAACACTGAGGAAGACAGTTTACTATAAGAAGAAATACCTTGATGCAAGAACCAGTTTATTTGAGGGGCTGGGATTGGAAGAGGGATAATCAGAGGGGATCAGGAAGGGATATCAGAGAGTGGGGGAAGAGCCAGAAGTACATGTCATAAAATTCTTAGGAGGAAAATATTTGGCAGAAAAGATATTAGCCTGCTATGTCAGTTGGATAGGCTGTGCATGGTTACAAATAAACTCAAGTCTTTTAGTGACTTAACCTAATAGAAGTTTATTCTTGCTCACATAACAGTACAAGATGGATGGCCCTGGTTCCTGGGTGATTCAGGGAAAAAGGTTCCTTGCCTCTCATGGCACCAGACTTCATAAGATCTTGCTATTATTGACTGAGAAAAAAGGAGAGAGAGATTACTTGGAAAAGTACTTGATTTGGAAGTGGCTTATGTCCTCCTGCTTATATTCCATCGGTAAGAACTAGCCAGATCTAAATGTAAATGCAAGAGTCAGGTGGCCTCTTCCTAGAAATAAATCTGTACTACAAGAGGAGTCGATGCATTCTGGAAGACAGGTGGCTTCTCTCCCTCAGGGTTTGATGTCCCAGCAAAGCTAAGAAAATGAAGCCTGAGGAATATCGTGGCTGCGTTTGGTGATTTCAATTATTTGGTGATATACAGTAAGATGAGAGGGACTGAAGCCATCTTTCATTTATCAAAAGAAAAAAGATATTTGAAGAGGTGCAGTTAGTAGAGATAGGTTTCTTTTTCAAATAGCCAGCCAGTGCCTGGCCAGTAAGAGAAAAAATTAACAGACTGAAAAGGTGGTAGGACAGAAGGAAACATTTTATTTTTACAATTACATTGATCTGAGTGTGTACATAAGTAGAAAGAAATGGAAATGAGACAAAGACAGCAAGAGACGAGAACACAGGTGCAGGGATTAGCAATGGGCGGGAAGAGGATGAGTTTTCCAGAGGGACTAGAGATTAAAAGCAAGGATGGACGTAAGTAGTGCATCAGCGGAGAAAACAGTTCACTGTGTCTATCAGTTTCCACAGTGCACCATGCAGAAAAGCAGGAAGAAAGGCCGTTTGCTTAGATTGAGGGATGAGGATATAGGGTCAAGTTTCAGGGGACTATAACAACTCTGGAATCTCCAACATAAACCTAGGGAGAAATGTCAGGAGAAAAATAAAAGAATAGCTAAGTAGAAGAGAGCGCGAAGCTGGGGTTAGAGAGTTAGAGACATCCCAATCAAACAATAAAGCTCTTGGTCCTAGTCTCCTTTTCTTACAAGTAATTTTCCATTCTTGTTTTTGTTATTGTCATCATTGTTGTTGTTGTTTTGAAAGTGATTTATTTTAAACATCAGTTAAGCTAGGCACAACTTTTATGATCAAACCAGTAAACTCTATGAATAGACTGGAGATCATAATTTCTCTTTTTAGTTCTTAGTACTGTGGATTGGCAAAGAAACACAGCACAGGGTCGCCTGGGTGGCTCAGTGGGTTAAAGCCTCTGTCTTCGACTCAGGTCATGATCTCAGGGTCTTGGGATCAAGCCTGGCATCAGGCTCTCTGCTCAGCAGGGAGCCTGCTTTCCCCTCTCTGCCTGCCTCTCTCTCTGTGCCTCTGTGATCTCTCTCTCTCTCTGTCAAATAAATAAATAAATTCTTTTTTTAAAAAAAGAAAGAAACACAGCAAAGTACATATGAAAAAAAGTCATGTAAAATTACTAAAATATATAAATTGAGGGTGTTATTTTTACTTATCATTTTATATTTCAAATGGCTTCTGAGTAATGATCCTTATAAATGTTTGTTCACAAATAGAGGTATGAATTCTGTGTGGGTGTTAATACCATTTAAAAACTGGAATTACTTAAGATGCATTATTGGTGCAGAGGGTGGTAGTTATTTTTTCCTTCTAATATGAGAATAAATACAAATAACATTCTTAGAGAAGAGTGAAGTAATTTTTACTCAGCTGAGTGGCAATATTTTCAATTTTATGACTTTTCTTAGCCTGCAGGTTGCTATTTTACAAAATGTCTTTAAGAATAATTTTTTTTCCTTCCATTCTTCCTAGGAAACACTAAACCTATCCATTATCAAAGACTCCTACCAGTTTAAACACAATTTTAAAACTGTAACTTTTTCTAGGCCAAGAAAAAGCCAGCAATCTCTACCCAGAAGGCATTTTATAACCCACCAAACTGACCTCAGCATGAGTCAAATTATAAAGGCAAAAAAAAAAAAAATCCCACATTTAGACTTTAGTTGAAATATTTCTAATTAGATATAGAAATAATTATTTATACACACATATACATGCATATGTACACACACAAACACACTCAAAAATATATCTTTGGCTATTTTTTTAGTCTTTTTAGCATTGTTTTCTCAGTCATATCAACATCAAGTAAAATTATGAGCTTAAAAAAGTAAAAAGCATATTTTAATATAAAGACCTATTTTAAACTAAAAACTCAAAACCACACACTATCTTAGAGTTACTTTTTTGAAAAATGGGAGTACATTGAAAACCTTTTAATATCCATACTCATCAATCTATATATTTATATAAAATAAATAAAATTGCATTTGCACTTGAGAAAAGGAATGTGAATGTAACTTAAAATTGAATTTGGTTCTCACTGGTTCTAGAATTCTAATATATGAGCATTGTCCCTGAAGAAAAAATTTTATGGAAATTTTTAAAAGTATTCATGGGCTAAGCTTCCATAAAAGTTCAGATTGTTTCCATAAAATAGAAACTGGGTTCATTCTATTACATCGAGTCAGAAATGACTGTATATGCTGTGTTTGCATGTGCGTGTGTGTATCACATATATGTCATATTATATATATATATTATATAGGTTAAATCACATATATTTCTCTATATATAGATACATATATAAGATTGTTAAAATGGGTTAAACTTCCATAAGCAATACATGATTCTAAAATACCACAATATAATGAAATCACAAGTTGGTTTATTACATTTTTTTCTCATACATCTGATTTTTCTAAAGCTACAGAAAAAAATTACCAAATGTTTATAGACAGATGGTTTAAACTTAATCAGATTAAGTATCAACATGGAAATCAATTCAAGGTCTGAAAATTCCAAGAATGCTTTAAAAAAACCTATAACAAGGCAACTTCACAAGACAGAATTAGGCAGAGCACTCATATTTCATCTGCCGGATTTATTCTGCAATTGACTTGTTAAGTGTCCCTCAAATAGGCTGTCTTTGTAAATGGTTGCCAAAGTACGTTTCTGAATTTAGTATAAATGCATTGTTTGACAGTTGGGATTTGAAAAGTTTAACTAGTTTCTTTCTCTTTAGAAACTAGCTTCAGTATGAGATTGTCTAACTTTAAAAAGCACAATAAGCTCCAGATTGATAGTATTCATCTTTAACTTCAACTTTTGGAGAATACTGAATAACCACTATTTTGATGGATATTCATTGCTGTTATGTAAAGTTAATTTATTATTATTTTTCTGAATCTATCTTATTTATCTATCTATTTAATCTATTTCTCTATCCTTTCTTTTGACTTTGTTAAGCAGGATTTAACATAAAAGCATATTCATCTTGAAAAGATATGTGTCCTCTCAAATTGTTTGCAGCATTATTCATAACAGCCAAGATTTGGAAACGACCCAAATGTTGATCAACAAATGAATGGGTAAGAAAAAATGGTACAGCCATATACTGGAATATTACTCAGTCTTATAAAAGGAAGGAAATCCTACCATCTGTGAAAACATGGTTGGACCTAGAAGACCTCATGCCAAATGAAATAAGGAAATCACAGCAGAACAAATACTGCATGGTTCTATTTATATGAGGTATTTAAAATAGCCCAACTCATAGAAGCAGAGAAGAGAATGGTGTTGCCAGGGCATGAGGATTTGTTCAATGTGTGTAAAGTTGCTGTTATATTAGGTGAGTAAACTTTAGAGATCTGTTATAAAACACAGAGCCTATAGTTAATAGTGTGATATACACTTAAAAGCCTGTTAAGAAGATAGAACTCATGCTAAGTGTTCTTACCACAGAAATAAAACAAAGCCCAACAAACAAACAACAAAAGCAAGGAATCACACAAAATCTTTTGGAGGTGATGGATGTATTTAGAACTATGCTTGTGAGGATGATATCACAGGATATTCCCTTGTCCATGCTCATCAAGATATGTACATAAAATATGTTCAAATTTTTGTGTATGAAGTACACCTCAATAAAGTTAAAAAAAGAAATCTATTTGTGGTGGGAATAAGCTTAACTCTTGCTTAGTCTAATCATATCTTCACTTTTCAGTTGATGAAAGAAAGGACTGGTAAACATTCTTTATTCCAAAGCAAGTTTTTGGTCAAGTCCATCTTAGGGGCTGGATCACCTGATTTATAATATAAAGCTCCAAAATTAGGCAACATGTGGCCTTTCCAGATGTTTATTTAAAACTCTTCTGTAGCGCCAATTACTTTGTAGGTTGACCTATGGTCATTTATGTACTTTCTGCCCTCTGCTTCTCTGCCACCCCACACTCATAGATATTTCAGGACCTACTCAAAAACACTGGGGTCAAGACCTCAAAATACAAACCTATAAGCAGATTTTGATAGATGACCTTCAATGAATAAATGTTTTTATCTTCACAAAGAACAGCCTTGGTATAGTTAATGCCAACTTGCCCCTACCTTTCTACAAAAATGATGATCTAGAATCAGTTTTCCCCAGCTGAAATATATAGTTGAGTATAGTCACCAGGGTAATTCAAGTCCAAGTTCTGCTTTTGCCTTAATTTGCTAGATTGCACCCTCACCTAATGGGCCTTAATTAATTATACTATTGGAATATGACAAAAGAACTTGGCTTAGGGTTTTAGGGTTTTAGGAAAATGTTAAAGCTTCTTAGAACCACTAATATATCTCTGTCTCCCTACAGCTGTTGGCAGGTTTGTAAGGCTATTATGGTTGAATAGCAACTTATCCCGATGGTATAAACAGCATTTCTATTCTGAGCCCCTTCCTCCTACTAATGACCTATGACCTTTTGGAAGCCACTGGGCCACTATATATTTTCATGAGTCTACTTACACATCTTACTCCATTATTTTCATTATTATTTTAAATAAGAAATAGAATTTCTATTTTTACTTTATTCCTTTTTCCCTGAAGATGAAAGAGATGATTAAGAAATTTATAAAAGTTGAATAGTTCCCACTTCCTCCCACCTCCTACTTTATTGAAGAGTGTGGGGTGTCTGAGACTCTAAAATACCAAACTCAAGGGACTGTGCTCATGTTCCAGATCTTAGAACTAATCCATTCAGAGGGTTATAGTTTGTTCTTCATTTAAAAACTCGGGATACCAATCTGTCACATAATCAGTGGTGAACAATGAAGGCAGGAACATGAAAAAGACAGTTCTTGTCATAGGGATAATGTCACATCTACCTATTTAAACTTCCATACTACAGATTTTTTTTTCTTCCAAATATTTCAGGATGACAAGTAATTTCTATCTTGTAAAATGTAACTTACAGTTTAAGTATCAGCTTCTTGAAAGTTGTTTTGATCACCTCAATTTCAAAATAAGAATCTTGAAAGAGAAAATTGCAGAATAATACTTTTGCTGTAATGCCCAATTTACTCTAGCCATAAATCCTATTCAATCCAAACAAACAAGGTAAAAACAATTCCCTAGGTATATGGGTATGTCCAAATCAATTAATTAATAAGAAGAGAGTATCTATTAAACTCTGAGTATTGTTTTATGCAGATGTTAAAATTCTCCAAGGAGATTTTTAACATCTGCATATAAAATGGTGACTTATGGAACATGTCATTGAATGTAAGTATTGTTCACCTTATCTATTGTGGTGTTACAAACCACCTCAAAATTTAGTGGTTTTAAACAACAAACACCATTAATTTTGCCCATGAATTTATAATTTGAGCGGGGTTTGGCAGAGAACGCTGATCTTTGCTGCATTCAGTGTCAGGTAGAGTAGCTCGCCTGGGCTGGAGGACCAACTTCCAAGATGGCTACTGACAAGGCTGGCAAGCTCATACCGCCTGTTAGCTGGGAGTGCAGCAGGGGCTGAAGTTTAGGAGTCTCAGTTTTCTTCCATGTGTGCCTTTCCACGTTGTGTGGGTTTCCTCTCCCCATGGCGGCTGCATGCCAAGGGCAAGCATCGTGACAGAGAGAGCCAAGAAGAAGCTCTACAGTGTTTTATGACTTGGCTTAATCAAAGACTATCATGTCCACTCCATTTTATTCAGTAGAAGCAAGTCGCTAAGGTCAGTTTATACTCAACCCACATCCAAAGGGAAAAGAATTACGGTCAATGTTTTGAAGAAAGGAAGGTTAGAGAATTTGTGGGCATATTTTTGAAACCACTACAATATGAAATGAGGAATGCTAAAAATAAATTCTAGATAAATTCTGATGAGCTTGAAAGGTCAATTCTCCCTTGTGTTATAATTTTTAAATGCCATTTATTGAACTTCTAGCATATGCTTTGCATCCATTTTTAGTAATCCTTATACAAATTCTAAGTAAGTATTTTCCATTTTACAGATGAAGAAATTCACAATCAGAGTAAGAAGGGATTTGCCCAAGGTCACACAGACAGTAAATGGTAAGACCAAGGATTTAAAAATGGATTCTTTCTGCTACCCCATGCTAATGTTCTAAGGAGGGGGTGAGATTTGACCCCGAATTTGGCAGCTGGAATGAGATTTAAGTGTCCAGAAAAGAATAGTGATGTCCTCTGTCTGCAAAGTGATGTGATAAAAGATACAGGAATGCCCCAGATAATTTTCACGAGAATCATTTGGCTGTATCAGTGTATTCACGTGTACTGCCTTGGTGACCATGCCTGAGACAGGTGTAGAATGAAGACAGTGTATTGATCCTTGCTTTCAGGGAGGTCTGGGCAAAGGATATGACAAAAGCTTTTCAAGTGGTTCTAGTGTATTCTCAGGGGCTTCAGGGCCAGTGAAGTGGGGGCTGGGTTGTGGAGGAATTGGCAGGCTAGAGCCGAGTCAGGCGTCTTTGAATAGACACTAAAACTTACTAGTAAGATGTCAGCTAAGTCAATATATACATTACAATTTCCAGAATTATTACCCACTTGGAATTCGGTGCTACCTTTCTTCCATAAAGAACATCTGGTACTCAGTGTGGGTATGGGCAGTCAGGCATATAAAACATTTTTCTATGTTCTTCTTTAAGAAGTTGTGGGATACTACTGTCTTAAATTTTACATTGGTCCATTTTGAGTTGTGAAATGAACAGTTTCATTCTTTTACTCAAGAAAAAAGTTCTATACACTTTTGTTTAAAAAATACATTTACAGCACCTATTATGAACCAGACACAATGGCACATGCTTTACAAATATTAAAACACACACATGCACACACACACCCATCCACTATAGTTACTATTCCTATAATACTTACGATTCTTGTAATACAACCATAAAGGCTCACCACTATTGTGCCTTTTTTTTTTTTTTTTGAGTGAGGAATAGGAAAAAGAAAAGTTGATTTGGGTCCACCTCACAAGCAGTTGTTGTATAAGAGAAAGGACCTTCGAATGTTAAAAATTGCCACTGTCTTGAGAAACCATTCACTTCTCTAAGTCTTGTTTTCTTTTGTCTAAAGTTGCCTTGAGAATTAGATGAGCTGCATTTGGGGCACCTGGGTGGCTCAGTCAGTTGAGCATCTGACTCTTGATTTCGGCTTAGGTCATGATCCCAGTGTCCTGGAATCGAGCCCTGCATGGGGCTCCACACTCAGCGAGGAGTCTGCTTGAGGATTCCCTCCCCTCTAGCCCACTCACAGATGCTTTCTCTCTCCAAAATAATTAGATAAATATTTTTTAAAAAGAATTAGATGAAATAATCTATGGGGAAATGCATGAAAAAGTATTCCATGAAGTAAAGAATTATCAAAATATTGAGTAATACTTTGCTAATGAGGATGAATGATGGGATGTGTCCCTAGGCCACACAGGGCAGCTTTGGACGAGGGCCTTTGGTCTGTAATCATGCAAAGCATCTTTCAATTCACATTTCTCTTTTAACCAACATCTCCTCCTAGATTGGCTCTAGAGTTACTTCTATTATTGGCTCAATGATAATTAGAAAACAAATGTGTATTACAAATAATAAAATGAACTTTTTTGTAAGATAAAGGTAAGTATGCATAGCTATCTTAGACTTCACTACAACTCTATCATTGACCCTTCCAGTTTTCCAATTCTTTTTGCTAATAAAACATTTTTTTCCTTTTGTACACAATATTGATTTTTTTTAAAAAAATTGTTACCTTTACAAAATACTTACTTTTTAAAAACTGTGACCTTTATTTATCACAGATCTACCTATACTGTTGCACTCTAATGAAGAGTAGAGGGCAAACTCATTTGCTAAGAGCAAATATATGTAACTTTCCGTGAAACTTCAAACAGGACAAAAGGATATATATATATATATATATATATATGCTGTGTATATATGCATATATACACAGGACAAGTGAAATACACACACACATTCTGTGTTACATACTATGTGTTAAATATATGTAAAATATTCAAAAATACATATTCAATTAAATACATAAGTTTCCTCTTCACATATATGACGTACATGTATTTAATTTATGTGTAGTTTATATATTTAACATTCAAATTTGTATTTGATTTAACATGTATTTAATTTGCCTCACGAATTCATTGCCACCTCTATATAATTTCCACTTCAGACTACAAATATTATAGTGACAAAATAATGCAATTCCATCTGAAGGGGAGGAAAAAACCTGAACAGTATGCTAAATTTTAGCCTTTCAGATATTTTAAAATATCTCTAGTACTTCACACTTAAATATTTTGTAAAAGCAGAATTATCTGTCAGACATTCCATGATGTACATATTTTTTCTTTATAGAAGCTTTTAAGTTTCCATAAAAAGTCACACTTGCTTAAAATAGAAAATGAGTAGTTAAATCATCATAAATCTAGCCATAATGTAGACTTTGCTCTTTATTTCTAAAAAGAAGTTATGGCTAGAAATAATGATGTTTTGGTTGTAACAGTAACATATAATAATAGCAATGTAACAGTGATAGTAATCATAATCACTGTAGTAAGGATAGAAACCATCTTTAGAATATCAACCATCTATTTTTGGTGGGCCTTTTACAAATATGCAATTTACAAATATGCTTACAATAATACACAGGACAAGTGAAATTTGTTCCCACAGACAGACAAAGAGACTCTGGTTCAGAGAGGTTAAATGACTTGCCCCAGAAATGGTAAAACCAGAACTCAAATTTATGCTTTTTTCCCCATTAAATGGTGCTTATACTGGAAGATCCTAAAACACTGATTGGAAATTCATTGGCTATCATCTGATTACAGATTATTGTTGTCAACCTGGGCATTTTGTCAGATTTGCCAATTCTTTTCTTTATTAAAAAAAGAAACCCTTAAAATTTATTTATTTGTTTGAGTAATCTCTTCACCCAACATGGGGTTTGAACTCACAACCCTGAGATCAAGAGTCGTGTCATTTTTCGACTGAGCCAGCAAGGCACCTCTTCAATTCTTTTAATAATTCTTTTTACTTTGGGTAGTTTACACTATTTAAATGCTTTAAAATTGCAAGATGCATTCACATGTTTTTTTTTCTCATTTCCTTCAACATTTTTAGTCTCATTTTACAAACTGGACACTAGTTTATATTCTAACTAGATAGTAGTTTCTTATATGGTGATCATATCTACAGAGCTAAACTACTTTCTGCCATGCATACACAAAGAGCTCAATAAATAGTTGAGTAAATGAGTGCCCTTTAAAGAGGCATGTGTCCATGTTGGCAGTAGCAGTAACAAAGTACTCACACCAAACAAATAAGACCTTTATCCCAAAACTGAGGAGAAGCACCCCCAAAGTCAGAGAAAGAAGAAAACCCACAGACCCCAGTATCTAGAGGCCTTGGTCTACTTCATGCATCAAAGACTTAAAGACCACTCACTGGATTCTTCTCCACGAGTATTTTTCTAGAACACTCTTGAACACATGCAGCCCTTCTGAGCACGATCCCAGATTGCAGAGTTTGTTCAGTCAAACCTGGAATTTTAAAGAAATAATAAAGGATAGTAACACAATTTTCCACATACTCTAAACTTGCACATACTCTAAACTTGCGACCATGAATATAGTGGCCTTTCCACAACTCCATCTGTCAACCAATTAAAAATAAAAAGTAAAAGTTAAAAAAAAAAAAAGGAAAAACACAATACACTACTTGAGGTTTCCTGACACAGTCAGACGCTTTTCTTCTCCTGTATACATAGCGGAAGAATTCTTAGCAAGCCATGGTTTCTGCAACCTTCCCCATTCTCCACAAAGCAAGAGATGTGCAGATATTTTAGGGGACCAGGTTCTAAAGAGGCATGTGGGAAATAGTCACTGGTTGTTTTTACGTTCATTTTTCATCATAGAACTTTGAGAAGAAATGACGCTTAAAATTGACATTTCCATAGAAATTTAGCATTTGCCCTATTCTTTTTCAGCAACATGATATGCATTCATGAAGTGCATCCACTGTACACTTGAGATTCAATGACATAAGCAAGAGTGACCAATATTGCTTGAGAGACTGTAGCATCCAGAGGAAACAAAGCTGATCTGTTATTCAGAAGTCTAGGAATATAATTACAGGTCTACAGTAACATTCTGGAATTATACCCATTGACTTCCCATGCAATTGATAACTTTCTTGGTCATCTCCATATGTAGCAATGCTAATGGCAGTTACTACTCAGGAAAGTTGGAAGAAAGAAACTACTCCAGGTGAACTGAATGGTGAATTGAATAGTCTATATTCTTTGAAGGAAAGGTGTTGATTTCATTTGAGATGTAACTGCATTTAAAAGGAGTATGAATAAGCTCTGAGAGGCATGTGGAACCTAGACTGGGTTCAAAATTAGGCCAATGAAAAATGTGGTCTTATTTTTACTGAAAGCCAAGGAATCATCTTCAACGTAAGTTTTAATGTCATAATGCTGACATGTAACTTACGCACATACAATTCCTCTTGGGGTGGAAGGTCCGGCAATTAATCCATTGCATCACCCATTCACCTATATGTGCCAGCTATTTGGGAGAACTTGAAAAAATGATGGAAAATACTTAATAATCTTTGACAGCACAATATTTGTACTTAGACTCTGGCTATTCCAGAATGATGCTTCCCTGTTAGAATGGCTAGTCAATCTCACCACATGATGGAAAACAGATGTAAGATTAGGATGCAAAGTAGTTTTCCAGACCCTTAGTCCCAGCATGCTGCACCGTCCAGCCCCAAAGTTAACCAGCCAAGTGCTGACACATGTCTTACAGCAAAATATCCCTCACAGCCACAGTTCAAAGGCCTCGCTACCCTCCAGGGCAATTAATACAGCATCACGTTCAATGGTGCTTGAACCAAATCCATCGAATCCTCAGGGGAGAAATAATGAAGCAATCGCAGAGCTCAGACAAGAGCAGCATGTAGTAGTGGCTAAGGTTTCAGTCCCTGAAAGTGTAGCTTTTCCTGAAAGCACGTGTAGGATTACAGATTTACTCAAAGGAAGCTATGCTCAGATTGTGTAATCTACTTGTAGCACAGTTCTCGTAAGATAGCACGAAAACTGAAGCATAGTTAGTTAATAAGAAAGAAAGGGAAGAAGACAGGAGAGAGAGAGAAAAAGAGAGAGGGAGAGAAGAAGGAGGAGGAGGAGGAGAATAAGGAAGAGGAGAAGAAGAAGAAGAAGAAGAAGAAGAAGAAGAAGAAGAAGACGACGACAACGAAGGAGAAGTTGGAGGAGGAGAAGGAGAAGAAGACGAGAAGGAAATGAGGGAGGGAAGGAAGGAAATTTATTTATAGATGTTCATTTGCCATGGTAGAGATTTTCACGTTTGACCTATTGGAGATAACCAGAAAACCCAAAATATTGTATTCCTTTAATAAAACTGGAAGTTACTGTTGGTGTGTACTACCAGGAGACCTGAAAGAGCTCCTTTCTGAGACATGAAGTAAACATGGTTCAATTCCATCCAGGATTATGTTTTTCTCAGTTGTCCTGAGCATTCCTTAAAGATATTGGATCAAGAAATGGTGGCAGACAAATTGTATTGGTTAAATTTTTAAATAAAATCTAAAATGAGACAAGGTATTTTGCAATCCCTTATATGTAAATTAAAAATAAATATTTTCACTTTTGGCTGGACCTGGAAACACCCACCATGACCAGCAACTTCTAAAGCTTCCTGGAACCCTGGTTAATGAGTCAAGCACTTTCAGATGCCGTGTTAGCTCTTGCAGGCCACTGTGGCACCACTTAGCATTTTGTAAGAAGCAATGGTACAGTGGTTAGAAAGAACAATGCAATATTCCCGGGTGCTTCTCTTTTACAGAAGCTGAAAAAAATAAGATTTATTCAACTTTCAATTATCCACATGCAGGTTGCACTCTTTGTGGCCCTTGGGAGCTTTTCATTTACTGTGCCCAGCGACTGGGTCAGGAAGATGGTGTTACCATCCCATGGATGATACCCAAGCTACAGATTAGCAGAATATATTTGCAGTCCTTGCCATTCTTCCCCTCTCTAAAATGTATGCAAGAAATAAATTGTTCACTAAAGAAAGCATAGCTAAACAAAAAATTCCAGTCACTTAAGGGTAACCATGTTAAATCATGACAGAAGTCATTCTATATTTTATTTTCTGCAGATATATATATACACACACACATATATAAAGATAACCATAAAAATATAAAAAAATAGAAGAGTCATTCTATTTTATATTTTTATATTTTATATTTATTTTCTGGAGATACATATATTACATATATGTATATGTATATTCGTTTATATCTATATTTAAATATAATTTATATTTATTTTATATTTATATTTGAATGAGCAAAATCCCACATGTATTTATACAAAAATAGATATTTTGTTGGAAAGATTGAGAGTGTGGTCTCTGTAGCTGGACTGTCTTAAGTGTACAGGTCACATCTGTCACTTATTAGCTGTTTTATCTTTGCCAAGTCACTTCAGGTCTCTAGGCTTGGTTTCTCACTAATGAACCAGGGATGATTTCAGTGAGGTTGCAATGAGTTACTATATAGAAGGTGCAAGCAAGGACACGTGCCTTTCTTATAGTAAGCACTACGCAAGTATTACCTATTACTATTACCTAGCTTAAAATCCCCTTTTCACTTCACAGTGTATCGTGAACATCTTATCATACTGATAAATACACAATTATGTCTTCATTTTGAATGGCTATACAAAATGAATGCATTTTATGACTATCATAGTGTATTTTAACTAAATGGGATCTAGTTTTTTTTTTCTACTGTAGACCACATTATATCCCTGTAAATACCTCTTTGTATATTGACAAAGTGCCTTTGATAAATATCTAGTCATAGAATTAATGGATCAGATGACATTTTTCAAATTTTGGGTTTCTACTGCCAAACTGTTCTCTACAAAGCTTTCACTAATTTTATTTCCACCAGCAGTATATGAGAGTACATATTGCCCCACTTTCTTGCTGACATTAACTATCATCTTTGTTTGAAATCTTTATTATATATAGTAGTCAATAAAGATAATGAAACAAAGAGTAGATTTGAAAAAAAAAAAAAAACTTACCTAAGATTAGCATCTTTAAAATAGTTTTTTCCTCCTTGAAAACTGTGCCAGCAGTATGCGTAATAACTACGCTTTTGTATGTGAGCATGTGTTCACATGTTTGTATGTGTATGTATACACTCACAAGTATGTATGTACAAGTGTGTGTGTGTACGTAAATGCAATAGGTATGTTCAAATACTTATAAAGCTTCCTTTCTTTAAATGAATCCAATAAGATGATCTATCAGAGTTTGTAAAGCTTTTTAGAATTATTTTTGTTTCATGGAAAGTGCAAAAAACAGTGTTATGTAAAGATGCACATTCAGCAAATATGCTACTACCCAAGGAAAACTGGTTGATTTCACACAACTGGTTTTTCCTTCTCATTCCTTTTGCAAAACACCCTACCCATTTCATCTGGGTGCATATTATATAAACAATAAAGGAACAGATATCAGGGGTAGGGTGGAAGGATCTAACTAATATAAAATATTACATTGCAGTAATAAAGACTAAGCACTACCAAAAAAAAAAAGACTAAGCACTACCAAATATCACTTCTCTAAGTGGCAAGGTTTTTGTTGAGGGGGCCCAATTAACCACCAGATTCTTTTAAAAAGAACTCACTCCTTCTACCTCAGCAGTAACACATATTATTCTAGATCCTAAAGATCCATGATAGCAGGAATTATGCATGTTTTTTTAAAGTTTTTTTTTAATTTTAATTTATTTGACAGACAGATCACAAGTAGGCAGAGAGGCAGGCAAAGTGGGGGGAGCAGGCTCCCTGCCAATGCGGAGCTCGATCCCAGGACCCTGAGATCATAACCTGAGCCGAAGGCAGAGGCTTTAACCCACTGAGCCACCCAGGCGCCCGAAGGAATTATGTGTATTTTAGTCCTTATTGTATCATAGTTTCTTCAGAAACTAAGCAGTGATGAAAGGATTCAGTGACACCTTCTCTCTCCACCTCTGCTTATTTAGAAATGCCTTTTTCATGCACTGGCTGGTCATCAATTTAGATTCCAATCTGCCTCACCAATAAACCTGAATCATTACTCACAATGGGCCCACAGTAGATCATACAATGGGGCATGAGTTCTACTATTTAAGAGCACCACACAACCATTTTGCTGCATGGCCTTCACACTGAAAGGATTTCTGTTTTCTATCTGGCTTCTTCATTCTTTTTGGCCATGATAATTCTAAGTCTCCTCCCATTCTTTAAAGAAGAGGTATTGGGTCTATATGCAAAGACATGGGGAGCATTTCTTAATTGCTCTCCATTTTCCTAGGGAGTGATTGAAAGGGAACTAGGTAATTATTTGTGAGTAGTAGAGTTCCTAGATATTTTCTCTACCACATTCTGCTTGTTTTTTAACCTGTTTTTTTTTTTCAGCCTAATGTTTAACAACATGAGTCAAAACCAAACACAACAACAACAAAAAACCCATCTTAATAATAGTCTAAGATGTCAGGGAGAATGGGAACTCCTCAAAATATCATTGAACCAGTTGAATAATAGTATTGGCATTTTTGTAATTTTTGTGAAGAACACTTGACACATCCAAAGTGACTCTCAGAAGAGATCAGGAAGAGCGATATCCCCCGCAAAGTCCTTTGCTCAGTGGTGCTAACTGCTAGAGGTTGTGGAGAACAAATCTCACATGCAGAAACTGGTAACAATTCAAATGACACAGAGTGGGGGGGGGGGGCAGTGTCATACCTGCTCAGAAATGCTGAGCTGACCAGAGTGGAAGGAAAATGGGGTTTGTAGGGGTTCCTGGACGGTGCAATCGCTCAAGCAGTCATCTCTTGGCTCATGTCGTGATCTCAGGGTCATGAGAGGCAGGGTAATGTCCGGCTCAGCACGGAGTCGGCTTAGGATTCTTACTCCCTTTCTTTCTGCCTCTCCCCACCATGCTCTCTCTCTCTCTCTCTCTGTGTCTGTCTCGCCCTCTCTCTCTAAAATAAATAAATAATTCTTTAAAAAAAGAAAGAGAGAGAGAGCGAGAATGGGATTTGTATACAGAATAGTAGCCGATAAGGATGGGTCTCCATTGTTAAGCTAAGACTTGGATTTTAGTACATCCTTAGGTGAGAATCATGGAATTTTTTTGAGAAGGGAGTAAAAAGATAAAAAGCATTGTTTGGAAACCTGCTGCCTATTTGCTAAGCATGGTGCATGAGGCTAAGTAGGTTGATGGTTGTGTGTGGGGTATATGCATGCAAGCGAGCAAGAAACTGTTAGGACCCATAGAAACCACCCAGTTGTGAAGTCGTAAAGGGTTGCACACTGGGAAGGAGAAGGACCCGTGCAAGAGATACTGAAAGGCAGTGTGATCAGGACTGTGTGGTCATGAGGGATATAGCCTTTATCATGAAATGGCAGCCATCCGAGGCAATCTGCACTGAAACAAGCGCTTCTGACCTTGCATGCAGCATCAAAGTCACAGCCATATGGCTCTAGCACAACAGAACCAAATACATGTTGCTGGAGCCAAGGAAAATGGTGAGTTCTAGACGGGTCTACTTTATTTTTCTTCTTTGTTGGAAGTATTTCCTTATCTATAAGCAAAGAAATCTTTTTTTTTTTTAGGTTTTATTTATTGATTTCAGAAAGAGTGTGCATGAGCATGAGCAAGGGAGAAAGGCAGAAGGACAAGCAGGCTCCCCACTGAGAAGCTCAATCCCATGACCCCGGGATCATGATCTGAGCTGAAGGCAGATGCTTAACTGACTCAGCCACCGAGGTGCCCCAATAGTCAATGAAATCTATACAAGGAAGAAGATTGAACATTTCACAGGAAATGTGCCTTTCACACCTATATGTTCAGAATTGGCCTTCCCCTTCCTTTTCTCCTGCAATGTCAAAGGTGAGATGGTTTCTTTGACCTACCTGATGAGCCATCAGGGCAAAGGGAGGCTGGCGGAGCGGCATACATGTATGGGATTGAACTCACAGGAAGACTTAGGTTTGACCCAAAAAGAAAACCTTGCCTATGGAGCAACTTTTAGAAACTTCTTATCCCTAACCTGTCCATGAGATTTTTACCTTTTGCCTGGTACTTTTGTTCTGAATAAAACAAATGAACCCATAAAGACTATTGTGCTTTTATGAAAAGGAAGATTCTGAGAGTATGATTCATACAGACACGAATAGATTTGTGAGTGCTTTGGGCCTGAAGCCATGGGCAGTATTGTGGTAAGGGAGGAAAGGAGGGCCAGAGAAGGAGATTGCAGAATGAATCCCTAACTAATCTTATTGGGAAACATTTAGAATCTTATTTCTGTGGGAATTAAACTAAGGTTTCTGCAAGATTGTACTTTGTGTGTACGGGAAAATACAGTGAGCATCAAGGGCCTTAACACAGTTTGGGGAAAGACTACCTTAGTTTCTTGATTGTGGATCCCATGTCAAGTGAGTAAAGAAATTAAAAAAAAACCCACCTCACATTGTTCCATATGTATCTATTTAACATTTAAATCTGACAGTGTGTTTGCTCACTTCGCAACCAATTCTTCTAGGCTAGAGTGAAGGAGAGGGCTGAGGACTTTGTGACATCGAAACTTCCTCCTCTGTAGGAACACATGCCTCCAGGCCACACTGTCAGCCTGAATCTATTGCTTTTGTCAGATGTTTTATTAGATTCTCTAAGCTGTACAATCCTTAACAAGAATGGAATTCCAGAACCAGATTATGATAGCATTCAGATTGTATCTCAATTCTTTGGGCTCTTTCCTATAGTTCTAAGAGGGAGTTTTGCGCACTTCTGCCCAATAACTGGCAAAATGATTCATGAGGCATGTTTAATAGATTCGTGGACACCATATGTGATGTCGATGGCACTGGGAAGTTCCTGTCTGTGCTGGGGTCATAACCGCGTCATCCTGAGGGTCTGGGAGACCAACAATGTCTTAAGGACAATCTGTCACTTTTCATCTCCCGGAAAACAGCTTGTACAGACAACATTTATTGATCTTTGGTGATAGTCACTCTCATCAGCTGAATGCCATTTAGGTATCAGTTAACCTCTCAGTTCTGTAGTGGGGACATTCTTATTCTCATATCTAAGAGGACAGCCACTCAGGCTCACAGTTGTTAAATAGCAATTAGCACAAGGTCACACAGCTAAAAGGAGGTAAGACTATGTTCTTCCAGCCTATGAAATAGTGTAGAAATGGTGTCTATTCTAACTTCTCCAAGCTCTGTCAATCTAGTCCAAGAACTGGCATGTGGAAGTACTCTAATAGCTTTAGAGTGGAAGGATTCACTTCCACTACCATTCATTTATCTGGATAAATAACTACAGAGCTTGAGTGCATTCACCTAAATGATTCACAAAACCTGGCAAAAGGATAAATGTAAGTCCACGATCAAGTTTTCATTGGTTTTTAGCAACATAATTAAAAAAAATATATGAGCTTAAAGGCATGTCCTTGATTATGAAGTATTTTAGAAATGATAATGTTAATGGATAGTAGTTCTTAATATCAATGTCTTTAATGCCTATAATCAAAACTTGGCAACATTATATTGGGCCACACAATAAAAAAAAAAATTCCAGCTCTCCAAATCCCAAAGTCTGAGTTACCCTATGTAGCCTCCTGAGAAGATTTTGTCTCATTAATCTACAACAGGGACAAATCCAGGCATTGTTCCTACTTTACTCTTGACTTTGAGAATCCTAAGGAAATCCTGAGGAAGCACATCCTTCAATACAATCGTCCTTGAGAATCCACACCATCTAGTAGTCTCTATGAGCTGCACTTCATATGCTGAATCACTGCTTAAAGCAAAGTCATGCCCATCTAGGTAATGCCAGTCTCTTAAGCCTACACAATTTAGAATTACTTCTTGTAATGATATTATTTAAAATGAAGTAAAATAATTTTTTTAAAGTTAAGTTTACAAAAATGTTTTGTTCCAGTGGGTATTGATGTTTAAGGTTAATGTGTATCTCTATTAAGTAATTAACCCTCCAGAGGTTCTGTGTATACACACACAAACACACATATATTCTCTATTATATATAATGGAGAATCTATATATATATATATATGTGAGCATATATATATTATTCATATGTATAGAGATCAAGAATAAAATATTAAGAATAAATTATGCATTGATCAATTCTTATGAGTTGGTTAGATAAGAATAGCAGTTTTTGGGGGTGTCTGGCCGGTTTAGTTGTTTAAGCATCCGACTCTTGATTTCAGCTGAGGTCATGATCTCAGAATTGCAAGATTAACCCCTTTGTTGGGCTCTGGAGCCTGCTTAAGATTTTCTCTCCCTCTGCCCCATCCCCCACTGCTCGGACTCTCTTTCTCAAAAAAAAAAAAAAAAAAAAAAGACTATCATTCTCAGAACAGGAGTTGCATTAGGCTCTAAGATGAAAAAAAGGTAATCAAATAATATTATTATTTCCACTGTATAGTATGATATCAGTCTTCGTCAATTAGAGAAAGCAGCTGACTTTAGCTTCTAAAGTAGCTAAATCATTTTGAAAGAGAAGACAGGAGATAAGCCGGAAAGGGTTTTCCCCTAGAGAATTGTATACTTTTAAATACACAATTGATAAAGGGGAGCATTTTTATGTTTTCGTAATGAAAAAAATGTATGGGATAGTATAATGGATACCCCACTTATAAGTGTGGGAGAATATTTTATTTTTGTGAGTGTACATGCCGATGATTAGGCTGCCAAGTAAGGGAGGTTAGAGAATCCACAGCGGTAGAAAAAATAAGCTATTTTCATTCCTTCCTAAACCTCTGCCAAATTATGTTTAAGTAATCCTTTGCCATTTTACATGGCGTTGTCTTTTAAATCTGAAATAATTCTGCACTTGAAACAGCTTACAGTGTGACCACAGACTCATCTGCAGACAGAATACATCATAAACACTTTTGGGTTCTGAAAGTCTGCAAACATACAAGCCTCGGAATATTCTTGGGGTGGATTATGTCTGTGGTCATCTTCAGGGCCCCACCAACTGAACTTCCAGTGAGGGCTATTCAACTTAAATCTCAGCGCACGTTTCCAAGATTCATTTTTATGGTTTTCCTAAAGTTTTCTGTTGTTCTAATCATTGCGTTTGTGGTTTCATATTTGCCTTTTCTGTACTTTTAATAAGGCAATAGGACGGCTTCCTTAAGCAATAAGTGTTTTCAAGGCTGCTCTAAATATATTTTTCTAAAGGGCACCCAAAGGACACATCAAATTGATTTTCTACTCTATTACTTCCTTTCCTCTTTCTTGTCTGAGTCTCTAATAATTTGAAATAAAATGATAAAAGCACACCTAAAATACTACTGTAATATTTTAAATGTACTATATTGCATGTCTTTTTTTTTTTTAAGGCAGAATATATAGGGGATGGACTTTTAGAAAAAGAAGCCACAGTTAGTATATAGTTACCGTAGCATTCTAGAACAATCTTGAGCTCTCATTGGATTTTTGTTGGTTGATTCAACTTGGGTTAAAAAAAAAAAATCTGGAGTCTGGGCTGTTTAATTTGTAGTATCTAATTTTGTATACAACCGTACAATAAATAACACTTTTTGAATACAATTATATCTACCCCTATAGATAGGATGTAGGATATTGTGACCAAGAAACTATTGAGCGGCACCACAGGCGTTTTTGAAAAATCCTAATAGATAAAATGTCAGATTTGATTGCCTATGCATTACAGAAGTGTAGGTTGTCTGATAACTACTGTGGGCTCTGTTCTTCATTGCCTAGAGCTTTTTTTTTTTTTTTTTTTTTAATTCCAGGGATAGGAGGGATGAACAACGAACCTGTAATCCCCACCCCGCCCCTTATCCTGCCATTAAAAAAAAAATCCTCCCACTTTCTCCATGCCTCTAGCACATAGGCTGAGAGTTGATTGTAAGTTGTTTGGGAATTAATCATCTCCAGTCTCATGAAAGCCACAATGTCACTTGTCCTCTGCACATATAGCTTCATTTCCGCTTAAAATAAACGGGAAATTCTGTTATTCAGATGTTGCGACTTTCTGACTGGGTAGTCCTTTTTGTTTCTGTTTGTTCTGTTTTTGTTTTTACATCTTTCATCAGCCTCCAGGGAAGAATAGGCGTATTTAAATATCCAGAAGATTTGTTTGAGGTTGTTGATGTCACCATGATTTGTAGTCCTATTAAAATGACATTTGCTGATGACATGACACAATGCGGTGCATCATTTCATCTCAGTATGAAAACTCACTGATCTTTTCATCACTGCCACACAGGTGATCCACTAACCCACGGCTCTAATGTGATCAGCCACACCACCACCGCCAGCATTTGCATAAGTGCTGCTCCGAGATGGACTGCATTTCTAATCCAAAGTCACGTCAAGGAAAAACAGCTGTTGCAGAATGATTTATCCTTTTATTGGCTAAATGAAATTATTCAGATCCTGAAATCTGCTTTCTTCTTCAGCATTAGAATTTCAAGTAGACACACCATGGTTCTATACTCCTGTCTTAAACACACACACACACACAGAGTAGAACTTTAATGGTATGAGATGCTCACTTGTTCTCTTATGCATTCAACGATTCTGCAGTATAAATAAAAAAAAAAGGGCAATTTGTTGGAATGGAATAATTAAGAAAATTAAATCACCCTTCTAGGTGAGATCTTTGTGTGAGAGCTTACTGACACTCTATACCCAGAATCAGCATAATGGTAACTTTTCTTTCCTCCCTCAACTCATAAGAGAGAAAAAAAATACGGTAGGCAACAAAGCAAAAAAGTAACATGGATTTCTTTGAGACATACATGACTCTAGCTAGTGTACTTGTCACAAAAGGAGACAAGGCCATACAGACAGGAGGCTTACTTGAGAGGTCATGAATTTCATATTCTCTCTTGAACATCACCGATGTAGAAAAATACAGGAAAAAAAAAGCATTAAGGAAAACTAAATGAATAAAAAATGCTCTCAAGTAAATTTTTAAGTGCCAAATACATTTGAAGAAATCCATTCTGTCTCTTGCAGAAGTGCATTACCTATTCCGAACTGGGCTCAAAAGCCCCGTGCTAACACTTCAAAGAATGCATGAGTTAAAATATCAAAAGGACAGTTTTCTCCTGTGCTATTTTTTTTTTTAAATCCCATGTGAAAATAAGAGGCTGTGGACATTTCACCAAATAGTCCGTTTTCCTAACTGGTTTTACAGACTTGCAAGATTTGAATATTTGGGGAAAGTTCCAAGGTTCTGAATCCACCAACGTTTGCCCATCAATATTTGAAACATGTCAGTCCCTGACATCAAGTCCATGTGATGACAGACAGCGAACTGGATGCGAGACTGTAAAAATAAGGTCCACCTGGTTCAGCGGACGCCGGGCGTTCAGTTTCTGGCCACATGACTTGGTCCCGAAGACGAGCTGTGAGAAATCAGATAGACCCCACTTTCGTGGGGAAGCAACCTCTATTTTAAAGTGCATGCCTCAAATTGCTCATTTGAAGGGAACTCTCATTTCCTTGAAAAAACACTTCAACTTTAGATTGCAGAATTCCCTTTTCCAGCATAAGCAAGTTTTGTCACTTAAAAATAACGGTAACCTCAGACATTCTTGGTGCGTAAGTACAAATTGAACTTGTAATTTCTAGGACAAAATTGATATGGTATTGTCATCACAATATTTTTATTCTAAGTTTTAGTAATACTACGTGATGGAAAAGAGGACTTTTGAGATCGCATAGCAATCGGAATGCCACTTGGGTTTCTCACTCTTGCTCATAAATCTCTCACATCTGTAAGTTTTATGAAGCTTGTTACTGTTTATTTGTAAATCCCCCCCCCTTTGAATATGAAAAAGAAAAAAATGGCACAAGACAAATAACACTGCAAAACTGACACTGAACCCTTCTGATTAGCCAGAGTTAGTAGTACAAAACATTATGTGGAATGGAAAGTTAAGGAATAGAATGGTAAGAGTACAATGACAGTTAAAAAGAAATGTCTCTACTATGATTTATAATATAATTAAGGACAAATTTCTATCCTTTATCATCTGGGGAACTCAGAACTTCTTTTCATTTTAGTCCAGGATTTCATGAGTTACATATTTTGTACATAGGCAATCTCGGTGTACAGCGCTTTTTTCTGCATTGTTCCATGGATCATACAGTCTTTGAGTATTGAGAAAACTGATCTTAAGAACACTTTAAACAATGGCCCAATTCAGTTTGATATTTTAGATGTTTGGGGGGAAAAAAAAAATCCGAGCAGCTGAGTTAAAGTAGCTTTCCTTCTTTTCACCAAGCATACGATACCCATCCTCAAACACAAAACATCTTGTAAAACTTTACACTTGACAATCTGTCCTGGTTTAGTAAATGGTTGAGAGTATCTATGGCAGGCTTCATGGAGTAGTATAATCTTTGGATCATCACCACTTTTATACCAGCATTTAAACAAATAACTCTAGGTATTAGCAATTCAAATATTCCTTATATGAGATACTTTTTACTTTTTTGGTTTGTCAAAAAGATACTAATTTTCTGAAATGTGCTTATTTCATTTCCTCTAAACTAAACTGTTTTTACCCTACATGTATTATATAACTTTTTACCATTACATACAAATAGTTCTATATCAACAACATGGAACCGAGGGAGGAACATGGCTATTCCAGTAATAAGAACTACTGTTTTCATGGTGCTTTGAAGTTTACCAAATATCCAATTTAACCTTCCCAACATCTCGCTGAAGAACGTTGTACTGTCCTCATTTTTACAGATGAGTGCAACAAACTTGTTCAAGGTCACCTATCAAGGAAGGGGATCATCAAAGTCCTCTGCTTTTTTTTATTCCCTGTTACCATTTTTGTTCAAATAAACATACTATTCTCATTTCAACGACCTAAAACAAAATATAATTTTAGAATTATCCAGATAATTTTCCATTCTCTATTGAAGGTTAGTTATAGCCAGTTGAGACATTATAATTGGTATAATTACTGAGTGTCCCTCTCACCTTACCTGGGTCTTTTCCCTACACAAAAATAATGCTTAATAATGACATCTAAAAGATAGGAATTGGGTATACAGGATCCTATTTGATTTTACTATTTTATTAAAAAAGCAGAATTAGAATTAAAAGAGGTCGAACATATTAGCACAGCGATGGCCCAGGATTCACTCAGATAAAAGGGAGCATTATCAAGATTCCTGGCTCTAGCCCAAAGGAGAAAGAGCTTTCTCTGGTGCAAATTGCCTCACACTTCGACACAGTGCCAGCATTAGAAATGGGACATATTTTTTCTCTAACAAATGCCAAAGTATCATATTTACATTTTCTGAAGACTATAATCAAGCCATGAAATAGGAATTTTCCAAATTGGACCATTTTTGAAGGAAAACATTACGAAAGTCCAGGACAGCTCTGAAATATCACAACCAAATCAACCGTACTGGTGCATCCTTACTCATCACTCGTGTGGGGGCTGATTTTGCCTACAAATGTCCTAAGGAAGGCACGACCAACAGTTTCATCTGTTTTCTCTTGCAGTCTCTGCTAGTGGACTTCATGGGTTTTATAAATCGAAGTTCAAACTTGTGGCCTTTAATCTAGGCTTAAGAGAATCTGGGAACTTAGGCAGCAAAACATTACACCCGTATTTCACTGACCCGTAGTGAGAATTTAGCATTTCCTTCAATGATCCCTCAAAGAAAAACGTCACCAGGGTCTCCACAGCAACTGTGGATTTGTTGCCAGTGTGCTCCCAGTTACCTTCACATCGCATTTCAGTGGTCGCGGTATCTCACCATACAGTGTACGTTTTATCACTTCTTTGAAATTACAGTAGTTAGAGCTGTTGCTAGATTTTGTTATTTAATAGGAAGGACACACAGTATTATGTCACAGATGTATTTTTTACATATCTCAGTGAATGCATTTCAATATATTTGGAATTTTTATAATTAATCCTAAACACATTTTCTTTCGTGCATTTAAATACATTTTTCTGAGGAGGAATTCATGGAGTTTACCAGACTGACAAAGAGGTCCATGGCACAAAAGGAAACATGTGATACCTTTGTAAAGGAGTCCACTGTAAAGATGGGCATTTCTATCTGGTTTAGTTTCAATAAGTGTGTGTTTATGTGTGTGTGTGTGTGTGCACCTTCATTCTATTTGCTAGACGCTGTGCTAGGTACAAAAATACGAATTACTATATTGTTGGCTTTACAGGAAGCCTATGCATCATATGAATATTTTTGATATATCTTAATATTTACCTTTGCTTTATAGATGAGGAGACTGTGGCACAAAGAAGTAAAAACAAATAAATATAAATATATATTTACATATATATTTATATATATGAACAAATATATAACAAATATTTATTTATTTTTAAAATATTTATTTATTTATTTTAAAGAGAGAGGGCCCACACCTGCGCACTAGTCGGGGGCGGAGCAGAGGGAGAGGGAGGGAAGCAGACTTCCTGCTGAGCAAGGAGCCTAATGTGGGGCTCCATCCCATGACCCTGAGATCATGACCTGAGCTGATATCAAGAGTCAGCAGTTAACTGACTGAGTCACTCAGGTTCCCCTAAATAATTTTTTAAGAAGAGGAAGTTAAATAACTACTCAAGCAAGTGATTGGCGGAGTTAGAATTTGTACCCAGGAAGATATACTTCAGGGTCTTCACTCCAAACCATGGGTTTTCTCATTGCCCAGTGAAGAGTGCGGGAACGTCAGTTTTGAAAGCATCTTTTGGAGCAGAGAGGGCACATAAACAACCTGAGAGTTGTGTGGGGGGCGAAGTAGGGGGTATTGTGGGTGTCATGTCTTTGGGTTATGATGCCTAGATAAAGCAGGCCCGATAGCGGCAGCCGGCCAAGTAAAGAAGGGAAGTTGGCATGGAAAGGAAGGTTAGTGACAATTGATTCATGGCTAAATAACGCCAAATGTACAATTGAGCCAGAGAGTGGCAGAAGTGGAGACTAGATGGGAGATGGGAAAGACCGCGGACATGGCCATCAGTGCACAGGTTATTTTTTTCTTGATGAATATTTGCAGTTTTATTCCATGTAATCCTTATGCGAT
Source organism: Nasua narica (assembly GCA_028533885.1). Lineage (NCBI taxonomy): Eukaryota > Metazoa > Chordata > Mammalia > Carnivora > Procyonidae > Nasua > Nasua narica. Next base: position 159,942,292 of record CM052810.1, on the reverse strand, counting down.
CTTTGAGCGGTGCTGCAACTTTGCCCTGCAAGTTCTAGCTCATAAGATATTTTTGTTTAGTGACTGTGTTCATCAGTTTGGTCACTTGGAGGGGGGACTTGAAGCCCATAGGTTAAAGTTCATAGTCATTGCCACAGTAATTCTTTTTGACTAACTTATCTATTTAACTCTTCACAAAAAGATGTAAAACATCCTCTGCCTTTCTATCTTCTGGATCTTTTCTAAGCCATAGGACTTAGTCTGGAGCAGTGGTTTTCAAATGTAATGTGTGTCCGGATCAGCCGAGACAGTTTGCTAAATCACAGGTTGACAGATTGCTGATCTAACCCCCAGTTTCAGGTTTAGTACTAGGTCCAGAGTTTGCCCAGAAAATTTCTAACAAACTCCCAGGTGACGCTGATGCTGCTGATCTACTGGTCCAGTTTACGACCATGTTGATACTATAAGACCTATAAGATACTATAAGATTTGCACTCAAATGAAGCCATCCAGAAGGAAAAAACCAAGCAGTTTATCAAGGACAGTATGGGCGGCCTAGAGGGGGCAACTACCCTTCTCTAGGCCACCTCTGGTTTGCTTTCCCTGACGGGCTTCCACAGGGTGGCATAATGGGGACAAATGGGCTGAGAAATCAGGTAGCCATTGGGTCAGATTCAAAACCCAGTATTTAGTAGTTGTGTGATTTTGGCAAACTGCTTTATCTCTTTTGCCTCAATTTTCTGAGCTTTAAAATGGGGATAAAATACCTACCTAATAGCTTTGTTCTGAGTATTAAATAATTGTTTTATGTGAAAACGTGGAACAATCTCTAGTCAGTAGTAGCTGATGTTATTGGGTACTAACTATGTGGCATAGCTACTCTATTTTGTGTATAATGACACTGAGGCCTGTGGAGGATTAGGTCATGTAGGTATAAGCTGAAGGGCAAGAAATGGAAGGAAGCTGGGCAATGTGTCTCCAAATGGTTTGCCCTTTTGTCAGACTATTTTTGACAAGAGTCACGCGTTCTCTCTTAGCTTCTAATGTGTTTCCACTCATGGCAACAATCAAGGGGGACCCGACCCTTTTCAGCCAAGCCTGCTCAGATAATGCACTTCATAATGACTCAGTTCAGTTATAGTTATAGAATCCCTAGTATGGTTTTTCCCCTCTTTCTTATAGAACATTCTCCTTAGGATTATGTATACCCATATTATCTTGCAATTGTTTTTCTTTCAACCTTATTCGAAATCTCTTGGAGAAAGATAGTCATCTTCCTTTGGATTTCCCACTGCACCTAGAATAGGGCTAGATGGACAAGGGTGCTTACTGAGGAGGGATCTCACAGACACTACCCACCTCCCAGAGCTAGCCGACATCTCTGTAACCCCAGTCAAAAGTGCCTGAAATCAGTTTAGGGATTATGTAACACCATATCTAGGTGACAAACTCTTCAGTTGACACTTTAGTTCAAGTCGTTAAACTGATTCAGAAAATAAACTCCCAGGGTGTCTGCATAGAACCTCATGTTTTGCTTAATCAAGTAAACTTCTAAAGAAAACAAAAAATAAAATCTGATTAAAGATTTCTGGAACAAGCTAGATTTTTGAGGAGATACTTAACGGATTAAGGTATTGGAGGCTGAGGACTCCGAGTTTTAGCAAATTATTCTTACTAAGCACGTGTCTTGGGCCACTGGTGGTGGTGAGGATTCTGTGTAGATCACTCATTTTACATTACAATAACACTGTGAAGGGGGTATTTGTAATTCCCATTTTGCAGATAAGGAAACTGAGTCTTAAGAGAGGTTGAGGAACTAGCCCAAGGCTATTAGTGGGTGGAGGTAATATTCAAACCCAATGGGCCTCACAACAAATACCTCTGAACTTCACCACAATTCTACCTTTTTCTCATCATGCATTTCAAAATAATATCAAAACAATTGCTTCACTCAATGACAAAATTGTTCAGACAAGGTAGTTGCAATGTATAACAAAGAAATACGTCTCCCGAAAATCAAATTTTTATTTTCAATTGTATAGGGGAGTCATAAAGAGATCTTGAAGAATATAAAATATAAAAAGCTTAACAATCCAGTGGAAATATTTTGCGATTATATTCCACTTGTGAAATTGGACCTAGGCTTAAAGATTCTTATAAATAGTTAGAGGATGAGTTCAGCATGAGTTCAGAAACTCTCTACATTCGTTTTCAGTATTCACCTCACGGTCTCTGAAAGCCCCCTTCGGGATTTTTTTGTTTTTGTTTTTTTCTTTTTGCGTTATCTAGAAAATATCTGTGAATACTGAGGAACCAGTCTTGTTACTTTATAAAAAAATAATTACCACTATAGGAGGAATAAATCAAAAAGAGGAGGAATGCATTGCTGTTCACAGTCACCTAATTAATGCAGCTGGGGAACCATGTTATTTTAAGTTTACTACCCCTTCTTGACACCTTTTCAAAATGTTGTTTGATGAATATAATCCCCCCTCAGAGATCTATAAACCTATTGATTAGGCATCTTAAATCGCACAAACACACAACACAAGAATTTCCAACTGAATCACACCAACAGGCAAGGAAGCTTGCAAGATTGCCCGATAGGAAGAAAATTCCTTAGATTTCTATAACTTTAATGTGATTTGAATGTTCTAGGACAGAATCATCCACAAAAATTGGAGACTTTTCATGTAACTCATTATGGTTAAATTCAGAATAAATAGTTTTATCTTAGATTCTATCAGATTCAGGAATATGTAGAATCATGTGAGCAACTTCAGCTACTACTATCTCCCCAGTAACAGAGATGCATGGCAAGAATGCCAGTTTTGAACTCTGGAGACGCAGTAGTGTCTCTTGTGGATCAGCAAAACTATGCATAAGATTTGGTCATAGCAAAGCCTTCCACAGCTCTTACTCTGTGCCAGGCTATCATCTAGACTCTATGTTAATTAATATACTGCTCATAATAACTGTACACAAATATTATCTGCATTGTACAGATGAGGAAACTGAGGCAGAATATTTAAGGAACTTACGCAAGGTCCCGTAGTAAGTCCCAGGGAACTGAGATATGAGCCCATACAGTTTGCTTCCAGATTACCCGTTTCTAACTAGCAAGCTTTACTCCTCCTCAGCTTGAATATCTTAAGCACAGAAATGATGCTGAGTTATTTTTAGCCAAGTTTGGAAGATCCGGAAGTTAGCTGAAGCTTGAATTGAAGTATCGTAAGGTGAAGGTGTTTGCCAACTCATCTCTAATTAGACCCTTCAGAATGGAGGGTCTTCCAGCACTTCATACGTGAGTTAAAAATTGACAGTGAAATAAGACGGTGGCTACCGTGAAATCTTGCATAAAAAGACTTTTTCCAAATGATGATTAAAAACATACAATATGCCAAGGATAGATTACACTATAAAAATCTACATCAAAAGATCTTCGATCAAAGCTAGTGATAAAATATGCAGGAGTAGAAATTTGTAAAGGAGCCCAGGTTACTGTTGATCAAAAAGGAAGAGTGAGAGGGAGAATGAATTCAGGAATAAAGCACCAGTTGCTTGGCTGCCACAAATAAATAAGAGACACTTATATTCCATAGGCAAGTAAGAGTCCTAAAGTAACAGTAGGTATTTGAGCACCAGGCTCTTTTTTAAGGGAGTTTACAAAACAAACAAGGTAAGTAAATGTTATCAGAAACCGGGTTTGTGCTGTGTGAATGGAGGTCTCTGTTCTTGGATTCCCCACACAAGATTTATGTAAAGATCTGCACTCAAATGAAGCCAGCCAGAAGAAAAAAAGCAAGCACAAAGCAGTTTATCAATGACAGTGTGGGCGGCCTCGAGGGGGCAATTACCTTGAAGCTACAGGAGTCCTTTCTTTTTATGAGAGCCAGGGTCTTGATCATGGACAGGGTGGTCTCTATGGAGGCTGCTTCTAATCATTTGGGGGACTCTTTCCATGGGTTGGGAAAGGGAGTTTTTGACCCTACAAGGTTTGTACCTGAATAGTCATTGCAGCCTTTCCCCGGGGGGGAGGGGCTAAAACCACAATGCAAATGTATTATAATAGGTCTAGGGGTTACCCTGGGACAGAGGTGGAAGAGAAGAGCTTCTTCTGCACCTGTGGCTCCTGGGTCTGTTAGTCCTGCAGTCTTGGAAGCCACAAACCCTGTCGAAGGGTCTTGAAAGTCACAAAATCAGGATGTTGTGCCTTCAGGCTCCTAATATGTAACCTATTTATCACCGTCCTGGCCTCCAGTTCCTGTCTAACTAACTGCCTACTCTGTCATAAGCAAATAAACACACTTAGCTAAAGAGAAAAAAAATCAGGATGTCCAAGAGCTGACGAAAAAGCTACATGGATTTTATTTTAGGCTAATAGTTGACCAAAACAACCACTAACTTTTTTAGGATAAAGGGAAGGAGTTAATTAAAAGCTGGTAGAGCTGGTGGGCTAGAAGAAGAGGTGTTTTTTGTTTGTTTTTTGCTTTTTTTTTTTTTTCCAAATAAGCTAACAGATGAAATCCTTTGAACATACAGGCTGGGGTAATTATTAACGCCAGAGAGAACACCACAGAATTCTCCGTACTGGAACACCATACAAGGTTAGGGTGATCTGGCTGAGGCATCTGTCTGTCCTCCCTGATCTCAGGGTTGATTAGACTGACCTCACTGGTTGAGCTGCGGCTTTAGGCACAGATTTCCTGAGGCTGCTCAAGGAAAGAAGAACAGAAATGTGTTTTTCAGACGAGTTTCGTAAGCTACAGTTCTCCTTTGCCAGAAATATCTGTTCAAGAAATAGTTCTCAGCCTCAGGTTAAGTAAGGTTAATGTCAAAAAATGTTAACAAATAATCATGCTGGGAAAAGTTCTTAATCTAGGAGCCCGAGAATAGTGTGGTTTTCAAGACCAACCCCACTTCTAAAAATCATGGGCACAATTTTGTGTGGGGATAATGGCGTAGTAGTTTGGTCAGGCCATAACAAAATAATCACAGACTGAGTGATTTCAACAACAGAAATGTATGACATCCAAGATCAAGGTGTTGGCGTAGTATCCTCTGCTTTATTTACCTTCTTGCTTCCTCTTCACACACTCTTTTTTCCTGTGCATGTGTCTGCCTGATATACCTTGGTATGTCCAAATTTGCTCTTCTTATAGGAATACCCAGTTAGATTACATTAGACCTGCCATATGACTTCATTTAACCTTAATTACCTCTTTAAAGTCCCTATTTGCAAATACACTGATGTTCTGAGATACTGGGGATTAGGGCTTCAACATATGAATTTTAGAGGACACAGTTCAGCCCCTAACAGAGCTCATCTCATAAAGATTAAGAACCACTGGTTTGGAGTCAAAGCATCAGTTTCTTCTTTTGGTGTCTGTCTTATGTCAAAAGGTATTTTACCTGTTGCCATGTTATTATGTCAATATAGATACTTGTTATATCATATTATGCAGGTATTAGAGAAGTTCTATTATTATAGATAGGAATACTGAACTTCCCGTCACCGATAGCACATGTCTGATATGCTCTCCAGATGCTCTCCGTAGTTCTTTTGTTGGGCCCCTATTAATATAGCAAATAGGTTATCTAGGACAGGGGTCCACAAACCTGTTGTGGAAAGGGCCGCAAAAAAAAAAAAAGTAAATACTTTAAGCTTTTCAGGCCATATAGTCTCTGCCCCAACCACTCGGCTCTGCCACGGTAGCCTGAAAGCAGACACAGATGATAAACAAGTGGGGGTGGCTGTGTGCCAATAAATTTCATTTATGAAGAAAACTGTTGAATTTCATGTAATTTTCACATATCACTCTTTTTTTAAAAAAAAGATTTTATTTATTTATTTGACAGAGCGAGAGATTACAAGTAGGCAAAGTGGCGGGCAGAGAGAGAGCAGGAAGCAGGCTCCCCGATGAGCAGAGAGCCCGATGCAGGGCTCGATCCCAGGACCCCAAGACCACGACCCAAGCTGAAGGTGGAGGCTTTAACTCACTAAGCCACCTAGGTGTCCCCTCACATATCATTCTTACTTTGATTTTTTTTTTACCATTTCAAAATGAAAAAAAAACCTTTTTTAAAAAAAGATTTTATTTTATTTATTGGATATATATAGAGAGAGATCACAAGTAGGCAGAGGCAGGCAGAGAGAGAGAGAGAGAGGAAACAGGCTCCCCATTGAGCAGAGAGCCCGATGCGGGGCTCAATCCCAGGAACCTGAGATCATGGCCTGAACCAAAGGCAGAGGCTTTAACCCACTGAGCCACCCAGGTGCCCCCTCCCAAAAAAATCTTATCTCTTAGACCAGGCAGCCAGCCATGGTTTGCTGATCCCAGCCTAGAAAGAAGAACTAGTTCTAAGGAACCATTCCTGTGATTTTAAAATTACTGCTGTGACAAGGAGGTTTCATATATTGTCTCCTCTATATTGTCAAACATGATATTATAGAGAAATACAAAATGTATCTTGCTAATCAAGTGCAGATAGTTTTTCTCCAAAAACTCATGCTCTCATATTTTTAATTCATTAAACAGTAATATAACAAGATCTCTTACTTTGATTTCCTATATGTGAAATATTGATCTAGATGCTGTAGACATTGGAGGGAAAGGAATGAATAAAATGGAAAGGCTTCCTGCCCCCATAAAGCCTCTATTTCTCATTTCTCTTTAGAGGAAGAGGGGAAGTAATTAAAACTTACTGAACATCCACCTGATACCAGACACTGTGCTGTACAACACATTTAACCCTGTCATCACTGAGATGCACAATCAGAGCTGCCACATCAGACATAGCTGTGTGTTGCCCAGGTGTCTGAATCTGATAATAATGAAGCCCTGTGAAGTTATACTACTGGGTGATCCGGGAAGCATTCTCTCCTTCTTAAGAAGAGAAATTTATTCTAAGTCATGTTGCTCTTCTCTTCCCTTTTCTTTTCTTTTGCTAGTATAGTTGACACACAATACTACATTAATTTCAACTACAACATGGTAACTCAACAAGTTGATACATTACGCTTTGCTTACCATGAGTGTAGTTACCCTCTGTCCCAATGCATTCTATTATAATATCATCAAAAGTCACTTTGCTCTTAAACAGCAGGACAAGGTATAGGGCTGTTTGCCTGTGAAGTTCATGCCTTTTCTCTTACATAATTTTGTCCTTTCAAGGTAAAGTTTGCCAATATTAAAAAGCAAAACCAAAAAAAAAAAAAAAAAGCAAAACCAAATACAATCCTTTGGTACACTATTCTATGAAAGTATAAAAAAAGTTTGAGGTCAAATGCAAATCTAGTTTACCCAGGGCTCTTTCCATTGGGAAAGGCACTAGTTTCCACATTAATTGGAGGATTTAATTAAATTTAATCAAACTTATTTTTCTATCAAGTCACCTCTCATGCTTAAATTCTCTTTCTCTAATTAAGAAAGTGATGTTTCCTTTGACCTTCCACATGGCATTCTACTTTTGTGAACCAAACAGATATATCCCAATAGAGAAATCTCAGTAAGGACCTGGCTGGAAATGGGCTCAGTGTCTATTATCTGAAGTAATATTTGGATAATATGCAAATAGAATTTTGAAAGAAAAGTTGTAGCAAAATTAAAGCATCTCAGGGTTATTGTGAGAATTAAAAAACAAAGGTATAGATTTGTTTAGTTCAGTGCCCGGCCCAAAGCAAGTATGTTTAGCACGTGACTCTGATCAGCATTATACTTACCAATAATTCTTAAGTTCTGAATGTTCTGGTGGGCACCCATATATCAATGTAGTAATTCACAATGAGATTTGTAGTTGTTGAGTGTGTCCCATGTGGCCATCATCCTGATTATTGAGTTCTCTCCAAGTAGGAAAACTCATATCCACAAAAGATTACCAGGGAGTTTGGACCAGAGTTGGAAGAGATTGATGATGAGGTAAAAACAGCTTGACGTGTTTGTTCCTACAGTCAGGTCAAGCCCACTGGGTTGACTGGACCTCCATTTGAGCTGATCTGATTTCATGGAACTCTGCTGGTATTTCTTTTTCTTTCTTTCTTTCCTCTTATGATATGCTGAGTAATTGGCCACCAAAGATATCCACGTCTCAATCCCCAGACCCTGGGAATGCCTTACCTGACCTGGCCATAGGTACTTTGCAGATGTGATTAAGTTAAGAATCTTGAAATGTAGAGAATACCCTTGGACCATCCAAGTGGGTGTAATATACTCACAGGGATCCTATTAAAGGGTTAGAACAGAGAAGGTGATATGGCAGCAGAAGCAGAAGGAAAAGAAGACATGTGAAGATGCTAACAGAGGTTGCTCTGATTATCTTGCTGGAAAAAGACAATGAGCCAAGCAAAGCAGAAAGAGGCAAGGAAATAGATTTTCACCCAGAGTCTTATTTAAAGGCTTTCAAATGATTTTTCAGGTCAGCACTACGATCCAATTGGGTGGGTTTTCACTTAATTCTCAAACTACAGTCTGATATTCATTAAGTCCAAATTCCCTTGTGGTAGCTCACACTCACCTTTAAGTACCAGTTCTCAGCCCCAAATATATACTGGCTTGACAGGCCAGTCTTCCTAGTAGTAGAATCCAGGCCCACCCCAAATGCAAAGCCATTGCTGTGATTTTGGGGAGCACTTATATGAATGTCTCACAGGAATCCATAACGTGGTCTGTTAGCAGAAGTTGTCATGAAGTTGGCCTTGGTGATATTTCTGGCTCAGTCTACCATGGGTTCATCCTTGTTCATATTACTTAGTCAACTCATAGGCAATTGCCATGCCCCTGCTAACTCCAATGTCTCTGGATGCCTAGAAAGCTTCCCAAATGCCAGGTATTATAACATGAGCAGGGCTAGGGAGGTTTATGCTTCTCCTCACTCTGGTAAAATGCCTCCAAGAACTTCGCCTTATGCCCCGCCCCACACGAACTCTCAACTTTGGCCTCTAACGCTCCTTCACTATAGTGAGTCAGACTGATTTAGCTGGACACAGTGAGGGACAGAACCAGATCCTCTTCTCTCCACTCTTATCTTTCCATCGCCAACATGTCCCCTCTTCCTTCTGATTTACAGAGCAAATCTCACACCTGTGAACGGATAAAGAGACATTTTTATGAATGGGAAGGGGAAGTGTTTTTCAAGTGTGGAACAGGGAGAGGAAAAGTTATTCTACATAAGTAGTCAATAGTTACCTATACCTACAGCCTCACTGTTTTATTCTGCAAATCTGGTTTGCAGCTTCTAATGGCTCTCTTCCCTTGTTGTCCCAATCCTGTTAATACCTGCCCCTGCCCCATTACTGAAGAGGACTGCTCTTTCATAATCTCCAGCCCATTTGGAGGTCATCTGGGAAAGTCCTCAAATTAAGACATGCCACTGATTAAGCATTCCATGTCTGGTTTGAGTGTGGGGGAAGCCTCCAGGCACTTTACGTTTTATGGTACCAGCCCTGGTTTGTACCATGTATGTAGCTGTTCCAACTTCTCTGAAGAAAAATCAGGCTGCCTTTGTATCTGTATTTTTATATATACTCAATATGACATCAAGTAGCATAGAAGTTGAGAACTTGACTTTCAGACTCTACCCTTCTCATAGGGACTTGACACAAGCTTGAGGGTGGTGATGACCTGGGACCACCACTTATTACATGTCAATGATGTATGGAAAGTTTTGATAAAGTGACATTGGGAGCCAAGCCAGTGGCCAGAAGAAAATCTTACTGCAGTTGGAATCAGGTGATCATGTTTTTAATAGGATAGTCTAGACGGAGGCCAGAGAATTCATCATCATGGACAGACACGAGTATTTTTTCTTTAAACGAACAAGAAGGCTTTTGTATCTCCTCTGTCTCCCACCTCACCAACGGGGAAAAGGGTGACAGTAGGAAAGAACACTGAATGTGAAGATATTACAAAAAACAACCCAACTTTTGAAAATGATTTTAGAACCATAAAAAATCTATGAAAACAGAATTTGTCTTTAGAGATACAATTTTATGCTCTTCATACCTGGTATTAAAATAGTCATTATCTTGATATATCTTGATGTATATGTGTATACATATATACACATTTTTTAAAACATGCTTGGAAGAGCAGAGAAAAGAAAGCCTCAAGATATTTTAGACTTATTGCACTTGTTGCAAAGACATTTTTAGATACTTTAAAAAGATTTAACATATCCTATAAAAAATATTTGTGAGCTATTACAAGTCTACATATATTTTTGATCTTAAAAGGTTTTAGTCCATTACCTGAAGCTGGTATAGAATAATGGAGAAGCTGGATAGAATAATGACTACTATTTTTCTGAAATATGTTCATTTTAAATATCCATTACAAAGAAATAAAGGACAAATGTACATGTGCAATTCACATGAACAATACATACCATATGACTTGGCTAGAATGTAAGCTACATGATGGTAGGAAATTTGGCTATCTTATTTACCTTTTGTGTCCCAGTGCCTACCATAGTGCATACACATATGAGGTGCCCAGTAAATATTGGTTCTAATCAATGAACACATATATAGCCTTACAGTTGGATAGAACATTACTAGTTTCTCTACCTACACTATCATGCTGCTATATGAATGATGGATTATATTCAATTTATCTTCTACCTGAAGACATCATCTTATATTCTGCATAGTATATCAGAGTATATATATTTATATATTATACATAATATATCATAAGTGTTCATTATATGTATGATATATAATGTGAATATATAATATATAATGTATTCATTATACTAATATTCATTTAATGAACACATAATAATAATAATATATAATATTATGTATAATTCCTAAATCATTTTAGTGCTGCTAGTTACCAAATTATTGGAAGAAAGGATTTTTATCATTATCAAATTAATAGAAATTCACAGATGATATGTAAAACTTCCTATTATTAGAAAATGCTTTGAATTTTCTCTTCCTGTCTTGGTGAATTCATGCCTCCAGTTTCTTTTTCTCTGGATGTTAAAATGTTCTCTGTAACTCCAGACCAATGTGTGAAACCAAATCTTTGCTATCAACATGATAAGCATATTCCAGTGATGTATATCTTATCAGTAAACTGAAAATCATCCTTTCCTAGTAGTAAAACATCTTAAACACATACATTTCATTTCATGGAAATATTTTCTCTGTTAATATATGTAGTAAAGTAGAAAAGTTTAGATTTTCTAAAGAGACCTTGTTCAGTAATGTGAGTCTTGATTCTTAGATAATTACTGAGCAGTCTTATGACCACAAGTATAGGAAGGAAATAAGACATGAACTTATATATTTATGTTGATCCACAATTTTACTTTTTAAAAAACATTTTATTTATTTATTTATTCATTCATTCATTCATTTTAGAGAGAGAGATGAGAGAAGAGGGGCAGAGAGAGAGGGGGAGAGAAAGAATACTAAGCAGGCTCCTTACCCAGCATGGAGTACATCTCAGGGCTTATCTCACAACCCTGAGATCATGACTTGAACCCAGATCAAGAGGTGGATGTTCAAAAGACTGAGCCACCTAGGCACCCCTGTAATTTTACTTCTTCCAATAAATAAAATCTTTAAAAAGAAACCAAAAACTTCCATTGGGGGAGTGCCTGGGTGGCTCAGTCAGTTGAGCATCTGCCTTTGGCTCAGGTCATGATCCCAGGGTCCTGGGATAGAGCCCCATGAGGGGTTCCCCACTAAGTGGGGAGTCTGTTTCTCCCTGTGTCCCACCCCTGCTCTCTCTCTTTCACACTTTCCCTCAAATAAATAAAAACTTAAAGAAAAAACAAAACACTTCTATTGATTTTCTAACAAAAAGAAAAAAAATAAAAATAAAAGAATCCAGCTCCTTGCCATGAACTACAAGACCCTATCAGACCTAGAGAGTTTCCGTGGCACTTCTGCTATGTTCATTTGTCTCATTCTTCTGATCAGACATTTTCTTTTTTCGAAAGAT
>CM052810.1:159877211-159930259 GCA_028533885.1 Nasua narica | reverse complement strand
TCCCCCCCCCCCCCCCCCCCCCGCCTGCCTCTCTGCCTACTTGTGATCTCTCTCTCTCTCTCTCTGTCAAATAAATAAATAAATAAATAAATATTAAAAAAAAGATTTTATTTATTTGACAAAGAGAGGGAGATCTCAAGTAGGCAGAGAGGCAGGGAGAGAGAGAGAAGGAAGCAGGCTCCCTGCTGAGCAGAGACCCCAATGTGGGGCTCTATCCCAGGACCCTGAGATCATGACCTGAGCCAAAGGCAGAGGCTTTAACCCACTGAGCCACCCAGTTGCCCCCTGATCAGATGTTTTCCATCCTTGAGTCTCCTCGTGAACCAGCTAAAGTATTGTCTTTACCACTTACCTCAAATGCTCAACTCCTCTCACTGGAATAGAAGCTCCAAAAGAAGGGATTTTCCACCTAATCTACTGCTGTCTTCCTCAGCTACAGGATGGTGCACAGTAGTAAGGCACCTGTTCAGTATTTGTTGAGAGACTTTTTAAAAATATGTTTCTTGTTTTCGCCTTAATTTTACAAATGAACCTAAGCTCAGTGATTCATTCAAGGTTAGTCTGTAGCTGGTAGAAGAGCTTCATTGTTGCCCGGGTTGCCTAGCCTGCTGACATTTTTCTCCTCTGTCCCGCAATGAGATTTTTGTCACTTTAGTTTCTGCTTTTTATTATGTGTTCATCCTTCACAGTACTCTTCTCTTCTTAATAATATTCTTGTTAAACATGTCTGGAGGAGACTTTTTCAGGCAGTATGAGTAATATTCACAGGATTTTCTTTGCTGTGGATGAGAATGATAACAGGGAAGAGTGTGTAGATCTTGGCACCATTTGTGTCAAAAATGCAGAAATAATAATAGTTATCTTGTGTTTGTTTGTCTATGCATAAAGAAACTCTGGAAGGATATGTAAGAAATGAATAATAGTGGGTACTCGGAAAGCAAGGAAATAAATTTGGAAAAAGATAAGAATAAAATGTTGCATTCCACAACTTTTATTTTTTTTAAAGATTTTATTTATTTATTTATTTATTTATTTATTTGAGAGAGAGAGAGAGAATGCGTGTGCATGTGCAAGCATTGTGGGGGAGGGGCAGAGGGAGAGGAAGAGAATCTCAAGCAGATTCCTAACTGAGCAAAGAACCCCCCATAGGACTTAGTCTTACCACCCTGAGATTACCACCTGAGACAAAACCAAGTCAGATGCTTAACCAACTGAGACACCCAGGCACCCCTCATCCCACAACTTTTAAAACAGATTTTAATTTTTAAATTGTGCAATGATATTCATTATTCAACTAAAAAATCAGTAAAATATAAAACTCTTCAAACAAAATACATAAATGAACAAACAAATAAATTTACCTATAAAAGATCATGTGTGATCATTTTTGCTTTCAAAGGCAGGCTGAAAATGCTGTTATTCCCACATGTGGTCATTACTTCATATAGTTAGGGTAGATTTGTAGATTCTTTGTAGTCAAGTTTGAGTTCCAGAACAATATTCAGAACATTTGCTTCAAATGACAGCACACATTTTTTTCTGCTGTGTTAGAGGAGGAAACAAAATTACCAAAACTACCAAAAAGGATGAGAAAAATTTGAAACAAATTTACATGTCTTTACAGATTAGAACTGGCCAATTCTTTTAGCTGATGACTTTCATGTGGTATTTAAGTGAATATTATTTTCATAGCCAGCACAATTCCCCTCATATTGATTTGCAGCAAGTAAGGAAATACCATTTTGGAAACAAGATTACGTTTAGGTTGAGAACATTGACACTGAAAGGAATACGATGATTTTTAGGAGGATTTTCTAATGTGGCTGGCAAACCTCACCAACATCATTAAACATAATCAAGGTTTTAAAAGTTGATTGACAGTTATGAATTAGTATAGGCAGGCAAGAATATGAGAGGCACATCTACGTATATGGTTAAAGATGAATGAACTAATTTTTCTTGGATTATAGACCCATGAACCTACAGCTTTTACAATGAATAAAAGAATTCTTATGTAAGCCTTAAGATATTTCTCTGTATTTTCTCCTTGACTCTATTTTTTTCCAAGTTAGCTGATTAAATTAAATATTCTCTAAAACACTGGATGTTAAGAAATGTACAAAATCTAAGATCCTGAGATCTCCCAACTTTGTGCTGATTAAAATCGATGAGTTTGGAGTTTTCCGTTAAATCAAAAGCTTCTGGCTTTCAGCAATTCTTTATTTTTGGAGCAACAGCTTTCTCTTTGTGTAACAAAAAGGCTTAGGAAAGCTTCTTAGGAAAAAAAAAAAAAGACCCATGGGCTGCTGAGTCTTAAAATAGCCCTAAGAACAGCCTCGGAACTAGCAAGGTGTGCAAATGGACCAGGCACAAAACCAAAGGAGTATAGAATCTTTCCAGTTAAGCAGGAGCCCCCACTGGGGTCACATTCTCCACCTTGGTACTGCTGTTGTGCTGTGTCTTTCTTGGAACTCATTAAAGCAGAGGTCATTCCTTTTGTTTCTTTGCCACTTACCTCATTTCTTACACAGCCTGTACCATTGCTGTGCAGACATGTACATGATATTAATTGACAAAATCCTAGAAACTTTGAGTTCATATAAAATTGTATTTAGGGCACTGGGTGACTCGGTCAGTTAAGCGTCTGACTCTGGTCATGATCTCGCTGTTGTGGGATCAAGCCCCCTTTCGGGCTCTGTACCCAGTGCAGAGACTGCTTCAGATTCTCTCTCTCAAATAAATAAATAAAATCTTTTAAAAAAATATTTAAAAATGTATTTCCCATGACTGTTTTTCTGATTGCAAGGAGCTTATATTTACTGAGTGCTCTCTATATCCCAGGCACTGTACCGAGTGTTGAACATTCATAGATGAGAGACTTTGGCCCTGCCTTCTAGTAATCCACCATATAGAATAAAAGAAGAAAATGTAGATTTTTCAAATGTGTATTCGATGCAATATTTTTAAAGAAGTAACTGTTTTGTAATTAAAAGTTGATATTAGAAATGTGGAAATGAATATAAATATAATTTACTTTGGTATTAGCTAAAGTAATTTTGAGTGCAAGATATATTGAGGCACTATGAGATGTGAGAGAGCAAAACAAACACTGATGGATAATTGGTCTGAAATATTTTCCTATTCCATTCCTATAATTGGTCTGAAAATATTTTAAGGGTTAGGAATTCTAAGGTAAAGACAATTCAAAGATTATGTGTATGTTGAGTATCCACTTTGACATTGGTTGATTTTATAGTTCTTTCATTTCTGCAGGGATGATTAGTGGGGAAATGTGGCTTCTTTGCAGTGTCTTAACAGAGCAGGATAACCCTATAACAAACTGAATCCCAAATGTATAGTGACGTAGTATAAGTTTATTTCTTTCTCATTAAACAGGGCAGATGAAAGCATTGGTATAATGGCACATCTCCATGACATCAGGTAGAAATTCAGGCTTAGAGAAGTATAGCCATCTTTGACATGAAGCTCCTAAGGTCAGTCTGTTGCCTCCATTCTAGTAGACAGAAGAAAGGAAGCATGGAAGGTGAGCAGCGGGAATTTCCATGGATCACAACTGAAAGGAGTGTACTTCATTTCTCCTCACTCTCCATTGGCTAGAGTTTAGTCAATAGCTACACCTAACTGCAAAAAATGACTGGAAAATGTAGTCAAGCTGTGTGACTGGGAGAAAAAAGTAAACATAAATTTGGGGAATATCCATAAGTCTGTGCCATAAAGAGCAGGGTTAGGAAGAATGATTGTTTTTGTTAGTTGGTATAATGACGTATTGTATCAATTCAGTTTATACAAGTTGTCTTCAGATATCAAACAACTCCATAAAATAAGTGGCTGTGATGGATGGTCCCAGATTTATACATTAATTGAAAATCTCATTTTAATTTAGTGGTGGATTAGTTGTGTGTGTGCGTGTGTGTGTTTTGCCCATTCCCCCTTGAGAGAGCCATATGCTAGGAAATTTGTCTTTCCAGTTGAATCAAGGTTTTTGCTAACAGAGCTGTATAGAAAAGTGTCATTTCTCTCTCTCTCTTTCTCTTTTTTGTTTGTTTTATACCTATAAGCCAATCCACTTCTAAATCATTTCTGGCAATGAATGTGAGTAAAGTGATGCACTTTTAAATCATTCACATTAATGAATTTTGGTGCACATTTTTGTTACTATTGTTAGGATTTTGTAAATGGATTGGGTCTGCAACTGGTGGCAAAGGGAAGGCACACATAGTTCACATTTCATAGGCATTCCCTGACCCATTCATCCACAAATATTTACTGAGTGCTTACTATGTGCTGGGATAATGCAACAGATGTGTTCTAAGCAATGAGCATTGACTATGTGTCAGACTCCATGCTGGGGGGCATACATCTATTTCCTCTTTTAATCTTCCCCAAAAGGCTGAAGTTAAAATCTCTGAAAAATCAAAAGGCCGATGAGATTAAGTCACTCATCCAGGGTCACTTGGGCTGTAGTGGAACTACAGTTAGAAACCAAATCTTCAAGCCTCTACAACTGGACTCTTTCCAGTATGCCATACTGACTCCTTAGGTAATTGTTTATTTTCCTGGTCCTCAGCAGGACTGTGAGACCTGGATATACATTGTACATAAAATGAAGTAATGGGGCAGGGAAGAATTAAGGGGCTTTAGGTGCTGCTGGTTCACGTTTCCTCCCCTTAGTATTGTAGCAGTTTGAATATAAACCATGACTTTTGATTAATAAATCACTCATGTTGTGTCCTACTCTCACCAATGTGGGGAAAATTTTTAAAAGAGGAATTGAGAAAGATGATAAAGTAATCTGCTCTTTTCTAAGAAAGTTATATCACTATGATTTTCCTCAGAAACCTTTCTTGCCAGTCCATGAAACCACGAAAACAAACTAACAAACCTCTCCCAGTATGCCAAGAATATTCTGAGAGATGTCGGAGCACTAGTGGAAACCACAGAATTGTGGTGGCCACAGGTTGGACCACTTCTTGGCCTGAGCCCAGGTTGATTGGTACAGAGTTGTAGTTCTGACCAAATGAAACCTGCAGCTGTGGGGTCCCCTTGGGTCCCTCAAAGCCTGACAACCTAGTGTGACCCTGCAATTATAAGACCAGAGCAGAGTTCATAGAACAATTGTGATTACCATTAATAATTTATACCCCACTAATCAAAACATCTGTGTTCAACTATGATGGCTATAAAAACTGCTTTACTAAAAAAGACATATGTTTATTTATAAACCTTCTCTGATAATATTTACCACTTACAGTAGGCATTAAGTGCATATTTGTTTAATACAATAAATTAGGTTTCTGGACCCAGTTCCAATGTGTATGTGGTGGGTAGAAGCTTCCCTACGCCAGCAAGCAGTTCTTGGACACCAGTAGGGTACCTGAAGGTTCGACTCAATTCAACACTACCGACTTAGAGATAGCATCCGGTTCCGTAGGTTAAAGGCTCAGTCCCCTTAAACTACTCTCCATTTCAGATGTCAACACAGGCTCATGTTGTTATGTGTGCTTTTGACTGGCTGGCTATAAACTAGAGGTTCCCATGAACCCCACCTAGGGTTCTACTAATTTGCTAGAATGGCTTGTAGAACTCAGAAAAACCTGTTTACTCACTCGATTACTGATTCATTGTAAAGGATATTGGAGGATACAAGTCAAGAGCCACATAAAGAGATACATAGAGCAAAGTTCCAAACAAAGGAGCTTCTAACCTCATGGAGCTTGGGGCCTGGCACAGGGGCACCTGGAAGCTGTCTGCTTTCCCTCTCTTTGGGTTTTTATAGAGGCTTCATTACAGAGGCATGATTGATAAAATCTTTGGCCCTTGGTGATTGATTCAACCTCCAACCCCTCTCCCCACCTTGGAAATTAGTGGATGGGACTGAAAATCCCAATCTTCTATTCATGGTTGGTTCTCCTAGCAACGAGCCCCCATTCTTAGGTGCTTTCCAAAAGTCACCTCATTCACATAAACCCAGTTAGGGTGGAAAGTGGCTTGTTAGGAATAGCAAGACATGCATTGCTCTTTTATGGCTTTGAATATTTTCAGGAACTGAGGACAAGAAGCCAAATATTGTAACAAAAGATTCTCCCATTGCTCTACTTGCTCAGGAATTCCAAAGGTCTTGGGAGCTGCGATTCAGGAACCATGGGTGAAGATCAAATGTATATGAGAAATATACTTTGGTCATCTAAATGACCAAATAACATTTTTCTTCTAGATCACAATATCACATACAAATGAATCAATCACCTAATATATGCCTAGAATGGGGGATGAAGTGATGAATATTCTGACAAAATTCCTGTCTTGACCACACTTACCTTCTTGTAGGGGAGACAAACAAGCCTATAAACACAGGTCAAATAACATTTCAGGTAATAACGACAAAGAAGTTGTTTAGAGATAAAAGGCAAAGTACCCTCAAAAGATTCAAATGAAGGGGCAAAGGCTAATGGAGTGGGGAGAAAAGGCCCTTTAAAATAGAGAAAGGAGAAAAAAAATAAAATAAAATAGAGAAAAAATGTTGAAGGGGATGTTTGAGCAGGGACATGAGAGATTGGAGAAGGTGGGAAAAGTGTTCAAGGCATAGGAAACAGCAACTCAGGTGATTCTGAGCTAGAAAGGGGGAAAATGGCAGAAAAGAAAATCTAAGAGGAGACCATAGTAAAGGTTTTGCATTTTATTCTAAATTTAAAAGAAAGCCATTAGATTTTTAAGGGAATTATAAAAATCTGATTTACATTTATAAAGTGATTACTATTGCTACTAGCTGGTATGTAAACTATACTAGGGGAAGAATGGAATTGGGTGGTACAAAGGAACTGAGCTGGCCAGAGCTGCAAGCAGACTGGGATATCACTTGCATATTCATAGATAATGAACTCCAGGACAGTACATTATGAGGAAGACCAGGCTGGCTCACGTGACTGTGGTGAAGGGGCCTCCTACTAGCTGAGATGCTGCCTTAGCAACAAATTTAGACTTTTGAATTCAGTGCCCTTATGCTCTTGGGAAAGTTGAGTAGTTATGAATATAGATGTCCTTAGAGGCTCACCAGATACTTTTTGAAGAAGATACGGTGCTGAATTGAGTCCTCTTGTTGGGAATAAATACCACACAGATAAAGTTTTCACATTAAAAAAAAAAAAAAAAGGAAGTAGAGACCATGTAGAAGATCCTCACATTTTTCCATTTAAGATATGACGTTATCAAACTCAACACCAAAAAAAAAAAAAAAAACAAAAAACCAACCAAACAAACAAACAAATAATTCAGTCAAAAAATGGGCAGAAGACATGAACAGATATTTTTCTAAAGGCATACAAATGGCCAACAGACACATGAAAAAAGGCTCAACATCACTTGTCATCAGGGAAAAACAAATCAAAACCACAATGAAGTGACCCCTTACACTAGTCAGAATGGTTAAAATTAACAAGACAGGAAACAACAAATATTGGTGAGGATGTGGAGAAAGGGGAACCCTCTTATACTATTGGTGAGAATGCAAGCTGGTACAGCCATTTTGGAAAACACTACGCGATTCCTCAAGAAGTTAAAAATAAAACTACCTTATGACCCACCAATTGCATCACCAGGTATTTACCCCAAAGATATGGATGTAGTGAAATGAAGGTGCACCTGCACCCCAATATTCATAACAGCAATGTCCACAATAACCAAGCAGTGGAAAGATCCAAGATGTCCTTCGACAGATGAATGGATGAAGAAGATGTGGTATATATATACAATGGAATATTACTAAGCCATCAGAAATGATGAATACTTGCCATTTACCTGGATGTGGATGGAACTGGAAGGTATTATGCTAAGTAAAATAAGTCAGTTGGAGAAAGAAAATTATCATATGGTTTCATCTATATGTGGAATATAAGAAACAGTGCAGAGGATCATAAGGGAAAGGAGGGAAAACTGAATGGGAAGAACTCAGAGAGCAAGACAAACCATGAGAGATTCTTAATTATGGAAAACAAACTGAGGGTTACTGAAGGGGAAGTAGGTAGGGCATAGGGTACCTTGGTGATGGGCATTGTGGAGGGCAAGTGATGTGATGAGCATTGGGTGTTATACACAACTGATGAACTGTTGAATACTACATCTGAACGTAAAGATGTATTATGTGTCAACTAATTGAATTGAAAGAAAAAAAAAGAAAAAAAAAACCCAAGTTGTTGGCTTAGCTCAGAATGAAAAGGATAAATAGAATGAGACAACTAAAACAACTTTGAGGCAGAAATGGACTGTTTTAGCTCTAGTTTATATCAAGGTAAGACATCCAAGTTCCTTGCCCTCAGTGAGCTTACATTCTATTAGAGAAGGCAAGAAATTTACAGATAATCTAATTGCATAAGAATCAGGAGTCATGTCAAACCATATTAACAGTAGAATAAAGAGAATCAAAATAAGAAAATGTTACAAAATGACTGGGTGGCCAGGGAGAGACTTGTGTGTGTGCATGTGTATGTGTGTGTCTTTTAATTTTTTATTTTCATACAATTTCAGGCCTGCAGAAATGTTTTAAGAGTAGTAAATACTGTGTACCCTGATTCACCAACATTAAGGTTTTAGAACATTTGCATTCTCTCTTTCTCTGTTTCTCTCTCTCACACACACACAGTGCACACACATGTACGTGTCTGCTTTTTAATTTTAGAGCAAAGTACAGACATGATGCACTTTTATCTGTAAATACTTAAGTTTGAATTTCTTAAAAGGAAGGGCACTCTATTACAAAGTGATACGATAATTATTAGAATCAGGAAACTAACATTAATATATTATTGCCTAATCTATAGACATTATTCAGTTTTTATCAATTTTCCATTTCTTTATCAAAATAAAATTCTAGATCACATGTGGCATTCAGTTGCCATTTCTCTTTAGCGTTCTTTAATTTAGAATAGTTCCTCAGTCTTTCCTGGGTTTCATGACCTTGGCATTTTTGAAAAATAGAAGCCAATCTTTTTATGCCTTCAGTTTCTGCCTGATTAGACTGAGATTATCTTCTTTTGGTAGGAATACCATGGAAATAATGTTGGACATCATATTAGGAGGCACATGGTGTCTACAACCCATTGCTTGAATAGGATGTGACTAACATGTTTCTTTACTACAGACTTTATAAGTATCTTGTGGGGAGATACTTTGTAAATTTCCTGTTCCTTTTCAAACTTTTACTTACTAGTTTTTTTTTTTTAAAGATTTTATTTATTTATTAGGAAAGAGAGAGTGAGAGAGAGCATGAGAAGGGAGAAGGTCAGAGTGAGAAGCGGACTCCTCATGGAGCTGGGAGCCTGATGCGGGACTCGATCCCGGGACTCCGGGACTGTGACCTGAGCCGAAGGCAGTTGCCCAACCAACTGAGTCACCCAGGCGCCCAATAGTTTTTTAATCGTAGTTCCTATGATTCTTGCCTGAATCAATTCTAATTATGATCATTTATGAATGGTAACTTTCTAATCTTATCATTTCTTCTACATTTACTAGTTGGCTTTCCCTCTTCCTTTTGATTTATTCATATCCATGTGGACTCTAGGATTCTTATGTTATTCAATGGGCTACAGTAATTCATCATCATAATTTATTTTGATGAACTGAACGTCTCAGATTTGGCCAGTGGAAGCTCCTTCCTATTAGGTCTTTTGTCCTTTGGAGATGTCCCCATCATTTGAGTACTTCCTTACTTTTTGGCTCCATAAAGTTTTTCAGGCTCACCTTTCACATTACCTGACCCAGTGCTGCAAAAAGATCAGCTTTTAAATCCTTCCAGATGAGATCCTGAAGACAAGAATTAGGTAGTGATGCAGACAGCTGGAAATGGAAGGGGGGGTTGGCAGGGTGGGAAAGACAGAACAAGCAGTGTAATATGCAAAGACTGGGATGTCTGGCCAAGCTCAAGGATCAGAAAGCAAGCCAGTGTGGCTAAAAATGTGTTAGGTGAGAGGAAGAATGATAATAGATGATGTTAGGACTCAGAGGTTTGCATCAGCATTGTTATGAGCAAATAATACTGTATATATAATTTGTGTATTTTAGTCATTGCTACAAAAGCTTTGAGTACTACTTTGACTGGTAAGGAGAAGTACCCTCTGAGAGGGCCAAGAAATGGGAAACCGATAGGAAAAGAAAAATGATAGCACTCTAAAAGAGAAGCAAAGAGTGACCCAATCCTGGATGTCAGTATAGCACACACTAGCAGTTGGGAGAAATATAAATTCTAGCACAGGTTCTTCAGTAGACCCAAAGCAAAGAACAACAAATACTCAGACAAGTTGGGGTTTTGCTGGTCATCTCAAGAACAATCCTTGTGCTTTAGCAATCTTACCAAGTGAGTGCAGGAATGTAGGGCAAACAAGGTACAGAATAGGAACCTCAGGGAAACAGCAGTAGTGGAAGGAAGCTGCAGTGAGTGAAGACCTTCTTAGATTATAGAAACTGTGCTTAGGAAATCTAGTGGAGATGTTGGGGGGGCTCCCATAAGCAATAGGCTTCCAGCAACATTACTGAGAGAGATTAGTCTTGGTCTGGGAAGGTAAATGTGAACCTCAAAGAGGGGAAACTTCAGGAAAGAAAAAGTATGATGCAGCCTGAAGCCTTTTGACTAGTAGGTCATGGAGAGAAGAGTAGAATGTGTCTTCCAGAAGCAGTACTGGAGATCAGATGATAGTCCCTCCATTTCTGATACAGGTCTTTGGAAACCTGTATAAAACTCAGCCACAGTGTTTAGGCTACATTTAGTTATTCTTTGATTTCTGAAACCCCACAGTTAAAGCACTCCATTCAGACTTGTTAAAGTAGAATCAAAATTTTGGAGCAGCAGAATGAGGGAGCAGCTACTGAAGACCATCTTGCACTTTCTGGTCTTTTTTTTTTTTTTTAATTATCTATTTATTTGAGAGAGAGAGAGAGAGAATGATCATGGGGAGGGGGAGGAGGAGAGGGAGAAGCAGACCCCTGCTGAGCAGGGAGCCCAAGGTGGGGCTTGATCCCAGGACCCTGAGATCATGACCTGAGCCGAAGGCAGCTGCTTAACTGACTGAGGCACCCCCACTTTCTGAGCTGGTCTTAAGCAAATGCAGGAACACCTGAATCCAGGTGGACCCCACATACAGCACTCCCTTGCTTTTGATTTTGGGCACTGATTACTTGTCTGCTACCCTTTCTCCATTTCACCCAAAGTGAGTCGCTTTTTATTTATTGGCTTTTCTTTTTTCTTTATTTATTTATACCGGTGTGGACTGTTAGATTCTGGTTTTATTCCATGGTTTTGCTATTATTAAGAAAACTGATAAGCCTTGTTCGTATGTTTATTGTTATAATTTTTCTACTCCATATTATACTTTGTTCAGCACAAATTACTTTTTACTCTTCCATTTAACTGTAAACTCCTTGAGAGCCACAAATTCAGTGCGTGACCCCATACTGGGACTCAGTACATAGTTGCTGGATGAAGGAATAAGCAAACAAAGGCCCCCAAGACAGGTTAACAACCACCACCTAAATGGGTACTCAAGTAGATTTTACTGCCATGGATTGGTATTGTTCACAATGTGTGTGTGTGTGTGTGTGTGTGTGTGTGTGTGTGTGTGTGTGTGTGTATGGGGGGGTTATATCCCCAGACAGATATTATTACAAAAAAAATTTCTAGATCCTAAGCATAGTTAATAAATGTTCCTTATAATGAAAAAATGTTCAATCATGCTCTCCTTTCAACTTGTTTTTTTACATTTCCTGGGGTGATTTAAAACAAGCTATCATGATCTGGGGTTTTCTTCTCTTTTTAATTGAATATTGAACTGCTTGGGTCCTCTAGAATCTAAAAGTGCCTAAGGATCCAAGCAAATGATCCTAGACATCTTGCTTCTTGCTGTAGTCTTCAGGTTTTCCACATAGAAACACACATATTGGAGTCGTGCTCTCTGATCTTCCCCACAGAACAATCTAGAGCTCTGTGGCCCCCAACTGGAGTATGGTTATTGGCCATACTCTGTGAGTCTTACTAATCATGACTTAATTATGGGGCTTGCTCAAAATAAAATAGAGATGGTAAACACAAATTCAGAAACATATTAATTTTGATTAAAATTAAAGCAAAACAATAGGATCTATTCTGTAGAATCTTATTCTAAGACCTTCCCTGGTACAAATGGTCATTTTTCTTTTGGGTTTTTGTCATGACTAATGCACATGACTATTGGAGCCTTTAACAACTTCCAGCACCGGACTTCTTGATGTGTATGCTTTCCCATTTACCAGGGGAGTTTTTTAGGGGCCTGGCTGTGTTCTATTTCCATATCCAGCACTTAGTCCAGAGCCCAGCACATCATAGGTGTTTAATAAATAACTTTATTAATGAATACATGTATGTGCATTATACACACACATATAGGATTCCATATATATATAAGATTAAGGGACTATTGAAATCAAGACTGAAAAATAATATATTTTCTCCTAAAAATCTTTTTCTCAGAAGAAAGATAAAAGTACAATGTGGAGTGCCTTTGTAAAATGTTGGCAGCTTGAGAATGAGTATGGGGTTTTGATGTTGTTATTTTTTGTTTTGTTTTGTCTTAAAACAAAGCTAAAGAAATTTCTCTTGGATAACAGTTTTATTTAAAGAGAAGAAAGAGGAGGTTTAGGAGGAGGAGGAGGGGAAGGAAAGAAGCAAGGGAAGAAGAAGGAGAGGGAAAGGGAGGGGGAGGAGGAGGAGAACAGGTGATTTTTAATTAAACATCCTCAACACTCAGGAATATTTGTTTACGTGAGTGAGAGGATAAATGAATGAGTGAATGATTGTGGTAAAGACAAAACACTTTCTTTGGAATTACTAACATTAAGCCCTCTTCATATTTATTTTAAATATAAAATAAAATACACCTATATACAAACAAAATACACAACGAAATGTCAATATCTAACACACACACACACACACACAATTAGACATGCTTTTGTTCCCAGACGGTCTGGTTCTTCTGTAAGTAACCATACCTTTAAGGTATTCAGATTGGATAGCAACTGGAGCCGGTTTGGCAGCTCTGAGGCTGGTGGAGGAGACAGTGCGGCTTTGAATGGGCCTTTTGATGGAGACAAGCTTCTCCTATCTCCCAGGGTCTCACTCTCCTGAGCATGCTCCCCTGGGGGCAGGCCTTGGCCAATAGGCAAGTGGACTGGGGCGCGCCCCACCCTGGGCCTTCTCCAATCACAGGAGGGTTTTCCAGTCTGGCTTTGCTGCTGGAGGTTCCATCCCATAGCTTGCTTCCCGCTCTCAGCCTGGAGCCATCCTTCGCTTAGAGGCAGCCTCTTCCTTTCTAGGCTGCTGATCTGAAGCTGACCATGCAGATGGCTGCTTTGGGGGATCTGCGGGCCTGGGCTCGGGGTGTCCAACAGCTGGCCATACTCCATTGTGAAATGGTAAATGCTCAAAACTTTTGCTCCATTCCCAGAGGACCCCCCATTAAAATGATTTTGCATTCACTACCTGCCAAGAGGGCCTGTAAACCAGCCAAAGGGAGCTGCAGATTAAGCACAATTATGAATTCTGAGTGGAATGGAGTAGCTGGAGATTGTTTCTCATGAAAGACCTGTTTTTTTCCTACTGAAAATGCACAGAAGGAAGTATTGAATGCTTCGTGGAGTCTTTATATTTAAATGTGCGTTACAATTAATGCTTCTCCTTGTGCTTTCGTGAAACAGACAACCTCCCAAACTTGAAAGCTGTTCTTAGAATTGGATTTTAGTTTGCTGAGGATTTGTAGCTCATCAGCGCCAAATTTTATAGATAAGTATTTTAACATTTATTAACAAGAACTGGTACCAAATACAAGACATTTCCCAGGCTTAGTTGTCAATGAGCGGCTAATCCCTAAGGATTTATATACCGGCACAACTGAGTAAGGATTCAAAGGCCTCTTGCAGGCTCTTTTTGAGAGCTTAATGTGTCCTCATTGGGAACAAACCGGTTGTACCATTTGTTCTTTTAGTCCTTCCTCCTTTGCAAATGGAAAAAGAAAAGTCCGAGATGCTGAGCATAAAAATATTAGCAGTGTCTGCACACCACATCAATTCACTACTATGAATGTTTACAATGTGGCAACTTTTTCTAATTTGATCTAAAATAACTAACACATCTCATCATTGTTTTCCTCCCTTGCCTAATTTCTCTCTCTTAAGTATCTTTATCTGCATGTAGGAGTAACATTCAAGATTTCTGTGTGGCTGTCCAGATAGTCTGTTCATCTGTCGAAAGCCCATCACAAACTACCATCACACTATTAAAAAGATAAGACGAGAAGTTGCGTGATATCGAGTAAACATGCTTAATTTTTAACAAGCCCTGTAGAATGGTAGGCCATGATAATGATAAAGACAGTAATCTTGGGACGCCTGGGTGCCTCAGTTGGTTAAGCAACTGCCTTTGGCTCAGGTCATGATCCCAGCGTCTTGGGATCAAGTCCAGCATCTGGCTCCTTGCTCCGCAGGGAGTCTACTCGTCTCTCTGCCTCTGCCTACCTCTCTGCCTGCTTGTGTTCTCTTTCTGTTAAATGAATAAATAAAATTTAAAAAAAAAAGACAGTAATCTTGGTAGCAGAGAGAAGGTACCATGCATGTAAGATATGGCAGATACATGCCCAAAGTCTCTACATCTCTTGTCTTTTTAATATTTCCAAATCTGTGTGGGAGATGCTGTTATTATCTTATAGATAAGAAAACTGAAGCTCAGTGAGTTCAAGTTGGTTTCTTGAGATCATGGGGCAATTTTTGGCTGGAAGCTGAAATTTGAACCTTGATGTACATGTGTTCCGCGGATCCTAAAGATATTTAAAAAAATCTTATTTTTAAATTGCTTTCAGAGTAAGGTTATAGAAAACACAAGAAAAATGGGTCTCATTTCTTTCTAATCATCTTTATATAAACCCTCCTGTTTCCTATATTCTCAAAAATTGTTTAGATCTATTCATTATATGTGGTTTAAACGCAACTAATGCAGTTAGTTAAGAGAAAATCCAGATGTTTATTTCAGTGGCATCACCCCCAAATCCCAGTCGAATTAAATTTTTACTTTTTATCCAGTTGTGTGTTTGGAAGAAAAAAAATGTATTCGTACTGTAAAAACATGGATATGGTACATTAATGATAATATGGTTTATTTTATTAGTTGCTTATGAAATTAGATTTAACCATCTTTATCGTTATGTTTATCAAAATATTTTTTTTAAAGATTTTATTTATTTATTTGACAGAGAGAGAGAGGGAGCACAGAAGGGGGAACAGCAGGCAGAAGGAGAGGGAGAAGCAGGCTCCCCACTGAGCAGGGAGCATGGTGTGGGGCTCAATCCCAAGACCCTGGGATCATGACCTGAGCTGAAAGCAGAGGCTTAACAACCGAGCTACCCAGATGCCCCTGTTTATCAAAATATTTAATGATGGAACAAATGTGAGAAACAACAAAACACAGGAAGATATAATCTCTACCCTTACATAATCTACACCTCTTCATAAATTCAAAATCCTATAGAATTAGTGGTTTATGCTTTTGGCCATATTAATGGAGCTATATATACGTGTGTATATATATATATATATATATATATATATATATATATATATATATATATATATATATATATTTTGGTGAGATGAATTATATTGCTTGTTTGGTTGCTGATATTTTGTCATTGAAATGATTTAAAATAGTGTCTAATCAACCCCACATTTATTAAATACAAGACACTTTGTCAGAATTTTGTTGTTTTTATCTTAAAAACATCTCACTTTATATTGAACAGTCAGGAACCTTTGGATCACTCATGAATTGCTTGGCTAACATTGTAATCTCTAGGTGGGTGCTGTGTCTGGGCGCACCTGTTCCTTTTTTAAAACATGCAATGCTTAAAAGTTTCTTAAAACATTTTCGTGGTAAGAGGCACAGTATAAGGGGCCAGAGTATGTACCTTGCTGAGTTTTTTCCACCCGCCTCTTCTCTCACACTTTCATTGTTCAAACACAGTGGTGGCCATATAGAATGACCTGGAATGGCATCAAAGAAATGTTCTTCTCACTTGATATGTGAGCATTCTGATCTTCAAATATCTCAAGAGCCTTAGAAAAGTGGTCTGAGTCCCTTCTGATAATAAGCCTACAAAACCAACTGGTACTTGATAATTATAGAACTCCTAGGGAAAGGGGATGAGAAGTAAAGGGAGAGAAGGAAACTGGGTGATTGAGATATCTATACATCTATATATCTATATTTGTAGTGGCATAAAAATGAGAGTACATAGTTGTACTTTTTCCAGTCTTAAAGGGAATATATCTGAGTCTATCTCTGTGTTCCTGCCATGAAGACAGAGTGAGAAAGTTGCCAACTGCAAGCAGGATGGGAGTTCTCACCAATCCCCAACCATGATGGCACTTGGATCTCAGACTCTCAGTCTCCACAACTATGGAAGAAATAAATGCCTATTGTTTAAGCCACCCCATCTATGGTATTTTGGTATAATCAGCCTGAGCTGAGTCCTACAAACAATGATCTTGTTTCAAGAGGAAAACTAAAGGTTAAAAATATTTTCAATAGAAAAATATCAAGTAGAATAGAGAGAGAATAAAAAGCATGATAGACTAAAATCATACGAAGGTTGATATATTAGAGTAAGGTGTGGGTAAAGCCAAACCTTAAAACACTCAGCAATGAAGAGAAGAAAGAATGAAAGAAAATAAAGAAGAAAACCATTCAAGGGAAAGAAATAGTGAAAAGGTGAAGCTTGAACACCTCTCCAGCAAGGCAAATAGGCCGTTGGGTAGAGAGGGCCACCGATGGCCAATGGGGCTGCTTCTGTCACCCTCCTGCTGGGACAAGCTTGGCTGTGCCAAGGCCAATGGTTCCGGCTATGCCTCGGATGACAACAAATCCCCAGACCCTGCCCTTTGGCTCTCACTGAGGGTCTGTACCTTTCGTGAAATCACACATTTCTCGCTCTTCATCTCTATCTGCTACAGATGATCCCAGCTGCTCTCCCCACCTAGGACATAGATCTCTACGAATCCGACACCCCACAGTCATACAGAACTTGGGCTGAGTCCCTCCTTCTCATTCACCACTCTGACCTTTCCCCCTCTCTTTATTCTTTCTCTTCATCCATTAAAAAACAAACAAACAAAAAAACCTATCGGGAGCCTTTCATGTATTGGGTATCATGCCAGATGCTGACTGAACAATGGCGTTTATTGAAAGGAAGCAAGTGTCCTGCACTTTTGAAGTTTTCATTCTAGTGAGTGGATGAAGGAAGAAGGCAGAAAACATTTAAGCCAATCCCTATATATATATATATATATGTACATATATATATATTTTTAAACTCCACTGTGAGGCAAACAAATAGCATGCTGAGAACAAATAGGAGGGAGCTCTGTTTTCGGATGGATTCCTCGTAGAAGGCCTCGAGGGAGGGAATGAAGCTGAGACCGAAGTATGAGCAGGAGCCAAGAGAAGACTGGTAAGAAGAGGGAGCGGTACAAAAATTCCCTAGGTCAGAAGGAGCTTAGCCTGCTCTTGCCTCCCCCAAAATGGGCTTGTGAGCATACAGTGGAGCCTGAGGAGTGGGGGAGAGAAAGGGGATAGCGGGCCCCTCCAGGTGTGTCCTTGGGAAGCTTATATAATGGCTCTGTGCCTCGATTTCCTCATCTCCTCATAAAATGTAGTTGACTCCACCTTCCCCAGAGAACACACATAATGACTCATCGGAGACACGTAAATCATGGTCATTCCTCTTTTTCAGGTTCCTTCTTGGTACAGGTGATTTTTCTTCCAGAATTAAGGACATGTTTGGCCTCTTGAGAATTTGACCTGCTGGAAATGTAATATGATTGCCTATCTTTTTTTTTTTCTTCTAATTTATTTGAAAATTAGACCCAGTTTATTGGACTGATAATGCACTCAATGCGAAGACAGTTTCAAACCCCAGATTAATTATTTTTCGATTGAGTTTTTTTTTCATCACGTAGTCAGCTTTTGAGACAAAGACTTGGTCATAAATCTTAAAATTAGCTGGGGAATTAATTTTAAAATTAAACACACTATGATGAATTATAGGCAAATGAATGATTAGTAATGCAGAAAAATAAAACTGGGTTAGTTAGGGCACATTTGTATATGGCGGTTGGTCCTGGGTGGCCTCTGTGGGGCAGCATCTTGTTCAGGGAGGATGAGAGTCATATGCATTTCCTTGATTTTGTTTTTTGACTTTGCCTGTCTCAGGGCGCATGCCTGAGAAGTCAGTTCCAAATTTAAATGGAATTTATGAGCTGTAGGATTTTATAGCACGCAATGACATTGGGAAGAGTTGACGTACTTCAAAAGCTGAAAATGCGAAGATTGGAAAAATGGTCACACATGAAGAGTGTGGACTGTCACTCACTTGACTTCCTGAGCTTATTCACTCATCCATCTTTGCTACCATTAGTCCCTCTTCCCCTTACAGCTAGCTACTTCTCTACCTCAAAAGCAGGACATTTATTTTTTTCTCCTGGTGGAGGGTGATTAAATCACAGAGAATGCTCTGTAAGTAAGTGGTGGTTTTATTTTCATCTCATAAAGCTAAACCATTATCAGGGAGATATTCAATAAGAAATACAGTTAACTGTGAATGGAGAGGGAAACGTAATAGATCAGTGTTTCTTTATCTGCCAAAGGCGTAGATTCCAAGGATGAGGATGGAAGCAGGAAAGAGGGAGGGGGTTAGAGACCATTCTCTATTTCTTTTAAAACGTTATGTCTCCTCCTTATTAGAATGAGATTCCCGCCCCCCCTCACAGCCCCACACACGTGCTTGCACACACTTCTGCTTGGAGCCCTGTGTGGAATTCCCTTGTTCCCCTGGACATTTTCTCATCCATTTGTTAGGAAGTGAAATTGTGAGTTTAGCTGTGATCTACAGGAGGCTTTGTTGTTGTTTTAAGTTAGTTAATTCATTTTTAAATTTTATTTGTATTTATTTAATTTAATATTTATTTATTTATTTACTTTTTGGAGAGGTCTTTGTTAAAATGCGTACGTGGACCCAGAACAGTGAGAGTTTCCACAGTGGCCCCATTTGATTTCTGTGGAGGGGTGGAGGGAGCTGAGCGGTACAGGGTGATGGGGAGCACTAACCCCGTCCTTTAGTCTTTATTCAGACTCTGCGTGCATGCCTGCTTGTGGCCACGTGTCTGCCTCTTGTGTTTTCAGACCCTGTGGCATTTACTCAACTTTCTAAGCAACATTTTCTTTAGCCCAAAGAAAATGAAGGGGCTTTACCCCTTTACTCATGTTTAAATTTAATTAATGAGAAGAACTTGGCATTGCAACCAGAGCACAGTTCACGCTTTGAAAATGTTAGTTATTGTTAGTAGCTTATCAGATGTAGCAAGCTGATGTGGGAAAAGCAAGATTTGACAGGAGGAAGGGGAAGGAGTTAGTGAATGGGATGAGGGAATAGCCTGGGGGTGGGAGTTGCCTATGGAGGGTTTCAGTGCGGGCTTAAAGACTGCTGTGAACAAGGGGCCTTCACTATCAGACAGAGAAGATGTTGTAAAGGGTTGAGAAAGATAAACTTCGATTTCACTGTCAAACACTTTAGCTTTACTCAATCTGGTACTGTTTTAAGTATCTAATGAATATTAATTCAAGAGGTCCTTGGTATAACTTTATGAGGTAGGTACTACTCCTACTTACAGATGAAGAAACTAAGGCACAGAGAGCTTAAGTAACTTGCCCAAGGACACACAGCTGGTGAACAGCAGAGCTTGGATTTGAATACAGGCTTCCGAGTCCATGATTTGAAACATGGGT
Organism: Nasua narica; assembly: GCA_028533885.1. Classification (NCBI taxonomy): domain Eukaryota; kingdom Metazoa; phylum Chordata; class Mammalia; order Carnivora; family Procyonidae; genus Nasua; species Nasua narica. Next base: position 159,910,389 of record CM052810.1, on the reverse strand, counting down.
GTAAGCTTCATTTTTACAATAATCTTCACCAGCCCCGGGCCTGTCTCCCTAGCAGTGTAACAAAATGAAGATTCCTATTGTTTGATCTTCTCTATTTGTGCATTTCATTCTTTCTGGATCCCCACTTTTTTGAATACTTTCTCATTGTGTCACTATTTTAATACATCACAGTTTGGTCAGCCAATTCCATTCTCCTCCTTCTTCAACTTCAATGTGCCTTCACGTTTATGTATTTTCCACTTTTATTTTCCTAGAGATCTGGGAACTAATCAAATTTTATTTCATAAGACATATAAATTTATCAAAATTAATATGCATTTTCTCCAGAATTGACAATATTTTCTCATTTTATTACAGACTATCTATAGTGGTATGGAATATGCAGTTAAGCTAGTGGCAGTGATCAAAATCTGCAATCTGTTTTGCAGAGACAATATTCTTTTATTATAAATTCTTATTGCTTCATGTGATTTAGAAACTGGCAATAATTCAACTGGCCTAATAACTGTTAAAATGTAGGTGCTTTTCTTTTTCTTTTTTCTTTTATGCTTGTGCTCTAAAATGTTTTCTCCCACCAGGGGAGAATTTGTTACCTTTTTGCAACATACACGTTCAAAATTACAACGCAATTATTTATTGACTTTATTAAACGTTGCCATCTTTGATGCTGTAAACCTATTATAAGACATTGAGAGACATAAAACTGCTCCTATAAATCTGAGTAAGATTTGCAGTTGTGAAGTCCCAAGTTATTTTTTCCTAAACTGTATAATGCTGAAAGGGAAAATAGTCTCCATTTAGTTGCAAAGGTATACATGCATCCAAGAGTATGCCTTTCATAGTCAAGTGAATTCACAGCACCAGAAACCAAAGTTGTCTTTTTCTCTACTAGACAAAGCAAGATAAACATTTTGGCCGCCTCATCTATGAGACACCCCCTGAGCCAAAGGCATCAATTTTCAATAAATAATTCTTTGAGATGGCCATTTGAGCTCTGGGTGGTTTTTGAGATTGTGGCTCCTTTTTACAGTGCTTATTTTTACAGTGTGTATTTTGACAGATATTCTGTTTTTGGGAATGCCTAATTAATCCTAATGGATTTTGCTGTGACTTGTTTGAATATTCATATTTTAGTAACATTTCCTCTACATCCTGGTAACTCAGAAGTAAAAGGAATTGCCTACTGCCCTGTCAAGTGATTACCTATCTCACAGAGAGGATGTCTGTGTGGCTTACATGTTCAAAAACAGAGTGTTGATGACTGCAGAAGAAGCTGTATTTCCTATGCTTCTCTCTGTGCACGGAAGGAGAAATTTTGTTTTTCTTTTGGGGCAACCTGAAAAAAGAAAAGCATGGAGTAGGTAGAGAATATTTTCCTTTGTTATGTTCTTGTTCTTTCTTTTTGAGGAAACTACCTGATTATTCCTGTGAAGTAAAAGTAGTTGGTAATTCACAGAGGCCCCAGCGTAATTCCCTATAACAATGATGTATTTTTCTTGTCACCATCAGAGTCATCACCATTGCTTTCCATAAATATCCATTTGTGGTGGAAGGACTTTTTCTCCCTTTATTTGGAGATTTTACTATGTCGACTTCAGAATAAAAAAATTGCTTAGTCATATAATAAATAAGGCGATAGAAAATAGAATGGCAAATACTACGCATACATTCGATGAGGTTAGAAAATCCAGCCCACTGTTTCTTTCTGTACTGATCTTGAGCTTAAAAAAAAAAAAAAATTAACATTTTCAGATGGTTGGAAGAAATCAAAAGAAGAGCAATATTTTATAGAACCATAAAAATGATATGAAGTTCAAATTTGTGTCCCTAAGTAAAACTGTATTGGAACATAGCCACGGCCACTCCTTTATGTATTGTCTATGCCGGACATCCCCGCCACCGCACAGTTGACTAGTCATGACAGAGACCATACACACACACGCCTAAAACAGTTCTTTATAAAAGATGTTTTGTTGATCACTGAGGTCTTTTGAAAGGTTTTATTTATTTATTTTAGAGAGAGAGAGAGCAGGCAGAGGGGGCAGAGGGAGAGAGAATCTCTAGCAGACTCCATGCCGAGCTCAGAGCCTGACCCAGGGCTTGATCCCAGGACCCTGAGATCATGACCTGAGCCAAAACCAAGAGTCAAAACACTTAACTGACTGAGCCATCCAGGCACCCCATGACCACTAGTTTATTAAGGTATCTGGAGGAGAGAAAAAGAGAAAGAAATATTGGGTTAAAGTATGTTTTTAAACGTTAGGACTTATCTTAAAAAGGTGAGTGATTTAGAAATGTAATCTATAAACTTTTCTAATGGAATGAGAACTTGTAGATTGTCTCATCCCAGGCACTCATTTTGTAGAAGAAGAAACTGAGAACAAGAGATTCCAACAATTTTTATGGAACAAGTAATATTAAAAAGAATGATGTATGATGACCCTTGAGTTCCTTACATTTCCTCGAATGTTTATGTCAACTATTTTATATACCTGTAAGAAAGGATTCTATAAAAATGTCAGATGTTTTTATGTACTCTGCCTCGAGTAGTTCATGGAAGATTTGGCAACAGCGTTATAGTTACAAGAAGTAATCCTGGTTGGTTCTGTTTTATGGGACGGATTCCCTCTCTCTGTCCCAGGAAGGCATACTAACAGGATTTACTCACCACTCCCCAGGCCTCTGTATTGTTTCTTGTTTTATTACCCTTTCTTTCCACACGTATCACATAATCTAAGAACAATCAAGTAATTTTGGTAAAAAAAAAATCGGTTCCATTAAGCCATTTGAGAGCAGAGTTTCCTGATATTGAAACTAACCCTTCCTTTCTCGCCCTTGAATGTATTAATTATTCATCTGTGTTATGAGCAGCTCCCACCCCAGTCATCTTCCTGCTGCTTGGATGTTTATGTTTTTCATGTATTATCATGTCATCACCTTAGTCATCCCTTTGGCAAGCTGTACCTATGGGTAGATAGTCTGGGGCATCAATCTTGCCACGTAAGTCATGTCTTCCAATACCTTTATCACTCTCCTTGCTTGTCTCTGAACTCCCTCCAATTCATCTACTGCTTTCTTTAAGGGGCTGTGATGCCCCAACTTGACTGTGGTATTCTAAGTGTGATTTCACCAACCCACAACTCAATGCCTTCTCGAAGTCATAATTCAAGACAGAACTAGCTCTCCTCTCTTCCGCTGTGGCACAAAATAAAATGCAAACAAATATATAAATCATCACCATGGCTCTTCCGTGTCCTTGGCAGGCTTTACAAAAAGCCAGTGTTCCCATCCCTGAAGTTTGAAAGGACCCTGAAAAATCATTTACTTTTTCCTACAGGCAAATTTAAAGACAAGCCCTTTGTCATTTGTCCCATTCTGTAAGACCTAAAAGCCAATGTGGAGGACACTTCATTTTTTTGCTATTCAGTAGGTCTTTGCCCAGTAGCTCTTTGCCCAGTCTTTGCTGAAACACAAATCTCTTCTCTCTCTGCAGTCTTTATTTTGAAAACTTGGATATGATCTTTATTTAGTATTTTTAAAACTCAACATAATTAGGCATCTATAGAACAATCTGGAGGTATGCAAATATGGATAATCTTGAGAGATGTCTCAAGCCTTTCTCTTGCGTGGGAAAGTGCCTGGAGAAGTGTTATGCAGTGGAACAAAACTCAACCATCATGTCTGAACTTCCAAGGAAGAGAAGCACATTAGTCTAATGAAGGGAGTGGAAAAATATCCCTACACCTACTAATTTGAGCAGCAAAATGATCAGGAGAAGTTGGAGATCTTGATAAATGGGGCCAAGTAATTGACAGAGTGTTATAATTAGGGCAAGGCATCTGTCAGTTAATTATCTTTTCTTCAATAAATAATTATAATTTTACATGTTCCCATAGCTTGTAATTTCTAGCTGTGATTGTCTTCTGCATTTTCATCTATCTGAACTTTGAAGACCAGACAGAAATTGATATAAAGGGAAAATTGCCTAGTTATCCTCTCTGAAAAACAAATCAGACAGATGCAAGGTAAAAAGACTATTTGACTGGGTAAGAGCATGAATTTGACAGAAGGAATCTAAGTTGACAGAAAAGTGAACTTGCTCTTTCAGGTTTCCACTGTGTCCATGATTCAGACTAATCACCCAAGCTTGGGAATCCCTTTTCTCACCTGTTCATTTATTCAACAAACCTTTATCGAATCCCTAATACTATAATGTCTCAGGGAGATGTAAAGATATTTTAAGGGGTATGTGGTCTTGGGGAATAGACTTACCCATAATCGAACAAACAAAAATTGGGAATAACATGATAAAAGGTATCTTGGAGTATTTTAGAGCAGTGGTGCCTCTCCTTTTAGTTGCAAGAATAAATACTTTCAAGAAAAAATACTTTGAGCATAGACTCTCATTATATGTACAACCTATAAACTTTTTTGTAAAATAAGATTTTATTTATTTAAGAGAGATAGAGCATGAGAGAGGAGAAGGTCAGAGGGATTAGCAGACTCCCCGTGGAGCTGGGAGCCTGATGCGGGACTTGATCCCAGGACTCCGGGATCATGACCTGAACCGAAAGCAGTTGCTTAGCCAACTGAGCCACCCAGGTACCCCTCATTTAAACTTTTATATACATATATATGTACTAGTGTTATTCTGGATGATGTTAGGTATTTATAAAATTAATTCATTTTAATTTTTAGATTAAAAGGAAACAGAAAATCTGATTTTTTTCTCTAATTTCCAATAAATTTTAGCATATACCTTGCATTATAAACATCCCACTTTGAAAAAATGCTGCTTCCAAAAACATAAAAGTGAATATTCCAACATGGTTCAGGTTCAGAATGTTTGGGTATGTTCTGAAATAATGTTAAAAAGTTAGGCAAAGGTTAGCAATTGTGGTGGATGTTTTATATTCCAATATTCCTCAAGGGGTATTCTACTAAATATTAGTAGAGATTTATTGAAATTTAAAAAAAAAAGATTTTTGCTGTCAAATAAGTTTGGAAATTGCAAGCTTAAGACGCAAAATTCCATTATTATGGGGTTAATAGTCTGATTCCACATAGCCTCATGAATGTGTCTTTTCTGTTCTACTAAACTCTTGAGTTGAGACACTATATTTTCTATTTCATTTTTATTCAATAGTGAATAACTATTGAAGGGGTCTGCAAATATTAAATTCATATTTAGAACTGAATTCTTGCATTTGAGATGGGAACAATGTGACTTCATAGACTTTGATTCAAGAGACTTTTTTCCTTTGGCTTATGTTGTTTTTACTTTTCTCTATTAAATATTCATCAATAAATTACTCACTATATTTGTTTTGACTTGAAATAGGTCATCTGAAAAGCATTTTTTGTAGACCCATTATCTGTGGAGGCAAAATAAGTAACCATTCTGTAGTTGCAAGTTGAGGGGCTCCTGAAGGGTCTGAAACACTAGAAATTTCCATCATTATGTTAAGTGGTCAGATCAAGTGGTCAGATATAAGTGGCCTTATATCTCCAGATAGCCACTTAAAAAATATGCCAATATTTTATCTACTGAGGAATTAAATGTCACTCTTGGAATGCCTAAGCCTATTTCACCTTTTGTGTGGGAGAGAAGTAGTTCTGAAATGCTACACACAACCCTACTGTCACAAAGACAGCATAACAAACACAAGTTAACCTTTATCCAATGACATAGAGCTGTAATTATTGTCATTAATCACTGTACTATGATTGATGAAACCATGATATGGTTGGGAGTTCTTGCTCATATAAGGTTACTTTTCCCCCTGTACTAACTAATCCCAAACTATGGCGTTTCAAGTATTTGTGTCTGCTTTGTGTAGTTATTCTTTGCATATTTTTCTACCAACTGTATGCATGTGTATATGTATACACACACAATTACCTATTCCATTATTATTATATACTGTATATATTGGTAGTATAAAGAACAATTATAAAAAGCAGACGTAAATATATAATTACTTATGTAATATGAATATATATACACACATGCACATATATATGACTCTATTCTCATATATATATATACACATATATATATATGAGTGTGTGTGTATTAGCTGCTACCTATGATTTTACTCTCTCTCCCCATCAAGCACTAAAGGAACGGATCCATCCATATTGTTCAGAGGTACCAACTCTTTCCCTCAAAATCAAGCTAAGAAGGAACCAACTAGCTCTTAGCACCTCCTGGTTGCTTTTCTTTCCCACCCCAGTTTATTTTTTATTTCCCCCTTACCCCCTGAAGCCATTTTATGCACTGTCATGTACCACCTAAGCCTCTAGTAAAAAGAAAAATGGACAAAGAAGAAACAAAAACCTCTTCAACCTTCCTATTCTAATGAAACCAGATAAATCATACTTACGAAAATTGGGTATCAGTAGTATCTGAGTGATGGCCTGAAAGCCGCTCTATGAAGTAGCTCATGTTCTCTACTTGAGTCTTTCAATACTCATTCCTGCTGATTTATCATTATTTACATTTTTTGAGCACTGAAAAAGTAACAGCCATTTTCACATACAATTTCCCCTTTAATTTCTGCAATAAGAGTGCAAATTAGATATTATTAACGGCATTTTCAGGTGGGTAGGATTTTGAGATGTATCAAGCAAAATTGCAGAACTTCCAGTTAATGTTGAGTTTCACATAAACCAATAAATATTTTTTGGTATAATAAGTATGTCCCCTGGGTCATAGTTGAATGGGACAAATTTGCACTAAAAATGATTTGTTGTTTATCTCAAATTCCTATACCACTGGACATTCTGTATTTTAGCTGACAACCGTGCATGTTAAAGGCTAAGTTCAGAGCTTAAGAACCTATACCAATGTACACAGCTGGGAATTATTATGGTTTAGACCCAGGGTTCTTGATTTCAAGTCCCAGGGATATATGACTATTCTCTCTATTACTGCAAATGCTGAAAACATTTCTTCCAGATAAGTAGGATATTAATGGATGTGAGCTACAGGACCCACATATCAAATCATTCATGTCTTAGTTTCCTAGGATTGCTGAAACAAATTGCCACAAACTGGGCAGCTCACAACAACACAAATTTGTTGTCTCCTAGTTCCAGATGTCGGAAGTCCAAAGTGAAGGTATTGGTGTGGCTGTGCTCCCTCTGAGGGCTCTGGGGGGGATCTTGCCTCTCCCCTTCCTAGATTCTGCTGGTTACTGACGACTTTGACTTGACTTCCTTAGGGCAGCATAACTCCACCCTCAGCTTTACACCTCCTTCTTCCTGCGTATGCGTCCATTTCCCTCACTCTAGAAGGACGCTGGCCACTGGGTTAAGCCACTCGATCTCAGCATGCCCTCATCTACATTTGATTATATCCACTGAGGAAATACTTCCAGTAGGGAGAGTGTTCTAGGTACAGGGGGTTAGAAATTGAGCATACGTTTTCAGGATGCACAATTCAACTCACAACTAGGAGTCATTAATACAGGGTCAAATATAAGAAAATTATTACCAATCTCGAAGATTTAGGTGGCTAGATAGGACCTGTAAATGGGGATGGGGACACTACCAGCCGATGGTGCTTCTTATGGGGCAGGTCCAAAACGGAGCCTTGAGGTTGGAGGGTGATGATGACAGTGACTGAAACACACATATGCTTACCGTAGGCACGTTCTCGGGTCTGTAGACGAAATAGTGCTGGGGCCAGGAGACGCTATGGTTTCCACTCCATTTTGTGGATGAGGAGACAGACACAAAGGTGCTAACGAAATTGCTGAAGGCCATGCTGCTAATAATATATGACACAATTGCAATCGAAGCCCAGGCTGACTCTGGAATCCCCATTCCTAACAATTATTTAGGATTATTGAGGAAGGACAGTAATGAGAAATAAAGACTACTCTAATTTTCCTGTTGGTTCTTTTTTGTCTCTTGGTCTTGCCTGTTGACATTGGTGGCGATTTACACCGACCAGACGTCAGTTCTCAGACATAAGTGAGCATTAGAATTGCCTGGAGGACTTGCTGAAACGCAATTCACCGGGTTCCACCCCAGGGTTTCTGATTCTCCATGGGTCCCCGCTGAGGCCCGAGAAGGTGCGTTTCTTACAAGTTCACATGTGAGGCTGATAGTGTGGGCTGGGAAGCACAGTTTGAGAACAACTAATAGAGAACAGCTGAGATGAGGTTACAATAGGAAATGCTTTTCAAGTTCACAGAGATGGCAATGGGGATCAGGAAAAGTACAACCAACCATTTTACAAGCCGTTCTCAAGCTACCCCTTTAAAAGTAGTAATGTGAAATTGTCTGCGTCTATGTTACCAGCCTCCCCTCTCATCCCCCAGATTGCGTAGTCTTATAATCTATGACAGAGTTACTTGCATTTATAACAACTGGAAAGCAGTTTTGGATCTAGAACTTTGAAACAGAAGACTTGGATTCTAATCCAGGCTTGTCCCTAAATTGGTCAGGTGCTTCTTGGCTCTAAGCCACCCACCCTTCTCCCATCCCCCATAAAATAAGGGAGTTGAGGTGGGGACGTAGTTGACTACAGTGGGGTACTGAGTCATTAACTGTCATTTTTGAGAAAGATAGCGATATGAAAAATATTACCCCTAATGTATTTTTCTCCTATTATTTTTTTTACATGAGCATGAATGTCAATTGTAAAACTACCAATATAATCAGATAAGCTGAAAAAATCTATTGCTTACAGAAGGCTTACCCAGAGGTGTACATTATTAATATTTTGGATATTCTGTCAAAAGACAGTAAATATGCAAATTTACCAGTCCATACCTACTCACTTCTAGTCCTATTTTTCTCAGCATTCCATGCCCTATTTACATTTTAATACATATGTATTTATGTCACCATTTTTAATATTCTATGGCATTACATTGCACGGTTATCCCACAATTTATTTAACCAATCCCACATTTCTGGCGATTTAAGTCACCTGTAATTAGGGGCTAATAAGGTGATAGTCATAATGAATATCCTAATGCATACATTCCAATGTCCTTGTCCATTCTAGAGGTGAAGTCTCTAGGTTGAAGAATAATATTGTCTTTAAGATTCTAAAATATTAAATCTGAAAAAAGTGTAAGATACGTAGAGTTATGCCATTTTTACATATATATAAAGATTGTCTCTGTGTATATGTGTATGTGACACGGAAAAGACAGCTCTAAGGATGCGCCCTGACCTGCGAATAACAGTTATCTCCTGCTTCCTAGCTATGGATGACTTTTAAATTTACCTTTTTGTGATTTTCTGTATTTCCCAATTAGTCTTCATGTGGGAGTTAGTTGAGATTTCTTGGAAGAAGCAGCCTTATTATCACTATATAGCTGCCTGTAAGTTGGAGCCAGAAAATTGAAAGAAGGGTATTTGTGTGGGGAGACAGTGAGAGAGGGTTTCTTATTTTTCTAGACATAAGGGGAAGAATTTGGCCAGAAGGAGAAGGAGAAGAAGGAGGAGGAGGAAGGGTGGGGGAACAGGAAAGACGGAAGGAAGGAAGGAAGGCAGGCAGGCAGGCGGGAAGGAAGGGAGGGAGGGAGGGGAGAAGAGAAGAAAACAAGAGAAGAGAAAAAAGAAAAAGAAAAAGGAAAAGAAAAAACTTTCATGAAATCCAAATGAAATACATGCCTCCATCCCCTGAGCCTTTGAGCCCAGCATACTCTCACAGAAAGGAGGAAAAATAGTTCGAATAATCAAAAATGAAAGACAGTGCCAAGGCTGGCAGGTACAATCTGCAAGAAAGGCTGTTTGAGGGGGTTTCAAGGCTTCATTGAACTGAATTTCTTTTTGTGAACTGAGGACCCCTGAGCTGACCCAACATCCTTTAGCCGGAAGGCTGCAAGGGGCGAGCTGCTAGAAGCTAAGGCTTCAGGGGGCCCTTTCTGACGGGGAGCCCATTCAAACAGGGAGAGAGAGCCAACAGGGGAAGTCTGGGTTCAGCTGATGAGTGCTAAGGAGAATCAGCCGGGCCAGTGTTGACCTGGCAGGGCATCAGGACTTGGAGCAGCAGCTGCTGCTGGGACCCCCAGTGCTCAGACACAGGCCCGAGTCCAGACCGATGGGAGGTGGAGGAAGGCGTCCACACAGGCTCAGGCTTGGCATGCAGGAACATGTGGTGGCATCCTTGTGGAGGCCAGGAGAGAGGGCTTCCTTGTGGGGAGGAATTTTTGATTGATTCCCTGCTACAAAAGCCTGGCAAAGTTAGTCAGGCAGCACAGTGTCTGCGTGGGGCCAGAGGGAAGGAGAGAGAAATAGGAGGAGAAGGGTGGAAATGTGCCAAAAGGAGTGCGGTGCCTTCCAGAGTACTGGCTGGAAGAAAACTCAGTGCTGCCTTGTAGGAGGAAAGGCTGGCCAATGGCTCCCACTGACCGCGGGGGGCCCAGCAGACACATAGCCCTTTGCCCCAGCAGATCTTACAGAACGTGGGGCCCTTCTCCAGGGGAGTACCTGTCTGCGCAAGCATCGTGTGCCCCGCAGAGCATGACCAAAGTCCTGTTCCCTCCATGGACGGTGTGAGGAGGACACGGGTCACCTCCTGACTGGATTTACAGCCTCCACAGGAGGTAAGTATGCTATGGGCTTCCCAGAGAGAGGCCAGGAACTCGGGCAACCATTCACTTGGCCCATGCTTTCTGTCCATGGGAGCTAGGTAAGACCGACAAAGTTAACCAAAGCCTGCATAGATCAAAAAGTAGTACACGCTTGCAAGACAGTAGGAGGCCCGACAGCTCTCATCTCTAATATTTCCAGTAAAGAGAATCTAGCTCATTAAATAGAGCTCTCGACATAGGGACAATTTTAAATGAATGGATGAATAAATGAATGAATGAAGACATGAAGAAATGAAAGGCACAGAAAGAGAAGATTATATATATATATATGCAATTAAGTCCCCAGGAACAAGGTCAACATTATAAAACTGGAGGAGAATCTAGTAAAGAGAATCATACAATGTGGCTTATCCCTAACAGTTTCCTTTTCAAAGGTCACATTGAACAGCTACGCCAATAGGAGGAACAGCTATTGCTCTGTGAGGAAGGCTGTCTCCACTTTAACCTAACTGACCCCCATCTCCTTGACCATCCTTTCTGGGGGGGGAACCTCTCCCCCAGCACTTCACCCCCTTCTCAACTGCCTCCCTTATCATAACCTTTGCCACGATGTCATAAGCAATCATTAAACTCCCTATATGACTACTTAATTCTTTTCTGTCTATTCCCTTCCTCAAGGACGTTGTCTCCACGAAGGTGAAACCAAGCCCATCTCAGTCGCCATAATAGCCCTAATGATGTCTGTTGGAAGAATGGATGAGTCAGTAAGGAAATATGGGTGGAACCTAGTAAAGAGCTACAGATTTCCCGAAAACATGGGCTGAGTGTAGGAGACAGCCCAAGGGATATGTCAGGTGGACCCGTTCTGGGACGATCTTACTCCATAAAACCTAAGATTGCTCCATCTGAGGAAAAAAAAAAAATCTTATGAGAAATTCCCAACCCGTCAACCATCTGACTGTCCAAAGGGGGAAAAATATTCCAGAGATCTCAGAATTCTCGGGAGCATTTCCACTTTTACCTACCTCCCTAGAGGTTCAGCAGAACAAAAACTTGCCAAGAAGAGGAAAGTAGCAGGACACTAAGCATTTTCAAACACCTGCCTGATGGCAGGCTCAGTGAAGCAGTTTTCACATGGGATTATTCCCTCTCCACAGGCAGACCTGTGAATTAGGTATTAGCGGTGCTCTTTCAGACTGGAATTTACAGATATCATCAGTTTGCTTATGGGGAAACAATGTTCAAGGGGAGAGCAAGGATACTAACCTAGATTTATTTCCTTCTCCAGAGTTCATAGTTTTTCTAGACACCACCCTCCTTCAGGAGGATCTTCCAGCATAGCTGTTGATTTTCTAGAGCTTCTGGGATTCCAAGACAACCCAAAATCTTCCCATTGCTCTAAAGCTGCCCCAGGGTGGTGTATGTGAGTGTGGGTGTTTGCACACGTGCATGCATGTGGGTTTCTCAGCAATGCTTGGAGGGGGGGTAAATATGACAAATATTTGGAGTAACCTTTCCATCTCAATTATGTCACTTTCCTGCGAAAGAAAAGAGGTGGAACGTCAATGACTACTGACAGCAGTGCTAAAATCGATAGCGCGTGTACTCAGTGTGGAGTAGATTATGGGTCACTTACCAAACTAGATGATTGTCTTCATAGTAGCAAGACCGCTAACTGAAATATCTTCCTGTTCAGTTATACTTGCATTCCGATAGAATAAAGAGACCTCCTTAATTATTTTTTTTCAACATTGTTCGGATTCTCCTATCTGCCGATAGCCTGGATTATCTATGGGCAGATGATTTTAGTTAAAGTTTACCCAAGGACAAATGTGCTTGCAAGTTTATTAATGGTGCCCACTCCACACTTAGGACACCTCTGCTCCTTCTGTTCACTTTTATTGCCCAGATGTCCTTTGAAACTCAAACACTTGGACTTCTTTACCCAATCCAGCAAAACTGTGGGGGATGGTGAATCTTTGCATCCATCTGTTGATTCACAATGTGAAGTAGTTTCCACAGAGGACATGAGTAGGAGGACAGGCTGGGGAAACTGGACAGCTTCCCAGACATTTCTCTCTCTCTCTCTCTCTCTCTCGCTCTCTCTCTCTCTCCCCCTCTTACCCCTACAGGTATGGTTTTGTTACTTTATTTGAAGGTTTTAAGCTTAAATGTGATGGATGTGTCTTCATTCACAGGCAAGAATAAAATACAATTTGAAGTCACACTTAAATGCATTACTTGTCTTTTTGGATTATTCATATTTCTACTTATCTTCAAAAATTAGTTGTGACCAGGATCTATTACTAGAACTCTAGGTAAAGAGTCACCTGACTATTTATAGTAAATGTCCCCAGTGTCTCAATACCATCCTCTGTCATGGTTATCAAATGTGGTTTGTTGATCAGTTCCAGTTTCATGCTTAGGGGTGGAGCACTGCCCTCTGAGTGGGGGTGTCCTTGCCTTGAGAGGTAAAGAAAGGTCTTGTCGCTCCAGGGAAAACTTGGGGCTATCAGTGGAGTTCCCATCCCTCAAGGACTGCAGTACCTCAGCCACCTCCTGACTGAAGGCCAAAGAGCCACTAGGAGGAGCTAATGACTGACCGAGTTTACACACAGGATATTTACAGCGATTGCCTCCACAGACCTCCCAACCTTGGCGCAGGCTCAGGGTGTTTAATTATTTACATGGTAATGGATGAACCAGGAATTGTCTGCCCTTCAAACGGCTCACCGAGGAGGACGGCTGTGTCTCCTTGTTTCATTTGTGGGTTCTTTCCTGTGAGGAGGAAGGCATTTCATTCAACCTTCCTGCAGACAGAAACTCGGAGAAAGTGCTGCATTAGTACAGCTCCCAGATGGCTTCCATTTTAAACAAAAAAATATGCTGACTTCTGGGTTTCTTATGCTTCCCACCAACTCCCCATGGGCAGGATCCATGGAAGAAACCCAGGTACAATGAGTGCTTTTCTGGGTAATGTGGTGGGGGGGTATCTCATCTACCTTCTCTGTAGATGAGATACGGTGGTTTATTAAGAAAAGGAAGACTCTCAAGTTCAATGCCTGAGTTTGAAGTCCAGATCTGTCACTTCAGAGCTGCTTACGGTCATCCCTCCTTATTTGGGGGGATACATTCTAAGCCTCCAGTGGACATCTGAGACTGAGAATAATGCTGAGCCCTATATAGACTATGTTTTTTTCTAAACATATGTCCCCATGATAGTCTAATCTCTAATTTAGGCACAGTATGAGATTAACAACAAGAACTAATAACACAATAGAATAATTATCACAATATACTGTAATAAAAGTTAGGTGAACGTGGTCTCTCTCTTTCAAATTACTTTGTTGTACTGTACTTACCCTTCTTGGGATGATGCAAGATGCTAAAATGCCTAATTGATGAGACGAAGTGAGGTGAGGGACGTAGGCGTTGTGCTAAAGTGTTGGGCAACCACTGAGCCTCTGAGGACAGGTCAGGAGGAGGATCGTTTATTTCTGGACCACAGGTGACCAAGGGTAACCAAAACCACAGATAGCCAAGCTGTGGATGACGGGGACTACTGTATCTTTGGATAAGTGTCAAAGATACGTTCTTCCTTTTCTCCATCTGTAATAGCACTGTACCCTCTCGGGGTTGCAGTGAGGCTGAAGTGAGTTAGTACATGTATGGATGTGCATTTCAGGCAGGGCTCACCTCTGCTTGGTGAGCTGTCTCACCGCCGAAGTTCCTCACCGCCGAAGTTCTTTCCTGTTGAGATTTTCAAGTGAAGTTAACAATTTTCTACTCTGTCTTTTCACTTAACAGTTTATCACAGTCACTCTCAGGGTCGCCCCCCAAGGTAAATCTCTTTGTAAGGGTAGAGAGGAGAGTCTTTAAGTAATTGACAACATTTTTTAAAAGCCTGGTGATACACTTATGTCTGAGTTAACTCAATGCATAATCACATTGCCTTACTTTTGGCAGGAATTCTAGCAAATTAAGTTAGTTGTCTCAGTTTGCTCATAGAGGCATGAATCCTGCGGTTCTGTGTCTTTGAGTGTTGTTGTTTTAAATCAGTAAAAATAATTAAAGGCATTCTTTTTATGTAAACAGGATCTTTCCAACTTTAGGATTTCTGTGAGGGGAAATTTTAAATCCTGCTTGGTAAGAAAAAGAATGGAAAACTCCTCTTATATCTTTTTAATAACTTGTTATATAGTTATTTAAGTAGCAATTTTGAACTAAAAGTTTAACTTTTTTCTTAAACAATGGCTTCTTCTGGTTGTAAAAATACAGACATGATTGCAGGAGAAAATTTATAAACCAAGAACAAATATGTTGAAGAAAATAAAAATCATCTAGTAATTGGACTATTGTGAACTAATCTTTACTAATATCTAGGGCACTTCCTTCTGACATTTTTTTTTTATACATACGTGTGTGTATGCATGTCTAGGCAGCTTTTAAATTTCAGTTATGATGCACAATCTAAGCATTTCCATTTAACATCACAGATATTTTATTATATCATTAAAGATTTAGAAAATATTGTGTTTGATAATTTTATAGCTACACCTTATTATAATTACCAGTCCTATATGATTGGACATTAAATTTATATCATTTATTCTTTCGCCAAAGTAAAGTACATGATCTTTTTTTTTCTTTTAAAGATTTTATTTATTTATTTGACACAGAGAGAGAGATCACAAGTAGGCAGAGAGAGAGGGGGAAGCAGGTTTCCTGCAGAGCAGAGAGCCCGATGCAGGGCTCGATCCCAGGACCCTGAGATCATGACTTGAGCCGAAGGCAGAGGCTTTAACCCGCTGAGCCACCCAGGCACTCCAAAGTATGTGATCTTTGCAGATAAACTGAGTTTTGATCCCAGTTATACCCCTCCTAGGCTGTATAACCTTGGCTAATCAATTTACTTGTCAGTACCTCTGCTTCCCTGCCTTTGAAATAGGGACAATGATAAT
The DNA here is from genome assembly GCA_028533885.1 of Nasua narica. Classification (NCBI taxonomy): domain Eukaryota; kingdom Metazoa; phylum Chordata; class Mammalia; order Carnivora; family Procyonidae; genus Nasua; species Nasua narica. Next base: position 159,894,869 of record CM052810.1, on the reverse strand, counting down.
ACATACCTTATGGAGTTGTGTGAGGATTAACTTAGTCAATTATACTTAGTCGAAGTGTAAAGCATTTAAAAAAATAGTACATAATAAGCACCAAATCAATGTCAGCTGTTGTATGTATACACTTTAGATTAGATTTATGACTATCCCCTTAGGATACATTATCAGAAAGAGTATCAGCTGAAGAAAGGTTTTAGGTGCCGTTTTTCTAACTTGCACACCTTTCTTAAATACATGTGCAGTTTCAGGAGGAACTGGTTTTACCTGCCTGTAAGTCATTGTAAGCATTTTTGCTTTCACGTTAAGAGTAAAGAGGAGCCCCTGGGAGGTTCTGAACAGGAATGAGACATAATCCTGTGTATGGATGTAAAGGCTCCCACTGGTTGTTGGCCAGGGTGATCCAATGGTGGGATGGAGATCAGGATAAAGTCTACCAGGGTTGTCCAAAGGAGAAGCAATAAAGACTCACAGGGTAGTGGCATGGTGGAGTCAGAGAAGCTTGAGTTCTCGATATATTTTAACAGGGTAAGCCACCAGCGTCTGCTGAGCGGATGTAGCATGTGAAGAATGAGAGGAGTCAAGGATGTCTGAGTGTTTCGCCTAGAGCCACTGGAAGGATAGATTTGTCATCATTTAAGTTGGGGAGGGCTCTGAATGGAGCAGATTTTGTGGTGAAGATTTGGTGCTTGTATTTGATTGTGTTGAGCTAATATGCTTATTAAACCTCAAAATGGAGATGTCTAGTAGGAATACGCATGGCTGGATCTGTTTTGGGGACTGACCATATAGTTGGGAATTCTCCATATAAACTCCCACACAGAATAAATACGGTGTTTGTGAAAAGATATATAATAAGTTTGTGTTCATTTGAACCTTATCTATGTATTATTATTACAATCCAGTACTTATTGTGCTGATTGTTTTGAACTTGGACCCATAAAGTATTATTTTTGGAGGGAAGGCGTATTTTAATCACTGACATTGTTTAGGTTTGCTGACTCACTGTGATGATAAAAAGCAGACCATCTTTTATTCAGGTTTATTATACTTATCAAAATCTCTACACCTAGTGCATCTTTTGTATCATCTACACCCTGACTAGATCGCCCTCACTGCCCATGCCCATTGGGAACACCATTGTCGGTAAGAATTCACCTTTGAGATTCTACCGAGGGCTGACTTAACAGTGAAGGTAAGGAATCTTGAGCTGTAGGACCTAGAAGAAACCCCAGTGTTCGCAAAAACAAGATGTATTAACAACAACTTCCCCTCATATCAGGTGGCATTAAAGTTTCAATAAGCAATATTAGGATATAGCTAAGGCGAAGTTGATTTGGGAAAGTGTTGGTTTAAGTTTAGTGAAATAAACTTAGTATTTCCTAATTATTTCATGTGTAGGTAAGTTTTTGCATGTCCTGCATTATAATGGTCAGGATTATAATACACTGACTTAACTGGTATTGGGATACCATGATGTAGGGTCAGAAAATTCTCATATTTTGGTTCTCAGTATGGACAATATGTGACAGAGAGAGAGAAACAATGGGTAGGTGCAGGACCAGAAGTTAGTTTGTCAAAAAAGCTTTTTCTATCATCATTTATATAAAATTCTAATGGAGGATTCGATTTTCACTGATACCTACTCAAAGATGAAATTCTATCCTGCCAGAAATTTGCTTAATAATGCAGCACAGACAACTATAAATGAGCTACACAATGAATGATTTTCATGTATTTCATGAATTTAGACCATCAAGAAGCAAATTGAAGGGGTGCCTGGGTCTCAGTGGGTTAAAGCTTTTGCCTTGGGCTCAGGTCATGATCTCAGGGTCCTGGGTTCAAGCCCCGCATCGGGCTCTCTGCTCAGTGGGGAGTCTGCTTCCCTCTCTCTCTCTGCCTGCCTCTCTGCCTACTTATGATCTCTTGCTCTCTGTCAAATAAATTAAAAAAATCTTTAAAAAAAAGATGCAAATTGAAATACATTTTCTTCCCCAAGTCATATAAAGTGAAGAAAAGAATTTGGTATTAAAATAATGACTAGACTCTTGGATTCTTTTGGTAATTAAATTAATGAAGAAACATTGATTACATGAACATATTGGAAAAGAATTATAGTTCTTGCTAATGTAGTATAAAATACTGACATTAATAATGAAAAAGCTCAAATACGCCCGTTATTCCATGAAAATCAACAACAAACTGGTTAACCAGTGTTATCAATTAAAGAGTATTTAAGATTAGTCATTGAGAAAGAGAATTTGAAATACACTGGAATGTTAGCATTCATACATGAAAGAAATTGGACAATAATCCCACAAATTTATATGACATTCTCAATAAGATGTTTCAAAGGTAAATTTCACTTTTTAAATTATTAGTACTACAAACAAATTTTAGTCAATCAAAACTGAGTATTATTTGTAGTCTTTCTATAGAAAATAATAAAAATTATTGCCATATGAGGAGGCAATAAAAAAACATACTACCAAAATTATGGGGGAAAATATTATAGATGTATTATTTTTCTTGTTTTTTATAATATTTGTGCTAATTTTCATCTTTTTAAGTTTTATGACCCATTTTAAATCTTTTTTCACTTAAATTAATATTAACCTTTGTATCCAGTTTTGTATTCATAATACTGCATTCCACCACCACCTTCCCTTTTGGTTTCTTAAAGAAAGCCCTCAAAATTGTCTGAGCTTCAAAATACAAACCTGCCCCCTGCTGCCATCTTGCTCTGAGGCAGCTTCATCAGAACCTACAAAGGCGTACAAATACAAGGGCTGTGGGGGCTCTAGGAGTCTTCTGTGACTTTAGAAAAATGGGGAGGCATCAGAAGTTTCTGTGTGCGCCAGGCACCGACTAGGGAGGTTGTCAGATGAGGGAGCCATGGCAAGGAGACGAGGCGGAGGCCCCCAGTGCAGAGCACCTGGTCCAGGGACTGAGTGGGATTAAGAGTTCCACCTTGGGGCCCATGGAATCAGTTGGAACTGAAGTGGAATCCAGTTATGGAGGGCAGGATGCTCCTCAGAGCACTGCATTAGAGGAACAGTCCTGACCCTAAGTGTTTCAGCCATCTTCCCTCCTCCCTTACTCCCTAATCCATGAGTGACCTATATCCCCCTTCCCTACATCCTTGAGAGGAGCTGTGAGAGTGAAGAGAGACTATTTGATAAATTGAACATTTACCTAGTGCCGAAAGAAAGAGTTTCAGTTGTTGACTCGCACTCTATTTAGAATGCTCTTCCCAACTTCTAGGCAGGCATGTGGATGCAAAAGATTCAAGCACCTACAGGGAAATGAAGGCACTGTTTCCCTTGCACCTCTGAGATGGAGTGTGAGTATGTTTGCAACCTCGCCTTGCTCTCCAAGAACAACCTTGCTACTCCCTGTGAAGGTCAATAAGGAAAGAATTAGTAGAATGGCTACATGGGGAATGCGGATTATCTGAGATTTTCACCTACTCCAAGTAGGCCACCTTGTCCTAGCAGGAATCGCTTCTGGTTTCCAATGGCATGCCAGAGAATCAGGCCAGGGCTGCACGCATTAGTCCTGAAATGCATCGTTTGCTCCGAAGAAGGGTAATGTGATTTGCCTCGCGGAGGATCTCAGCAGTAGTTGGCTAGCTCAGAGGTAAATCGGCATTAAGTTACTTAGGAACCCAGGTAAGTCAGTGGGGTCTGGTACCGGATGGAGCCTCTCAGCAGGTTCTCATCCAGACATGGCCTCCCCCGTCAGAGGAGCTGGCCTTTCATTCACTCTCTTTCCGAGATGGTTTTCCCCGGTGTCACCGGCGCCAATGAAAATATGCATAATGAAGGTCTCTCTTGGCTTCCGGTTTGGACCTAGCATTTGGCCCCCTATCCGCCTGACCTTCTCCTCGCCATACACACGAAAGCCAGAGACTTCCCGCAGTTTGCCTGAAACAGACACTAAGTCAGAACTAAGTTGCATAAAGGAAACGCTCTGGGATGCCGCAGATACTGTCAACCAGCCAAGTGTTAATATCAGAGAGATTATGAGAAATTCCTTTTTGATTTAACCAAGCTCTTTTTTTATGGAAGCCAATGTGTTTCAATTAAATGTGCAAAACCGCCAAAGCCTGTAGGACATATAAAATAAGGTAGGCTAATAAAGTCTTAAGGTATGTTAGCAAAATCCAACATGTTTGTGCTAATGAATTCAATGATTCGAGGGACTCACACTTCTGTCGTCTCGGAAAGAGAGAAATGGTTCACTAGGTGTGAGTGAGTCACTTCTAATGCAAGTCCAGACGTTCCAAAATTTTATGTGCATGAGTGCCCTGTTATTGGAGGAGCATGCACAAAGTAGAAGAATAATTATGAGGCCCATCTACTCTCTCAGAAGAAGATTTATGGAGCAATTAATCAATTCAGACCCAGGTATTTAATTTACCAAGGGTGATATCTAAACAACATTAATGACCACGGTAGAGGGATTCCTGGTTAGTCACAGTCAGCTTATTTAAAGAGCTTCAATGCCATCTCCTCTCACATCAACAACGGGGTCCTTCTAGAAGAAAGCTGTATTTTACACAGGAACCCCATGCTACAGTATTTAGCTTCAATTTTGTGAGATAAACTTTTAAAACTGTTTGGCTTCCAAGTTAACCTTAGGGTGACTCTCCTTTAGAAATAAAAATCCTTGCCTGCTAGTCTGTTCCTTTCTCACCTCCCCCCACCCCCAGGTCAAAGAGTTTCACTTAAAAAAAAAAAAAAAGTAGAGAAAAATAAAGAAATCCCTTAAGACAGCTTATGGAAGTTTTACACTTAGTGTAAATAAAGGACAGACTACAAATAGAAAAATAAAGGGAGGTGAACGGGGAGTGGTTCAGATGCTTAAAAAAAAAATAAAAAACCTCCCCGGTCTGAAACCAAACAAAGAAAGCTCTTTTGTTAGAGGTCCATGGAAGCCAGTTTTTGTGCTTTTTTTTTTTTTTTTTTTGCTCTTACATCTAAAACTCATAATGATATATATATCTAAACATAGCCTATCTATTGAGGATGGTCCTGGAGTGTCTGTCCTTCCGTGGGGGAGTCTTGCGAAAAGCACGCAATTCGGTTCGTGGGAAAAATGCGGGTCGGCAGGTTGGACTTGGCAGGCAGCAGCCCAATGGGAAGGCAGCGGCGGAAAGGTGGAGAACTTGCCAACTCTGCTCACGCACAGCTCGAAGCTTCCTACCTGTTTCCTCCTCTGTCCTTGAAAGGAAATACCCTCAAGATAAATGTAGGAACTGTCAGAATTGACACCTCGTGTAGCCATCAAGGTGGGGGGAAGCCCCGAAATGCCAAATCCTGAATAAATTCCTCCAGTGTTTGCTTACTTCCGTGCTGGTGGATTCCTGTCCCAGATGTCCTGTGGTGGGGGGCAGGGCGGGGGTCGTCTTCTTAAGCAGCTAAATAAAGGCTTATCTGCAATACCTGTGTGAGGAGGTAGGAGCACCATACCCTCCAGGAAGGGGAGAAGTATATTTTATATTTTAAAGCGAACAGAGAAGTTTTAAAGTTTTGAATGGTGCTTAGTGGTGAGAATCTGGCTCAGGTCAAAGGCTGCCTCCAAAAAAAAAAAAAAAAAAAGCTAGCTTTTCTAAGCCTATTCTTGAGGGCTTATTACTGTGTGACTTTTTTTCTTTTTTCTTTTGAATAATCTCTTCGACAAAATGGGGATCAGAAAAGGAAAAGGAAACCTCCACAATACAAACTGGCCCCTGGGAGGCCAGGACTGATTAATGGAGAATTTTATGGCTCATTTGTAGAAAAGGAAATTCTAACAGAGCCCTCTGTTTACTTTACTCCTACAATTCATATCAAAAAGACAGAAAGCAGAGATTTGAGAGGGTGGGGATGTTTTTAGATCTTTGAACACTCAATAGCTTAGCTGAATAGAGCAAATAGATTATAGGCATCTGAGCATTAATGAGTCCAAATTACCTGGGGATTTGTTACAAATAATAATTGTCAGGAAATGACAAAACGCTAGCACATTTTTCATGTTCCTTCTTTGATAGTGGAAGCCCAAGTTCAAATGAGACATTGGAAGCTTGAGGGTGGGTTCCAGTCCTTTCTTCCTCTCTCACAGTGAGCACTGTTATCACAATGGTGGCCTACAGACTCACCAAGGCTAGTGTGTGTTTAAATGTGAGCGTGTGAGCATTTGTGTGTATTCAGCTGTGAGTATATGTGTGTGCATGGGTGTGTACGTGAGTGTGTGTGCACGCTGGTGCTTGCAGCTGTGTTAAAGCTTTCAGAAACTAAGTTGATTATCCTCTGTTCAGCCCATCATAGCCCAGTCCTAGGACAAGCCCTGGCCACCTTACCCAGAGATGAATGCCCATTACTTGGTTTCTGGGCCTTCTGAGTACAAATTTCAGAGGGGACCATGGAGCGCCAGGGTCGCTCAGTCGATTAAGTGTCTGCCTTCAGTTCAGGTCGTGATCCCAGAGTCCTGGGATGGTGCCCTGCATGGAGCTCCCTGCTCGAGCGGGGAGCCTGCTTCTCCCTCTGCCTGGCCCTTTCCCGTTGGTGTTCCCTCTCACTATCTCTCTCTCTCTTTCAAATAAATAAAATCTTAAAAAAAACTTTCAGAAAGGACCAGTTTTCATTTCAGAGATAGATGGATGGTCCCCACCTAGTAATGCAGGCTTTGTTTGAATTATATTAAAATCTGTGTTTCTGGAGCTTAGTCTTACTAAATAGTTACTCTATTTAGGGGGTTTACTCTAATAGTTTACTCTATTTACTCTATTCTCTAATTCAGGGGAATTCAAGTGAAAAGGGGGAAAAAAAATCCTATGAAAATAGCAAGCCCCGTTGAGCTAACTTGAATGGCCAGAGGCTGAACAGTTGGACTCTGGAGGTTGTAGCAGCTGGGATGTTTGCTAGAACTTGTCTGTCCTCCCATGTGCATAAGCACCTGCACACACACAGTGCGTGGAGATGGACATAGTTTGTGGCATATTTTGCCTCAACTTCCGGAGTCACTGGTGAGCGCCTGTGTATTGTTTCACAGAGGTAATCCTCCCAGGAGCTTTCCTCCAGCTATATTTGCCCCTGGCCTCCTGGTGATGTCTGGGTTCTAGCTTTTGCTGTTTGCAAGTTGTTGTTATACATGAAAAGGTCTCTCTTATTGTAGAAGTCAAGTTTTTTTCTATAGGTGATAAAACTATACCTCCTACTAGTTTTAAAAAGGTAAAGTGAGGGGTGCCTGGCTGCCTCAGTCTGAAGAACATGCAACTCTTTGTTTCTTTTAAGTTTTTTTTTTTAAAGATTTTATTTATTTATTTGAGAGAGAGTGAGAGTGAAAGGGAGAGCACAGAGGGAAAGGGAGAGGGAGAAGTAGACTCCCTGCGGAGCCTTGATTCTGGGACCCTGAGATCATGACCTGAGCCAAAGGGAGCCACTTAACTCACTGTGCCACCCAGACACCCCAAGCATGCAACGCTTGATCTCAGGGCTGTGAGTTCAAGCCCCACGTGGGTAGAGAGATTAGTTAAAAATAAAATCTTAAAGAAAAGTAGCGAAGTGTATTTACCGTCTTTAGCAACTTGACATCAGTACCTCAAATGATGCTGCTGGGTGCTTTCTTCTACTTCTTAGTTCTGTTTCTTGGGAGTTGGCTTCATTCTCCCTGCAAGGTGCCCCAGGAAGGCAGCCCTGCAGTAAACACTGACAGCAGGTAGCCAGTCTCATTTCCCCTGACATGATGTAAATGTCTGGAGGGTCCTACATTGCATACTTGGGTCACGGACCTATCCTTAAACCAGTATTGCTGTTGGGGGTGTGTGTGCGTGCTATGGTTGGCCTAGCTCTGATCCTTGGCTCTTTTTTGTCTCTGCTAACAAGAAGAAGGAAAAAACAAGAGTGCAAGCTATAAAGAAACAGTAGCTACTGCTATCCTTTACTATTAAATTCTGCACCTATCAGGAGCTCGTTCATGGTGCTATGGGTGGCAAGAAATGCGCTGGGGAAAAATTGATAAAAATGTGCCCAAATCTTTAAAATAAAGTTTCATGCCACAATCTCTCTGAAGACACACGTAAAAAACTGGTAATGGAGTTGTCTCCGGGGAAGGCAACGGGGGCCCAGAAGCGAGCAAGCGGACTGACATATTGCTGCATCCCTGTTATTTACTGAGTACTTCCCTGTGCCCCTGCGTTACTTTTGCAAAACAGTTAAAAAAAAAACAAAAACAAAACACAAAGGAAAACCTACAGAAATGGCTGTCAAGAATCTCACTTAGAGGGAAATAGTCAGATATTTCCCATACATGGTGTTAAGTATAAGACTGTAGACCTCAATCAGTTATTTATTTCTTTTAAAGATTTTATTTATTTTTCTCAGAGAAAGAGGAGAGAGCACACAAGCATGAGAAGGGAGAGGAGGAATCAGAGGGAGAAGCAGGCTCCCCACCAAGCAGTGAACCAATGTGGGGCTCCATCCCAGGACCCTGAGATCATGACCTGAGCCAAAGGCAGACGCTTAACCGACTGAGCCACCCAAGCGCCCCTCAATCAATTGTCTATTAATAGCACAGAAAGAGAGGGGAATTAAAATCATGCTTCCAATAATCAAATTGATTAAAATAATGTCTTCACAGATTATGTAGTAAAATAAAATTTAAACGAGGCCTAATAAATGTCAAAATGTTCCATACAGAACTGTTGAGATCCTGAATTGTAATTTTATAAAAATAAAAGTATATCAGTGAAAAACTAGTCAGAAATGGAAAATATTAGCATTGATAGTATGTGGGTGGTGGAGCGGAAAAAGGGGTTTTATTTTTTTTCTTATATTTTCTAATTTCCCTCCAATGAGTATGAATCCATAAGCAGAAAATAACTAACTAATAAATAACAGTGAGTACCAATTCAAGTTTCTATTTTTAAAAGTATAGAATGAGTCTCTTCCTCTACATTGTTAATGACCTTCAACTTTCCATCATAAGTAATACCATCCAGTGGCTTGACCTCATACACTTTGCTGTATGTTCTGTCATTCCTTCATTTATTAAGAAATATTTGATTTAATGTGCTTGAAAAGTAAAGGACAAAATAAGGATTTGGTAAAATCCTGCTTCTACCCAACTCCTTATTCTGCCTCCAACTCCAAACAGTTATAACTTCCCCCTAACCTGAATAATTATGAAAGGGTTTCCCCTCCCCACTTAAAGTAATTAAAAAAACTAATCGCTTCTAAGAAAATACTAAAATATTCAATACACACTGGGGTCTTTTCCTGGGAAGGCTTCACAGTGAATGGTTGTATTGAGTCTTTGCTACTTAACAAACTTGAACTTCAATATTGGAGTATGATTATGGGGCAACATGGACTTATAAGAGAATTTCATTACTTTTGCAGTCACAGCCAGGGAGCCTAATCTCCCCTCCACACTTGAATGTGACTCAGATTAATTTTGGTGGGAGTTGGGCATGTGTATCTAGGGGAGAATAAACCCCTAAGTGTATAATTAGTAATTACACACTTGTTTCTAGGTCCTGACTTGTAGAGATCAATTTTGTTTTTTTCCAGTTAAACACAATGACTGCATTGAAAAAAAAACAACAACAACACATCTTCCTAGAGCCAACCAATTGACCAGGTTGCTTTCTTGTATAGTTTGGAGGTAATATGAGGTTTTTTTTTTGGACATGTTTTTTTCCCCTCTGGCAATAAGTTTAGATATTTACAGAGTGGGGCAGAATTTTTCTGTATGGCACATTTGGCATAGGGCAATGCCCTAGTTTGTACCCTCCCTCATAAAAAGAGATTTATTGCTATCTGGGCATACTATGAAAGTGTGATTTGTAGGGACTCTCTAAGGTCACTGTACATTTTGCTCATCCTTCATGTTTTAAGACAGGACTATATTCTCACCAGTGTCTTATCAGATTTTGTAATGAGAGGCACCGTAGATGTGGCCATTAGAAAATTATATACACAGAAGACTCCTCAGATGGCTGGGGCAAATCATGTTCCACCCAGATCGCCCATGGTGACACATACAACCAAGTGGCTGTTTGCTCCAGTTCCCTTCAGCCTCCTTATCCTGTCAGGAAGCCAGAATTGGAAGGGAATCAGCTTTCCCCAAGGGGCTTAACATTCCTGATTTTAAGTTTCCATCCTAGATGCTAATCACCTACGAAGAGTATAGGAAAGTGCCAATGAACTTGAGCTTGTTGGTTTCATTCCAGTCTGGACCAATTCACTCCCTCTTGTCTCATGATGGGCAGCCAGAGTGAGCAAAGCTGTCTGCACTGACTTTACTCTGCTCAACTCAGCTCCTAGATGCTTTAATTTATTTAGAGACAAGCTTTTTGGGTGCTCCACTCGCCTCCTTTAAGATGGAGTAGATGTGATGCAGAGTTAATTGTGCAATGATAAGTTCAGGTGTCCAAAATGGAATTTACATGATTTCTAAGTGACTGAATTCAACTCTGCTCATGAGATCCCATTTCTGCTGTGTCAGATAACATGGGCTTGCCATATTGAGGTAATTCAATCATTTGTGGTTTAAAAGCGACTCACAATTCAGTATCCTTTTCCCCAGCCTTTCTGCTTCTGGGATCAAGGCAGGCTTGTATTGGTCCATGCCCATCTTCCGAATTGCCATCTTTCTGAGGCTGACAAGTCCTGTGAGTCCAGTCCCAACATCCTTTACTTGTGTTGCTTCAGCTGTCACTGTCTTTCCTGCTGAGGCCACGCATGTTGGGTTTGAGCACTGTCTCCTTGCCCCATCACCCGCTCTACTAGTCTCTGGTCTCTTAGATTGCTCTGGATCCCTCTTGGTCACATGGAAAATTTTTGCCCGTTTTACCTTACTGCTCTGTGGCCATGAAGAAATGGGAAGCTTCCTCAGGGCCTCCTTCAGTTAATTGAACGCTGTCACCTTTTCTTTCTCGTGCAGAAGAGCTTGACTTTTCTGAGAATGGCATGACTTTTCCAAGAAAGTTTCTTTTTTCCTGGCTAAATTCTATTCTGCAATCCCCAAATATCTTCTGGGGCTTTGATTCTACAACCTTGGACCTAGCCTCAGGAGTGGGAATCCCACACTAGGCTCCTTTCTCTGTTTCCTGTCTCCTTCCTTTTCTTCTCAGAGAAGATTCAAGTAAAGAAAAAACTCCTGCATCATTCTGAATTCTTCCCCACTTTTAGATTTAAAATCTCCATGTGCTCTGAATCATCCAGTGTTTGCTCTTAATACTCAAATCAAGTTTTTGAAACTGGTTGTCCTTGAATATTCATGATGAATACCTTACTTCTGGCCATACATCCCAAAGACTCTACTTCTGCCTAAAGGGATGGAGGAGAAAGAAAGTAAATACACACATGTGCACAAATGCATGCACACTCACACGTTTGGATAGATTTTCCTCCCTCATTTCCTACTACTTCAAATTATGTTTGCTCATTTTTTGGTGATTAAAATGATTGGTATTTAATTTCACTAGTTTTGCTCTTTCTTATCTGAGCATACATGTAGATGTCTACAAAAGCAATTCAAGTAGAGACACTGACCCCAATTTTATTAGAGTGGAAAATATGTAAGGGCTTCACTTCTGGGGATCCTGGGATCTATCACTTCCACATCATTTGATCAGGATGTCAACACCTTCTGGGAAGGGGTCAGGAGTAAATAGCCTGCCATGTCTGCAGAAGCTGGTGGTCAGCATGGAATCTGCGTCCAGATGTTGCACAGCTGCCTACAGGACACTTAGTGTGGGACGAGAATGTCTCTCCTACATTCTCATTCTTTCTCCGCTGTCTTTTCTACATGGAACATTTCCATCCAGTCCCTACTAATCACACTTTCTCCCATACCCTCAGTGTTGTTTCCTATCTTCATTTCTTCAGCCTGAAATGCCTTTCATCTGTTTCCTTTTCACGAGGCTGCTCAAAATCACCTCTTCTGGGAAACCTTCCCTAACTTACCCTCTGTTGGGTACTCCTCTGTATGCCCATAGCCCCTGGAGTAAACTTCCATAATGGGATTTATTGCATCATTTAATAAAGGTTTGTTTATATCCTAATACCCCTCACCAGATGGTGATCCCTTTGAAGGCAGGAGCTGAGTCCTCATCACCCAGGACCCTGCGATGAATAGTACAGTGTCTGGCACATAGCTCTCCCCAGTATTGGAGAAATGAATGACTTGCTATCAGTGGAAGTGATCCAATGAAAATAAACAAAATAAAACAAAAAAGGCAAATCTAAAAGGCGACTTTGTTCGCATAATGTTTTTCCTACAAATAATCGAGAATTTAATAATCACTGAACCAGAATCTACTGGTGTGAAGGGAATAAATTGTTCACATTGTAGCAGACGTATTAATTCTTTGGGGCTATTAAGATCCATTTAGATCTTGATTACACAATTCCAAAATTGCTTGCTAATGTCGTGAGTAAATCAGTTAAAGCTGGTAGAGTAAATCCTCACATTGGAAAGAGGCCAATTTAAATTACCGAAATGTTAGTTTTTTTGCAAAAAAAAAGTCATTCTACAATTTTAAGATCACTGAACTGTCAGGTCTTCTTTAATGAATAAATAATACTCATTTGTAATTATCCAAGGACATTTTTGATAAGTAAATGGATACTTTACTAGTTCAACAAAATCAGGAAAAAAAAACAATCTCATTACAATTTTCATTCACACAAGATTATCTTGCTTGAATTACTTTTTTATTCTTGCAACAATGCAAAGTAAATTTTAGTTCAATGTAGGTTAAACCACACTAATTTTCTTGGTAGCAGGATATAAATGAATGAGGTCTTGTTCTACCTGATGAAAGGCAGCATCTTTTCCTCTTACATGTTCTCTTCACAAAAAAAATTGTTGTGAATTTTGCCCTGTTATAATCAGCTGTGTCATTCTTTGTTATCCTCTCTGATCCTGCAACATAATCTGCCTCAAGTGAAATTAGGTATGCCACAGATCTGCTTTGAACTTTTCAGGGGCTCCCCATGGCCATCAAGAACAGGTTAAAAGTTTGCAGCTTGTTTTAATTGCCTCAGTTTCCCCTTCCTGCCTCACCTCTCCCCATGCTTCCCTATAATCCCTTGCAGCTCCTTAGAAGTCCTCCTGCCTCTGCCTTTCCTGCTGCTGCTCCCTATACCCAGAAGCCTCCTGGTTTTCTCTGCACCTGGCTACCTACTGCACCTGTGTCAGCCCCAACATTGCCTCACCTTGTTGCCTGGGTAGCCTGCTTTACTCCACTGTCCGGGTCTGGGTTGGATGACTCGCCATGTTCCCTGATGGAACTTAACCACACTAAACTCAAGATTCTCTTTCCCCTGGCTCTTTCACCAGGATTTGAGGTATTTGAAAGCAAAATCTTTATGACATTCGTCTTTGTATCATAGATGGCGTATGACTGTGCCTCATCATTGTAGGTATCAAGCATTTGTTGAGTGAATAAATGAATGGACGCTTGCAGGTTTTAAAGACTGAAGGTATATTCAAGATCTAGCTCCACAGACTCTAGTGAACTCAGACTTTTCTTCACCTAACTTTTTGAGAATGATTTTTTTTTAAATAATGGAAATAACTGAAAAAAACATTGCTTCTATATTTATTTATTTATTTTTTAAAGATTTACTTATTTTAGAGAGAATGAGAGTGCACAAGCAGGGAGTGGAGCAGAGGGAGCAGAGGCTCCAGCATGGAGCCAGAGGCTGGGCTTGATCTTATGACCCTGAGATCATAACCTGAGCTGGAATCAAGAGTCAGATGCTTAAACAGATTGAGCCACCTAGGTGCCCCTTATTTATGATTTTTGAGCATCACTTATATGTCACTGATTTTGCAAGGCATCTGTCGTTGGTCTTCTCTTGAATGAGGGCCAGACAGGAGAATTAAGCTCTCCAGTGTTCTTTCTGACTACCCGGCTAGTTGAAAGCAGGATCCGTTCCTCATCTCACCTCCCATTTTCCTGGAGGGGAAGAAGGAGAAGATTTAGAATGCATTTTGCATTGTGGTCATTCCATTTAGACTTGTCCTGAAGCCAAGTTGATGAGTCTTGCTCTTAAGAAGACTGAATCCTATCATTAGCATATAAACACTTAGCTTTGTTTGAAAGTAGGTAGGCTGACAACACAATGGGTCCAGGAAAGTGGGCTCAGACTTAGCAGATGTTGTGTCAGCCTGGGGTTGTGTCAGTAATGGTTTCACCACTACTGGGTGTTCTGTCCTTGCCAGACCAATGAACTTCTCTGTACCTCAGCATACTCCTCTTTAAAATGGGCACAGCACCTACCTGGATTCACAGGAGACATGAAACGGCATAGCAAATAACTGTGCTCTCTTATAATTCAAGTATTCCTGGTTCCCCTGTCTCAAACCCTATGTAGACCTTGCCGAAGAGAGTGTCTAGGGTATTTTTATCATCAGATACGATATTTTCTGACTAAAATGTAAGCGTTTTCTCAAATGAGAAAACAATCTGAAAATTCTTTGAGATTTAGAGCCCCCCCCAACACCTAGAATAAAATTCATGGAGTGAGTGAACAGTAATATTAAATCTCAAACTAGGTCTTGATTATTCCATCCTACAGCTTCATTTCGGGGGAATATGAAAGTTTATTTATTCTTAGATTCAAATGCCCTTGGGGAGAAGGAGAGCACATTTCATTGTCAGCTAATATTTACAGGGGATTTATAGATTCTCAGCTGAGCGCTGCAAGAGGACGGGAACCTGGGATTTGTGGGATGAGCCTGGATGCCAGAAAAGACTTGGAAATTTGGTGAGGTTGGAGGGCCCTCGAAGCTGGGAACACGGTTTGGGCTTAGGAATCCCTTTCTTATCACTATCTGGGCTACTGAACCAGTTCAACTATTCTACTTCTGTCCCAGAATGATTTGATTTCCACACCTGATTTTGGATAGGTCTGCACTAGGGTGGGCTGCTTCTGGGAATGTTTCCTAAAGGCATATTCTTTCCAGGAGATGGCTGTTATAAAGGGCTAAGAAGGGAACTCATCTTCCATTAGCAGACTAAATATTCCTTATACCTCCCTGACGGTGGAATGGTTATACTATTTCTTGTGTAAGAAACTTTATGAATTAATTTTACTCCTTTGTAGAGTGAAATGAAGAAAAGTCAAAGGTCTTACAGTGTTTTTACATTTTTTTGCCTCTTAAATTTGTATTGTTGCCAGATCTTTGAAGCCTCGCCTGGACAACTTTTGCAAAAGGAGCAGGAAAACTTGATGGACTCAGAAATGATCCTATGAAGAAAGTAAACGTATGTTATGAAAACTTGAAAGTCCAAAAGGGGGAGATTTTTAGCAAGTCACTTCTCTACGTGTGGCAGGGTAAGGAAGACTCAAAAAGAGAGAGAGAATATTTTGGTTGGTTTTGTGGCATTTCTTTATTGCCTGATCTTTAATAAAAGCATAGGGACACTCTTCCTTTAGAGGTGAGTGAGTATGGTTTTAAATTTCAAGAAAGAATAGGGCTTGTTGACACTTCGGGATACTGATGGTCATTTGCCCTGTTTGGAGTTCCTTTTAATGACTGAAAAGTAAGAGACAAGAGACAAGATTGGTGTGTAGGTCTTGGAGCCTGGGTTTCTTCTCCATCTGTTAGAGGGAATTAGAAATCCAATCCCTATCTACCTCCCAGAATGGAAAAAAAATCAAGAGATAATATCAATAAGGACTCTAATGTCTCCTGTGCTGGGGGTGTGCTAGACACCCCTCTATACTTACGTTATCCCACGTGATCTTTACAGCTACTCTATAAGGTGGTACTCACATTCCAATTTTATGGGTGAGGAAACTACAGCTCAGAGAGATTTAGAAATTTCCCCAAGATCATATGGCTAGTTAGGAATCAAATTTCAAACTGAAGTTTTCCTCTCCTACAAATCAGTGCTTCCTATCCTACACACCAAGGATTCAGAATGAAAACATCACCATTATCAAGAAGGAGCTTACTCTGTGTGATTTTGAGCTATTAGAAACAGTAACAAATGTGTACTTTCCCACACTAGACATCTATAATGTAGATAGAGGGCATGGTGTAGATAAGCATCTGAAAAGCAGATAGACACCACTGAGACATAGCATTTTATTACGTCATTTAACCCTGCTCTTGCTATTCTAGTGAAGGGCTTTGTGGAACTAAGTGATCGATTTCTTCTTTCATAGCAAATAAATAGATAGATAATGAAAAGAAATGAACACTAGAAATTGAAATTTTTGGTTTTTAAAATAAAATTACTACATGCTTATCATTTTAAACATATGGAAAATAAGGAACAATATAACAAAAAAGATAAATATCACTAGTAATCCCACCAACAATCAATAATTTGTATTGGTTTTACATAGCTAATATGTTGTACTTGTAATTTTTATTCAGATCTTTTTATGTTGCTATGTACTATAAATATTCTTCCATTCTTCTTAACAAATTTTATAAACAATTTTAATGTCTTTATTTTCCGTTATGTGGCTGTATCATAGTTTAATTAGCCTTTCTCCTATTTTTAACATGTAGATTGTTTTCATTTTTTCTCACTTTTATAAATAACACAGTGAATAGCATTTCTGTTACTTTTAATTTTGATATAATTTCAACTTTACAGAAAAAGTTGCAAGAGTATTACAAAGAACTCCCATTTGCTTTTCTCCAGTTTTTACCAATTCTTCTCTCTCTCTCTCTCTCTGTCTCTGGCACTTAGATCACACACACAGACACACACACAATTATATAATACAGTCCATTTTCAAATTCTTTTTTTTTCAGTCAAAGATCTAGTTCAGCATGATGAAGAAAATGTTTATATGTGACATTTTATTTAAGTCAGAAAATGGACTGTGTATTATATAATTGTGTTGCGTACATCAGTATTAACTTTTCAAATTTTTTGAATTTCTTTGTGTGGTTATGCAAGAGAAAGTTCTTATTTTTAGGAAATATACACTGAGGCATTCAAGGGATAAAATTTAGTTTACTCTAGAATAGTTCAGGAAAAAAAAGTGTGTGTGTGTCTATGATTGTGAGAGAGAGTGACAGAATGTAGCCTACATTCCTAAAATGAGGATGATAGGATTATTAGACAGGCATTTTTATAGCTGTTAATATAAGATGCCGAAGGTGGTGTTTATCTGACAAAAAATCTAGGAAAATTCTCATGAGACAGTGTGAACATTAACTATGATCATTAAAAAAAGCAAACTCGACCAAACAAACAAATCTCCACTATTCTCTTATTTTCTCTTAACTTCTTTCACTGCTGGTGATGAGGAATATTTTTCTTTGTGTTTATTCGTCTACTCTGTTTTTCCTTTTTTAGATATTTGTTATCTCACCTGCTTTTCTAATTACAAATTTAAGAATTTTCATATTTATTTTATGTGCTGTTTATAGATTAAAGTTTTATCTATTAGCATATTTGATAGAAAATAATTTTGTTAAGTAGTTTGCCGTTGGGGAATTTCCTTTTTAAAATCCCCATAGCTTCTCTCCACTTGACTTATTTCACTCTGCATAATCTCTTCTAGTCCCGTCCATGTTGATACAAAAGTTGGATATTCATCCTTTCTGATGGAGGCATAATATTCCATTGTATAGATGTACCACATCTTCCTTATCCACTCATCTGTTGAGGGGCATTTTGGTTCTTTCCACAGTTTG
>CM052810.1:159830750-159877111 GCA_028533885.1 Nasua narica | reverse complement strand
GGGCGAGCCTGGTGGTGGGTATTAAGGAGGGCACATATTGCATGGAGCACTGACTGTGGTGCATGAACAATTAATCTTGTAACACTGAAAAAATAAAATAAACATATTTGGGGGAAAAAAAAGATAAAGAAAAAAAAATCCCCATAGCTTAACTAATGAATAGTTGAATACCGCATCAAGGATTAATTATGTATTATATAGTGGCTAACTGAACATAATAGAAAATAAATAAGTAAGTAAATAAATTAATTAATTAATTAATTAAAATTCCCATAGCATGACTATAGGGACTTTTAAGAATTCTAGGGATGAATATTTCTTAGACACAAAGAAGTAATGAAAAAAAAAAAAAGATTTAGAAGAAATCAATCTAGAAGTGAAAAAGTTTCTTAGTTTCAGTTGGAGATAATCAGGGTCTAGTTCAAGATTGTGATTACTCGAACAGAAAAAAAGAAAACACTATAGGAAGAAATCACGATGTTGGACCCAAGAGACCTTGGAATATGGTACACATGGAACCGATGACTCTGCTCTCTATTGTGGACCTGACATTCCTTAACTGCAGAATGGAATGGCGGTGCCTATCAAGCAGGATCGATGTCCTTACAGAATCAAGTGACAGAATAATTGTGATGTATATGACTGCATATACTAAAGATAGGAAAACTCTTCTGGACTATGTTTAATTGTCATGAGATAGAGCTCAGAGGAAAGTTTTATGGGGAGACAAGAATATATGTGGGGAATGTATTGAGATTATCCTGAATCTATAAGTGTGAATATTACAATATAACATCACCATAAAGTGTTGTAAGTAGAGACATCAAAACACTGAACAGAGAAAACCATTCAGAGCCAGTAGTGAGGATTTGGGGGAAAACTTAAAGTGGGTTTTGAAAGAGTGACTAAAGCGTATGTTAGGTAAAACCAGGCAAGCACACACCTTGAAAATTATTGGTTGATTCTATATGTATCACCTAAAAAATATAATACGATGTCTTTTGTATATCAAGCTTCGTCTTGGTGTTGTAAATGCAGTGAGGAATAAGATTGATTCTTTGTTCTCACAGGCTTACAGTCAAACTGGGGAAATAAATATTCCATTACGCATGTCATCATGTAATGACTTGCACTCAAACTCGGAAGGAAAACACTGGGTACAGTGAGAGTTTACGAGAGGGGACCACCTCTAATCTGGGATGTGGGGGAAGCCGGAAGAAGATGTAACATCCAAGAGGATTCCACGCAGAAGAAGCAGATGTTTTGAAAGTATGTCATACAAAGAGTTAAAAAAAATCTAAAATTTGAAAGTATGTGAAATACATTCATTCATTCACTGAATAAACGTATCGACTATCTATTATATGCCAGTTCTGAGAACACAAGAAACATGGTTCCTAATTCAAACTGATTTCAGAGAACAAAGACTCCACTTGAGGCTGCACAAGGCATTCGTTTCTTTTGGTGACAAGGAGAGAAGACTTCTGTTTGGTCCACACATGGTATCAGGAAAAAATGTAGGGAAACTCGTGCCAGGAGTAGATAAACCAGCAGGCAGTGAAAACACAAGGGAACAGCAGAATATTCCTAAAAGGGAGGGTGTATTTGGGCTTGGAAAAAGTATGATCAGCACCAACAAAGCCATATGGAAAACGGTACGCAGAATCTGGGCAGAATCTTCAGTTCCAACTGTGTCCAATCTGTGGCCCATATACAAACCTGTCATAAACCCAGTCCTACCTATGACTTGATCCAAATTGCAAGATTTTATTTCTTCTCTCTCAAAGCCATGGGGCAGGTCAAGGAAAGTAAAAATGGAAATATGACCTTCGACATTGCCATTGACAGTGCCCCTCCTGGCTATCCGTGCAGCTCCCAGGGGTAGGAGCCAGGCTGGAGAGTTTCCAGGAGTCATCTCTGCCCCTGAGGACATCCGGGGTGCTGGATGAAAGGTGCATCAAGATCGTGGAGGTTAGGAGAAGGAGAAAGGTGGGGTTTACAGGAAGCACAGATGTCTTGAGTTTTAGAACCAGAGGCCAAGGAGCCGAAGATGAAATGGTTAAAGAACAGCTCATTTTAAATATAAATAAAATAATATAGTCTCTAAGTATTTTATGAGCAAAAAATGCAGTTCAGAAAAGCAGATTTGGTGCTGCACTAAATGTTTTAATTTTTTTTTATATGCTCCACATTAGAGCTTACATTTTCTCATACCTCCAAGGCATAGTCTTTTACGGCTTTGGAGATAAAAGATTTACATTTAAATCATGCTTTTCCCATGCCATGTTGT
Source organism: Nasua narica (assembly GCA_028533885.1). Taxonomy (NCBI): domain Eukaryota; kingdom Metazoa; phylum Chordata; class Mammalia; order Carnivora; family Procyonidae; genus Nasua; species Nasua narica. Next base: position 159,874,821 of record CM052810.1, on the reverse strand, counting down.
AACGACAGCATTTTAAGTTCTACTGTTCACCCAAAGGTCAGAACGCCTATTTTTTTTTTTTTTTTTTAGTCTACATATGCTATCACCTTAGCCAAGTGAGTAAATCTTTTTAGCTTTGAATATCTAAATATTATTGATAGTTTATGTAAAATGAAAGCCAAGGGCCAAGAGTTTCCCAACAAAATGGAGACAAGAAAGTCACTCTGGGCTTACTGTGAAAAGCAGACATTGCATAGATCCAGGAGCCCATGCCCTAACAGAGTATGTTTTCTGTTAGAGTCTCTCCTTTTTTTTTTTTTTGAGCCATATGGACCACCAGGTGACTGTGTCTGTGTTCTGGGCTATAGGCTCTCCTGAAAGGTATGAGGTTGACAACCAGATGTCAAGACCCTTTTGGCTCTCACTATTGCTTTGAAATTGACTAGCTGTATAGTCTCTAATTTTTCTTTTACTCTCTTTTCCTGCTATAAACAAGATAGAAAAAGGAAGAAAAAAGAATCGCCTCCTTACTGCATTGTACTTATAGTCAAGGATGATGTATTATACCCTTACAGATTTGTTAAGAGGCTAGGTCTCATAGTAAGCATCCTTATGACAATTAAAAAAGATAATCATATTCTAAACATTATTTGGAAATGGGACCGTGAGCTGTCTTGTCATTATCATTAACTCACATCACAAAGCCCACATGCATGGGTTAATGCGTGGGCTTTCATAATCATATGTCCTTGTATTAAAAAAGGCAGAATATAAATCTCACAGGCAAACAAATGATTTTTATCTTTTATTCTGTAATTACAGTCTCAGTCTGTGGTTTCAAAATTGTGCTTATAAGACAAAGAGGGGAAGACAGCTTGCTTCTGGTTCTGAATCTGAGATAAAATATCTATTAGGCGATGTATCCTTGATTTTTAACCACACACAAACTTGCTCTCTTGATCACCTGTAGGTGGAGAGTAGACCTAAGGATGAGGATATGTTTCCAAAGCCAAGAGTGAGGAAGCTAAATATTTACTGGTTGACCTCTGCTTTCAGGAATGGTATGAGGAGGACCTACCATTTTAATTGGAATAGTAATACTACAGAAGTCCCAAAACAAGTCATATCAAACAGAAGGGAAAGAAGGGTGATTTTCAAATTTTATTATTTGTGTTTTAGTTCTTGTGTTTATTATTTTTTAAATAAATAAGACTTGATGAGATTTTTTTCCCAAGTATGTGAGAAGTTTGCAGCTTCTCTTAATACGAATGTATAAAATTCCTCAGTTCTAGAGTGTTCTAGGGGTAAAACTCAATAGCAAGTTAGACATAGTTCATTCCTCTAGTTTCAGTGAAACGTGGTTGCAGAGGGAGCCCATTACTATATGAAGTTAGAATTTGACCCATAACAGTACTCTAACCTCTTTTCTGCTTTAACATCTTCCAACTAAATGTTTTTCTTAGGAAAAAAAAAAATTCCGCTAAGCTAGAAAAGGAAACTGCTTTGTCTACTTTGGACAATTGATGATATAGCACTTCATCTCAAAGGAATGTGGAGGGAATGTTTAAACTATAATGTTTTATAGGCAAAGAGCTTCACAAGGACCCATAAGGTCAAGACTGTATTGATAACCCAGTCTTTCTGGTGTAATACTGTCTAGAAAAGACCAGTGAAAATATTCTTTAATAACTGGTTCTGGTCAGGCTTACTTCATAGTTCTTTCTACCAAAATAATTATCCTTTCAGATTAGAGAAAATTTTTATTTATTCGGAGTTGCAGAATGTTACCTGGGGACAGCCCTAGGCAAACCATGAAGTTAAAGAATTTTGCCTTCAGTACTATCTGACCTTTTCCACTCCCCATTGCCCCTCTCCGTTATTCCCTGTGTTCTTACCTGCACTTCTACCCTTACCAAATATCTGCCCTTCTTGAGGACTCTCCTTCACTCTTCCCTGCTCCAAACTCATTATCAAAAAGGCACTCAACATGTCATTTGTGTTTGAGTATGGCATTAAATGAACTCTATTTTCGCCCCTTTGCTCTTTTTTTGTTTTATGTTTCCCAATTTAACTCTTTCTACAGACAGTGAGACATGAGCCAGTGGTTAAAAGAAATATTTTAGCCATTCAAAACAGAAGACTTGATGGCACATGGAAATTGTACTATCTATAGCTGGCTCACTCCAGCCTAAATTCCCCAGAATAGCTACGATTTAATCTTCTGGCATCACAAGAGCCTAAGAAATACCTATCGTATTGCTCAAGCTCTGGGATTGCTTAAGAGAGCTCACTTATTTACATATTAGTGACAAGCACTTTCCTGGTGACCAAGGACAGAGCGCCCAAATTCTCAGAGTGCACATAAATTGCATAATCCTTATGCCATCCAGACCTATGAGAATCTCCAGGATGAAGCAGGAGACCTAGATATGGGTTTGTTGTTGTGGTTGTCATTGTTGTTTACTTAATATCTCATCAGTGTCCAGCCCTCCTTCCATTTTCAATCCATGACTATATATATGTAGGGGAGGGCATATGACTTGAGAACTTCGATTATTCTATCCCCCTGACACAAACATGAATAGTCATTTGACCCGAATGAGAGTCATCCTCTAGGATTTTTTGCTAGAATAGCTGTGAGAATGATGAAAACTTAGAGTCACCTGCAACCATTGCATGAAGAAAGTCTGATAAGCATGAAGCCAATATAAAGCAAAGAAGAGCTGAGAGGTTGGGAGACATCAGTTCCCAGTGATGTTGTTTCAGCCTTTGGATATAGCTAAGCTTGAAATCAGCCACAGCTCTAGGCTCCTCAATACATTCTAATCTCAAATTCCTGTGAGTTGGGTTTTTATCATCTGTGACTAAAGAAGTATTGCTTAACTAGGGACATCATCAGAGGACCCATCCATGAAGATGCCAAACAACTGATTACAGCTGGGGACATGGAACAGATACAATTGCTGAAGCCCAAACACAAGGTGACAATGATGCTACCCTTCAGTGAATGTCTGCCTCATGACAGATGATTGCCATGTTACAGACACACGTCCTATTTAACCCCATCTTCGGTTCTTCACTGACAGGTGATTCCTGATTGACAGTAGAAACACATTCCTAGAGTGGACAGTGAAGTGGAATTTGACACCAAGCTATGTGTTCTCGGTTGTTTAATAGCGCCTTATTGAGCTTGTTCCTCTTTGTCAAGTGTCATTGAAAAATCACCCAATTGTTGGTCCACCCTTGCTTCATTGTTGATGAGAATGCCATGTGGCCTGGAATCAAAGCCTTGCTGAAATTTCTCTATTTTGCATCTGTTCCTGGCTGGGAGCTTAATGAGATGCATGGCATAATGAGATGTGTGTCTGTAATGTGTAATGAGATTCTTGATTCAAGTGTCTAATGAAGCCTATAGCCTAATGAAATGTATAGCATAATGAAATGAGTGGCTTGAATGTATAGTACAGATTTGGAAGTCTTTTTAGAAAATATCATTAGGCATGCAAAATTTTCTCCCATCTGCATAAACCCCACCCACATTTCTGTGGGATTTTTTTTAGTTTATAATTTCTCAGCACTGTTGTCATCATCCCTTTTTTAAATATATATATATATATATTTATTTATTTATTTTAGAGAGAGAGAGAGAGAGGACGCACACATACACATGTGTGTGCAGGTGGGAGTTAAGGGAGGGGCAGAGGGAAGGAATTTTCAAGCAGACTCCCTGCTGAGTGTGGAGCCCAATGCAAGGCTCAACATGGGGCTTGATCTTATGACCCATGAGATCATGATTTGAACTGAAACCAAGAGTCTGTCTGACACTTAACTGACTAAACCACCCAGGTGTGTCACCATGAGTACTTCTTATAAGCAAAGCTAAGAAAACATCAACACTGGCCTTCACCAGATATGATGGGTAGTCTGAAAGCACAGCATAGACATTTCTGCTTCTTTTGGAGAGAAAATTATATCTTTGTTTCTTTCCCTTCACTTTTTTTTTAAGGTAGCCAACTAATATCAATGAGCTATTGCTTAACTAAAAACCTAAAACTTTGTGACTTTAAAACAGTAAGTCTTACCACTATCCATAGTCAATGAGTCAACTGGGTGCTTCTTCTGGACTCAACTAGACACAGTCCTATGTTTGAGATCTGCTAAAGGCCAAGACAGAGCTTCTGTCTCTCTTGGCTGGGATTTCCACATCTTTGGAGTTTAGCTGCCTACAGGTTTGTCTAGAAAGATGTTAGTTGAGGAGGTTGGTATCTCCTTGATTTGGTATCCCATCCTCTAAACTGGTCGTGACTTAATCTAAAAGCCCAGTCAGGAGATCAAGAAGAAGAGGGAAAGCCTCATGATGCATGGGCTCCAAACTATCACACCACCCATTCAACCATGTTTATTTGAGACAAAGCAAGTGATAAGGCCAGCCCAGAATCAAAAAATAGGGAAATAGATTCCACCTCTTGATAGGAGAGAGAGTCAAGTCACTTGGATACAAACAGCATGAATACAGCGAAGAAAGAAGAGTTTTTGCATTTAATCCTCTTACAAACTATTAAGTAGGGAATATATTTGCACACCCCCTTTTGATCTTTCTACAGTAACAAATTTTGGGGGGGAAAATTTAAATTGCTTTTCCTTTAAGTGTTAGAAGTGGTGCAAAGGGTAGTTATATGGATTATGAATGCCCTAAAAATCATTTAATGCATTACACTAAATCCCCATGACCAATGGGTTGATGATAGATACTCTCAGGAAACAAAATAGGTTAAGTACAATTTTCCTGGAACAAACAAAAATGCCAGTACAAATTACCTCTAACTTTCCTTCTAACATTTGGAAACTATCTCATAGTGGACAGGATTAGGGATCTATCTCATCTCTGAATTAAAATCTAGTGGAGATTTTTTCCACTTTTTCACGGGTTCGCTTTAAGAGTATTAAAAATTGCATTCTGCCAAGAACTACTGGTGATTAACCCCAGGCATGAAGTGTACGTTACATGAACCGGTCCTAAAATTTATGAAGAACTGCACAGAGTTTTAGCAGTGTGTATCTCATTTGCAATAGCCTCCTGGATAAAACCCAGGACACTCTCATTTGAAAATTTATAGGGACTAGTCTATCCAGCAGTTTAACAGACAGCCTGAATCTTTTTTTTAACATATCCTAGCCAAGGTTTTATCTCCTTCCCATCTCCCAGATTGAATATCCATTATCTTTCAAGATGCCATTACCCTCAGATGTCTCAGATTTATTTGTCTAGCTATTTTATAGAATAAAGGCCTGAAAGGGTCCTCTTTAAATACACATCCTAACCACATTTTAGAAACCAGCAGTTGGTCCCATCATTTCCTTAACTTAAGATTATGCTTTTCTATTGCATGGGGACCATAAATTTCACTCCCATGTGCATTTTACAATTATGAAAAGGAATGAATCAAACAAAATACTTGAAGATCAGAATTTTTTTTCCCAATTTATTTTCCAGCTGTGCTTTTCTATGCATGGGATAATTTACTTGGGTACATGCCGGTACACCTTCTTGTGCATGTATTCAACAGAGGTTTGTAGATGCATTGATTAATTAATTTATTATTTCAACTCAAAATCGAGCCTCAATCTGATTAGCTTGATTAGCTTCCCTTAACCCTAGCTTTTGTAGCTGAGTGTTTTTCTTTATACTTCTTTATGGACCATGAAGCATTTAGCATTTTAGTCTTTAGACTGATAGAATCTAGATCTCTCTGTGTTATCTAAATGATATAAACCATCGTGGACTAGTGGTTCCTCATTAAACAGTCATTGTACCTTTACATGAAAAGTGACTATACAGAATGACAGCAAGTATAGGTAGTTTTGTTTTCCTAAAGCTCAGTTCAAGTCTAAAAACTCTCTGAAACACATTGGGATTGGCGCTACTCAAGTGAACTGCTTACATTGATCTAACTCATCAGATGACCGCCCAGTCTCCACTTTACTGTGTCCTGTGATGAGTCACAGGTCTAGCAACAGATCTGGCAAGAACCTGGGCAGAATAAAGACAAATGGAAGAAGTGGTAAGCCATTGAAGGAGCTGGAAACCATGAGTTCCAAGGAAGCTGGTTGACATTAGTCATGAAAAAGGGAGAACAGATACTAGGTCTGAATTTTTCAAAATGGAATCTTCAGATCACATGCAGTAGTTACCAAGAAAGCCTGAAAAAGATGTAAATTCTTGGCTCCCATCAGCACTATTTCATCAAAATCTCTAGGGAAGAGCTTCAGAAATTTATAATTTTATCAAATTCTCCAGTGATACATGTTCATCTAAAATTTGAGAACCGGTGTACAAGATTTTGAGCATTTCTAGTATATATTCTATGCATAATCATCACTGTATTCCTTGTTTCTGGCAACTCATAGATGATTTTGAATAAAAGAAGGAACGATTGAACAAACAAACTGTATTGATAACAACATCAGAACCCTACAATCTGTTAGCAATCCAGCTCCAGGTTATAAATGCAGGAATGCAAGGCAACAAATCAATGAGAGATGTCATCAACAAAAGGCAGTCTGATGCTGAGCCAAATGCTTTTAAAGTCCGTAGAGTTCCACATTCTACCTGTTTCTTCCGATGTTCCACCTTCTTTATAAACCAAAAGGGGTCCTATGGTCTGGCTTTATCTGTGGTCTAAGTGCATGGATGCTCCTGAGTTAACAAAGGTAAATCTTTCCAACTGCATAGTTGAAGTAAGATGAAAGAGAGTAGGTATTGTCACTGACTAATACAAAAACATAATAAACACAGCCATCACTTTGAGGAGCTGAGGTTCAGTAAGGTTAAGGCTCTTGCCCCACTTTACACAGTCAGAAAGTAGAAGAGGCAGCACAGATATCAGGTTTGCATAGCTGGCCAGGAAACCATCTCTTTGATGCTGGTTGCTTCCTTGCATTTTTAGACAGTGTTAAGGGATGGGCATCCAATGGGGATGGACGCCCTCTTGATTCTCTTCCGTTCCACAATGAGGTTTAGCTTTTACAGCCAAAGAGACCCACAGAGGGTTTTTCTTAAACAGTGAACTGTCCCTCCAGACACATATTATGCAAAAAATAGTCGCAAGAAGTGTTTATTTTAAAAGCGATTATTTTCTTTTAATGTTTCTCCATCTCATTCATTTACAGCTCCCTTAATCCTGTCTGTATCCCTGTCCCTAAGAACACTGTATTCTTGTTTTCAAAGAGCTACAAATGACTGTCATACCGAAACAGGGTATGTCACAGCTTAGCCTTCTCAGGCTTGAGCCCCCAACCTGGCCGCCACCCACAGCATCAATGTGTCAACAATCAAAGATCACAGATGGTTAGGACTGGAAAAAAATCTATGAAATCACCCACAACAGCTCTATTATTTCACATGAGGAAAAAAGGAGCCCAGGGAGGTTAAAGTGTTCATCCAAAAGTTCACTGTGCCTCACCGCTCTTTTATTATACCATGCTTTCCCACTAATCTGGTTATGATATGAATAGGTTTTTATTGTTAAAATGAGTAGCTGTTTGAAAAATCGTGTTTTGTTTTTTGGTGACCTTGACACATCCTTTAAAGCTGTCACAGAAACAGGGTAAAGCCCATACTTCCTCCTCGAGATAGCTAAGTAAATCAGCTCACCGATAACATTTTGGGTATGATAATAAAATAATCAGGCTGAATACAATGTAACATATAGGTTATTTTCGCATAGCATATGCTTTCATAAGTTGATCCATGTAAGAGAATAATGATAGAGGCAGTTTCTAAAGTCAAGCAAAGCCCGAATTGTGATTTGGGGTTAAACTGCCAGGTGACAGAGGGAAGCTGTTCGCTGTTGTTTAAAATAGAGGTTTACAGCAGGAGTTTACAATTTCTCAGAGAAGGTCTTATCAACGTAAATGTCAGGGAATTTGTTGGCTCTGTCTCTTGCTTTTAGCAAACATGTGGATTACATTCCCCTCGTCCGTGGAAATACAAGATTGTATATTTTAATTCGTCTGAAGCTTTACCACAGAGTCTATAAATATTATATAACAAATCTGAGCATTACTACTTTCTTGTGCATTCAGGATACATCTCTGTGATCACTATAATCAGCCTAATTGGGCAAGACTCCCTAAGTGAAGGCAATAACATTTGTTTACTTCATTGTAGGAATGTGCTCACAGCCTGGTACCACCACATTTAAATTAGTTTTTATCCAAAACAGAGAGAAATGCACCCTTCAGTCAACACAGTCTGTTAATTTGAATGTGTTTAAATTAACTGTACGCATGCCCGTAGGAAACTCGGAGAAGCTCTGTTCTTTGTCCTCTTGAGAGAGGACTCCGTGACATTCAGACCATTTCCTTCATATTTTGCAGGGTGAAGAGAAGAGGGAACCTTCCTCCATTCTCTGAGGTAGCTGGTCACACAGCCAGAGTACCCAGGAACAACACTCCTGGTTGCAATGGGAGCCACAAAACGATTTCTCAAGTGTTGCAATAATCACATCATGAAAAAGTGTAAGATTTTAAGTAGAGGGGAGAGAGGCACAGTTAGACAAGTCAAATCTAAACGAAGATGGGTTATTCATGCCCTTTTCGTAGGAATCCTGTACCAGTTGTATGTGCTACTTTGCCTTACAGAATTAACCTCTCGACACCAGATGCTTCCTTCAGAATCACCAGGGATTTATCTCTGGAGAATTTGCCACTTCTTCCCCATTCCATCCCCCATGTTTTTCTTTGCCCGTTGCTCTGCCAGGTGCAATTTTTACATCAAATCCCTACATACTCAATGCAGGGTGGTAGCCCCAGGTAGGAAATCTGGAGGTGAGGAGAAAGGAAGTGATTTGAGGGAAGTTCAAAGAGTCTCTTCCCTGACTTCTGCTACTCCTCATGGAAGTGTTCGCATGTCAGCGTTGCATGTTATTGTGGAAAGCACATGTATTATTCCTGGTGTTCTTGTTTGAGCAAAGTCATTTATTATAAGACATTATAGGAAGAGAGTAATTTCTCCCTCAAGGAAAGAGAGACAGAGCTGCTCTGGAAGGAGGGGCAGGGGTAATTTACAGGATTGCCTGGCCCTGCTCCTCCATTTTGCAGAGGCCATGTTGCTATGGATGGGAGGTGAGGCAGAACTGCCTCCGGAGCAAGAGAGATGAACAGCTGATGTCTCCAGCCTGTGCTAAAAATACTCCAGGAAACATACACAAAGTCAGCTAAAATTAATCAAAGTTGCCTCCTTGCTTTCATATGCAGTTTTCAGGAAGCGTTTCATATTTCTGTTGTCTTATTTCCTGTAAAGCAACCTCCTGGTACCCAGATTTCACCTTCATAAGTTTGCAGGGAAGGCAAAGGGGTGTGACATGCTGGCAGCCATTTTGGTAAACTTTACAGGAAGCCCACAATCCTACTATTATCTTTCCAGCCCCTGTCTCACATAGGCCTGGCACAAAATTGGCACCCATTAAATGTGTGTGGAACGGCAGTCACACCCTATGACTTGCTGCTGGCCCTCCCTGAAAATGTGAACTATCAAACAAAAAGTGTTTTTAAGCAACAATTTGGACTCTAGTTGTCTAGGTCATACCAGTCTGAAGGGTATAATCTCAAAGAGACAAAAAAACTACAATAATTCTTTGTGGTAGGCTCTTAGCAGAACACCTGGAATGCCACACTCACCATTTCTTGTGATTTTCATGACATTCCTGAGGCCTCTGACCCTTGCTCTCCTTCTTATAGCATTTCCTTTGTTCTCCAGTATGGTCCATTCCATTGACTTTTGTCAGCAGCTGATCCCCCGACATACTTCTTATTGCTCATATTTCCCTGGTTCCCTGATTCTCCTTATATGGGTCTTTTCCAGTTGTTGGTGACAGTGACCCAACTCAAACTTGTTGAAACAAACAAGTTTCATAGTTTTCATAGAAATGTATCAATGGTTGTACCAGGAGCATGTGTGGGCAGTTAAGCCTTCAGATATAGCTGGATCCAGGGGTTCACAAATGCCATCAGGACTGTCTCTTTCTCCCTCTTCACATTCTCCCTCCAAGGGCAGTCATGAATGGCAATTGACAGCACCACACCCATCTCTAATTGGCTTTATTAGTCTTAGAAAGAGATTGATTCTCCTAATGGGTCTTCAGAAACAAGCTGCTGAAGACTTTAGCAAGTCTGGTTTGTATCACATGTCCATCCTTCACTGATTATTTTGTTGGAGGCATCTTTGTTCTGACTGGGTCAAAAAAAATTGCTGCTATTACAGAAAGTGGATTTAGCTCCACTGACCCACCCTGAATGGGTTCATCTCAAGGAAAAAGGGGTCCTGGGAACAGAAGAAGGAGAGCAGGAGGGTGTCAGAGAGGGCCCACCTGCTTCCACCACCATGTTACCCTGTTACTTTGATGCTGCTGAAGTTAAATGAGGTAGTTATTCTGGGTACCAAAATAAAATGAAAGAAAATTTCTCCACGCAAGTGATGCTTTCTTTTATTGACTGTGGATGTGAAAAAGAAAGTTTTAGAGACATGGCTGGTATAGCTCTCTCTTTGTAGCATATCTCCCAAGCACTCTGGCATAAATGAACTCCCTGGCAGCTGAGCCAGGGGAGGAGCTGTGGGGTGTGAGTACCCCACGCTAAGCTCAACAATCACAGCCTAACCACTGCTTATGTTGAGTTTTTGCAGTTAGAGATTACTTCTCTCATCACAAATCCCTTCTCCCAGAGGAGGTACCCAGTGAGATCCTGGTGATTAAGGAAGCCAGCCCTGGGTCCTGGCTGTCAACATCAGTGGGCTGTGTCCATTCGTCGACCCAACTGTAAAGTTCTGCAGTGTTCTCCAGCAAACAGACCTAGTCTCTACCCTCTTCTCAAATGTCTTCTGTTCATACAGCCTTTCCTGGCTTGACCTAAAGTGGCAACCTATCCTCATTCTTTTTTTTTTTTTTCATAGCACTTATTTCTATCTGAAATTGTGTCACATATGCCTGTTTATTTATTATTTTTTCTGTTTCCTGTACTATGATATAAGGAGCAGGAAGGCAGAGAATTTTCCTCTCTCATCCTCTGTTGCATCCCTGTGTCTAGAAAGTCCCTGACACATCCTAGCCATGCAGTAACTATGGGGTGTGTCAAGAAATAGATGGATGAGCAAACAAAATTATAGCAGCTACAGATGTTAGGTCATAATTCTCAGACCCTTACTACACACAAACATAAACACATGCTCAGGAAAAAAAATGCAACTGACAATTTTTTAATGCATGAATAAACATGTTTGTAATAAGCTTCAGCTCATGTCCTGCATTTTGCATCAAGCATTAATTTCCTTCTGCTTCACTTCCTGGTTTTCAATTATTTCCCCAGAATGGTGACTAAGCTCATGGGGGTTTTATAAAAAATAAAATAGTATATTTTGATGTGATTTTGCTAAGTAAAGCCAGAAAAAAAATGGATATGTTCAATTGCAGAGAACATTTATATTAATTTTGTGGAATTTTATAAAGCAACAGCCTTAAAACAAAACAAAGCAAAATAGAAAAATGACTTTGTCTTCTCTTCTCTTCCTCTAGTCTCACACCATTACTGTCAGGACCTTAGTTTTCTGTCTTTAAGAAGGTTTTAGTCTTAGACTCTAACCCCTTGCTACAACACAGTAAAAGGTCATGGCATCTACTTGCTGTTCCCCACAAATGAGGGGAAATTAAAATCAAGAAGATCAGTTTCACGATTTCATCTCTCACCAAATTTCTCCTGTTCCTTTGTCTTTGGGGTGGGTGGAGGCGGGGGACAAGGCTGAGCCAGGCAGAACCAGTAGCTTGTTCTGGAGGCTCTGCTACCCCTCAAGTGCAGCGGGAATTCCTTTCTGCCTGACTGAAATGTCTAGTCTATAAAACTGGTTAGTAAAACATACTGTAATTTGGGATTTGGTAATACCGCCTTCATCTTGACAGAACCCAGGCTGACCCACAGCATTACGTCAGGAACAGATGTGAATTAATCTGGAGGGGTGGGGTGATTAAACACTCGTTCAGAAAGAAGAAAATTGAGTCAGAGGAGGTCTCCCTTCTTCCATAGGTTTTAAGGAGTAATCTGTGTTTAAGCCTGTTTAGTCCAAGTGGCATTCATCTCCAAGTGACAGTAACCTTAGAATCACCTTTGTCTCTCTTGATATGTAGATAGTCTGATAACATGCACAGAGTCATGCTTTCAAAAATGTGTATTGCAGGGTGCCTGTATGTCTTAGTTGGTTAAGTGTCCAACTCTTGGTTTCAACTCAGGTCATGATCTCAAGGTCCTGCGATAGAGCCCTGCATCAGGCTCTGCACTTAGTGGGGAGTCAGCTTGAGGATTCTCTCTCTCCCTCTCTCTGTGCCCTTCCATTCTATCTCTCTCTAGAAAATAAATAAAGAAATCTTAAAAAAGAATACATGTGTATTACATGGAATTAAGATGCCTAGAAATATTTTATATTTATGTAAGAATGCTAATACCTTCATGACTTAGGACTCGTCAATCAAGAAACTCAGTGCTCAGTTTTTTCATCTGAAGAACAGAAATAATCATACCTAAGGTACAGTTTTATTAGAAAAGAAACAATGTTTTAGGTGTGGGTTTATTATGAAGACCAAATGGGCAATGACTGTATGAAAGTCTTTTTTCTAACTATAAAATACTATAAAAATATTACCAGTAGTTAGTATTAAGGGCTATGAGCCGTCTAAAATAATGGCAATGACTGTTTTATATAAAAATTTATTGTTAGCGTGTTTTTAAAAGGCTGTGCCATGCCACGGATTTTAGATAGTTTTTTCAAATTATATTCATAGCTGTGTTTCACTATAGACCTAGATTAATTATTTAATGATTTCAGTAACCAATTAATGTTTGGTTGTGTGAATAAAGGAAGAAAGAAGAGTACTTTTATATATATATATATATATATATATATATATATATATATATATTTCAGGACTTAATTTTGGATATATACCAGATATGAATTGATGTGAATTTTTACTAATCTCGAGATTCAAATACTTTAAGCAGAGTCCTTGTAAGACACAATTCTATTTTTTTATAAAATAAGCAAAGCCCATGCCAGGATAAATTATGAAGCCATTCAACTGATCACACTCTACTTGATTATTTGTAAGGTGAAGAGTATCCAAACAGAAATGGTCTACATTCAGGTAACACTTTGGAAGATGACATCTATCATCAACTTTGGAAATCAAGATGGTGAATAAGTATAGATTTTATCCATCCAGTTTGGGAGCCTATTACCCAAAGTGGTTTCTTGAAGTCAGGACATTAGTAAACTCTAAGTCATTCTTCATAGGCTCATTTAGCAAATATGTCAGGCACTGGTCTAAGTACTGGAGGTATTATGGAGAATGAGCCAGAGATTGGCCCTGACCTTATGGGACTTATTCTAATAGGGGAGAGAATCAATAAACAACTACAAAAAAAGAAAATAACTGTAATGTTTTATCCTTCTGCTCTCCATCAAGTACCAACAGGGGTGATGAAGTCAAAAGAGAAAAATATCCAAGGGCAATGGCAACTCCATGGCTCAACAAGAGCCTGAAGGACATATAGCTCTTTGGAGACATAGGTCAATGACTCTCAATATAACTGTGATTCTTTTCAATTAATTAGTCTGTTGACATTGTAAGCTTTATGAGCTAAACAGACCACAACTGGCAGGTTGAAATCACAGCAGTGGGGTCTGGGGTTACCTACCAAGATTTCATCCCTGTGACTTGGATGCAATTTCCAGAGTCATGAATGTCCTTATTTAAGGCTGGGTGTTCTTTAGTCACTCTTCTCGTTCTGTGCCCTCTGATGTTCCACTACTGCATCCAAAAATAATTAGAGTCCCATCCAAGTCACACTAGCCAGATTTAACCGGGCTACTCCTTGCTGCTTCTGCTGCTGCCAGTAATGACAACGGATGATACTATCATGGTACTTATGATGTGCCAGGTAGTATTCTTAAGCATGTTAGATAAATAACACATATCAGGTCTTGCGTCTTAAAAAGGTCATTTTAAGTCTCTATCTATAAAATAGCTCAAAGTTTAGCCTTTATAATGAAGTCTTAATCAGACATTTTTTTATTACTGCAAGTATTTCTCTTACTATCTGTATCTGCACAGCTCTGCCTCCTAAGGTTTTGACAATTACATACTTTAAGTGAATCTTATATCATCAAAACCGTGCATTTAATTAGGTTCCCTGTGACTAAGTCTATATTATATGTATTCCAGGAGTTTGAAAACTTGTTTAAAAAGTTATTAAGCTGCTAAGAGTGTTGCCAGTCAGCTAGGGGCTGCTCCAAGATTATTACTTAAGAGTACATCCCAATCCCTAATATTATCCCTTCTCTTAATTTTTACTGTTGGAAATGCATAATATGTTCAAAAGTAGAGAAACCAGTATAGCAAACCCGCGTGCCTCCATTACCTGGCTTCAACAATTATCAACTAGCAACAGTTTTGTTTTATCCATATTCAACATATTTTAACGTAATCTTATATTTAGAGAATTAGTGACTGATGATGTTTCCAGATGATGTAAGTCTTGCAGATGATCTAAGGACATAGCAGGTGTGGCGGGGGAGGGAATGTCTGGATTGATAATGGAGAAAAGGAAAGCATGCATAGAAAGAAAGTGTATGGTAAAACTAGAAAAAGCACCCACAAGGAAAATAACATTTGAAAGTTAGAGCCTATTAAAGTGGAACTACAAATTCTCTGCCAGTAAGTGCAGTTTATTTTCCATCCCCTGAAACTGTGATTGTTTAAGCCTTAATCTATAGAATGTTGTGGAAGGGATGCTGTGAAGTTCTGGATTTAGCAGGTTAAGAGCATTGGAATCTTCTACTTTTCTCTCTTAGACCACTCATTATTGGGTTACTTCCTCTTGGATCCCAGCCTTTAGGCTGGGGAATCCCAAGCCATATGGAAAAGCCACATGTAAATGCCCCAACAGACAATCCCAGCTGAGTTCCCAACCAACAATCAGCATCACCTGCCAGCTTGTGGTTTGTGTGTGTGTGTGTGTGTGTGTGTGTGTGTGTGTGTGTGTGTGTGTGAAGGGGCGTGAGGTATATCTTGCAGTCTCCAGTCCAACCAAGCTGCCGTATGAGATCATAGTGCAGAAGAACCACCCAACTGAATCTGTCAACCCACGGATTTGTGAAAGAGAACGTTAAAAGTTGCTATTTTAAGCTGCCAAGTTTTAGGGTAGTTTGTTTCATATAGCAATAAATAGTTGAAACAGAATTGGTGCTGGAAGGAGGCTGCAGCCGTGTCAAAAAAATAAATACGTGGCATTGGCTTTGGGACTGGTACCAAGTGGCAGCTGGAAGGGCCTTGAGGAGACCTGGTGAAGGCAAGAAGTTCTGCAGGAAGGTTGTTTTTGGAAGTTGGAGAAAAGAAGACCCATTTAGGTAATGGTAGAGAATAGTGAAACTGTTGCCTGCGGTACCATGGAAGAGTAGGTATTTCATGAACTTGTGGATCTGGCGGAATTTATTTCTGGAAAGAATGTTGAAAGTCTTGCAAGTCAGAAGCCCAGCTTGGATTCAAAGATAGGAGAATGGATTCACTTTCATGAGGGGAATGACAAAGGATTGTGGCCTTTGTTAATCCACCATTAGAGAAGGTTGACAGCTGAAAGGTATACACAATCCTAGTGAGTAATGCAAGAAAGCTCAGAAACATGGAATTCTGATTTAGGAAACGTGGGGAAGAAAAGGTAAGTATATAAAATCCCTGTGCCCTGAATAGAGTAATAGGTTGATTTAATCTTTAATTAGGAAAACTCACTAGTGCGGCAAACCTGCCCTTTGCTTTTTCTGTTATTCCTGAAAGTGATCAGGTGAGCCAGCCAGAATAATCACAGGTATAAATGGGAAATTTCCTTCCACAGAGAGAGAACAAACAAGTTTCATTGTTTTCCTGATGTTGAATTAAGCAGCTAGTCTGGTTTTTCCCTTATACAGAACTAAAATCCATATCCAAGTGAATTACTCAGCTCTGCTTTAAACAAAAGAACATCATTGTCAAGATATAGGCTGTTTCATTTTTATCACAGGAAGAGATGTTAAGGTAGGTTAATGTCTCTAGAAATTATTTATCCCAGAAAATCTCCTGTGCATTACACTGAAGTAGACTGGGAATTAGAAAACATTAATCTCAAAGAAAAAGCAACTGCTGTCTTCCTCAATAATAGGAGACTATGGTTATAGCCACCCCCCCATATCCCCATATACCTAAATAGTTAGGTCTTTGGTCTTTATAGATACTGATACTTAACATCTGTGTTCTATTACATTGTTGTGTGTGCCCCAAAGAAGGTCAACCTACCTTCACACATGGTTTTTATGTCCATGATCATTTGAAGGTTAATGAGGGGGTCCTGGGAAAAAAAAAAATACTGGGATGTTGGTGAAACTTACATGTAGACATGGCCTCCTTTTCCCATGATCTTCCTGGTTTCCTAACGATGTTCTCTGCAGAGGAAGAGGGGATGTCTTAGAAGCTAATGCTGGAAACCACGTTCACACAGGTCAAGGAAGGGAAGAGGAGGGGCAGTTCGGTGGAAGAATAAGAATAAGGGGTAAAGCCTGCTGCCACAGACAGCGGTGTGCCTCTGCATTAATCTTCTAAGGGAAAGGACAGAGAGCCCTGACTTGACTTCTCTCAGATCCATTAATTCAGGGGTGGAAAAGGTCTTTGATAGATACTCCAAGAACTCCCAATTTGCTACCTCAATTTTAGAAAACACTGTGAAATTGCAGAGTGAACAGAAGCCTTCCACCAGTCCATGCATTCAGAAAAGAAAGCTTGAGAAGGACATGGATTGCTGTAAAAGTTGGTAGAAAAACAGTTCAGTTACCCAGCCAATTTTCCTAACTTACATTCCCTGCTCTATGAGGAAACCAACCATTTGCCTACTGGAGGATTTTGGTGGCATTCCCTGCCCTAGCACACAGTAAGGTGTCCCGAAGTCATCAGTGATCTGAGTTCACCATTTTGTCTCTGTCACACCCAGACTCAGAACCTGGCGAAGAATGGACCTAAACATAGATCTTTTCATATAATTGATTCCCATGTCCCTCCCTGCTCTCTATGGCTTTCCCTTTTCTTCACATTTCTCTATTTCTTTTGGTAGTAAAATTTCCAGAGTGCAAGAAATCTTTTTTTTAAAGATTTTATTTATTTATTTGACAGAGAGAGAGAGAGATAGATCACAAGTAGGCAGAGAGGCAGGCAGAGAGAGAGGGGGAAGCAGGCTCACTGCTGAGCAGAGAGCCCGATGTGGGGCTCGATCCCAGGACCCCGAGATCACGACCCAAGCTGAAGGCAGAGGCTTTAACCCACTGAGCCACCCAGGTACCCCAAGGAATCTTGATTGTAGTCACAGTGCTCCCTCTAACTTACTTATAATAATAATAGTTTGTATAGTTTGTGCTAGTAATTTCACCATGCCACCCCATTTTCTGATCTATGAAATATGGGATTAAGCTTTACCTCCAGAGCTAATATCCTGTGATGCCAGCATACAGGAGGTGAGTACTCCCAGGGATCCCAGTTTTCCTTAATCATAGCCTAAAAGGCATGTGCGGAAGATCGGTGTGACTTCTTGTTGCTTTTTTGCAATGTGCTCTTTGTTTTGTTTCGAACGTGAAAATAACTAGTCCAGGTGAACAACTTTTTTTAAGCCTTATTTATTTTAGAGGTAAATAGGGAGAGAAAGGATGAATGGGGGGGTGGGGCAGGAGAGGGGAGGAGCAGATGAAGAGGGACAAGCAGACAGGGCTCACTCCCATGAACCTGAGATCATGACCTGAGCCTAAATCAAGTCAGACACTTAACTGACTGAGCCACCCTGGTGCCCTCGGATGAACAACGTTTTTTGTTTTTTTGTTTTTTTAATTTATTTAACACAGAGAGAGAAAGACAGCGAGAGAGGGAACACAAGCTGGGGGAGTGGGAGAAAGGAGAAGCAGTCTTCCCTCCGAGCAGTGAAGCCCGATGCGGGGCTCGATCCCAGCACCGCAGGACCGTGACCTGAGCCGAAGTCAGACGCCTAACAGCTGAGCCACCCAGGCGCCCCGAACAACGTTTTTGAAGAGAAGTTAGCTTGAGTGTTTTACACAGGAGCAAGGTGGTATATTTCTACAATACGTTTTCTGTTCCAGGCAAAATATTAAGAATAGCACACAACACAGTTGGAGGTAGACATACAAGAGCCACTGAGTATACATTTTTCCCCAATATACCACAGCCATATACATATCTGTTACCGCATAGTAGGGAGGATCTATGGCAAGCATTATTTAACTGGTTTTAAAATGCCTCATTTATTATCTTGGGTTTGGTGAGGTTACGGATGTCTTTGAGTTTAACTTGGGAGAAATGTGGAAGAAGTTGCCTTTTCTTTGACAAAGCATGGTTAGCTCTCACCATGAGGAAATGCACTCATTGATGACTGTCCCCATGGGCAGACGTATCAGAGTAGAAAAGTCAGTGCCAAAATGATGCGTGAACGTTGAAGCCAAGACGGCTACGGAAAAAATATGACCCCATATTTCTATGGTCTTGTCGGGAGGAATGTAGCCAAGGCACAAGTTCGTTTGAAAATGTGCTTGTAAATGTTTGGTCTAGCACCCATCTGGATGAATAAGCATCATTTTTCTTCCCAAACAAGCCTTTCCAGCCTTGTTGTTTTGATTATTTATTTTCTGTTAACCTTCTCCTAGATTTCCAGTCTCAAAACACGGACGGAAGTTGTTCTCGGTCTTTCTTTCCTCTCTCCTCCGGTGCAAAGGATTCATAGCTCTATCTCTGAAATGTCTTTTTTCCCCACTTCTTTCCTCCTTTTGGTCCTCTCTCACCACCCTAACCTGGGTCTGAATGCAGAAACAAACCCCCACTGAATGTGCTCTGTCTTCTGCAGCCCCAGCGCCCTTTGTTTGCATCTCTCCTATAATATTTATCAAATGGTGCCTTGCTTTGGTTGGGTTTGTATTTTTGTATGTCTTACATTCCCACTGGATCATAAATAGATGTCAGGCAATGTTTGCTTTATGCTCGATTTTTCCACAGCATTTAGCTCTGTACCTTGTACAATAGAGCCTCAGTATAGCTCATCAATTGAATTAAAAAACTAATAAATTTCTTCTCTAGGCCCAAGAATCCTATGGTGTCTGATGCGAGTAGCAGCAGGATTACGAATACAGATTTGAGCAGCAGTAGTAATAGTATTAATGACAACAACATTGATGGCAGCTGTGTTGAGTGCTTATAGATCTTGAACCCCATCTACATCTCTCTCTCTCTCTCTCTCTCTCTCTCTCTCTGTGTGTATGTGTATCACTTTATGTGCATATAAAAAAATCATTCTCTTCTAAGAACAAACAGGGGTGTTATTTGTCCTTGTTTTTTAGATATTTACATCATTTTACAGATTTAAAAAATGGAGGAGCAGAGGAGTTAAAAACCCTGTCCAAAGTCATTCATTTAGCCTATAAGCATCACTATTAAATTCCAGAGAGCCTGACTGCAGAGCCTACCATAAAACAGATTATTATGTGCTTCAATCTCTCTAAGCGTTTCCTCTAGATCATAGAGAGAAAGCGTGTCTCGGGGTGTCCTCATGCTCTGTCTTCCTCCTACTCCTGCAAAACCTCTCAGACTTCCTGACTCTTGGAGTAACTACCGTAAGAGTATGGAGCTACCATAAGAGTCCCCCTCGCCAACCCCCAGCCCCGCGAGTCCAGATGCCCAGCCCTGGGCCTTCCCAGGCCCTTCGGGATTGGGCAGGAAAGTTGGGATAAGTTTGTCCCCAGGAGGTGCACCAGGGCTCCTCCTGGCACCAGGCTTCCCCATGGAACTCACACACTGGTGGGCAGAGACTCCCAGTATACAATCAAGATACAAACCAAATATTAAGGGGTGAAAATGAAGAATGAAAAGTGCAGCAGGATGCAGGAAGGAGGTGAGGAGCTGGTCCAGGTTGGGTGGTCAGAAAGGGACTCTCTCTAAAGAGACAATTAATACAAAGTAAGCATATTTAAGGAAACCTTATGAATTTAGGCACCACCACTGATTAGAATATTCTTAATTCATTTGGTCTTCGCCGTCTTATGAAGAAGAGTCAATCATACTAAAAACAGAAGCTTAGACAATAACTATTTAAAGAATATGAAAGAAGTGTGTCTGGGTGGGTGCAGTTAATTGCCTGCCTTTGGCTCAGGCTCACGTCATGATCCCAGGGTCCTGGGATTAAGTCCCACATCAGGCTCTCTGCTCAGTGGGAAGGCTGCTTCTCCCCCTCCCTCACCCCTCCTCCTGCTTGTGTGCACACGCTCTTGTGCTCTCACTCAAATAAACAAACAAACAAATTAATAAATATTAAAAAAAAATAAAGTATCTGAAAGCCCCTATCAGGGCTAATGTGGGCAAAAGCAGGAAATGGGGAAGCTGGGGCACAGTCCTTCCCAGCCTCCTGAAGCCCACATTCTGAAAACCTTTCCAACCTTTCCACCTCTAGAGCTCTCTTTGTTTCTCACCCACATCCTCGTGCCGGGGTCCCCAAGCTCCCCTCTGCTGGGGTCCAAAAACGGCTCCTACCAAAGCGACTGACCCAGCCACTTGCAGACTAGCCAGGGTGCATGTGTGTACACACACACACACACCCCAGCATGCATACACACATAGATACACATATACACAGATTCACAGACACACTGATACACCGCACACGTATCAGTGTGCACACACACACATCCACGCATACATACATATGCACGCACACACACACAGATACACACAGACAGAAACACACTGCAAAGTCTTCAAGACCCTCTCGTCTGGTTTCCTAAAAGAAAAAACTTCTGAAAAGGGACAGACACACACACACACACACACACATCGTTATCACATAGACAGACATATAGACACACCAATACACACAAGCAAGGAACGTAACCTGTCTTCTGAGGAATATTCTGAGAGTCTTAATCAAAGGGAAATCTAATATTAAATTTGAGGCAGTTTGAGACTTTACCAAGCCAAGCGGGGGAGGGGTCTGAGACGGGAGAGCTTTCTCCCTGCTCTAGTGATCAGGCCCCCGGGTCGTCCTCTGTTCCACCTGTGCCCAAAGACAGGCCCCCCCCCTCCACTGGCAGTTTCTCAGTTTGATGTCCTTACAGTGTGGGTCTCAGCTTTAAGTCCTTCAAAAAGACATTCCAGGAGTATATTTTAAAGCAAATTCCATTCTATTATTTAAACACCTGTTCAATCTTGAGACCATTCATGACATAGAAGGGATGACAAGAGATAGAAAGAAGTGGCCATACAATTTATTCATTGTCTCACAATTCAGTTTTGAGGAGAGTAATCCCTGCATTTCCCATATAATACTTATGAAAATTAATAAAAATCTCTCCCTTTATATTGATAAAACTACATTAAATGCAATAGATTAATTTCTTATATATCACCGTTTGGGGAACAATGCAGGAAGACAGGGTAATGTGATTTATTTCAATGCCATTCTCTGCATTTTAGCCTCTGACAATCAAATTTCTATGACTGCGTGGTCATTCGTGGATACATGTCCATTTCCGAAAAGCTCAGCAATTACTGGCTCTGCTGACGTGATACAAGGGAATCCAAACATGCTTTGTTATTTACCTTAATACATCTTAGCCCTTCTGTGTATTGATCGTCTGCAAGCCCCTGTAATGAAACAGAGGACTCAAGCCCGTTAGCGGGAGTGTCCTTGCCATTCTTCCCCGTGCCCATCAAGTCCATTAACAGGAAAACTCAACAGCATGAGTTTTAGGTCAATGGCTTTTAAAACAAAGATTCTATACCACAGAAGGACTTTTCCCAGAAAGGCAGAGAGATGATACAGAAGATTGAAACTGGGAGGCATACGTCGGAAAATAAGAGGAACACATCTGGCTTGATTATAAAACTCAACCCCCCCCAAAAAAAAAAATTGAGCAGGCTAATCTTTTTAATTGCATAGTGTATTTTCCATCTTCTCTGGCTCTCCTTGCTTTTTTCTCTTTACAGGTCCATTTCATTTGTGCCATGAGACATGAATTATATCAGAACACAGACTGAAGGAATTATGTCACAAAGGGTTGTGACTGGGCTCCATGGGTAGAACTCAGTTGGCAGAGAGGTAGGTCAGAAAATTAAGGGACGTGGTCATGTTAGAGGTTACAAAGATCACGAGCTTTGGGTTGGAGAGACAAGAAGGCTGGCTTCGAGAATCCTCATCAGTCATTGGCTTTCAAGGATATTTGAAACTTGGGTAGAGAAGGCAATTAACTCCATCCTGGAGTATAAAAACTGAGAGGAAGGAAAGAAAGGAGTAAAAGGTTTGACAATATGACTGTAAGCAATTTGCAAATATCAACCTTTCAAGTACAGGTATTATGTTCACAATTTGTTCAATCAACAAATATTAATTGAGCACTGACTCTGCCATGTGTTTTTCCAAGCATTGGAGATAAAATGGTGAACAAAATCAGCAAAGTTCCTGCCTTCATGGAACTTACAGTCTAGCAGGAGAAATAAAAAATAAACATTTACATCCCTTTTAATATAGCGTTAGAGACAGATGTAATGAAGATATCTGAAACCATGTAGTGAGCTAAAAGATGTTACCTGAGATAGCATTGTGTGTCCTGAGGGAAGAGAAAAGAGGATGGGCCCTGATTTGTAGCCTTTGCTGATCTTGCAGTGTGAACTCTCCCACTATGGATGATTTTGGCTACAACGTGACGTCACTGAACGCAGAGATGGGATGAGATGGATTGGCTCACAGTTGGTTCTTGCAGTTTGAGATAAGCCTGCTCCAACACAGCCCGAGTGAACGGCAGAGACTTCTATGAGGAGGCAACATTTGAGAGGAAACCCGCAAAAAGAGAGGTACTCAGTAATGCAGACTGATGACAGAAGGGTGTTCCAGACAAAGGGAACAGCCATTGCAAGGCACGGAGGCAGGGCCTTGCCTCATGAGTTAGTGGAACAAAAAAAGAGGCTGATGTAGCTGGGGAGGAAGGAACAAGAAAGAGAGGGAGAGCCCAAGTCATGAAGTGCTGTGTAGATCACCATGAGGTCTTTGGATGCTACTCAAGGTGTGATGGGAAGTAACTGGAGGGATATGAGCAGGACAAGATGTGATGTGACTTATCCCCGAAGGATTCCTCAGGCTGCTCAGCTTGGGGACAGACAGGGGCAGACAGGAGGGGAAGCAGAAAGACAAATTTAGAACATTTGTCAATTATCTAGGCAAAAGATGATAGTAGCTTGAATATGAGGGATAGTGGTAAAAGTGAAAAATCATATGTGGGATCTATCCATTTTTATCTATCATCTGTCTTTCATATACACATACGCAAGCATATGCCTACATGCATATACATATACATACATATATACATATACATATTTGAATTCTGGAAATTTTACTCTAGGGGTGATGTGACTCACCGTAGGCTAAACACAGAGGAAATGGCAAAGCCAGAATGATGCAAAAGTCACATCAGTACTGCTTGGGATGAGATGCTAATGGGGATATAAGGCTCTTTTGAGCCAGAGGGTTTGAAGATGAACCTGACTAATAAGAGATTTGGGATATATTTTGAAGCTGGAATAGGCAGCATTTTCTCATGAATTAGGTCTGGAGAGCAGGAGAAAGGGAAAGGTCAGTGATGTCTCTATAGATTTTATCTGGGCATCTGGACCAAGAGTCTGGCCATAAAGTATGTTGGAAAGTGTTAGGGAAGAACATATTTATGGGGAAAAGTGAAGAATTTAGCTTTGGATATGCTGTTTGAAATCCCTCTTCAATAGCCAGGAGGCAGCACAGGAGGTGGTTAGAGATGGAGTCTGGAGTTCAGGCAAGAGGCTGGGCCTATAGACATCAATGTGGGAGTCATCAAGCTTGTAAATGGTACTTAACCCCATCACATTATATGAAAAACCTATGGAATAAGTGTGGCTAGAGAAGATATGTAAAGAGACCCAACGCCTCCCAAATTTACATGTTAGATGACAGAAGAATCCAGCAAAAGTGATTGAGGAATAAAAGACAGTGAAGTAAAGATAATACAAGAGATTTCTGGTCTCCCAGAAGCCAAGAGAAAAATATGTTTCAAGAGGAGAACAGCTAGCTCTGTCAAATGCTCTTCAGAAATCAAGAAGGATACACATTGAAAACTGACAATTAGATTCACCGACATAAGGGTCGCTGCTGACCTTGACAGAGTTTCAGTGGAAAGGAGATTGAGGAGGGTGTTGGGGCGAAGCTTCATCTAAGTCATTTTGAGAGAAAATGAGACATAGGGCAATGGAGAAAGTCAACATAGAAAACACTTTCAAATTTTGTTTTATAGCAGAGCCAAGAAGTGACTTAGTAGCTATAAAAGCATGTGGAATCCAAAGAGTGATTTTTTTAAATAAAAATGTTACAGCATATTTGTGTGCCAATTGCAATGAACCATGGGGAAGGGAAATCAGTGATACTGTAGAGAAAGGAGAAAATTATAAGAACAAAGTCCTTGAGTGGCAGCTTAGGAAGAGATCCACACAACAAGTGGAAGGGAAATCATCTCTTACGCTGGAGTGCAGACCATTCATCCACCGTAAGAGGAAGAAAGGCAGACTATAAGGCTTTGGAGGCAGGCCTTGTGGAAGGTTGGTAGTGAGCAGGGAAGGACATAATCTTTGGATCGCTTCTGTTTTCGTAGTGAAATGAGAAGCCAAGTCATCAACTAAGAGCACATAGTGGAGACCAAGGTGTATTAGAAGTCTGAAGGGTGAGGAAAAAGTGTTAACTGGCCGTATGGAGGCCTGGGGAGTGAATCAGATGTAGGGCTGCCTGCCAGTGCTGAAGGCCCACTTGAGATTTGCTATCACAAATACTAAGTGAGGCCAGTCACCAGTCCATGTGACGGGTGGTGTCCTCCAGTGAAATCCAGCTGTTGGAGGGTAGTTGAATCCGAAAGTAATTGGATTTACTCAAGTGTGAAGTTTTTTGAGGCACAGAAGCAGGAAGACAGGGGCAAGGGAATAGATCATAATATCATAATGCATGGGAGCATGTATAATTCAGGCATACCTCGTTTTATTGCATTCATTTTATTGACCTTCGCAGATGTTGCTGCCTTTTTTTCCCTTTTTTTTTTTTTTTTTACAAACTGAAGTTTTGTGGCAACCCTACCTCGAGCCAGACTGCCAGCACCATTTTTTCCAACAGCATTTGCTCATTTTGTAACCTGGTGTCACATTTTGATAGTTCTCACAACATCTCAAACATTTTCATTATTATTATATTTGTGATAGTAATCTGTAATCGATGATGACGACTCACTAAAGGCTCAGTTAGCATTTTTTTAGCAATAAAGTATTTTTAAATTAAGGTGTATTTTTAAATTAAGGTATGTATATTTTTTTAAACAATGCTATTGCACACTTAATAGACTACAGTATAGTGTAAATATAACTTTTATATGCACTGAGAAACTAAAAAGTCTATTTTACTCGGTTTATTGCGATATTCACTTTATTGTAGTGGGCTGGGAACTGAACCCACAATACTTCCAAAGTATGCCTGTAATTGTCTATGGACTCTAAGCTATGCAATGAGGAAAGTGTGTGTATTGGGGAGGGGTCGTGGTGGTGGTGATGATGGGGGTACCCATGTGATGGTAGGTACCAATGGATGTGAGATCCTAGTGGGTCTGGGGTTGGGGCATGAAAAGGAGTAAGTGGAAAATATAGAAGGAAATGATCAGAAAGTAGAATAGTTCATTGAGATTTGGGGAGTGGTGCCCTCCCAAATCATAACAAAGTAGACCGAGCAGTTTGTTTTTTTAATACCAAATGCAGGCATCACCCCTAATAACTGAATGGTAATCTTGGACAGGTGGGGCTCAGGCACTGGTATATTTTAAAAGTTTACCAGGTGATACAATTCTGTATCCAGAGCTAGGAGCCACTGGCTTTGGAATTATATTTTAATTGGTATGGGGCAAAGCCTGGGCATCACAATTTTAGAAATCTCTTTTAGTTTTTCTTTTATACATATACAAAGTATACATAACATAAAGTTACTATTTCCATGGAATATCTTTCTGGTTTTTTTGCTTTCAATCTTTTTGTGTCTTTGAATCTAAAAAGAACCTCTTATAGACGGCATGCAGTTGGAGCACGTGTTTTATCTATCTGCCAATAGCTATCTTTGATTGGAAAGTTTAATTCATTTACATTTAAAGTAATTATTGATAAGGAAGGACTTTTGTCATTTTGCTGTTTGTTTTCTATATGCCTTATAGCTGTCTTGCCCCTCATTTCTTCATTAATATCTCCTTTTGTGTTTAATGGTGGGTTTTTTGGTTTGTTTTTATATATGTATGAATGTATTTATTTATTTAGTAGTGAAATGTTTAAATTCCTTTCATTCCTTTCTGTGTATATTCTATAGCTGTTTCTTTTGGTTACCATGGAGATTACATTTAATATCCTAAAGTTTTAACACTCTAATTTGAATTTATACCAGCTTAACTTCAGTAATATACAAAAACCCAGCTTCTTTACAGCTCCATCCCCAGGCCTTTTTGTTTGTGGAGACCACAAAATTATATCTTCATACATTATGTGCCCCCAAAACACAAGCTAGTTCCTTTAAATGCATTAGCCTCTTAAATTATGTAGAAAACAAGATTTGGAGTTACAAAGCAAAGCTACAATAATACTATCTTTTAGGCTAGTAATTGTTTTGTTTTCTGGTTTTGTTTTTCTCCTGGAGTGTGTGTAGCCAGTATAAGAATCATGGTTGTAGTTTAAAAAACAAGCAAGCAAACATGGTTTGTAGGCACGATTATGAAAGGGTTCAGCCTGGGGGCTGCAGACTTTCCCTAATTGAGCTCCAATGTGGACTCCTCAACTGTCAACTCTCTAGTTCACTTCTGGAGAGTCGGTCCATCGCTGTAAACCTCAGTTTATGATCTGAGTCCAAAAATTAATGTTTGCCAAATAAAGGTTGTGCAAGGATCAATGTGATGTCTGTGTTCAATGTTCAGCAGCCTGACATACCAGAAGGGCTTATTCAATGTTAGCTATTATATCATTGTTCCTCTTTGGGGTAATAAGCAGATTGGGATTCAGGTCTTGCTCTGACAGTAACACGTTTTTGAGACTTTTAGGCCATTCACCACTCATTTTAGGACATCGGTTTTCTTCTTTGAAAAATGAGAGGATGTTCAAGAATTACAGTTCTTAAGCTTCATCCAGCATCAGAATCATCAATCAGAGTTTCTGATTCCGCAGCGCTGCCGTCAGGTTTGAGAATTTGCATTTCTAATGAGTTCATTTTACCTTCTATTGATATTTAGCAGAGGGTCAAGAACTGGTGTAACCATGTCCAGAAATTAGTGAAATGAAAGAATTTAAAGAATTTGGAGTGAAAGAACAAGAATGCAAAGGCTGAAAGGAGCCTTGGTGTTTACACACTCCCCCCACATATACAGAAAAGAGGCTTAGAGAGGAGCAGCTGTGGGTCCAAGTTAATGCAAATCTAGAAAAACATCCTGATTTGGACCCCCGTTCAGGGTCGTCCCCTTGCTTCCTTCAGCTCATGAAGCACCTGGAAAACAGTTTTAATAACTTAAACCTAATTTTAGCAGTGTTTGATCAGATTTCCCCAGCCAGAGGGTGCAAATTGGATAACAATAAAAGTAATAGTTAACATTTATTGAGTCTTTACCAAATGCCAGGAGTACAGAAATTAACTATATGCCACTGGCTGTCACCAGCATTTGCCATCCGTTACCATTATTAGCACTTTCCAATAACTTCTGAAAATCCTCAGAGATGTCTCATGTGTGCTCACAGATGAGTTGGTGTCTTTGCCAAGTTGATTTTTTTTTTTCCCTCCAGTTCAGGCTTCTTCCATGATATTGGATGCTGTAATTGTCCGTGGAGATTCGGGTGCCGGTAACATTTAGGGCAGCTATTCACCACCACCTTGAGGGCTCTGCCCTGAAAATATGATGAGCTGGACTTCCCACCATCACAGGTGCAGCCCTCTGGAGCCATCAGTGTGCCAGAGCCTCTGTGTTTCCGGCAGATAGTAGCGGACCTCAGAAGCACCTGTCCCAACTAAAAAGCTCCTGCTCCCTCAGAAAGGAGACAAACCATAAGAGACTCCTAAACTCACGAAACAAACTAAGGGTTGCTGGGAGGTGGGGGGGGGGGGGATAGGGATATGGACATTGGGGAGGGTATGTGCTATGACAAATGCTGTGAAATGTGTAAGCCTGATGATTCACAGACCTATACCCTGGGGTAAATAATACATTATACGTTAATTAAAAAATTAAAAAAAAAAAAAAAAAAGAAAGCTGCACCCTCACGGCGATAGTGCTGTCTAGCTTTCTGACTCAGACAGACCTTGAGTTTCTGAGCCAAGCGCAGGTGATGGGAAAAGTGATAAAGGTCTTCCCCTTTCAGGATGATCAGTTTATGATCAGTTTGCTCACTCTCCTTTTAAGAGGTTAAGCATTTGTTGGCTACCAATGGGGTTTCTCAATTTAGTATCATCAGCCTGATTTAAAGGGAATTCCTTTAAGAATTTGGCACTCCTAGAGCCAGAGAGTCAGTTTTTGGTGCTTTGGTGATTGCCTTTGTCTGCGATTTATAAATATGTAAGTGAGAATTGACAGATGCTGAATCAAGGGACTGCTTAGCAATTTTTAAAAACTGTTTTATTTGAATGAATTTCAGAATTACAGAAAAGCTGAGAATGGTCTGAAGCTCGTTTTTATCCCTCATCCAGCTTCCACTGAAGCTAACGTCTTATATCTAACCACTGCGCATTCGTCATGTTGGATTTTCTTAATCCGACGTTAACCTTAATTACTTGGTTAAGGTGATACCTGCTGGTTCCTTCACAAAGTTATAATCTTTCCCCTTGTAATTAATAAATACCTTGGGAGAGATACTCTAAGATGATCTAAAGATCTTTTCCTTCCCCTCAAACTGCTATCCATCCATTTTAGTTGCACTCTTTGATCTTATCTGCAATAATTACTATGGTATTTGCCTAATAGCGATTTCCTATTTCTTTCTCTCTCCATTGCTTAGAATTCTTTAATAAAGAAGAATTTGTTCAATCCTTTAGCTTTATCAATGTGGACTTATGGGTATCCATGTTTTAGTCTGTGGGTTAAAATCCAACGTTATCTTTATTTACAGTGTTGCTCTAATTGTTCCACTTCGGCCATAGGAGCTCCTGTGGATTGGCTTCTGCAGCAGAAGCAATTTTTACTGGAAACTTGCATTAATATCATTCCTTTTTAATTGTAGATTGCACATCTCCAAAGCATACTAATCATATGTGGAGCTTGTTAAAATATAATCTTTGTCCCTGGTCTCGACGATCTGATTCAAGAGATAGGGTTTGGCCCTGTGATCTGCATTTTAACAAAATTCCTGATGGATTGTTAAACTACTTGGCCTCAGGACACATGTGAATAACACTGATTTAGAGACAATGTTTCAGTGTATATTCTCCAGATTTTGTATCCATGTATCTTTGTATTTGGAAATAGATGTATTTCCATCTATATGTCTATCAATCTAGCTACCTACCTTACACACACACACACACACACACACAGAGAGCACAATTTGTTACTACTCTGTTTTATAAATTGCTTTATTTTCATCAGTAACTATATGAAACTCTTTGCATGATAATGAACATACTTCTGCAGTCTCATTTTCAATGACTTACATTTTGTGCATCAGAGCTCATTAAATTCATTTATTATTATAATACTGTGCATATAGATCTCAAATGTAACTGATTATTTCTTAAGAGTAAATTTACAGAAAAATGTCGACTCAGAAGTTATTCGACAAGTTAGGTCTTTGGAAATATATGGACCATTTTGCCCCTACTGACGGTATAGAATGGTGTTTCCCACCTTAACACACACACACACTTTAACCAAAGCTTAATCACATTCTTTTTGTTAAATTGGTAGTCAAAAAGGTACTTAATTATTATTTAAAAATTCTTTGTTTTTAGGAAATTAACTTTTGTAATAGTTTTTTTGGCCACTTATATTTCTTCTCATGGAGTGCAAAGTTGAAACTATGTTTCTTGATCAAAGAAACTAAATGGGAAAGCAGTTTTCAAGAAGGTTGAGTTTCTGACAAAATGAAAGACCGATCATGTCACTTAGAGTTGTAAGGGACATTGTTTATCTACTTAGCTATTGAAAAAAAAATCACATACAAAATTTGCACCCTGTGTGTATTCCCGACATAGCATTTTCCACACTGCTTTTTCTATTTGTCTGTCTCCCAAGTTACGAATTGTCTCTCTTGTAAGGGTAGAACTTTATCTTGCTTGATTTGTATCCCACCCCTCTAGTGTATATCTACTAGAATCTTTGGCATCTAGTTGCATTCTTGGTACATATTAGCTGGAAGAGTAAAAGAATATCCCATTGATAAACATCGAGTATCACCCTTGCATCGAAAGGAGAATATCATTCACTTTCTTAACTGAATATTGGTAGTAATAGTATCTTGATTTCTATTAAAAACAGTCATTTATCTTGCAGCTGAGAGTAATTGTTGTCTGCTGGCTTATTAATTTTTTCACTTTTATCACGAACGCCCTACTATTCCAAAAAAGATAGTCTGTGGGTTAAATTAGTAAAATATAATAGACTTTTAAAACTAAAGGAAAACTTTAAAAAATTCAGAGTAAATTGGTTATTGCTATGGGCAATAAAATTTAGTTATAAGATTTCTGGGAGCCAAGAAAAAAAAGTACACATGTCGAATTGTATAATTTTTATTGTCTCTATGGGGAAGCTCAATGGGGAGAAACTAGGAGAAAAAAATAATTTCTTCACCAAGATGTTTATGCAGAAGACATATCGTCAACATCAAGGATAATGTGTTCTACTAAAGTTTTGGAAGAAAGAAAAAAATCACATACACACACACAGAATATCTATATTCTGCATATAGATATAAACATTTTTTGAGGGTTGCGGTAGTATAGCTAAATTCAATAAGCACATTTTAATAGAATATATCTAAGTATATTTCTCTCTGAATATCATACTTATATAAAAACAGAGCTCAGAACACCAGATTCATGGCAGAGAAGGGAGCTGGTGCACAGGTTATCTTGTAGGAGTGTTAACCTAAAAGTCTACAGGTGCATGGATAGGCTTCAAAATACCTGTATGTTCCTAAAATTCTTTGCAATACACAGGTATTCTCTGGGGAGAAGCGCCATAGTTACTTCATATTTTCAAAGGGGTCTTGGATCCCACTTGCTCAGGAACCGCTTAATCAGAGTCACAGATATCCCCTAAGCCCATTTCTACTTCAATGCTATGCTTCCTGGATAATTTTTAAATTCTCCTTCCATAGTCTGAGAATCAGGAGGGAGTATCATGGGGTTTTTCTGGGAAGAGCAGGGGCGGGTGTGAAGTAGGGTTTATGCTCTGGGCATGCGTAACCGAGGGGGCTGGTGCCACGAGGGAGCTGATGGATGACCGGCTCCGGCTTCTCAGGTGGGTCCCTGCTTATTGGATAACTCCAGGCCATAAATTGCGATTGCTTCTCTCCTTTTCTAATTTCAAAATCTCTCATTAAAAATTTACAGTGGGCAGTCATCCAGCGATTTATGGCTATGTCTAGACAACTGAAAAACAGCAGACAGTGGCAGGGTCGATTTGGGGTTTTCGTTGGTCTTGGTGGCCAGTTCAGATCAGGGCAGAGTTGATCAGATCAATTAAGTGAAAATCAGATGTTAATACTACTGGAGAAATTGACCCAGAGAGAGAAACTAATCATCCTCTCTTGGGGCGAGGGGGGGAGCTGGGGCTACAGATGAATTTCCATTCTTTTGTTTTTTTTCAAGCATGTGTCTACAGCATCACTGTATGAGTGTACATAACAGAATACCACAGATCGGGTGCATTAAAAACAGAGATGTATTTTCTCATAGTTCTGAAAGCTGAAAGTCCAAGATCAAGATGCTGTCAGAGTTTGTTTCCAGTGAGAACTCTTTTCATTGCATTGCGAACAGCACTGTTCCCCCTAGATCTTCACATCATCTTTCTTCCATGCACAGGTAAAGATCTCTGTGGTCACTTCCTCTTCTTATAATGACACTTATACTCCTATTGGATTAGAGTCCCACTCTTATGGCCTCATTTAGCCTTAATTACTCCCCTAAAAGTCCCCTCAGCAATTATAGTCACACTGGAGGTTAGGGTTTCAACATATGAATTTAGGGGTTGGGACCCAATCGACTAACTAAATAAGACAAAGCCTGCTGAAGCTTCTTGTGCAAGTCAGGTGACACCCCATTGTTTTCAGACAATCTGCCTTAATTATCACTGTGGCAGGGAGACCTGTTAGTCAGCTGTCTTTGGGAGGGATTATCTGTTAACACACATAGGTTGTCCAGAAGCCATCTAAGGTTTATTGG
Organism: Nasua narica; assembly: GCA_028533885.1. Lineage (NCBI taxonomy): Eukaryota > Metazoa > Chordata > Mammalia > Carnivora > Procyonidae > Nasua > Nasua narica. Next base: position 159,842,280 of record CM052810.1, on the reverse strand, counting down.
CATTGTTACCAACAAAACACATGGAGGGGCACCTGGGTGGCTCAGTCTGTTAAAGTGTCTGCCTACAGTTCAGGTCATGATTCCACGGTTCTGGGATCCAACCCCGTGACTGGCTGGCTCCCTGCTCAGCGAGGAGCCTACTTCTCTCTCTGCCCCTCCCCCTGCTGCCTCTCCTTCTCTCTCTCTTTCAAATAAATAAATACAATTTTTAACACATACACACACAGAGAGAGAGAGAAAGAGAAAGAGAGAGATACAGGCAGAAAACATTCAGGATACCCAAAGGGAAAGATTGGGCAATGATGAGTTTCACAGCCATTAGAGAATCTCTACTTCCAGAAACAGAAGCCCTTGGTAAATAATGTGTTATAATCTGTGTCAATGGAGTGGGCCTGAAGCAATGAGAGTGAATGGTTCAATGCCCAGGTCTTCCCATTCTAGTGTGTGCATTGGTTTGCTAGTGGCATAATGGGCTATATGTAATTCTTAATGATGTGGCAAATTGGAGAATTGTGGAGGCACAGGACATGCTCAACCTGTGTGGAAAGATCACGGGATCCTTGAATTTTAGAAATGGTAGCCTTACACAGTTGAGGAATACTAAGAGTTCCCTATGTTTATTTGGGGCTTCATGCTTCAGGAAACACTTCTGTATACTTATTGCCTAGCCGAGGCTGACACCAGGTGTGGACACCTGGACAGAGCTGGTCTGGCCAACTTCTCTCTGCTGTGGATTTGGAATTGCAACTGAATGGTATCAGTCAATTTTTGCTGGTGTCTGGGATGAAAGGCATATAAAACCCAGGAGCTTTGAGAAATCTATATCCAAATGGACCCAGGGAAAGCTGTTTGGCAGAGATGGAAGAGGGAATTAGGTATGCAGAGAGTGGCAGACATGGCTAGTAGAGAAGTAGAGAGAGCGCACGAGGGCACGCAAGAGCGTGAGAGGTGGGAGATAGGGAGGCAAAGAATGAGAGAGACGCAGTTCCTCACAGACAGAGTCTAATTCTGATTGGCAGAGCCATCTCCATGGGTAGGTGAGTGGGAGCAGAAGGGCGACCCTGGTGAGCTTCAGAAATTCCCCGATGGTTTTGCTAGTTTTTCAGTTCAGACTCTGGTCTAATACTTATATCACTAAACAATACTGCCTTCTGGAAAACTCACAAAACTATGAACCCTGTAGTTTAATCCTGAAGTTATAGCTCAGCACAAAGAATATTAATCCATGCAATATATATATATATATATTAGTTACAAGTTCAAGAACTTTCCAAAAGGATGAAGATGGAAAAAAGAATGAGAGTATTAAAATAAAACTCTATTATCATGCCAAGGGAAAGCAAAGGCTGCAGATACTCCACTTTTACCACTTGTATCCTTGTACACTTATGATAGAATATAAAAAGACCATGAAATCCCAGAATTTGAGATCCAAGGAGGACTTCTGGAATTACTAAATCTAGACAATAGTTCCACAAATGAGGATGCGTGGTCCCAGGTTGGAGAAGTACTTTCATAAAGATTTTACTTTTAAGTGACAGTCACCTGATACAATGAACATATTAGAAGGGAAAATTACTGAACTTCTCATATAATTTTCCAGTGCTTGAACCAGAAGGAACTTTGAAATCATTTCTTTAGCCTCCTTACATTATAGGTGAGTGCACTGAAGGTTAAGAGAATCCGGTGGTTTAACTTGGTGCTTTGACCAGTGTCTTTATCCCCTTAGACCATTGGCTCTTAAAAATTCTATTATTTTAATTTAAGAAATAGAATTATAATTTAGGTAAGTTGAAATAATCCACTCTAATTGGTAATACCAGTAATCTTTTCAATGAAACAGTGTTTGACACTTCTTCCCTCAACACACCCACACACATACACACACATGCTCACACACACAGTCATGTCTGTTTACCCCCATTCTATACGTTGTGGCCCTAGAAGGTCACTGAGAAACCTTGTGGGCTTTACAAAGCAAAGTTTGAAAGTCCTTACAATGCACCATGACAGTCCCCATTTCTCCAACGTATGGCTGGGGATGACTCAGACTTTAGGAGAATGGGTCAAAAAGAAAATGCATTAGCTCCAAAAGATTGTACTATAATGCACATATTTCTACAAAACAACATAGAACAAGGGGGATGGAATGAATGAGAAGGAAAAGGAAAAAAAATGAATTTGAGATCTGGTCTAGGTGACTTATGAAAAATCACTCTTTATTTGTCTTCTGAAGAGGTCTGAATGTACGGGCTTGTTCTATCTGTTAGACTAAGGATCCATCACTAGTCGATAGATGTTTGGACAAGAAAACGGGTTGTTACTACTCTCCGACATAGTGGTCAGACACAAATCATTTCACTAATTCTCAGGGTGCCTGCTAATCTTCCGAACATCTTCGTGTCGTAGGGGATCTGCTGCCTTTATTAAGAAATGAAAATATCTTCCTTGCATGCACATGTTTGCTCTTGGAAAAGCACACCAGCAACCCTCAAAAGGAATTTGGTAGACATTCTAAATAATGAAAGAACACCGACTGGGGGTAATGAGGACAAGGATTAGGATGAATAGAGGGAATCTTACAATCTAATGCCAGTAAGAGGCAATTTTTAAGGAATGGAGTGAAAATGAGGAATAAGGGGATGGCATTTCTTTTATGATTAGTTAGTGGAAGAGTTCCAAAGCTGGCTTCCCTTTATTCATCTCCATCTGTCAAATATCCTACTAGAGGCCTATTCTAATAATGTTCTTCAACTACTTTGAATTTTGAATGTCACTAGGATAGGAAATAGAGATTTTTCTAAAATTAAGTTTTCATATTTTTTCTCATCTACCGAAAACAACCAAGAGCCTAAGTGACTTTTTAAAAATTAAAAAAATTAAAAAATTAAATATCTTAAAATGCATATTCTCTGTGAATAAGAATGTGATCATTTTGATCTAAGAACTATAAAAGGACACAAACACAAATATTTTTAAAAGTAACTAAAAAGGTTAAAGAAGCACAAATAAAAAAAAAGTTTACATTTAAACCTGAAAGGAAATGACTCTAGGGACAGACTAAAAAAGATGTAGAACATATTTTAATAAGACAAACTTAAGATTTTAAGGACTCTAGGTAGAAACTGACTTATCTGAAGTTCAGACAAAAAAAAAAATCCTGTTCCATAGCTCTGGTTCTAATATGCTCTAATTTTATCTACATTAAAATATTCTTCTGGAGAAATGAAAGCTATCATCATGCTACTCTTGCCCTCCTTTTAGAGCTCCTAAGTACTCTGGTTATAGACTCCATAGAAATTCCTGAACAAATAGATTTCTGTGTAAGAAAATTCAGAAGCAAAGGATAAATCTATATTATGATCACGAATGGTATAATTAAAATTAATACACTGTATCAAAGTCACCCCCCAATGAACTTTTATTTCAATATCTGCTTTTATAATTTCAAATAATTGCAAACTGAAGTAATGGATATATTCCTACCCAAATTCATTTGGCATGACTCTTAACTTAGATTGAACATGGGGAGGTTTGCAAATAAACAGTGTGATTATCTTCACTCTATCATGGGTAATTTTCATTCAGGTTGGTTAGGACAGCTAATTGTGTGCCTGGGCAGGAGAATTAAGGATAAAAATAATATTGCTATTATGTCTTAATAGGATGAGCCGGCAACAGTTTACATGTACCATGAGCCTTTTTATTCTGCAAAAGAAAGGAAAGTGTTTGGGAAATGTTTCAAAGTTAGTGTGCTATGATGAAATGAACTCTGGAAGTGGAGATAAAACCCAATTTGGAGTCTCATATCTATAATTTATTAAGCGTGTGACCCAGGGCAACTCAATCATTTGGGGCTCAATTTTCTCATCTGTAAAATGAGGAGATTGTACCAGAGAATTTCTCAAAGACCCATCAGACCTAATGTATTTATGAGGACAACTGTAAATGCTTATCTTTTAAAATCAAGAACATAAAATAGAAATTATCTATCAGTGAATAACTTAACAACAAAAGACTACTGGTGGCAGAGGCTCCATATATAATGAATAAGTAAAGGGGAAAATATGACTTCATTCCCACATTTGTGAAATTTAAAGGGGAGACATAACTGAAGACCTGGGGCATTGATATTGATACAAAATATAAGAAAACTATAATTAAACACACACACACACACACACACCTGGGGCGCCTGGATGGTTAGTGAGTTAAGCAGCCGACTCTTGATTTCAACTCAGGTAATGATCTCAGAGTTGTGAGATTGAGCCCCTTGTTGGACTCTGAGCTTGGAGGCTGTTTAAGAGTCTCTCTCTCTCCCTCTTCTTCTGGGCCCCCTCCCCCACGCTCACACAGTCTCTCTCTAAAAATAAAATAAAATAAAATAAAAATAAAATAAATTTAAAAACCCCACACCTTTTGTCTTAAGATAATTGCATTCTGTGTTAAATATAATTTCTGGTAGAAAAAAATAAAAGGATTTTAACTTTTATCATTTGGGGATTTTAGAGGAGAAATTACTGTTCGCTCTTTTGGTTTAAACATTTCATGTAATTATACGAGTTGAGTTGCATAACTGATGTCATGTTACATTTTTAGATATTTGTTAAAACACTGACTATTAATGTTCATAGTTTTTTTCTATTATCTTGGGAATAAGAAATACACTTTTTTTGTCTCAAACATTGTCTTAGCTCTTGCATATCTTCTGGGTCCTAGGCAGTGGGCTTATATGGCTAAAGGACAAAAGAAGCCCGGCAAGATTTCCTCAACTAATATTTCTTGAAGAAATAAATTCTAGCCCTCTACGTCCATCAACATTTAGTGGCAGTCTGGTCACCGGTCCTCTCTATCTCCCTCCTTTTGGAGGTGAGGGTAGAATTTCTTAGGACAGACTGACTATAAACTCCATTGTTACTCCTCTTGGGTAATATAGAAACCCTGCTGTCTTGACAAACCTTCCCCCCACACCCTTCCTGCTGCAGAGTGGATGCTCACTAATTTTGCCTGGCACAGCCAGTGGGGGGCTCGCCCAGCCCCCAGCGGGATGTGGGGCTCTCTCTCACAACCTCCCACCTTCCATCTCAGTACTGAGTTTGGATGAGATCATTGCAACCCTCCAGATCTCTTTTTCTCCCCTCCCAGGGGTGCTTTGACTATGACTTACTCTTTGATCCTGCCCCTGGAGGACAGGATTCAAATAATGGTGAATTTAGGAAATCATGGAATGATAATATCTGTGGTAGAAAGAGAAAGTGGGGGAATTTCGCATAAGCCCCTTCCATACAACAGTGTCCCTCAACATACACATAGCAGATTCCATCAGTAATGAGGACCCCAAGCAACATGGAGGATCAGGATGGGAAAAAAAAAAAAAGTAAAAAAAAATAGGCCAAAATTACTGACCAAGAGAATAGAGTGGGATTACTGAATATAGACTTGATGGGGCAAATTTCTTATAGTCTGTTCTGCCTCAACTACTCACCATATTTGATGAAGGGGTTGTTCTGCCCCAATGGGCCTTGCTTCTATACGAATTGCTTAGATTCAATTTGGCTTCTACAGATTCACTCTTTCCTCTGTTATAACCCTTGTCTCATGGATAGGGTTGGTTGCTAGATAAAGTGTAAGACACCTAACTAAATTTGAATTTCAGATACACAGTGAAAAAAAAAGTAGTATAAATATGACCTAAGTTTCCACATGGACTTACTCATCTAATTTGATTTGTAAAATCTGGCATCACTACTCAGGGAACAATCAGCATAGCCTGACCTATGATTCCATTTTCTGTTCATTCTCCTGAAGGACTTTATGGTGCTCTCACTATTTACTCCATCTCTTGGTCTCCAGATTCATGTATTTGCTATTGGTGAGCAAGCCCCATGTACTGATATTGTAGTTCAAAAAAAAAAAAAAATTCCACAAGCATGAATCTCATATTGGCATAAGACTTAGGTCAGTAGATCATTCTATGCCTTTCTGAGACCAGATGGTTGTGGACTCTCCAAGGTTAAAGAGAAGACCAGTCCCTCATATATCAAGTCAATGAGAAGATCTGGCTCCATAGAATACAGCTGGTTATGATGACAGAGTCAAATTCCCCGGGAAGTTTTCTTTGGTCTCTAACTCTAGAGGTAGCTACCTTCTCCCTTATTCTACATTTTCATTCATTTGTTAGTTTCTATTCCTCCCCCACTCCCAGTTAGGTATAAAATGGACTATGCCATTCTGGAGGGAAATATTCATTTCATATTGACCTGGGACCATAGTGTCCCCTCAAAATGGACTAATAAAGTGCCTTAAATATGATTTATCTATCAAAAATAAGCTTCTAGTTTAATATACCATAACCTTACAGTATCATCACATACACACACCATACACAAATCATGTACAATTATGTACTCATAATAACATGTTATTTATGATTTATTACAATCATAATTAATAATGCATAATTAATTATTCTATTAATTGCCCCCTCTCTTTCCACTCTGAAGTATCCTTATTACAGAGATTACTACATTTTTGTTCCAGGTCCCCAAATGGCCCACCAGTATCAAACTACCAGCAGCAGAAAAAGGATTTTTCCTGCCTTTAGGTGTAGCTAAATGGAATACTATTTCTTTGTTTAACAGAATGTGCAGAGGTCCCTTGCTTTGAAAACTGGGTGTTGTAGGAATGGTCTTCCCAATGAGATTGGGAGTTACCTTGAAAGAATACATTGTTTCATATATCAAGATTGATCTAATCCATTTTCAAAGAGTTGAAGTTCTTTGAAGAACCAAATCTTTTTTTTTTAAAGATTTTATTTATTTATTTGTCAGAGAGACAGAGAGAGAGATAGAGAGAGAAAGAGAGAGAGAGCACAAGAAGAGGAAGGGACAGGCAAAAGGAGAAGGAGGCTCCCCGCTGAGCGAGAAGCCCGATGAGGGACTCGATCCCAGGACCCTGGGATCGCGACCTAAGCAGAAGGCAGACAGTTAACCGACTGAGACACTCAGGCATCCCAAACCAAACCTTTTCTGAAGGCAAAAAAATTTCTCGAAAAGCCAATAGGTTATGATAAATGCAAACTTATAAAATGTTTTGTTTTATTACAAAGCATTCGGTTTGAAGCCAGGCCAGGTTAGTAATTATTAGACATGGGTGCATTTAAATGATCATTATCCTTTGTCTGTACCTAGTCAAAGTGTATCTCTATCATAGAAATTTCAGACAACTCTGTACTTAAAAAGCAATGTCCTACGTACCACCCATCATTTCTTCTTCACCGCTTCACTCCGAACTCTGTTCATATCCAACTTTATCTATGAAACCTTCTCTGTAGTAAGCAGGTTGCAGAGAGGCTGCCCATAACCACTCCTGAGAAACTTTAGGAAACACTCCTTTTCATGCACTCCATGGGAGTTAATGAAGGTGCCCTCTCTTCCTTTCCCCCCCAGCACTTCAGAATGAGGCATACTGCATCCAGAGCTTCAGGGTGGGATGGCTCCCTCCATGCAGCTCTTTGATCTTCTGCATGGAATGGATTTACTGTTGCAGTGGGCAATTTTAGTGGAAAATAACAGAAACTGGATCCCCTTATCGTACACCAAAAGGGAAATCACTGGAAGAAAACAGGCTGCCTTAAGAAGATCACAGGCCAGCTCAAAGAACATGCCTGGAAGCATAGGAATGAAGGCACCAAGGACTGCTCGACAGCCTGGTTGGGCTCCCACTGTTTTCAGACTTTTCACCATATTGCTCCCCATTCTGATTTCAGGAAGAAAACTTTATATTGGTCTATCTTGGGCCACCAGCCTTCCTACCTGCTCATCATAGGCAGCACAGGGAAACTTGAACAGTTTCATCAGGCTGTACCCTCACACCAGAGAGAGATCTAACCCAAATGGGAACAAGGGTGCTATCCACAAAAGACAAGGAAGTGTTTCCTAGGCAAGTGAAAAATCAGCCAATAATCACAATACCTTTGCTGGAGTTAGTGGCATAGAAACACCTGGAAACCACTTAGCACCCCTGTTGCAATAAGAGGCAACACAATAAAGGAAAAGGAGCGTAGGTGTTAGAGTCAGAAGCACCTGGATTGCTATATAATAACTGGATGAGCAGTCCTTTCTGAGCCTCCATTTCTGCATCTGCAAAGGAGCTTCACCTCATGAGGCTATTGTGGGGACCGCAATAGATAATACATGAAAAGTACCTTGCTCACTATCAAACCTCCAACAGGCACCTCTGAATACAACTAGTTTTACTTTCTTTGGTCTGTGGTAAGCATTGTCCCCCAGCAATTCTATAAATAACTTTGGAGCTTTTTGCTAGTTCTCAGGCAAGTATTCTTTCTAGAAAACTCTATCCACTTAATGAGATTAACAGACCCTGCTCCCATTTTTCAGGAAGTAATCCTTACCCTGCTCTTTTCCTGGCTCTTCCATGTAAGCACCATGTCTTACATTTTGTTGTCGTTGTTGTGTTCACTTTGGTTGTGTACACCCTTTATGTGGTCACTTATTATTTAACTCGATTCCACCACCACCACCATCACATCTCTCACCTTCCCTACCTTGTGCCTGCTCTTCGGTGCTCCCCAAGTCAGCAATGAGCGTCATTGTCTATCCAATTGCTCACCAGAACTTGATCGCTTTCTTAGTTATCCTTGACTTCTTTCTCTTACCATCTTGTCCCAGAGTTTATCAGTCACCAGGTCCTGTGGATTCTGCTTCCTCAACATTTCTGCATCGACCAAATTCTTTTCACATCTACAACCAGCATCCAACCCATCCAACCAGTAGCCACGTCTTTGGTGCACTTCTGTAGAAGCTTTTGAATTAATCTCCTTATGTCTACTCTAATTAGCCTTCCATCTTTTCTTCACATGACAGCCAGAATTACTTTTCTAAACTGTGAAACTGTCCATGTTTTCCCCTTGCTTGGAACGCTTCTGAGTTGAAAACAAAACAAAACAACCAAAAAAAAAAAAAAACCCTCCTGCATTTTCCTTTACTCACTTATAATAGTTCTGACACCAGATGTGTGGGGTTTTTCCCCACATCAAGCAAATTTCTGTGACACCAGCTGAGTGTCCTATAATTCAATTCCATTCCAACATTAATCAGGGTTGGCACAGACACCACAGGTTAAGGCTTCAGTCCCACAAGATTATCCCCCACTTCGGACACCAATCAAAGGTACTAGGTCCCCTGGTTAATCATAACTTTTGTCTAACTTGGCTACAAATGGAAGATTCCCACAACCCCCTTCTTGGATTAGATTATTTCCTAAAATAGCTCACAGAACTCAGGGAAACATTTACTTATGTTTACCAATTTACTATATAATAAAGGATATGATAATGTAGACAGATAAACAGTCAGATGAAGAAATTCATAGGATGAGGTCTGGAAGTCTCCCCATCACAGGAGTTTTATCCCCATGGAGTTGGTAAGTGGATGTGTTTACCAAACTGGAAGTTCCCCAAACTCTGTACTTTGGGGATTTTTATGGAAGTGTCATCAGGTAGGCATGATCCATTATTAACTCAATCTTCAGCCCTTCTACCCTCCCTGAAGGATAGGAAATGGGGCTGAAATTTCCAAGCTACTAATCATGACTTCGTCTTTCTGATGACCAAGTCCCCAACCAAGAGCCAGCCAGGAGTCACTTCATTAGAACAAAATACACTCCTATCCCCCAGAGGACTCTGAGGGATTTAGGAGCTCAGTGTCAAATATGCATTTCATTCAAAAAACTACAAAGGTCTCAGGAACTTTGTGTCGGAAACTAGGATCAAAGATCAAATGTTAGAACAAAAGATTCTCCCAGCACCCCTTTTTACGAGTTTTAGGAGCACTGTCTGTGTCAAGAACTGGGACAGACATATATTTCTTATTATTTCACACCATCCTATGGCTTACCTGTACACTAAGGATCAAAACCAAGGTCCTTAACATGAGCAACCAGGGTCTACACGTTCTGGATCCTCTCTGTACTTCGGGGGCTTCACCTAGTATCTTCTCCTGAAACTCACAAAGTAGCAGCCAGGCTGTTTCTCTTGTTGCCTCAAAAGTACCCCTTTTGATGGGTTACCTACCCTTCCCAAATCAGAGACTTTATGCTTACCATTGTTTCTGCTGGAGTGTTCATTCTCCAGCCAACTTTGGCTCACCCTTCAGGTTCCAGGTTATATGTTTCTTTTTCCAAGAAAGCCCTTCCTCATCCTCCTCTCCAAATTATGTTTTACTGTGAAATGCATTCATGAACTCTGTACTGCACCTTAACTCTCATTTTGATTCTCAATATAATTTGTGTATTTTTTTTTTTGTGTTACCTATTGTTTATCACATCTCCCAGGCAACAGATTTTATATATCAGGAGCTAGCTCTGTTACAAGTTGGTACTCAAAAATATTTGGCAAATTAATGACTGATTGTATGAATGAATGATTTCAGTGAGGTACATGCACATCAATACACTTGTGAGCATGTGTGAATAAAGTAAATATAAATGTTCTCTGTATTTATCAGAGGCTTCTATAAAACTCTGTCTCTTTTTCTTTGCACTTTATTTTCTGTTGACTTCAAATAATACTATGGGATTATATCACTTTTTTCTTTCATTTTTTTGCTTTAAGATTTGGTATAAGACTACCACAAAAAATATAAAATGGTTTTATTTTAAAAATAAGTAAACACTTCTGAAGCTTTTCAATATATACAATTATTTTTATTAATTTTATATACAGCTATTATTTATTGAGAACTTGCTCTATACCAGTCACCGTGCCAAGCACTTTACAGGCATTTATTCCATCCAACCCCCATCCCACTAGTAAGGAACTATAATCACCACCCCCATTTTACAGATGAAGAAAAGAGATGTAAGGAAGTTCAAAAGTTGTTAAAGATTACATGGCTGGTTTTCAGAACGCAGCCCTTTCCATATTTAGCTTAAGCTCTAATCACTCTACTATGCTTAAAATGGAACTGAATATATTCAGCTCATTATGAACTTGTTCTCTCCAATATCTCCCTTTTAAGACAGTTTTGGGCATTGTTAGAGCCCATAAATAGGGGCGATCATGCAAGGTGGATCTGGCTCTAGAAGGCAAAAATAATTAGTGATAATTGTGGCTACTCTTTTTTTGTTTTTTTTTTTTTTTAAAGATTTTATTTATTTATTTGAGAGAGAGAGAGAGATCACAAGTAGGCAGAGAGCCAGGCAGAGGGAGAGGTGGAAGCAGGCTCCCTGCTGAGCAAAGAGCCCGATGTGGGGCTTGATCTCAGGACTCTGAGATCATGCCCTGAGCTGAAAGCAGAGGCTTTAACCCGCTGAGCCACCCAGGCACCCCAGTTGTGGCTACTTTTATGGAAGTCTTTATATGACCTGTGTACTGTCTTGAATATTTCACATATTTACTTTATTTAATCCTCATAAAAAAATCTACCACATCTCATTATCCCCTTTTAAGGATGAGAGAGAGAAAGTTTGTCAAGGTCAACTAAACTTTTATTTTTTTTTTATTTTTTTT
>CM052810.1:159771980-159830250 GCA_028533885.1 Nasua narica | reverse complement strand
TATTTAGTTTCCTGAGGAATCTCCATACTGTTTTCCAAAGTGGCTGCACCAACTTGCATCCCCACCAACAGTGGAGGAGTGTTCCCCTTTCTCCACATCCTCTCCAGCATTTGTTGTTTACTGTTTTGTTGATTTTGGCCAGGTCAACTAAACTTTTAGAAGTCCTACTATATTTAAGGGCATAAACTGAAATTAGGATCCATGTCCTCTGACTTCCAGCCTTAAGGTCCAACTCCTAACTTGTCTGGAACGTGTCTTCTCCATCTTCCCCATCTGGGTGCCAACCCTGCTGCCCTCACCCCCACCATTCATGGCACCCTGCTAGTCCTGGCCTGTCCTGACTTCTTCTAAGACCTCACATCAAGCTCCAGGGCCCAATGGTATTCTCAAGAGCACTGCTAAATAAATTCTCTCATAGACATACAGGGGCCAGATATTCCACACCAGTGAAACACTGCACAAGATTCCCTTCACAGATTTCTTTAAGCTACATGTCTGCCCAATGTATAGTGACAAAATAAATTCTCCAAAGATGCCCAAGGTTTTGGTTATTTCTTCTGAGAAGTGATTCTTGTTTAAAACTGCTATTCTCCTTACTTGGTAACTTTGTCCACTGAGGTGTGGGAAAAATCCAAATTTCTAAATTTTTGAAGCTCCAGTAGTCAAAGGATATCATTGTATGTTATGATTCTAGAATGTAATTATAAACCATTTATTTTTTTTATAATACATACTTCTTTTCCTCTTAAGAACAAAAAGATATGGAATGAGATATAGATATACTATTGTTTCAGAGGCATTATTATGTATCTACAAGTGGTATATGCGTGTGTATGTGCGTTCGTATATTTTTCTCAAAGAGATTTCCTTTACGGGCTATTTTGTTTTATCAGAATTTGTTTAGCAGGTAATGTTTAAAAATTGTCTTTACAGCTATCTATCACTTAGTTCTCATTTGTCTCTGTTAGTATGACGCGAAGTCACTAAAATCAAAGGTTGCTGGTGAGTTCAAGAGGGTGGTTTGAGTTGAGGGAGATGAGAGAAAAGGCATTGTTATTACTTAAAAGAAGCCATAATCTATCTGTTCCCCCTTGGAAATCAATGCAAGGTGGAAATCCTCCAACCTCCTACTCCTGTCATTTCAGGACCTCCCATTGACAGACCTTGGTTGCAAAAACCATATGAAATGTCCAATATACCTCACTTAGTATAAGAGGCTTCATTCCCTAATGCAGAAATTTCCCTATGCTTCCACGGTCTGTGACCTACATTATAATAATCACACTATACTTTATTTACCAGTCAACTCGCTTGTGTGGATGACTATGTAACATAAATCCTCTTTCAACTTTTATTGTGTTTCTTTCTGCTTTGAGCTGACTTTAAAAGGACCCTAGATTCTAATATTTATTCTAGTATTTATTCCTGTATTTGGGCTTAAGTAACAGAGAGAGTTTATTTTCCCCTCTCTAAAAATGCCCCTGTTGCGCTTCTTTCCAGACTGTTCAGAAACCATATTTCCCAATGGGACCTCAAAAAGAGTTGACTGATACCAATGTTTCTAAGGAAAATTTTGCAAAATGTTCCCATTTGTCCCAGGACTTTGAAGAGAGGTCTCACCACCCTGGGTTCTAAAGACTGCTTTGTAAAAATCTAAGTGTGCTACAGCTCCCTGGCTGGTGTCTTATCTGTGTCTGATACCCAAGTCCCTGACCATCTTCCTGAGCAACTGTGGACTCCTCTTCTCTACCAACTGTGTAAAGCTGCATATGTCTGTCCAACTATCTCATTAGTTTTCAGCCAGGTGGCATAGAAACACTCAGGATCAGACAGCCATATTGAGGTACGTTGACTGCCATCAACACTGGGGATCCCTTAGGTTTTCTGGCTACCCTCCACCCCTGAAGTTAACCCTCTTCATAGAAATCTCAGTGAAGAGCAGTTGGGGGTAATGATACCCATGGCAGGCTCTAGGGATGGGAATGTAGACAGTAATAATAACAGACAACATGCATAGAATGTCTTACTAGCCAGTCCTTGTGCTAAGAACTTCCACCCACCATCTCATTTAATCCTCTCAACAACCATGATAGCTAGGTACTATTATTACTATTATCCTTCTGCTGAAGTCTTCTTAGTGATTATTTGTATAAATTCACTTGGTTCTCACAAAACAATGTGAAGTGTGGATTATAATTATTGACATTTTTACATATAGGGAATTTGACCATCAGGGAAATTTAGTACATTTCTGAGGTCACATGGTGTGTAAAGTCTGATTCAAATTCAACTGGTCAGGGTGCCTGGGTGGCTCAGTCATTAAGCGTCTGCCTCCAGCTCCAGTCAAGATCTCAGGGTCCTGGGATTGAGCCCCACATTGGGCTCTCTGCTCGGCAGAAAGCCTGCTTCTCCCTCTCCCCCTGCTTGTGTTCCCTTTCTTGTTGTGTCTCTCTCTGTCAAATAAATAAATAAAATCTTAGAAAAAAAAAATCCAACTGGTCTGCTCCGGAGCCCACACTCTGGACTACAACATTGTAGCTCCACAAAGGGCTTTCTTAAATTGAACAGCTTGGTGTAGGGGTAGATAAAAATCTTCAGTCTGTTGATGGTGTGTTTTCTCAATTTGCCCTGTGGTTGACAGTTTGTAAGATGGCTCCCGGTGATACCCAACTCCTGGTGTGCACATCCTTGTCCAGTGTTGGCTGGACGTGGGGCTTTTCTTTTAATGAATAAAATGTTAACAGTGACGAAATGTCACTCCTGAGATGAAGTGAGAGAAGACTGTGAGTCTTGTCTTGCTTGCACCCTATTCTGACTGGCAGCTCTTGCTTGTTTGCATCAACGAAGCAAGCTGTCATGCTGTGAGCACCCTGAGTAGAGGTTCACATGGTGAGGAACAGAAGGCACCCTTCAGCCAATAGTCAGTGAGGAACTTAGGGCTCATGGAACCACCCAGAAAGGAGCCGAATCCTTCCAACAACTACAGGAGTGAGCCTAAATGTGGATTTTTTTCCCCATTTGGGCCTTGAGATGTGTTATGGATAGAATACATGTGTCCTCTCAGAATTCATAGATTAAAATCCTAATCTCAAATGATGCTATTAAAAGGGAGGTAATTTGGGAGGTAATTACATTTCGAGCATGATGCTGTCATGAGTGGGAATAGTGCAATTCCAAGTAGAGACCACAGAGAGCTCCCTCACTTTTTCTCTCATGTGAGACTACAATGAGAAAGCAGTCATCTATAACCCAGAAGAGGACTCACCTCAGAACTCGACCATACTGGCCTGTGGTCTTGAACTTCCAGCCTCCAGAACTGTGAGGAATAAGTTTGTGTTGCTTATAAGCCTCAGTTTGTAGTACTGTGTTAGAACAACCCAAACTAAGACAAGATCAATATGGTGATTTTATCCTTATTTGAGAAACCCTGAGCTAGGAACCCCAGGTAAGCTGAGTTTGGATTCCTGATTTCCAAAACTACGAGATAATAAACATCATTGTTTTAAGCCACTAGGTTTTGGGGTAATTTGTTATGCTGCAAAAGATAACTAATACACATCATCTCGGTTTACCCAAATAAAATAACTCCTATTAAATTCAGATTTTATTAAGCCACCAAAGGGTCTGTTGAGAATCACTGAATTTCTACATTGAAAAAGATAATATTTATCATTAACTGCATAGCTATCAAGTGCCAAGTACAATGCTTACCCTTTCCCATAGTTAGTAGTAAATACTAATGTTTAATCCTCATAACTTTGTGATGTGATTTTTAGTCACAATTCATTAAATTATATTTAACAGCGGTGTTCTGATGTTTATTTTCAGTTGTTTCACCATTCATTTGTTTAACCTTTTCCTAGAGATCTCTTTATTCAGATCTTGACTGGGTTCTCAGTCTCCCTGTATTACTCAAGCTTATGAAGATCTTCTGGGTGCTCCCACACTGTTCTTATGATTTGAGATTTCTGTTATTTTGACCTGGACCAATATCACATCAAAACATAAGTCTTTACTTTTATGAATGCACACTGTGCCTTCAATAGAGCATCTACAGCTGACTTTTTGTAGTAGCTGCTGTACAAATACCTGTTGCTTCACATCACTAATTTTGGGAGGCAAGTTCTTCTTGTTTTTACGATCCTGCAAGGTCTTCACTACTCCCATTCTGAACCCCCATGCTTTGTTTATGATGAAGCAACAGGGTTGGGTGTGTATGGACTTCATCTTTTTGATTAGTATGCAGATTAAAATCACATCCCAATAATAAGCATGTCCTCATTCACTATATAACCTCCTAACACACACACACACACATACACACACAAACACATACTCCAATTACAATAGATCAAGGAGTTCCTGTTTGAATGCTTGAGGCTCACTATAGACCCAACGTGAATTAGTTAAACTGAGCATGTTAGTTCCAATGGTACTTTTTCAAGTTTTTCATATGTGAAGAGAGGCACCTGTTTTAAAGAAGGTGTATCGATGTCAAGACCCGCATATGTCCAGCTTCCTGAATTCTTCGAGGCTATACACACTGTCCAGTCAGGATTTCACACCAAGAGCAGAGTTGAATAAACCACATGGCAGATTCATTATTTGGGGAAAATCAATGTATATTCAACACATATGCATTTCATTTGCCCAGTGCAATCTAGAGATAAACTTTCAGTCCCTTTATATTTTATAATAAAAAAGAACCTAAAAATCGATGTTTAGTTTTTTTTCTCCTTAGATAAACATTTCTAACATAATTGCTGAGCTCCTTAGATTCCATTCCATTTATTTTTTCTGTATGACTTTTATTGAAGTTCTGTTTAAGTTCAGGCACCAGGCCACTGAAAAGTGTGGAACATTTAGGCATTAACAATTTCTTCAAGAGTTCAATGCCAGATAAGTGTTCATGTGTTATACCTTTTAAATTCCCTTTCTTCCCCTTAACTCTTGCATTGAAAAACTTGATTTTTGAAAGAATAAGTTAGTTGTTGGACACAGAAGACTGGAAATCCTTCTTTCTTGGGATTCTCTGGAAATCTCTTTTCAAAATGCTACATAGATGCAGGAATGTTAAAACAAACAACACACATAGCAATGGTACAGAGTAGAGAGAACCAGAAAGAAACCCACACATATATAGTCAATTTCATAACAAAGGACCTAAGAATATACAATAAGAAAAAGACAGTGTCTTCAATAAATGGTGTTAGAAAAATTAGATAGTAATCTATAAAGAAAAAAAACTTAACCACTGTCTTCCACCATATACAAAAATTGACTCAAAATGGATAAAGATAGACATGTAAGACCTGAAACCATAAAACTCCTAGAAGAAATCATAGGTGGTAAGCTCCTTGACATAGGTTTTGTCAATAATTTTTTAAATCTAACACTGAAAGCAAGAGCAACAAAAACAAAAGCAAACTAGTGGGATTACATCCTACTAAAAAGCCTCTGCAAGCAAAGAAAACCACCAACAGAATGAAAAAGCAGTCCACTAAATGGGTGAAAATATTTGCAATCACATGTATGATAAGGGTTTAATGTTCAAGATATATAAAAAAAACCATTCAACTCCATAGCAAAAGAAAAAAGGAAAAAAATAAAGAGAACCAGTCTGATTTTAAAAAAAAATGGCAGCAGATCTGAATAGACACTTCTGAAGAAGAGGTGGCCAACAGGTACATAAAAAGAGACTCTACATCACTAATCATCGGGGAAATGCAAACCAAAACCGCAATGGGATAACCACAATGAGATATCTCATACCTATTAGAATGGTTATAATCAAAGAGACTAGAAGTAACAAGTGTTGGCAAAGTTATGGAGAAAAGGGAACCCTTGTCGACTGTGGGTGGAAATGTAAATTGATGCAGCCACTGTGGAAAATAGTATGATTGTTTTTCGAAATAGTAAAAAATAGAACTACCACATGATCCAGCAACCGCACTTCTGGGTATTTGTCAAAAACAAAAACTGAAAAAACAACCACAACAAAAAAAAAACTGACTCGAAAAGATGCCTGCAACCCCATGTTTGTTGCAGCATTACTTACAATAACTGAGATATGAAAACAATCTAAGTATCCATCAATGGCTGATAAATAATTGTATATAAATATATATTATATATATATGTGTGGGTATATATACACACACAGTGGAATATTATTTAGCTATAAAAATAGTGAAATCTCGCCACTTGTAACAATATGGCATTATGCTAAGTGAAATAAGTCAAAGATAAATACCATATGATCTCTTTAATAGGTGGCATCAATCAATAAATCAATTAGGCAAGAAAACCTAGCTCACACACACAGAGAATGGATTGTATGTTGCCAGAAGTGGGGAGTAGGTCGTGGGAGAAGTGAGTAAACTGTTTTTTTATGTAAATATTTTTAAAAATGGATTGTCAAAGAGTACTATGCTAATTCTTTTAAGTATAAAGCAAGTTTGACGTACTGAGGCTGTATGTTGTATACTTGAATTTGTCTCCAATAAATGTGAATTCTGGTGCAGGAAAGAAAAAACAGTTTGGACACTATTGTTCAAAAATAAGGCCTCAGGTTTTTCTGCTCTGCAGCTGTGTTGTAATCTCCACCAAATTATTGTGAAAAATTAATGGCTTTGATATTTTCGTGATCAATATGGATTACCGAAATACAAATAGCTGGGCTCCTGCAAGCCAAGCAAATTGTGATGAATAGTTTTGGGGAGTGTGTGGACTTTAGTCTTGATAAGGTTTGGGGGAAGGGAGCTGAGGGAAAAGGAAGCATGAAGAATGACTCTCAAGTTTTGGCTTGGTGATGGGTGAAGCCGGTCAGAGAGACAGGAAATCCAACTGTCAGTTTTCCATGAAAAATAGTGACTTTCTCTTTGGATATGTCGAGTAAGAGGTACCTAACAGACCTCCAGTTGGAAATGTCTAGCAGGCAGTTGGATATATTTGTCTGGAGTTGGGGCAAGCCATCAGGATTTGGAGCTTGTGGGGAAGGGAGGGATTTAAAGTAATGAGAGAATGTGAACATTTATGGATCGATCTGCTGCTATTTTTAGAAAAAAAGACTTATAGCTACAAAAGCCGTGTGAAAGAAAAATGCCTCTGGCATCAGTGTCTGCTCAAGAGTTTCATGTCCATAAGCTTAACTATATGTGACTTAATCCTTTGAAAATATTTATTTAGCTTTTACACAAAGGCTCATCTTACTACCATGAGATTATCTGGGCACTGGGGAGCATCTTGCTCAGGTTCCAGCTGTAGATAATTAAACGTGCACATCCAATGGATGGTTGCCCCAGGAGTCACCCTTCCACCCCTACTGAAACAATGATATATTAAAATCTGGTATTATTATACTTATTTTATAAGCTTTTGTAAAAGCAAAATAAAACCACAGCAGACATACAATAGATTACTTTGGGATATTTGCTCAGCTTACCACACCACCTTTTCCTGTTCTCCTCCTTCTCCTCCTTCTTCTCCTCTTTCTCCTCCTCCTCTTCCTCCTTCTCCTTAATATTTATTTGTTTATTTTAGAGCTGGGGGAGGGGCAGACGGAGAGGAAAAGAGAGTCTTAAGCAGACTCTGCATTGAACTCAGAACTGGAGGCGAGCCTTGACCCCACCAACCTGAGATCACCACCCCTGAGAAAGCAAGAGTTGGAAGCTTAACCAACTGCGCCACACTGGCACGCTCTTTTTAATTCTTTTTTAAGTAATTTTTAAGGATAGCTGTTATAGTTAGCTACTGTCATAATAAGATTTTCTGTATATGCATAAAACAACCACAAACATGAGCAGTATACAGCAATTAATTTGCATTCAGATGTCTGGGAAAGCTGAAGGTTGGATGGAGCTCTGTACTGATCTGGCTGGGCTTTCTCAGATGTCTGCATGTCAGGTGGCTGTCAGCTGTGGAAGTGGGGTCACTCTGCCCAAAGTGTCTGTCTCCTGGGATTGGGCAAGCTAGCCCTGGCATGTTTTCATGACAAAGTCCGAAGCATGTAAGAGCATCCCTGGAGGCAAGTTCATTTCAAGCCTCTGCTTTATCCTGTCTGTTAACGTCCCTTTGACCAAAGCAACTCATGTGGTTGACCCTGGTGACAAAGGGTGGCATAGGATCTCCCCCACAGGGAGAAAATATTGTAAATTTCCCTGGTGCAGGGATGGAGGGAAGGGAGGGAAAGTGAGCTACCATTGTAATTTATCACAACAGCGTACTTCCCTGTCGTGAGAATGGGTTCCTGGAAGCAATAAATTAAACTATGTCTCTTCTACAGTTTACTCATGGTTAATTGTATTAGAAATTAATACAGTCACTGCCCAAAGCTAAGAATCTAAGACTGTAGAAATACAACAAAGTTTCTCCATCTGAAGTCAAAATTCATACTATAGTTCCCTTATAAGCTCAAGGTTTTACCATAATTTAAGAATTATTTCTACCACATTGTTCTTAATAAAATGTTACAAAGAGAAGTCTTTTAATAAATATATAACTAAATACATTCGTACTTTTATTTGCACAATAAGGTTTATCCTCTTTATTATGTTATACAGGAAAAGATACATTGAAACATGACCTATGCCCTCTGCTCTCAAATGTTCAGAAATAAATGGGAAATAAGTTACATATATTGCAAGATGATATCTGACTATAATCAAATTCAATCTACAAGATTTCCTGACATCAATGAAAAAAAAGTAAATACACATTTTCTACCTGCTTTCTTTGTTCTGTTTTCCATCTCTTGAAATCCTGAACAAGTATACAAAGTAGATACTTTTATCTCCATTTGGCAAGGAAGGATCTGAAGTCTAGAACCTTTAAGAAACTTGCTTAAAGTTCACTCACCTACTAAACATCTGATTTAGATTTGAACCCAGCTCTTACTAACCTCACAACTGAGGTATTTCTTCCATTAAATGAAATTGCCTCCTTCTGAATGAATCTTTTCTCCATGTTAATATGATAATGATGCATCCTGAAATCTGAATCTAAGATTATCTTTTTAATAGAAAAAAAGGAAGAAAGCTATTTGGTACTGTATCAGTTTAGTGTCCTTCAACTTTTGAACTGAGAATACATTCTCACCCACTATTTGTTATGGAAAATATTTTTAACTCATCTTTTGATTTTGTTATAGAAAATTCTGTTTCAAGTGCTGGTCTATATTAAACATTTTTAGCAACATAAACAAGATGTTGGTTACATCTTTAATATTTTGCTGATAAAATGAAAGTCTTCCAAACAGCTATAATAAATTCTATGGTCTCTACCCTGTGAGACTAATTTATCAATACTATGGAACATTTAAGGAAATGAAACACCATTGCCAAACATCACTTCTTCCACAAAAAGCTTCCAAATGCCTTCGAAACAGGTTCAGGAATTTAGCCAGGCAAGATAGATATTAAAATAATGTGAATATCACTATTACTTGCTCAATGAATGTATAAAGAAGAAACTTGCTTGGATGTATAATTCAGTATATGAATTATTAAGCATGGTCACTAACTCATTGTTAATATAGTTATTAAAAATTAATATCTGATAGCTATTAAAATTTTTGAACATTTAACCTCAAGGCAGGATCGTAAACAATCATATAAAATATTTTGCTTTAAAATAATAAATAACTATCTTCAAATTGAGTGTGGAATACATAAAGAAAATTAAAATGACATACTTAAATAAACTTTGGCAAATAATTTTCTTTCTTTTAACTCCTAAATTTGTCAAAAAAATGTTTTTTAAAAGACTTTATTTATTTGTTTGACACAGAGAGAGATAGAAAGAGAGGGATCACAAGTAGGCAGAGAGGCAGGCAGAGAGAGAGAGGGGGAAGCAGGCTCTCTGCTGAGCAGAGAGTCCGATGTGGGGCTCAATTCCAGGACCCTGAGGTCATGACCTGAGCCGAAGGCAGAGGCTTTAACCCACTGAGCCACCTAGGCGCCCCTGTCAAAATTTTTGTTTCCCAAGTCTGGAGAGAAAGGTACAATGAAAATTCTTAGTCACTTTTTATATCTGATGCATAAATAAAGTTTGGATACTAGATTTATCCTTTCACTAGGCTTAGAGATAAATTGATACATATATAGTTTTTAAAGATTTTATTTATTTGACAGAGAGAGAGAGAGATCACAAATAGGCAGAGAGAGAGAGGGAAGCAGGCTCCCTGCTGAGCAGAGAGTCCCATGCAGGGCTCGAAGCCAGGACCCTGAGATCATGACCTGAGCCGAAGGCAGAGGCTTTAACCCACTGAGTCACCCAGGTGCCCCAAATTGATATTTTCTTAAGAGATTTGTAATAACAAGAAACATTTAAGTCTGTACCACTACAGACAAGGGAAAATATCCTAAGATGCAAAATCTCAAGCTACTGTAAGAAACTGTATGCTTTAAGACTTGTGTATTTACATAATATATCCCTTGTGGGAGGTGCAATAAAATTAGCATAGGAATTTAAGTCAGAAAATAAAAATTTTGCTTCTTTACTTCTGATCCTGACTGAACTTCTGAGACATTTTTAAGGCATATCAACTATTTGGTTCCCCTCCCAAGATGCTAAATTAATTGATGAGGCCTATACTGCTTTGCTTTTTTGTACCTCTTAGTGGGTTAATTCTGGATGCACGCTTAGTTTGGGAAACTTAACCCTAAGTCATGTTGAGAAGCCTGAATCCTCATCTGTAAGATGGGAAGATATTGATTATGGCCTAGTCAATTTCTCAGAGCTTTTAGAAGATACCAACATTTTGTCTGTTATATATTGGGTATATATATACCTATATATACACATGTATATGTATATATGTACACATACATGTGTTCACATATATGTGTATGTATGTATATATGTATACCCCAGAAGGTTTAAGAACTCCTAGGACCTTTGTTTCTTTTGCCTTTGTAGACAAAAGGCCTAGAAGTTCTTTATGAAGAACTCTTTTCACCTACTCTTTTCACCTACTTGGGCATGGGAATACCTTAAGGAACTTTGGTTCCAGGGCCTGGTTCCTTTCAATGAGTTTGATGTTGGTAAGATGCAGAGGAAGGGGGATCCTCTCACACTCTTGGTAGGAATTCAAACTTGTGCAGCCATTCTGGAAAACAGTATGGAGAGTCCTCAAAAAGTTAAAAATAGACCTACCCTATGACCCAACAATTGCACTACTAGGTATTTACCCAAAGAATACAAACAGTGATTCAAAGGGGCACCTGCACCCCCATGTTTATAGCAGCAATGTTCATAATAGCTAAGCTATGGAAAGAGTACAGATGTCCATCAACAGATGAATAGATAAAGATGTGGTATATTCATGCAATAGAATATTACTCAGCCATCAAAAAGAATGAAATCTTGCCATTTGCAACAACACGTATATGACTAGAGGGTATTATGTCAAGTGAAATGAGTCAGTCAGAGAAACACAAATACCATATGATTTCACTCATATGTGGAATTTAAGAAACAAGACAGATGAACACAGGGGAAGAGAAGGAAAAGTAAAATGAGAATAGAGAGGGAGGCAAATTCTAAGAGATGCTGAACTCTAGGAAACAAACTGAGGGTTGTTGGAGGGGAGGTGGGTGGGGAGACGGGTAATTGGGTGATGGGCATTAAGGAGGGCACCTGATGGAATGAGCACTGGGTATTGTATACAACTGATGAATCACTAAATTCTATCTCTGAAACTAATAAAAAAAAATTAAAACAAAACAAAACAAAACAAAACAAAAAAACCTCCTGAGGCTCCCTAGGGAACTACTGATGGATATTAGATACTCTCCAAATTCTTTGCAAATTAGCTCAAGTCCCCAGGCTCCTGCCCTTCTTTGTCAGATACAGTCCTGGGGAAATAGAAATAAATCAGTAAATATTTGTTAAGTGAATAAATGAATAAATGAACAAGTAGATAACTAAATGAATTAATACACAAGATTATCTATTTTTATCCAATCAGTTTTTAACTTTAAGATCATTTCAATTAGTATCCAAAAGGAGGGCCTTTAAAACTCCACAGAGTTATTTTGGATTTCATCTGAAAGAATAAGAAGCCAAAATAACCAAGAGAATAATTTAAAAAGCAAAATAATGTGAGAATACTCTTATCATTAGGTAGTAAAAAATATTATAAGACAACTACAAGCAGGGAAAGAATTACCATTGTGATTAATGGGAAAGAATAGATGCCCATAAAAATAAATTCATTTGTATAGAAAGAAGTATTGCATACATGAAAAATAGGCATATTTGGGGGGAAAATATGGAGAAATATTTTTTTAAGTAAATGATGCTGGCATGTAATCCATAAAATATATTTGAAAAGAGAGAAAAATTATATTGTATACCAAGAAACAGTCTAAACATTATATGTGTATCAAAATAAAATCATAGCAATAAAAGAAAATGGAGATAAATATTTAATGATATCAGAATAGGGAAGACCTTTCTAAATATAAAAACAAACACATTCAGATAAAAGAATGAAAAGAATGTATGCCCAAAAGACAAACACAACCAATAAATATGTACAAAAGGAGGAAAAAGATAAAGACAGAAAAAAATTCCTTATCCCCATCACTGAAGATCATGCCAATAAAAAGAAAACATTTTCAACCACCAAGTAAGCAAATATTAAAATTTTCAAAATATTGGCAGTGAGATCAGAAATTAGGAAATGTCAGGCACTGTTTTTCAGAGTATAAATTTTCATATTACTTATGTGGAAAAACTTGGCAAATTTTTTCCCAGTAAAAATGCACAAACTCTTTCACCAGTAACTTCTTCCTTTGTAGGACAGTAGCCTAAGGAAATTATCTTAACTACATCAAGATTTTGCTAACACAATTTATTTCCCTGAAAAAAATAATAAACAACTGAAATAACCAGCAAGAGGAAGTTGGCTAAGGGAATTAGAGCCCATTTTTGAGATGAAACACTATAAAATATATATGATCATAAATTATGCCAGGAAAGTATGTTTGTCAAAGAAAATTCACAATCTCTATCTTATAATCTATGTCAACGAAAATAAACTATACATTTTATAAAAGAAAAGTGATACGATATTCAAAGGACATACACTAAAATCTAAGAGTGGTAGATTTTCATTTTTGTAATTATTAACAAATACTAAATAATTTTTGTGTAAATATTGTTAAAAGACAGTAGCTTGTATAATTCATTGACGATCATCTTCATCCATCCATGAGAGATACAGGCTGACAAAACTAAACTGATACTATTCGTCTCCTTTAATTTAGTTTAGTAAATGAGAGGAAACTAATCTTTTGATCCAGTCTGAAGCTTGAAAGGAAACTTTCAGATATGATAGGTATATCTTCCCTGGAATACAGATAGAGATTTGTCCATCTCTACAGGACACAATTCCAGATTTGATATTGTGGTAATCTTAGAATCAAAAGAGCTAGCCTTAAATCCTGGTTTGGTCCTGAACAAATCACATAATCCCTCAAAGCTTTAGTTTCCTCATCTACAAAACAGGAAAAAACCTTGCCCTGCCTCTAGGAATGTTGTAAGGATTCAGCATTCAATGAGATCCTGTGTGTGTGTGTGTGTGTGTGTGTTTAAGCATTTAAAATGCATATTTATAAGTCAAATATAGAATGTTAGCCCTGAAAAGAACCTCGAAATTATTTTAAGCCATCCCTCAATCAAGAGGACACTATTAATCTAATGAAGGTGTACATATATCCTGATGGGGGTCTGAGTTTTGGCACCTATACAAAAGTTATCAGCAAAATCAATTCCAAAGGAACTTGACCTGTTATTAAAAACCCTGTATCAGTCAACAATTAAAGCATTGTATGAAGATAAATCAAGGAGTCATGTTTCTTCTCAAAGAAGCACACAATGTAAAAGAAACAATAAAACCTAGTGATTTAAATCCCTATAAAATTAATGCATTGTATATGAAGAATTAGCATAAAACACACTGACATTTATAGAATTGTTTCCAAAACACGCTGAAGGAATTCCTTGTTAGAGAAAACAGTGGTTTGGAATTGTTTCCTCATGTGAGCCATAAAAAGTCTTATACTTCAGTACTTTTATTTAGTTGCTTTAAACCACAATTGAGTTCATGTAAATTGGAGCTTAGCTCTCCAATATTTTTAATCTCTCTATTCCCACAGTGGAACCAGCTACTGAATTCTAAGCCTTGGAAAAGGACACATCAGTGATATGCCTGATTTGCTACCAATGAAAATTGATAGAGAAGGTACAGATTATGAAGAAGAGCTATCTTTTAAAACTAAGTCTCTAAGTGGGAAATGTGCACGTGAACTTTTTGTAAAGGTTGCACAAATTTGCAAATAATTTTTAACTAGGTCAACAGGACTGTTCTTGGGTTTATGTCACTTTAATTGGCACTTTGTTCAGTGGGACTGCCTATTCCACTTAAAACAAATGATCTCAATTTTCAATTTTTAAGACAAATACTAGATATAATTGTGTCTTACATCTGAGGTGAAGAGACTTTTTTTTTTTTCAAGTTGTCCCATAAGATTTTTTTTAAGTTGTGATAAAAGGCACGTAACAAAAAAAATTACCATTTTAATGATTTCAACATGTACCAAAAGTTGTACAAACATCCCTGGAACTACTACCTAGTTCCATAACTCTTGTATTACCCTGAAAGGAAATCTCATTAAACTCTTTACCCATCGCCCCCTCCCCTAGCCTCTGACAATTACTAGTCTGCTTTCTTTCTCTATGGATTTGCCTCTTGTGAATAGGAATTCTTACTTTTTTAAAATTGAAATATATTTGACATATAACCTTATATTAGTTTCAGGCATTCGACATAATGATTTGATATTTGTATATATTATAAAATGATCACCTTACAAAGTTTAAGTAATATCCATCACCACACAACATTACAATTTTTTTTTCTTGTGATGAGAACCTTTAAGAACTACTTGCTTAGGGGTTACCTGGGTGGCTCAGTTGGTTAAGCATCCAACTCTTGATTTGGCTCAGGCCATGACCTCAGGGTTGTGAGATCTAACCCCACGATGGGCTCCTCACTGGGCATGCAACCTGCTTAAGATTCTCTCTCTCCCTTTCCCTCCATCCCTCAACAGCCTCCCTTCAAAAAAAAATCTACTTGCTTAGCAACTTTCGAATATACAACTTTTGAATATACAATATATACAGCCGAATATACAATCCCATGTTGTCCATTATATACCCAGGATTTACTTATTTGAAATTATTATTTATAATCTAACTGTGCTGGATAGTCTTTGTCCTGCCAGTTCCATTCAGAAAGCATCTGCCTTCTGTTTCTTTCTCTCCCTCTGCCTGCCTCTCTCCCTGCTTGTGTGTGCTCTCTCTCTCTCTCTTTCATGTAAAGATAAATAAATAAAATCTATTAAAAAAAATACAAGGATTCAAGAAACATATAATTTCTTCAGGGAATGCAGCTAGCGAGGAAAATTGAAGGTGAGGGGAAAGTAAACATGAAGAGGTTTAGTGTAAATATATTCAAAAATTAAATCTGAATACAATTGCTTTTAGATTCTTTAAGTCATTTGCTTCCTATTTGTAGAGTATTTTTCATTTAGCCCTTTCTGATTTCACAGCAAATCCTAACTGGGCACTTTCTCTTCACACTGAGCCTGAATAGTGTCCAGCAGCACACATATACAATTAATGTGGTACAAATATTATAAAGAAATGTATTTATGTGGATATAAATGGATATAGCTCATACACAATAAATAGGCATTGAACAAATGAAAAATGAACACATAATCATGAAATATAAAGATCATGAGGAAAGGATATTCTGTGACTATTACCTAAGAAGGAAATCAATGTTTTAAAAAAGAAATATCCAGAAAAGTATTTTTTAAAATAAATGCAACGTGTTGTATATACACATTGTTCTGATATGTGCCTGGCCCATATCATAGAATATCATAAATTGCTAGAGAAATTATCAGTGCTATTCAGAACTCTTTCTTCAATTTGAAGACCTTGCTCTTAGAAACTTGGACTTTGAGATGAGATCGAGTCTTGATTTTATAGTTATTGAAATCCCAGAAAGTATTTCACAGTAGATAGTATATAATCCTTTATATTTTGACTGAATTTTAACTTGAATTTTAACTGTTTGGTGGATTCGGTATTTCAGTTGAGACAGACTAGGAATCCTGCCAGTTTTAAGAGAATTTAGTTGACTTTGGTATTAAAAAAGTACAGCAACTTTCATTTCAAGTATATTATTACTTTGGAAATGTTCTTGTGTTTCTTTTCTTTTATTTTGATCTTTTGAATTTTGAAAAAAAATAAGGATGCCTAATACTTTACGTATTCGCCAATGAATAGAGAAATCTTGTAAGAGAATTTTGTGTAAGGCATAGCACCCTATAATCACCCTATAAAAATAAGAAATATTTACAAATGCCAGGCTTTCAGTGGTGCAATAAATATGGTAGTGACTTAAATAAGTTATTCAGCACAACTTCTAGAAAAATATACATGTAAGGATCTTAACAAACTTTATTACTCAAGTCTGAATATGAATATGAGCTTTATGAAATGATTGAGAGAGAGAACCAACAAAGCTACAGTAGCTCTCAGCTGAGGTCAGTTGTAAATCATTCTCATCTTGGTTTAGACTCAAGAATCAGAGCAAAGCTTTATAGTTTTTCAAAGACTTTTCAATTAGTTTATTTGTAAGACACATTTTATAAACTCTAATGTCACAAATATGTATAAGTGACAGCTGTTTATCTTCTCCAGACAGAGAAGGAAAAGGTAAAGTAAAAAGAGGAACTCGTTTCTCCCAATAGAAAGAGAAATTTGCGCCAAGATTTGTTTGAGAAAGAACATCAGGGGGTTCTGATACTAATAAGTTTCTAAATATAACCTTTACCCTATAAAAACGAACATATTGAAAAGATTAAATGAAAACCAAGTTAATGATGATGTCATTAAGCAGTTCATACTGAGGAACTATCTCAGTAGGTAAAACGAGGCTACATTAATGACCCAGTGCAGAAATAAAATCAATTCTTAGGACATAAACTTGTTTTAACACCTTGAGAATGGAGACCTAGTCCTTTTATAATTTGTTTTATGCCCTTAGAAGGTAAAGGTTTACAGCCCTGAGGTCATACCTTTACCAAGAAATAAGTTTCCTTACGGATATCTAACTTGTGAATTATTTAAAGGTTTGTTTGTTTTAATTTTTTAAGACATTTGAAGTGCTCATGCCGCTCTGCTTCTCTATTTATGTCAAACACCCCAGAGATGTCAAAAGTCTGAGTAAACTTAAAGCTGAGTTTTGTTCTAATTTCAAAAGACAAACTTAAAATTCTGTTACGGCCAATGCTCCCTTTTTATAGTGAACTAAAGAAATTACATACCTATAACAGAATAATCCTTCATTAAACCATTGATAGAATTAGGGAAAGAAGTAATAATGCCTAAGATTAAGCAAATATAAACTCTGGTCCCAGATACGTGAACAACAAAGAGTTTTTATCCAACATAAATATGCCAGGAGCACATTATTTGCACTGTTGGATACTGTCTCTGTGTTTGTATGTTTTGATAAACTGCAATGTATCTACCGGGAAAAAAAAGAATACAACATTGGCCCCATTTCCCAGAAGTGTTCTACAAACACAAACACGAAAAGTACACTGGATTTTTAATGCCCAAGATAATAAGGTTATTGATAGCATTTGATACTTCTATCAATTATCACCTTCATGTAAATCTCTTTTTTATGTAAATCTCTCTTAAATGCCATTACAATTTATGTTTCTACAATGGGACTGCAGGGAAGTTTCCATTGTAAAGTAATCCCAAATTGACTTCATATCCCATAGCAGAGTCCTTCCTGAAATGAAGGAGATGGTGGATGAGTACCTCTATTTGATAACAAGAGAGAAGGAAGGAGTGTGAGGGGGAAGGGACTCCAGAGGATAATCAAAGTTAAGGGAGTATATGGAGAATTGGCCGTTTGTGTTAGCAGAGTCAGTGAGAGAAAAGGAGCTAAAGACACACAACATTTATGTTTAAAATACCCTCATGTGATTAATAGTACTTTTTGGTTGAAGCAAACTAACAAGTCTTACTGGTTGTTCTCTGTTGAAACTCAGTAGCATTCCTGCAGTTTTTACATTTGAACAGATTTTGATTTGTAAATAGAATTCACATGGATAATGGTAAGAATCCTGTACCTGAATGACAAATATCCCTTGAAGGATAACAAGGGGAACAAAATATAGATATTTTTTTACCTTTTTGTACTATATAATTACACCTAGCATTCTTTTTTTTTTTAAGATTTTATTTATTCACTTGAGAGAGAGAGAGTGAGAGAGAACATGAGAGGGGAGAAGGTCAGAGGGAGAAGCAGACTTCCTGTGGAGCTAGGAGCCGGATGCAGGACTCAATCCTGGGACTCCAGGATCATGACCTGAGCCGAAGGCAGTCGCCCAACCAACTGAGCCACCCAGGCGCTCCGTACCTAGCATTCTAATAAAGATGATAATGAAATTAAAAAGTAAAGTCAGCATATCTTCTAATTATATACATATATAGCAGTTGTTGTCTGTATAGTTTTCTTTAATTTTGTTGGCCTAGTGTTAAGTATTCAGGGCCCAAAGCAAATTGTTTAAATCTTATCTCTGCTGTCCTTCCGGCCTCACCATGAAAGCCCACTGACCCCCTCTAACAGTTTCTTAATCACTTTGGGTCAACTTCGGCAGTGTTTTATCCTGACTTAAAGTTCCCACAAAATCTTTACAAAAGAGAGAAGAAATAGCATTTTATATAAAGAATATCATTTTAGATTTTTCTTGCTATATTAGATTCCTTTTCAAATAGCCTTTGGGATGAGCTTCGGTTCCATAAACATGTGTGTGGGATCCTTTCCTTATGTCAGATCCCATGTTAGGTTCTCTGAGAGACACCCGGATGAAGAGGACGGATTCCTGACCTCAAGCAGTTTACAGTCTAGAAAAAAGTTAGAAATATATACACAAACTCAACTTAAAAATGCCCTGATAGTAGGAAGGAAAGATTGAGCCCATCTAAAATGACCAGGAGTGTTACAAAAGCAGGTAGTAAAAGTCATCTGGGGTCTGGATCATTAAGTTGCCATTGGAACGTATGAAGAAAGCCTTGGGTCTTATGCTACTTCTTGCTGATGAGTAAGGCCATATTTATCTCTAATCCTTAGAAGTGCTGAGGCTGTCTGGCACCCTTCCTATTCTTTGTTACAAAAGTTAAAACACATCTGGCTAATTCAGCAACTTAGTCAGAGCACTGTTTGGTTTTTGAAAATTGTGTGTTTAGTTGTTCAAAGTGAAGGGATTGAGTGAACACCTTGGAATACATTTACAGGAGGACTGGCTGGGATAAGTAATCATGATTAAATTGTATTTTTCCAATGCAGAGTTTAACCTTTATATTGCCCGAAGTGAATAAAAACGGATCAAATTTCAAAATATACAAAAACTCATTGGAATGTTGACCTAATTTCCCCCCTGATATTTGACCTGGTTTGGTAAAGGCGAAGTTGACCCCCCCAAAAAAAATGAATGTGGAGGTGCCCTTAGAGTATAAAATCTGTATTGGCGTTCAGAGGGGAGCAAAAGTTTAAGCAAGTGGCCCTCAAAACCTGCTGGCGATGGTGTTTTTTGTATCATTCATTTTCAGTTGAGAATTTTTGAAGTTCATGAGCTATGATGATAAATGAAAGGGAAGGATTGAATTGAAAGGTCCTCATTTCAGTCAATGACCCTCAATAAGATTCTTTCTACTTGAGAAGAGTAAACTTTGCTACTTTTAGGACCAACTCAAAA
This sequence comes from Nasua narica, assembly GCA_028533885.1. Taxonomy (NCBI): domain Eukaryota; kingdom Metazoa; phylum Chordata; class Mammalia; order Carnivora; family Procyonidae; genus Nasua; species Nasua narica. Next base: position 159,810,391 of record CM052810.1, on the reverse strand, counting down.
CAACTATTTGGGAATTCAATCAATCTATTGCTCAATGATCGGCTCACAAATGTATAACCCTGACAATTGTAGCAACTCAATTGTGGTTATAAAATGCTGGCAGCTTGATGCTCCAAATGTGGTGGTCAGCCAGAAGCAGCAGACCACCGGACAGCTTGTGTGTAATGCAGATCTGAGGCCCCAGCCCCGGCCTCTTGAATCAGAATCCGAGTTTCACCACGACCCCTAGGTGGTTAGTATGCACATTGAACTTTGAGAAGCACTGTGCTAGAATTTGGACTCAAAGGAAAAAATAAAGCAAAGTACCACATCCTGCAGAAGTTTAGAGCTGGCATTGAGGTGAAACAGTACCATAAGTGACTAAGGATCCATAAGAGTTTTTGGATCTGTGTTGTTTTGCCTTGGTGTTTGAACATGGTGATTGGATCAACAATTACTTCCATAAAGAAAAGAAGCAACATTTCCTTTTCTCCACAGAGTTCTTTATGGCTCCACGTCGCAGTTTTTGATAGGCCTGGGGCCTGCAGTTTGTCTCTGAGACAGAGACAAAGAAGAATCACTTGCCACTGATACAAACAAGAGAGTACAGCTCAATAATTCAACTGCCAACTGTCAGTGTATCCTCTTTACATTCAACCTTCAAGATTCCACATATCCTTGCTATCTCCCACCTGGCCCCTTGTGAATATTCAAAGGATTCGGATGAAAGTTGCTGATAGGGGCGGCCAGGACAGTGGTGAGGCTCATGGGCCAGCAATTGCTGGCAGCTTCTCTCTGCTCACCATTAAGAGCTCTTCTAATCCATCAATGGTTCCTTTTGAACTTTGGCTCACAGAGGAATCCCATGCAAGAGTAGTTAGTATCTCTAGATCTCAGTGCTCTCCAGTGCTTTGAGCACTGGGGTTGGCTTGTGAGCTCATTCGGTATCATTTGAGAGAGATCAATGTTCTACACAGATGTGAGTGAGGGAAGTAGAAAGAATCTTACCCACAGTCTGTGCTTCCCAAACTGCCATAAGCTCCAGGGAAAGAAAATGAGATGCCGGGTCCACTTGAAGATATCCAGGGGAACTCAGCCAATGAACCAGATGTTAGGATAATATTTATTAAAGGCAAGGCCTAAGCATATGAGTTTGGGTCTTTTATCTTCTGGTGCACTCATCTTACCAGTGAATATAGCCATGTGTCTTTGTGTGTGACTGGATAGGATGGTATTGAAAGGTTCGTGTTTCGACAATCGCCATGACCATTCATGTGGCCCATGGCCCATAGGTTCCCAGATAAACTGACTCTCATGAGGAAATCTCAGTCCATCAGGCAAGGTTATGGGCAGATCACAAGCACTGGGGTCACCTGGGTACAAGTGGAATACTCGCGAAAGGCGTGTGCAAATTAAGAGACTAGATTTCTAGGGCTGCTCTCTAGGAGATCTTGAAAAGTGGTATTTTATTTCTTTGAATTGTGTTCCATTATTCTTAAAGTGATGAGTTTCAGGTTAGTGTCCCACAGAACACTATTCCTAGGAAATAAAGTGTTAATACAGTGAAGAGGTATGAGGGTTCATGCTATGCAATGCAAGCATCCAAGGGGAGACCCCGCATGTTGGATCTTCCCTGACTTTTGACCTGGATTCCTCTCACTGTGCTGAATCTATCTACATTTCCTCAAACACTCTGGGCAGTGCCGTTATGGATTGTCTCCAAGAGTTGAGAGAGGGATGAATTTTGTGGCTTTGTGATCTTGGAGACAGCCCCATGTTACTCCTTCATTTCTTCCTTGGCAGGACTGTCAGAAAGACCTTCCCTAATATGGAAGTCATTTACATTTTCGACCATCACACAGCAGGTCTCCCATGCCTCTATAAATGTATATTTAGGGAAGAGTAATTAGCTTCTAGTTAAAAGCCAACCTTGAATGTAGACTAGGTTGAAATATAAATTGACCTAATGAAAGAAAGCTCCTTTTTCATTACGATTCACTCTGAAATAAAATTCGTACAAAATTTACACCCATAGTTTAAAAGAAAAATCATTTACTTGAAAGGGGAAAAAAAATTCTTCCCCATCTATTATCAGACGGTTTCAAATGTTTCTAAGGCATGGCTTCTAAGAACTCAGTCTTGTATACCTTTTCTCTAAATAAATAATATCGTTGCGACAGCCATTAAGGAGGCTTGTTTTATTGGGAAAATATTAAAATCAGAGAATTGTATGCCTGTGGTGTTTGCACTAAAATCTTGTAACTGAGTGTTAACACACAGGGAAAAATGTGCCAGTTCACTAAATAAGGTGTTCTGCTAAAATGAATCATTATGGTATAATGTTTTAGATTTTAAAGAATTCTAGGATCCAAAGAATTCTAGGTTAAAACGACAGCAGACTAAGTTCTAATTTTTTATGGCTTCTAAGAACTGGGGTAGAATTAAAGAGAAATAATAAATTCCCATTCTGGTTTTAACAGAAAATGATGCAAATGTACTTGGATTGTCATTTGCACAGGACTTTCAAACTGCAAACCTATTGGCATAATTTTTTTTTTCTCCTTTTCAAAGCCATCAGTAAACTTTTCTCTTTTTCACATGACACATCCAGTTCATGTCTAGCTTTGGAGAAAACTGTTAAGTTATTTAACTTCAAAATGAGCTGTATCCCAGCCTTCGTAAGGGCGGTTCCTGGAATCAGTCTAATTTTGAGTGCTCGTTCCTGGCTAGAGCTTATTATTACTAGAAGAATACGTGCTGACAGGCAGAGACAAAAAGGTCACGGAGAAGGTCACTTTTAAACAGAAATGTGATTTATATACCATAAAGCACTCTATTATTATTAGATAGGAATGAAAGTTCAGGGAAAGAATATGGGAGTTGAAAAGTCTCTTATTTCTGAAAGTTCAGACAGATTTTAGAAGGAAATTGTGCCATGAATTTCTATTTCACCAAGAATGAGGCCCCATGGTGAGAAGTACGGACAAAATTAGAGACGGATATCTAAACCCAAGTAATTTTATGATGTTTTAGGTTAAACTAACTAAAATATTTGATTTTTGTCTGGGTGGAGAGAAATTGCATTTATACACAGAAAACGTGAATGCATGCTTAAATGACTAATTACTGGTTTTGAAATGTAAAATCTGTCAAACACGGGGTTTTGTGCAGCTAGGAGCCACTGTCTTTATAGTGGCCAGTGTTATGTACATTTTCTGTATTGTTTTGTTTTTCTGTTCCTTTGGGGGTGGAAAGGAGGAGAGTGGGGGAGGGGGAAGGAGACAGAGTGGAAGGTGGTGGGAGAAATGAGCTGGGAGAAATGAAGTTCTGAGTCCATGCTAGAATATAATAAATTTTCAAGAGTCCAAACCAGCTTTAGACATATACTCAACACTAAAAAACAAAAGAATGCTAATAAGTTAAGATGACATCACAAACCACAAAACGGACCCTGTTCTTTTATTAAAGTTAAAGATGTCTTATTGGCATAAGCAAGAGTGTTTTCTTGCCTGGAGCACTATCCCAAGTTCTCCCGTTGTTCCATCTGCAACCGGTTGACTATGTTTCACATTGGTGATGAATTATACCCCATTTCCTCAGCCTAATCCTTTTCATTTATTTATATTTTATGGAAGAAACATAAAAGACTTCTTAGAAAAATCCAACTGTTTTTGATAAACCTTGTCATGTGCAAATAATGGAGCCTTGTCAGGGCCAAGCTTTTCTGGAAATTTATACCTTCTAATAATAATTAAAAGGAAAAAAAAGAGAGAAAAATCGGAAACAAATAAGAAATATATTGAATTGGATTCAAAACACGTCTGTGACTTGGAATCAGTGGCAATAAAGCATTTTCTATCAAAAGATGTTTAAACATGGCGGTGTAACTAACATCCATGCTCAGCTTGAATTTTGGATTTTTCAAATAGTGAAACCATGACTTCGATTTTTAAGCCTAGAGAAGAAAGAAAACATTTAGTTCTCGGTGAAGCATTATATTAATAGGCTGGATCAGAGGCAGTGAGAAAGAGCCTGGCAGTAGAATAGACCAGAGCTCACCAGGCTATTGAGAATCCTCAACAAGAGGTTTTCAGTTATTTCTAAAGAAATAAAATTTATACGAACACAGACACAGATGTTAAGTATTCATGAAACACACATATCTGGGTTTTTATTTTCTAAGTATTTTTTTCCAGTGTTAGGCCATGCAGCATCTCAATAAACAGTGTTTGACAAAAAGTGGTGACATTAATCAGTAATGTCTACAAATTGAATATTCTGAGAAAAAAATGACCAGTCCTATGTTGATCTCTTTTACTTCCTTGTGTATTTCTATTAAATCAGCAGACTCTCTTCAGTTAATTATAAAAATTCTGTTTAATAGGTTTCATTTGCTTTGAATACTAATGGGATATATTCCCTATTCTTACCCCTTCTTCCACCCAATAGTGTAGAGCTTCTATTTCTGGTAATAGTTCTCAATACTTGGTGTTTGTTAGAATATTTGAGGGAACTTCTAAACATGCTGATGCCTGCTCCCTTCCGGTCAGTTGAAAGCCAGTCTCCGGGGGTGTGACCCTAGGTATCTGTGTTTGTAGAGGTTCTTAACGTGATTCTACTGCACAGTAAGGTCGAACCCCATTGCTCTAGGGGATTTCATCAGAATCTTGTTAGAGTAAAATAGTGCCATGGAATCAAGAAACCTACGCTTCTTCAAATGGCCAGAAATCGACCCACTGTTCACCCTTCCAGGGGGTTGAGGCAAGATAGGGGTTGGGAATTCATAGTGTTCTGACTTCAAATCCAGGCTCGGCTGTTTATTTAAAATATGCTCTTGATCTTACCTATAAAAGAGACCAAATACTAACTTTTTTGAGGACTGTGGGTAAGATTAAATAAGATAACTCAAGATTGCCCAGAATGTTAGAGACGGGCCCAGACTGTACTGTTACTACACCTGGATTTGCCGGGCGGGCGTCTGGTTCATGCAGGCAATGAAGGACATCATCTGCCTTTGTCGAAATGGCCTTTGGGGACAAACAAAATAGTAGGTGGAGCAGCCACTCTATGGTCAAAGGAACATAGCATCATTTAATTATTGAAAAAGGAGAGCACCTCTGAGATACTCCCTGTATATCATAAGAGACAAATGAGACTTGACATACCAGCCATTTGGAAGATGCCTCCTTTCAGAAATCATGAGGCCTGGGGGGCAAATAAGGGGCAGTCCTTCACTCCCCACCCTAGCTCTTCTTTACTCCTCAGGGAAATGAGAGAGAGATTTGAACAAGGATTCCTGTTCACAGCAATTTGTGGGATGCCTTCGCATTCCCTGGCCGGTGTGTTTCACCCCAGGTTACTCCTGTCAAACAACTTGCCTTCTGTAGCTATTCCACAAACTTCCCTTCCCTTCCATCCCTCCCCCTACCCCCATTTTCTCCTTCGTTACCTCATTTTTGTTTATTCGTGTCAGGTATCACCATATCTTGAAGTATGCTTTGCATTCCTTCTGTAACTGAGAACAGTATACTTTATGGGATTGTTCAGGGCATTGCCATAGATTGCACTGAGTGAATTAAATTTATTTTCTCCCAGTTCTGGAGGCTAGAAGTGTGAGATCAGAGTGAGCAGGGTTGGTTCCTTCTAAGGGCTGAGTGGCAGAATCTGGTCTGAGTCTCTCTGCTTGGCCTGGAGATGCCCATCTTCCCCATGTCTCCCCACATTTGTCTTCCCTCTATGCACATCTCTGTCCACATTTCCTCTTACTAGGACACCAGTCATATTGAAATAAGGCCCACCCTAATGATCTTATTTACTTAATTACCTCTGTAAAGACTCTGTCTTCAAATAAGGCCACATTCTGAAGCAATGAAGGAGAGGACTTTGAAATAGACTTTTCACTGGGAGGGAGGAGGGTGAACACAGTTCAGCCCGTAACATCAACCGAATCATAGACAAAAGAATAAGTGTTTGATAGAAAAAGAAAGAATAAATAAATATATAAAACTACTTAAAAGGTCAGCCAAACTAGACTTTTTTGAATTTTTATATACAAAAAAAAATTCTCCTAAACAAACAAAAAATTAAATTAAACCTTTGGTTTCAGAGGAAACTTGTTTACTTTTGTTTTTAGAACTTCTGGAAATATCTCTATGAGACAAGCATATTCAGAAATCCTGAATTTTATACATAGATTTTTTTAAAAAATATAATTCTATTTTTTTTCCTGGAATAAGAAAAACAAGATTAAAGGCTCAAACACAAATATTGTAGGCTACTTTCCTCTTTGCTTAAATACTTTCCAACTAGGGAAGATAATGCTTCTTTGCCATTTTTGATCTCAGACATCTCTTTCCTAATCTTCTATTACAAGTGATTTCACATTCATTTTTTATGAACATACTAGATTGCACCTACTCTTTTCTAAAATGCCTAAGGAAAGCAGCAAACTGTCCAGGCATATGACCAAGACAGGGAGTTTAGTCACTGATGCTTGCTGCAGAAGTGGATGGTGAGGACAAATACAAAATAATCGCACCATGAAAAATATTTTTTCTCTATAATCAAAACTACCATTGAAGACAGTGGCTCCATACAGTGTGTCCAGGTTTGTTACCAGTAGAATTTCATATCTAAATCATGATGACTAATATTATAAATGAAAATGTTTTCAAGTTTCCTGGAGAAGATAAAAATAAGCAAAATGATGAAGCTTCTAAAAAGCACCTCTACCTGCATTTGGACTATTTACCAGCATTGTGTAAAATTTTCAAATGTAGGGGCTCCTGGGTGGCTCAGTGGTTTAAAAAGCCTCTGCCTTCTGCTCAGATCATGGTCTCAGGGTCCTGAAATCGAGTCCCGCGTCGGGCTCTCTGCTCAGCGGGGAGCCTGCTTCCCCCTCTCTCTCTCTGCCTACTTGTGATCTTTCTCTCTCTGTGTCAAATAGATAAATAAAATTAAAAAAAATAATTAAAAAAAATTTCAAATGTATATGGGTGGCAGTTTTGTTTCATAAGCACATCTAGGAAGGTCTAAATAGTCACTATGTGCCAGGAAAAATAAAATAATATACTATCCATCTATTGTTACCTTGCATTCTATTTTTTTTTCTCTTTTTCATCACTTTCTCTAATCATTATTAAACTATGGGATTTATAGCAATGACAACTATACTGGAATTATTAGTGACAGAAGAAAACTAGATTTTTATTACCATCAAAATTGAATTTTACTAGAGATCTATCTACATGATCTTTTACTTTTTTAAAGATTTATTTATTTATTTATTTATTTATTTGAGGGGAGGAGATAGTGGGGAGGGGCAGAGGGAGAGAATATTCAAGTAGACTCCCTGCTGAGCACGAACCCCACTGTGGGGCTTGATCCCAACATCCATGAGATCATGGACTGAGCCAAAACCAAGAGCCAGATGCTCAACTGACTGAGCCACCCAAGTGCCTCTCGATCTCTTAAAATGTCAGCCATAATCATTTCAAACTAGTTTTAAATCCTAATTATAGTTTTAATTTTAGCCGTATGCATAGCTCCGGATATAGATAAGCAGTAGCTGATCAGTAGCATTCCAAAAGTTATTACAAGTGAAGAATATGTTTTAAAATAATGAAGACAATGTCTCCAAATTGGGTATAAATCATTCTGAGGTATCCGGGTTTAAGCCAGATTTATCAAGGCTTCGCAGAGGATAGAGGGGAAGGAAAAATGAAATTAACTACTATCCCTAAAATTTATTTCAAAAGACAATTTTTTAAAATCATATTAAATCATCTGAAATTTTGGAACTCAACTTTTTCCATATGACACGCCACTTTACTAGCAAGTGCCCTGCAGATCCCTCCAAAATTTAAAAATGTATTCCATTCTCCATTCTTCTTCTTTTAATCATAAAACTATATTCATCCTCTTGTGTTGACACACAACTGCTTCTGCCTACACTACTGTCTCCACACACGGTTTAGTCTCTGATTTTGAAATCAGAACATTTTCTTTTTTTTTTTTTTTATTGTTGGAAAGTTCAAGTTCATTCACATTTCCTAAATATTAATTCACATGAGTCAATTGGAAAACATATCACCGTAACTTCCAATGAAAAAAGAGATAGTAACAGGGGCACATGCCATAGACGGGAAAGGTTTGATAAGTGAATGCTTTTCTTATCCACTGGGGGAAAATTTAAGCAGCATTTTGAGATTTGGAGACATGTATTCTCCTTTCAGATACCTTAACACTTCAAAAAAAGGAAAAAAAAAAAAAAAAAGGAGCCCTTAGTCTTGGGCTTGAGAAGCAAGCAAGTGCCTCCAGATGAGAGAATTTCCAAACAGGTAAAATTCTCACCTGGCAATTTGGAAATTGGAGTTCTGAACAGCTAAATAATCAAATAGATCTGCAAACCTCTCAGTGAACCCTAGCCAACTCTTAGATGAGTTTTTAGCAAACCTGGGCTGAGTTTGGAGAAATTCAAAGCAATTTTATGGTTGCAGATGGAAACCAGGCCCAACTCAGCAGTTTAAATGAACCTGAAACTCAAGGGCCATCTCAAGGGGTCTGAACCCAAGCAAACCAAAACACAGTAATGATTCCCAGGGAACCCTGGAAGCCCTCCATGCATTGTCTTGGCAACGGGGGAGCACAGATTTGTTTTATATTATTCAAAAGTGGTAAGTGAGAAAATTAAAAAGATTTCCTAGATGGAGTCTTTGGAAGGTCTGTATTATTCAGAAGCCAAATGAAGGAAATTTTAGACATTCCTCCCTTGGCACAGTTTTTTCCCCCCAGAAAATCATTGAGAATTTTAAACTACTAGGACAACTATATAAAGAGATTAACAGATGTAGGCCAACATGACTCTTTCTAAACTCAAAATATCACAGGTATCTGGCTGCAGGACTTGAAGGTAGTAGGTGTTCATAAACCATTGTCTCAGGAATAGAGTATCAGCACTGAATCATTTTGCTCCTAATGTCTGACATCTGGATTCGAACTCATTCCAAGTGTTCTGGTTGACCACCAAGTTCTGCATGATACTGGGTCAATGCCTTGCATGCTTGGTATGGCTGAATATCCGTCTTATTCTGAGAACACCTGGAATCCAGGCAACTTAGCAAGAGAACTCTTTGACTTCTGAAAGGTGTTTTTAGCTTCTTCCTAAGGACAATAACAGCATCAACAGTTTACAAGAGAGAGCACTGTGTGTGTGTGTGTGTGTGTCTATCTGTCTGCCTTTCAGTCATGTCTTCTGATCATCAAAAAACTGTAGTCTAGAAAGTAATTTCTATAATTGGACCAACTTTGAATTCCCAAGTCTATTAATTTTTCATCTTGATGACTCCAGGTTTCAATAGTTACTAAAGATCAAAGTATCCCAAATTATTTATAGGGGTAAGTGGAAAGGAGTTCCAATGAACTGGAAACTGGGTACTCTTTGCTTGATACCTATTTCTTAAAACTTTTGTGAGAAAAAAAAATTCCTACATGATTTACAGTTAATTCTCCTCATTATATTCATCATCATCACCATCATTGCCATTCTTTCTCTTCTATCAGGGGCCGTTGTTGTGAATCCTCATGCCCTCAAGTGCCTTTGACAAAAAAAAAAAAAAGAGGTATAAGCAAAGTAGATTTTCCATACTGCTACCTCCCATTTCCCATTTTTGGCCCCATTTCTAGAAGTTCTGTTCCTAACCTACCCACTGGCTTTTTGTAGGCATTCTCATGCTCTTTTTACCAATTTGTCTATTAAAATTCTTCCAGAAAATCTCTAATATACATGGTCAGTCTTTTCTGTAAAAAAAATGACTACTTGCCTTCAAATATTCTGTGAAACATGGCATAAACAAAGTTATCTTATATATTCATAACAAATAGAATATCTGGGGTTGGGACACTGGGGTTACTTTTTTTTTAAGATTTTATCTATTTATTTGACAGAGAGAGGGAGATCACAAGTAGGCAGAGAGAGAAGGGGTGGCAGGCTCCACTCCCTGTTGAGCAGAGAGCCTGATGCAAGGCTTGATCCCAGGACCCTGAAATCATGACCTGAGCTGAAGGCAGAGGCTTTAACCCACTGAACCACCCAGGTGACCCCTGGGGTTACTTTTTAAAGCTTTCACCCATCATCCTGTTCCAGTGATTCTAAAATGTAGACAGGGTTTGAAAATCACTGCCTCACACAAATTATCATGATTCTACCTACATTACAGACATCTAGAGATTCTCAATCATTAAGTATCCACACATTCATTAAAAGATAGTTTTGTCATCGTATATTTTCCTAGAGTGGACTTTCCACTTTTATGTCACGTTCCTATGGGGAGAATAATTTAATAATCTGATTTGCTATAGAATCTATCTAGTCTTCACCAAGCCATGAATTGAATTTGGATTGCTTGTGGTCCATAGATCATGGTTTGTGAGTCATTGATCTAGGAGTTTTAGTTTTATTCTTCTAAAAAGCAAATAGAATAGGAAATTTGTCTCCCATTACCCAGATTGCTCAAAGAGATAGCTCAGTTAGTATTTATTTAATGTTTACAATAGTCATTATGCCCAGTGCTAGAAACACAAAGAGGAATAAACATTATTCCTATTCCTTTTCTTATGTTCTCAGTAGAGAGGAAAACTTCAGACTGGTAGGATCTCAATCTTATTCAAACCATAATCCCTAACTTAGAAATCAAAAAGATACGTTCTCTAGAAGAGAAATATATATATTAATAAATATTATAAGAAGATGAATATAAAATTAATGAAGATTATCATGAGGCTTCCTCTTTCTGACTAACTTCTCAGACTCCCAGAAATATGGTCATATCTATAGAGTTCAAATTATAGCAGAAAGTATAGTCAGCCTTTTTGATATAGAATCTAACTTAGCTCATATTCCCTAAAAACAGAGACTGAAGCAAAACTTCTATGCCATCCTAAGGCAGGAGGAGTGAGTGAAAAAGGTGAATGAGGCCAAGAATAGTGGAAAGGAAATATAAAATAGTGCGTTTTTGAGATGGTCACAGTTTCAAGAGTATACAAGCCAGTTTCTAAAAAGCCCATATGGAATCACTGTTCCTTGGCTTCATAGTGCTTCATGATGGAAGGCAGACTGAGGAACTTAGCTGACATCTTCTCATGCCTTGTCTCTCACTGGTCAATGGTCACCTCACTGTCTTTGACCTCAAATTCCAGTTTATATTTCTGGGGATCCTTCTAACAGTCACTAGGGAAGCCAGATCTCATGTCCTGCAGTGTGGTACTTCCTCTAGGTCTAGAAATAGTGGAAAGATTCAGAGCTTTCAATGGCCAAAATAGAGGGTGGAACTCCTGAGGCTTTGCCTCACTGAGTGTATTGGAAATCATGCCAGTGCCTGTAGCACTTCACTGAAGAGGCTGAGATCAAATGGTGGAGGTGATGGTCAGGTCTGTCCTTGAGCAAACAACTGAAGGCTCAGGATGAAGTCAAGCAAACCTAGGGAGACACAGCATTGACTCTGATACAGATTTCAAATCTCCCAGACAGGGATAAGGATTGGTATCCAATGAGCCCGTTGCATGGATGAGTTGCCTTTATCCACCAACAGGGTTAAGTTAACCAGGAATGGTATGGACTATGGAGCTGTTGATTTCAGGTCCCAGACCCCATTTGTCTCTTGGGGCTTGGACCTTGGTTGTCTGAGGTCACTGGGTTTTGAAACAGAACTGAAGAGAGAGTAGAGGCTCACCAGTTCAAACCCTAGTTCTTCTTCCATTTCTCCAATCACTTCTCAGTCTCTGACATTCCCCCCCCCCCCCGCCTACCTCCTAGATACTAATACAGTCTAGTGCAGACTTTCCTAAATTTTGTTCTAAAGAATACTCTTCTATGACTATATATTCCTTAACCCCACACTCCCAATCATGCTAGGTCAAATCAGTTCACAAAATGCTATTTATTGTCTTGTTTGTTTGTTTTTAGGCTTGCTTTATTGAACACTTGCCAGGTGCTGAGCATTGCCCTCAGGTTTTCCATTCATTATCTCATTTAATTCTCCCAACAACTCTAGGAGGCCGGAGTCATTATTATCTGTTTTCTACAGACAAGGAAACTGAAGAACAACGAAGATCACTACCCTTATAAGTAGCACAACTAACATCTGAGCCTCCACATTCTTGCTCCACATTCTGTGTTCTTAAAGCATTGCACTATGACTTTTGTGCACATTATCCAAGGAGAGACTCTACAGAATTATGCAGTAAAGAAAATTGGTTAACATTGTTCAAGCCCCTATTTTCTAAACATCTTTGGCCACTTTATTTTATTGCATTTGCTGCTGAGACAAACTTACTGACCCCGTGAAGAATTATGTTCCTTAAAACAGTTTGGGGATTATTGCCTTAATGCATGGCACTTGATTCTCTGTTCTCTCATGTCCTCATCCTTGGTGATTCCTTGTATGGACTCTGGTGACTTTAAACTGGATTCAAAACTCCAAGAAGATTCGTGGTGATACACTTAGGGTTTCTGAGCTTTCAGAAAGCTGCAGTCAAAAACTCGCAGAGCCATGTAGTGATAGAATGAATTTTACAATGTTTGCTAAGATCTCAAGTGGACAGCAGCCCTGCTTGCTCCTGGTGGTGATCTCATCTATGAGTCTCTCTGCCATCCAGCCTCCTCGATGCCATCTCTGCATATCCCAGTTGCTTGAGTTCAGGCACGTGATAGTCTGATAAAGTGGCAGAAGCATGACCAAAAATGTGACCAGACTGTTTCCACATCTCCATTCTGCAGAAATGCTGGTTCCATTGGATGCAGGTATTATGAGCTCAATCAGCAAGCAAAGGAGCCAAGGAAATTTGTGGGGAGATTCCCAATAGTGATGGTCCCACACACATTCACTTTACCGATAAGCTACATTACATTCCTTAAAACAGTTTGGGGATTATTGCCTTAATGCATGGCACTTGGTTCTCTGTGGCCATTAAAAGTATTCCAAAAAGAGACTGGCCATTAAAAGTATTCCAAATTTAGAATTGCTGTATTCTTTAGTAACTTCCTTTACCCTGGAGATAAGAAACTGCGAAGATGCTCTGTTCCTTAGAAGTAAAAGGAAGAACCTAGTTTAGGACCAAAAGACACAGAAAGGAGTGGGAGTAAGACAAACTTCACCCCAAGTGGTACACTGTTTACTGAGCTACAGTTTCAAGTTTAGAAAAGCCCTCTCTTAAGGTAAATTTTGCAAGGGCCAAAGAAATAGAACTTCAGTTTTGAAGGATGCCTGGAGAGAAAGGAATCTGATTTTAAAATGTAGGATATGAGCATTCTAGCTTACTGGAATGTCACTTTATTTATGCTCATACATAACTCCACTGTAGCTTCTGGGTATTTCTTATGTTATTAAATACCAGTGGCGCAGCCAGGAGAATAGAAAGTGAGATGCTGCTTTGTTTACTTCTGTGCCATTCAGCATTTCATCTGGCAGCCCACAGGGGACCTCTGGCTGTATTCACAATGATGGTGACAGAAGTTTAAATAAATGCAGGAGGATCCCACTGGTTTGCAGTGTAGTAAATCTGAACGCATGAATGAAATGTCTCTTGGAGGATTCTTTTTCATGGATGTGAAAAGAAACCATTGATATTTTATTTTAGCTTTGTGGTGGGAGCAAAGCTATGGAAAGAGAACTATAGGCAAAGATGCAAAGATTCTTTCACTAGAACTTTAGCTAAGTTCCTATTACTTTCATCCATCTCTTTAGAAGTTGGAAAACACTGAATCTTAAACACAGCAATAGGCTAATTCTTCTTGGATAAAATCTATTGGAAGTTAGAGCTGGAAGGGGCCTTACTGACTGAATCTAATTTGTTCATTTTGTGAATCATCTGACCTAGAGGAATAAGTATCTTTCTCAAGGTCACAAAGTTAGTTAGTGGAGTCTTTGGGTCTAATTCCTTGCCCTAGTGACTTTTACACCATGCTCATAGCCTTCCCTCTATCTCCATAGTTGAATTCTGTCCTGGAGCCTGGGGAGATTTAGGGCAAGGTTGGAAAGCGAATGTTTGCTAGAAAGTATGCATGTATAACACAAGAAGACATATACCAATGGATCATGAGTTCAAGGAACATAATGTTTCCAGGAGAACTTGATTTAGTCTTGCAGATTGGATCTGCAGGAATATATACACTCCCTCTTTTCAGACAAATTGAGACCTGCAGTGTTGAAGTCAGGACCAGAAGCATAAAGAGCCTATATCAAATACTGAGGCAGGGGTCACTGGTATCTGAAATTTAATGACCAGAATTAAAGAAGGTGGGTAGATCTAGAGGCTAAACGGAATTTATTGAGTTAAAGAAGCAAGACCATAAATTGTCAATCTGAAGCCAGGCTGAGGAGGAGCATCCAGATTACAGAAGCAATAAGATGGAAACCCAGTGACAGAGAAAGTTTAAATGTTAATTATCCATGGAGCTAAAGACCTACAAAGATGAAAGGACACCATAGCACCTTTTTATCTAGCTCCTCCAGGCTTAGGCAAGGGCACAGTGTCAGATTGAGACAACCATTCAGAGATTCTCCCTGCTTCAGCTCAGAGGGTTTAAAATTCCTATTCTCTCCTACTCCCCACACTAAACCTTATGGGCTTCTCTCTTCATGTTTATTTTTGCCTGTTGGCCAAATGACATGGCAGGAACGAAAGAATTTCCATCATTATTTGTGACTTTATAAGGATCACTGTGAAAGGACAGTTGATTCAGCATTCTTAGCTGTATCAAGTGAGTTCACATGAAGCCAGGTTATTTTTCTCTTCTTTATGATCTGATGCTTTCCTATAAAAGTAAATTGAAGTAGTTTTAAATGTCCTATTTTTTTTTATTTTTATAGCCCCATTCAATGTCACAGTTCTTCCCTCTACCTTCCCAAGAAACATGGTGAATTAATGGCTTAAAATCTTTCATATAATTGGAATTATGTCATTTTAAGGTCATGGCTTCCATAAAATAAATACCAATCTATCTTTTGTGAACCTCATTCTTTAATTTCTTTCCTGAGATGTCGTATCTCTAAAAGCCTTCCCACATTGCTACCTCATATGATTGTTGATTTATATTTTTCAAATACTGTGGAGAAACAATTCTGATTAGATGCCAAGTCCAGGCATAATAAGGAAAGATCTGTTTCCTAGCTTTTCTCTTTTGGTGTCCACTTGTATATTCAACCATGTAACCATAGAGATGACTAATCCATCTCAGCCTGCATTCTATCAGTGCTGAGACACAGCCTGAGTGGTGCTAATGAATCCAATATTTTAGGGCTGATTGATAATAGGGCTCCTTATTCCATGACTACTACCCCTTATAGAACCATCTTGGAAACATGCACTGTGAGTCATAAGAAACATGGCCACACAAATCCCAAAACTTCATTATTTTGAGGAAAATGATTCAGCCTCCTGAACTTTATTGATTGGTGATCAGGACCATCATATTTTCAGGAAAGACCCGAACAGTACTCTGGATAGCTATAGTTCAATATTAATTCATTGCTTGATGGTTTCCATTTCTGGTTTATGTTCATTTTCGTCATTGCTATATTATACTCAATTTCACCCTTTATTTCCCACATTGTTATTGTTAATGGAGTAATTGATGAAGTATGCTCTGCTAAAGTGATGTGCATTTTTTATAGCTGTCTTCTCTAGGCACAGTACAAACCTTAAACAGCCTTGAAATTAAATGTAATATATTTGCATTGGTATAGTTTTTATTTTAGCATCTGGAAACCATTTAGACAGTTATTTATTTGAAAACTGGTCTTAGCACAGTAAAAGACCATGTACTGAAGCTTGTCTATACTGAGCTACTGAATCAAACACAGCTAGAGACTGTGATTAAATCCAGCCAGGCTGCTGACCCAGCAGAGAAGACCTGTTCCAACACAAATTGGAACCTTAACCGATTCATGAAAGACAAGAACCACAATCTCCATTGCCAGAATTTCAGTTCTAGCTCCAACCAGTGTTCGCATGTAAGTCCACAATCAGTAAATTCTTTGCTGGTTTTCATGATTACATTTGAATCTCAGTCATCATGAGAATCCTGCGAGGGAGTGTTTCCTCCTACTTAGAGAAACAAAAATGTGAACAAGTTGAGTTTGCTCTCAAAAGTATGTATGAGGGGTGCCTGGGTGGCTCAGTGGGTTGAAGCCTCTGCCTTCGGCTCAGGTCGTGATCTTGGGGTCCTGGGATTGATCCCCGCATCGGGCTCTCTGTTCAGCAGGGAGCCTGCTTCCCCTTCTCTCTGCCTGCCTCTCTGCCTGCTGTGGTCTCTCTCTCTCTCTGTCAAATAAATAAATAAATAAATGAAATCTTTAAAAAAAAGTATGTATGATACGTTTTCTACAAAATTAATCTCACAGGATTGAGAAGAGTTGGATGACATGACATGATAGTTGAAAATGTGGCGAAAATGCTAGAAACACACAGGGTCAAGGTTTTTAAAAAACAAGAAATACATATGGAACATATGAGACAGGCTTTGAAAAAGTAGTTGCTCACATTTCAAAATAAAGTCATTAGGGTCAAATATTTCTTAGCATCCTGCTGGTACATAATGTTGTTCAGTAAATACCAGTTGCTTCTCCTGCTACCTCTTACCTCTTCTCCCTCACTTCTTTTTTTCTAGTTTATACCTTTACTTTTTTTTTACTTTAATTTTTTTGTGGATAAACTTATTTTCATGGTAAGTTTTCATTATGGAAGAATTATTTCATTTACAAACACATGGCTTATACTCTGTTTTTCAGAAATGCCTTGGCTATATGTCCTGAGGTACATTTTGTAGACTACAGTAATCTTTTATGACCCCATTATACTCAAACAGACCCTTTATAGAAGAATGAATATAATGTCAGTTTCTACAGTTAAAAAAGAATCTGGAAAAATGAGAAAGGCTTCAATGACAGGATTATAGAAACTCCTGAAAGGATGAAGCCAAAGAACTGTATGGGCCATTAATCTAAGTCCCTGTCTTCCCATACTGAAGTCAAGAAAAGGGACAATTTTTACTCCAGGTACTGCATTATCCTTCCTGATTCCTTGCCTCTAAAGTACACACAACTTAATTGCTGAACCTCTAAGTAAATGAATGGTATACATTACAACTTCTAGTGCTGTACCTTGCCGTAGTAGATACTCAATAAAATGTTAGTGATCTGTAATGGACAGGCTTTAAGATGACCCCCAATTATCCTCATTTTCTGGTATTCATGACTCATGCAATCACCTACCTCTTTCAGTGTGGGCTGGACCTGTGATTGCTTCTAACAAACGGAATTAGGTAAAAGTGATAAGAATTTTTTTCCATTTATCAACTGTATATGAATTTAATGTGTATCTTGCTAGTAGACAATCTTCTTTGCTGGTTTTAAGGAAACAAGCCTCCACATTCTGAACTCTATGGAAGGCCACTCATGACAAGGAATTGAGGGTGACCCCCTTTCCATAGTCAGCAAGGAATAGAGACTCTTAATCCAACAGCTTTTAGAAACTGAAACCTAACAACCATAGAGCTCAATAGCAGGTTTTTATCATTTGAACATTCAGATGATACCCCAGCTCTGAACAATACTCTGATTGCAGTCTTGTGAGAGACTCTTAGTCAGAGGATCCCTTTGCCTATATTCCTGGCCCACTGAGACTGTAAAATAATAAATATATATTTCTGTAAGCTGGCAAGTTTTGCGGTAATTTGCTACTCAGCAATAGATAACTAATAGATACCACAATTACTTCATTCGTCCTCAATCTATGTAATCAGTTTTGCTTCTGGAGCTCTGTGAAGGTTTGATTCCCCCCTCAATCTCTACCCTCTGTCACCATTCTGTCTCTGGATGACACCTTCTCTGTCCTCCACACTTCATGGTTCCATGTTGTTTTGCTTGTGTCTTCTCCCTTGAATCTCAGCCACCAAGCTGGGGATCTGGAATTTTTTCTCCTGCTCCTGGACCACTCTTAAGAAGATTGGACTTTCACTGACTTTCCATGTCTTTATTTGTTAGAATATATCCCCAACTTGGCTTGAATATAAACCCCAGATCTTGGACCCCATATAAAAAATGTGACTTAGATCTTCCCTGCCCACATTAGCTTGCTCTATTATTTCAGGTCCCTGTCTGTGGCTAGATCCATTTGTGGGTATATGTCTAAACCTATATCCCCAGACTGTACCTACATTTTTTTCAGGTGCATCCAAATTCCTGATCTTATCCAGTGTTATGTCATTGAATGAAAGAATTACGAGCAGTGTCTGTAATATCACTCAATCAGAGCCTTGGAGGCAAAGCTAAAACCAGAGTTCAGATTTTCTTACCCCTTGTTAAGTAATCTTTCAACAATCTTTTGCTGCTTCCCTCAAAAGGAAAAAGACCACAGACTATCTGTCCCAGACAACGTAAAGATAATCGATGATAATTTTCAAGTATAGTCACAGAGGTTGATGTATTTTTATTTCCACTGGGGATGGAAGAAGAGGAAATGTGCTTAAGTTGTATGCCACATGCTGAAAAGTATTTATTATGGCAATGTATTCTTGAGGATGGCTATTAGCAAATTCCCTTCTACCTATATTATATTCGATATATTCGGTATTGTATGTGAAGAAGGAAATGGCCCAAGTGACCTCAAGCATCCAGCACAATGCTTCTTACCTAGTAGGAATTTAAAAAATAGTTTAAAGCAAAAAGGTAAATTTAAGCTTGAATTCTAAGGCAAATGAGCCATTAACAGAAATGGAAGCTACATAAATAAAATCCAAGGGACAGAACAATCGGTATTTGGGTATATAATAAAATCTATTATCTCTAAAGTTGGAAAATAATATTTGAAATCTTACCTTAAATCGTCTTACTTAGTTTGTGATGATGTATCTGCTTAACTCAAAACACAGGGCTTCTTCCCCAAATGAGTTAAACATGTGAAAATACAATGTTGAAGAGTGAAAAGATCAGGGTAAAGTTACATCTACTTCTTATTGGAAAATGATTAGTTTTGACAAGTCTGCCTTGGACAAGATCACAAACATTTTACAGTAACCACACATATGTGTGAAGTTTGATTTTGTCAACCACATTTTGGTCACTTTAGATGTTGGACAATCTTAATGGCCATTTCTAAAGTGACCAGTAATATTAATAGCTAATAGGTCTTGTGCATTTCCCAAATGTTAGGCATTATGATAATCGTTTTCCATGAATTAGCTCATTTAATTCTTACAACACAATTACATAGGAATTATGATTACATCTATGTAACAGGTAAGATACACAAAAGTCAGAGAGGTTAAGAAACTTGCCCAAAGTTACATAGTTAATAAGGAATGGAGCCAAGCTATAACCTTAGCAGTCTGATTCTAGACTATTTACTCCTCATCACTGCAAGATATTATCACATAGGTAATTTGAAGGTAGTTCACAGTAAAGTGTTTCAGTTCATTGATTTTAAAACCACTGTTAAATATTTGTTGAGCACTTATGATCAGACCTTTGGAGGGTATAATAGTAAACAAAATATGGATTCTATTCCCAGGAGGGGTACAAGTTACCATTATAACTTGCTTACAGTTTTATTAGTGAAATTATGAGGAGGTGCAAAAATCTCATGATTATGAGATTTGAGATTCCCTTTTGAAATTAACTGTTGTGGGGTTCACTTAATGGTCATAGTTAGTACCCTGCACATATATCCTTGCTACATAATAGTCCAGCACGTGCCCAAACTATCCTACTACAAGTGCCTGTGATTTGTCACCTGAGGACTTTCTCATGGCCCTCACATGTGTGGAGGATAGGCAGGAAATACAGGGGGTCTATGTTCCTTGGAGATGCCCTCAGCCAATGACTATAGATCTGGCAGATAAATACTTCAGCTTCCTCACCGTTTGGATGGACTATCTCTGAAGTGTAATCCACGGTATTTCCTAGAGTTCCCCAGAAAGATGGAATCTCATTGCCTAAATTGATTACCTGCTTGATAATATATAGTTTATTAACTCGTGCCCCTTTCAATCCTCTCCTAGCACTTCCTGGAATCACCTCCCTAATAAATTACTTGTATTCAAATCTTTGATTCAGACTATTTCTGGAGGAACCCATCATAGGATAATTTGTGAAGTAATATAATTTCAATAATATGGAAATTTAGTGTCTTATTCTTCTTAGCACTCTCTGTTGAAAAACAGTGTTTTGCTCTAAGACTGGCAGGTTTGAAAACTTTAGGTTTACATAAAGTTTGTTGGATTATTTTATGACAAATAAAGCGAAATGCAATGGGGAATTCTTGATAGAAAAGAAGATTGAAATATCTCTGGTGTGTTTCTCAAGCCTTAGAAACCTATTCTGAGGCAGCTTACAGTAGCTGTCAGAACTGAAGGCTCTGTGTCTTAACAGATTAAGTAGTGACTCCAACCTACAGAGAAGAAATTCTCCCTCAAACACTTTTAAAAGGGATACTTTCTAAAAGGAGTCAAGTTGAAAAAAAAAAAAAGAACATGATAAGGACAGCAGGTCAAAGAGTAGAGAAAGCCTGGTATAGTGAAAAGATTCTAAAAATGCAAGTCAAAACAATTGGATTCTAATCTTCTTTTGTCCTTAAAAAGTTTTATCACTCTATGAAGGCCAATCCACTTCTTATAACCTTATTTTCCTGCAAAATGATGTTTGATTAGAATGACTTATTTTTTTTAATTATTTTTTATTTTGAACAGAGTAATACCCTACCAAGTAAGTGGTTACCTGGGGAATGTGGGGAGGGAGGCCTGGATTCTAAAGGATGACAAGGAACTTTCTTGATTTGGTCACCTTGATGGTGGTAATAGTGAAAAACTATCAAATTGTGCATTTTAAATAACATAAAGCTGTAAAAAGAAAAGCACATTCTCACTGGAAATTATGCAAACAAGCATGCAAGGACAAATCCCCTTTGTCTTCACACCCTAGTGTCCCCAAATCCACTTCCAAGAGATTTACTAATTTTATATATTTCTAAATTTTTGAGTTGTTCAAGTTTCCCTTTCTCCTCTACAGTTGTCTTCCTATGTGATTTTATCAATCATCACAATTTTGAGTTCTCTATAGGTAAATGACTCTCAAATACATAAACCCAGGCTAGAAATAACTTCTAAGCTCCACACCTACAAGTAAAATTTCCTGCTAAGGTCTTCCATTGGATGTCTCATAGACAATGCAAATATATTATATCTCAAACTACTTTTAATATTTCTTCATTCACATCCTCCTAGGGTCTTCTCCACCTCTTTGTACATGGCACCATCAAACACTTTCTCAATGAAGAAACCTTTCTGTCCCCTTTAAAAATGCAAATCAAATCATATCTCTCCCTAGCTAAAATCCCACGAAGAAATGCTCATTGTAACTGAAATAAAACCTTACTCCTTCTTACAGTTTATAAGACTCTATGTCAGTGATTCTCGAGTAATGATCTCATATAATGATCTGCAGATCCCCCTGGCCCATAGGGGTCACTTTGGTCCAAATTATTTTCATACTACTACTAAAATGTCATTTGCCCTTTTCACTCTAATGTCTACATGGATGGTGGAGAACCAATATTGAGTAAAACTGTTGACACCTATGTGTGTCAACGCTATGGCATCAACCTATATAATAACCATTGTATTTTTTTATTGTGCTGTGTTAGTCATCATACATTACATCATTAGTTTTTCCCTGTCATGTATTAGCAGTTAAAGCAAAAAAAAGGGGTGGTAGCCTGGGTGGCTCAGTGGGTTCAGCTCAGGTCATGATCTCAGGGTCCTGGGATGGAGTCCCACATGAGGCTCTCTACTCAGCAGGGAACCTGCTTTCCTTCCTCCCTCTGCCTGCCTCTCTGCCTACTTGTGATCTCTCTCTCTTTGTCAAGTAAATAAATAAAATCTTAAAAAAAAGCCAGTTTCACATTTTCCCATAAGAATATCCTTAATGAAGTACTTAAAATTATACTTATTAATTTTGTTAAATCACAACTTGTGACCATGTCTTTATTTTTTAAAACTTTTATTTAAATTCCAGTTAGATTTTAATAATATGGTTTCAGGTGTACAATATAGTGATCCAATACTTCTGTATAACATCTAGTGATCTTCACAAGTACCCTTCTTAATCCCCACCATCTATTTAACACATCTGCCCACCCACATCCCTTCTGATAACCATCAGTTTGTTCTCTACAGTTAAGAGTCCGTTTCTTGGTTTATTTCTCTCTCTTTTCCCTTTGCCCATTTGTTTGTTTCTTAAATTCCACATATGAGTGAAATCACATGGTATTTGTCTTTCACTGATTGATTTATTTTGCTTAGTGTAATACTCTCTAGCTCCATCAATGAATGTCATTACAAATAGCAAGATTTTGTTTTTTTATGGCTGAGTGATATTCCACTGTGTGTTTATGTGTGTGTGTGTGTGTGTGTGTGTGTGTGTACACACCACATCTCCTTTCTCCATTCATTGACTATGTTTTCTTAATATCTATTAAGGAGATGGGAGGTACACATAAAACACTTGTGCAATCAAGTTGTGAACTGAACTAGCCACATTTTTCATGGAATACGATTTTTCTTTGAAAAGAATCACTAATAGGGCCCCTGGGTGGCGCAGTTGGTTGAGCGACTGCTTTCAGCTCAGGTCATGATCCCGGAGTCCCGAGATCGAGTCCCACATCGGGCTCCCAGCTCCATGGGGAGTCCGCTTCTCACTCTGACCTTCTCCCTTCTCATGTTCTCTCTCACTCTCTCTCTTTCCTAATAAATAAATAAATAAAATCTTAAAAAAAAAGAAAAAAGAAAAGAATCACTAATAAATAGATTATGCTTATTCTGATTTGTAGGAATTTGTTACTTCAGGAAAAACAACTGATACTAGTTGTTGCCAATGTTAAACTCAAAATTTCCAACAGACATCAAAAATTTTGGATATCAAACTCATCTCTGTGACTTTGACAGCTTTCTCATACTTAAAAACTCTTCCGATAACATCAGAAATGGCTTTAATGAATGCAGTTTTCTTTGATAACATATAATGAAATGTGTCAACATTTGAGAAGTTCTGCATTATTCAGTGAACCAGTATTTTCCAAATGATCAATAAATGACCAATAAAAAAAATCATGCTGGGTAAAAGATCTATTTAAAATGCAAAGCAAACCAATGTGTTTAATGTAAGATTATGAAAACTGCATTCATATGATATCAGTTATCCACTTTGCAACTAGCCCTTAAGAAAGTAACACTAGTCAAGTTTTGGTATAGTATCAAAGAAGACACTCCACAATTTAATGAAAATCCATTACAATAGTTCTTCATTTTCCAACTGCAGATGTGATTGAAGCTGGATTTTCTTCACATACTTCAACCAAAACAACCTATTTCAGCAATTTGAATGCAGGAACACCTATAAGATTATAACTGTTTTCTATTAGCTAAACATTTAAAGAGATTTTCAAAAATACAGAACAATACCATCTTTTTTCATTTATTTTAGCAAATTCATTATTTTTATAGGATGAATTTTTTTGTTGAAATGTGTATTATTTTTGCTTATAGAGTCACCAAGACAATGTGTAAGTCTTTGAAAATACAAATGAGCTAAAAAACCTAAAGTTTCGATGAAGAGAAAGGTGTCTTTGGTAGTCCTAGAAGGGAGCCCTGGAGGAACAGATACTAGAATAGAGTTCATGTGTTGTTCAGCTTGACATAGTTGGACATAACTGCATTGAGAAAAAGAGACTATCAGATGTCAGAAAGCCAAAATACAGGAATATTGAAGATAATCATCAATGAGAAAAGTTTTGGCCTATATAACAGTGTTCTGCTCTCTGCCCAGCCGTTGACTATCTTGTGACTCTAAAAGAGCCAATAGTCCTTTTTGGGCCTCACTATTACTAGTCTGCCAGTTCCCAAAGCCCTTTCTAATCCAGAACTAAACTATACTGTTGTACCTGGTCAGGGGCCTCAATTTCTCTTCATGTGGGCCTTTGCATGGACTGTTTGGCTTTCTTCATTCAGTGGTGGGTGGGTCTTAAGAGCAAGAGGTGTAAGAAAACCAGAGGTTTTACCATCTTAAATAATATAAACTCATGAGTCATAAAGTTCTATTTCTGCCATAATTACAAGGTCACTTTTATGCAAGGAAAGGGAATGTGGCCCCCACGTCGCTTTAAGAGAAGTGATAGAGTCACAGTGTGAGAAAACATGTGGGATGGGGATAATGTTGCAGCCATCTTTAGAAAATAAAGTTTACCATAAGGGGACTCTAGGATCTTAATTAAAACTTTTTTTTTTAATAATCATATTTAATAGCCAAGCAGAAACTACAAAACCCACAAGCAATTCAAAGAGATTTGCTTGGTCTACTCTTGAGCCAGCATATTGGAGGACTAGGTGTGTCTTTGGATCCAAAAATCTTTCTTTTGTTATAAAATTGCCCAATGGAAACTTAACAAATTCTCATGCAGTTAATCAGAACTGACATCAAATATCCTCAACTCAAAGAAAATCGTGTTTATATTTCCTTCTGTTTAACTATATTGGCATTCTCTTCTTCCTGGTAAATGTCTTACTATATAAATTATAGGATAAATAAGTGCAGAAGCTTTTATGTGCAACTCCAGACTCATAACATCACTGGTTGTGTCAAATCACGTAAGTGGCCAATAAAAAATTCAATCTGTCATTTAAATATTGTGTCTATCAGCATGCCAAACATCTGGATTTGGGGACGTACTTGGTGAGGAAAGGGATTTTTGTTTCATCTAGATCCTTAACCTTGGTTATGCACAGATATGAGTGGATTATGGAACTGGAATAATTTCCAGATCTCAGAAATCCATCTTTTCATTTTTAAACCTGTTTTATCTGATTACTTTTAGTTAGTAGGTATTCATTTGTAATTCATCAAAATTAGGTTTTCTCCTCTTTTAGTTTCCCTCTACATCTGTGAAAGAAAAAGCAAATGACTCTCTGCTCTTCTTCCCATCCCATAGAAGACTGGACTGGATTGGGTAACCTTGCTTTTTCTTTACAGTATCTTAAGATATCCTTTCTTCCTAACTTCCTTCTTGATTTCCCTATTTCTTTCCTTCTTCTTTCCCTCCACATATGTTACTGAGCTCTTACAATATGGAGGTTTGTTTGTCCACACCTCATATCATGCTGGAAATGGCACCGGCCCTCAAGTTGTTTATGTTATAGTGGAGAAATTATGGAATGGAGATGGAAAGAGACAGTGTTCCAGAGAACTGTGGACAGGAAAGTGGTTCTATCTCTTTACAATAGGAGATGAAGGTCAAAGAAGTCTTTGCAGAGAAAGTGATATCTCAAATGGGTCTTGAAGGGATTAATAAGAATGAGCTGGAAAAAAGGAGAGTGGATGGTATTTGTTCCAGGCAGTGACCCCAATATACAAAGGGACTCAGGGCAGGAGGATGCAAGCAGGGCTCATTTCAGCTTAACAGAACAGTGGGATGGTGGATATCAGATTCTAGAGATGAGTCAGATAAAGGCTAAAAAGATAAGTAGGAAAAAAATACTTTGTGCTTTATTCTGTGGGCAACTGGTGTAATCACTTTAAGGTAGAAGAGTGACAACGTCAGCTTGGTGCTTTATGAAGTTGTCTTTGGGGGAGACGTAAAAGGTGGCTGGAAAAAAAGAGATTAGAGGCAGGAAGAAGGGCACCATAGTTTTGGTAGGATTCGTGAGAAAACATGACTGCTGTAGCATTTTAATTTAATTTCAAGTCCGTTACACACTGTCCTCATTTATATAAACCATATCGAATGCGTGTCCATAACTCCAGAGCAGAACACTTAATTTGCCCCAGAAATTATACATTTTGCAGTTAAGCACCATCCTGCTGTTCTTTGAGATGCCCCTTTTAAAGGCAGACATTTCCCATGGGGTTATTTTAACTCACATTATTTTTGAGACGTACGCACTTATGAAAAGAGAAAGGCTATTTAAATTTGCCCAGAGACAGTTTCATTAGAGAGAATAAGGAGTCTGTTAATTCTAATTTTAATTGGAGAGTATCTGTAGGTTTGTTTGGTGAGGTCTATTTAAACCAGATAGACTTTCACGGGCAATGACAAGTCTGCATTTTAAATTCTCCTTTTTTTCTTTTCTTTTCTTTTCTTTTCTTTTCTTTTCTTTTCTTTTCTTTTCTTTTCTTTTCTTTTCTTTTCTTTTCTTTTCTTTTCTTTTCTTTTCTTTTCTTTTCTTTCCTTTTCTTTCCTTTCCTTTCCTTTCCTTTCCTTTCCTTTCTTTCCTTTCCTTTCCTTTCCTTTCCTTTCCTTTTTTCTTTTCTTTCTTTTCTCTTCTCTTCTTTTCTCTTCTTTTTAATTTTTTTTTTCAGAGAGAGAGAGAGAGAATGCAAGCAGGGTGCGGAAGGGCAGAGGAAGACAGAATCTTAAGCAGGCTCCATGCTTAGCACAGAGCACGAAGAGGAGCTCCATCTCATGACCCTGAGATCATGACCTGAGCCAAAATCAAGAGTCGGTTGCTTTACCAACTGAGCCACCCAGGTGCCCCTTTAATTCATTTTAAATAGTAATATTCAGCAAATATTTATTGAGTTCCAACTATGTACCAGGCACGAAGAATCCAATGGTGAGGAATAATAGCATATGTAGGGCACTGTGGTAGGAAAACAGATATCATAGTCCATAGGAAAACAACAAAGTCCAACAGTTATTTGCTATAACAGAATACCAAAGACTAGGTTGTTTAAAGAACAGGAATTTATTTCTCACAGTTCTGGAGGTGGAAGTTCATGATCAAGGGGCTGGCAGATTCAGGTCCTGGTTAGAGAGCCTGTTTCCCGGTTCATAGACAGCCATCTTCTTGCTTTGTTCTCACACAGTGGTCTGTCATCCCCATATGAGAGCACCAATCCCATCGTGAGAGCTCCACTCTCATAAACTCAAACAAGTCTAATCATCTCTTAAAGGCCCCACCTCCAAATACCATGACATTGGGATTAGAACTCCAACAAATGAATTTTGATGGCACACAATTCAATCCACTGCTTCCCCTAATCCATCAGTACTGGTGTACTCATAAAAGGAAATTTGGACACAGACACACATAGAAGGAAGACAATGCATAGAAACACAGGGGAAAGATGGCCATCTACAAGCCAAGAAAGGTGACCTGGACTGGATCCTGCCTTCAATGTCTTCAGAAGGAACCAAACCTGCTAACACCTTTATTTCAGACTTTCCACCTCCAGAATGGTGAGACAATAAATTTCTGTAGGCTAAGCCATTCAATTTGTAGTACTTTTTAACAGCAGCCCTAGCAAGCCAATTCACAGTTACCTTAAAGAAATTCCTTCTGGGTCTCAATTTTCTCACCTGCAGGATGGGGATGATAATAATAATACCAGCCTATTAGGGCTGTTGTGATGATGAAATGTATTAATATAAGTAAAACCTTTGCAGCCAAGACCTCTGTGTTTTAGAATGAGCTACATGAAACTGTCTCTGCCAGATGCCACTCAATGTGTACAGTCTAATTTAATTCCCTACATCCCCAGAGAAATTATAAACATTTCTACTGAAACAAAGCAACACAGCTCATGGGAAAACCGATGAGACCTGGGATTGGCGAGACATGGCTAAGGTAATCTCAATTTCCTCATTTGTAAAATGGAATTAATTTCCCCAAGCATGCATGGTTTGTTGTAAAGATAAAATGAAGAGCCTGGCATGTAACAGGTGTTCAATTACAGAAGTGATGTTGAGTGGTTGAAGGTTAGATCACTGGCCCTGACGCCCTTTTGCATCATCTGCACAATCTGTCGGGTGGACAGCCTCTTGCAAGCAGAGCCCTGGTGTCCAGCTTTCCAGAGCTCTGCCATGGGTTTTGCATGGTCATGGTCATGAAAACCTGAGGCTACCTGCCTCTCCCACACCACAGCTGTTCTACTGTGTTACTCTCTCCATTTCTCTCCTCCTTCACCTGTTGGCATTTTCACATTCCTAGATAGCAGCAGACAGAGCATACAGTAATATTCTTCATCTAACTAAGAAGATAAAAAGAGAAAATAAAAAACAAGTTCAGCTATGACAATAGACTTGGTGCTTATTTTAATGTGTGGCACTTTGTAGGCTGATGGGCTCCGTCAAGCTTTTGAAGTCTGTACTACATTAACTCATGCATCGTTTTTCTCATCTACCTGTCGAGGTAGTGATTCTCTCCCTGATGATGCTAACCTTTGAGCTCAGGCTTTCTAGGCTTGTAAGCATCCTTGGTTATGTCCGAGTGACACCAGGAACTGTGAGTTGGATCTTAAATGCTCACTTTGGATTCGCTGATCAACTATTACAATGACATTCTGGCCTCACACCCAGTAATCATCATGACATTTCTCCATTCTCTTCCAAAACATAGATCCAGAAAGTCATTCTGTTCTTTACTTTCTCTTCAGTGTCAAGAGCTACCTTTTATCACTGCATACTCAGAGGGACAGTTGGTTTTTACGCCTGGTCTGATCTGTGGGTAAGAAAGAATTACTTCCAAGTTAGGTGTTATTTGAAAGGCAGGTACACATACACACACACACACACACACACACACACACAGCCAAAGTTTATTTTCTTTATGTTTTTATGCATTTTTCTTATTTGCAAGTTTGTTTATTTAGGTACTTACTGAGCTATTTCCTGCCTCACTTATGAGACTCATTCCTCTCCTACCAAGAACAATACAACTCACATTAGCTTGACAACAGAAGTTTTTATTTGATATCTTTAAATATTCTGGAATCTCCATAGTCCAATATTTGTGGATTATACTTTCAAGAAGGGGGATGGGAACAGACATTGGTGCTGGAATATTTGTTTATTTTCCTAGAAAGTCAATGGAAGGGTAGTACTCTAGAGAAAGAATCTGGGTAATTCTCGACAGCTTTGATGGATACATACATTATAGTACAATGGTGGAGCTTGCATTCCATGGTTATTCAACAAATCCTGGTTGACAATTTTAGTGACAAGAGTTCCATTCCTTCATACCTTTGCAAAATCAGAGCGATATCTATCTGACACCTAAAACTTCATGGAAATATTTCCAAATAAATTACCTTCTTATGTCTCTACATAACCCTGATTTTCCAAAAAGTGATCCCTTTGTACAAATGTTAAATAAAACTACAACATAAGGGGTAGAGCAAATATATGTACAGGCAAAATGTAGTATTTAAAATGGGAATCACTAATTTTATGGAAACATGCATTGTATTTAGAGCATCAAGT
Source organism: Nasua narica (assembly GCA_028533885.1). Classification (NCBI taxonomy): domain Eukaryota; kingdom Metazoa; phylum Chordata; class Mammalia; order Carnivora; family Procyonidae; genus Nasua; species Nasua narica. Next base: position 159,781,108 of record CM052810.1, on the reverse strand, counting down.
TTTTTTGGTCTTTCTTAACATTGATTTAACATTTTCAGATTTTTTAAATGTTGTAACTAATATATTTTAAAAAGGAAAAAATACATTTGGGAAAAAAAGGGAAGGAAAGAAGATAGGAAAAAAGAGAGAGGAGCAAGCAAGAAAGAAAAAAAGAAAAGCAAATTTATCCAGAAGGGAGTTGGAGAGTTACAGATACGGAAGGATAACTAGAATACACTCTGTGATATTGGGTTGAAATTGATATTGGGTTGAAAGATATCCGTTTGGATGCTTGCTTTTGTATGGCTATATAGATATAGCTACAGATATATATGAAAATATAGAGGCAAATATGTGCATCTTTCTAACTCTGTCTGCTGAGGATGCCTAGAAGAAATGTCATACCAGAAAATGATCCACAAAAAAGAAAAAAAAAAATTCCAGGGCTCCTTTGATAAAAGACTCATTTAAAAACTGAGGGAAATGAGCCTGAAACTTGTTTCTGACTCAGAAGTAATGAAGTCCTCAAAGAGGGATGGAAATAAATAAACACATACACACATGTACGTACATTCAGGAACCAGCTTAAAGACACAGCCAGATCTTGGATAACTGGATAATGAAAATAGTGATACTAAGTGTATTCTAACCCATTGATTAAAATACGAATCCATGAGTCCATAAAGACATAATTAAATAAATTAATAAATGAATATATAAATGGAAAAGAGGTGAAAGCCCTTCCTGACGTAGGGATGGTGAAATTAGAAAATTTAATGCAGAATGGTAAATGGTAGTAGAATGGTAAAACTAATGGGCAAAAGTTTAAGGAGAAACCTGAGTACCTTAACCAAAGGATCATAGTTAACAGCGACAAACCAACATTGTGTTCCTCTGATGTGATGCACTGAGGACACAACATCGCTTCTATGATGTTCCTGCATTTCTGATGCATAACTTGAGTCTAACCATGAAGAAAAACAGACAAAGCCAAACTGAGGGATAATCTGTAAATTACATGGCTTTCACTAGTTAAAAATATTGAGGCTAAGAAGGACGAAAAGGGCTGATGAACTATTTCCTCTCTGGAAATACCCACTGAAGTATTCAAAGTGAAGTGTTCACACACAAAATATACACACACACACATCCCATGAAGAGAAAAAAGAGGGAGTGAAAGAGAACATGACAAAGCAAGGGGGTTAATTTATTTATTGTAAATAATTAGTAAATATGTGTATATAGAAATTCCTGGTTCTATCCTTGCAACTTGTCTGTGAGTTTGAAATTATAACAAAATAACAAAATAAAGAGATATTTTTTAAAAACTCTAGATGAAAAGAAAAAAAGTCACCCGATGCGAAGACATTCCTTCTCTTGAAAAAATCAGCAGCCTGCTTTGGACTAAGAAGTGATATTCCAGATGTGTTAAGCGGTAAGCTCAATGTCTGGCTGCAAAAATATTTAACTTCTAGTGTGTAATAGCCCCCAACTGAGGTTCAGACAAGTTGCTTTTACCAAGCACACTGACATTTCTAAACTCAAGAATTTGTATGTTTGAGACAAACCAGCCTCATATATAATTTATTTTATTTATGAGACTTGTTCAAGCCCAGGTAGTCCTTAATATCAAGACTTTTCCACTGGTAAACACTGGCATCATTTAGATTTAATCGAGGCCTTTCTGTCTCAGATCTTTCACAAAATATTCCCTTTGGAAAAGGAATGCTGTGCAGAGTTAAACGGCAATGCTCTGATGCCTAACACAGAAGGAGATCAGGAGCATTTGGTTGTTGGAAAAGGCACTCGTCATTGTCACAACGTTGGGACATTTCATGTGATGCGCCCACTACATTCCTTAAGCTCCACAAATATCAGATTTAAGATATAGCAGTCCAAATTAGAATTTGACACTTTCAAACATAAGTGACAAAAATGAGAGACATATATCAGGCCAAAGCAAGGCGAAAATGCACAGCTCAAATGCACTGCAGTGGAGATAAAGCTGTGGAATGTGGAATACATTGGCAGCTTTGCCTAGTTTAGAGGAATAAAAAACAGCTTGTGGTGTTAGGAGTGCCTTGATACTTACTACTAAGTTTATCTCAAAAATGACATAGTTTTGTTTTCATCTTTCACCACTTTTTATTTCACTGAGTGGATTTTCACTGATGTTACATAAAATATTAGAAGTCCGGTTTACATGGAATAAGATTCCCAAAGTTCAGCAATACTCTACATAGTTTTAGGGTATTATTGGCACTGATAAATGTGTGTGGCTTTGCTGTTTGCAACGCTTTTTCAAATTTCAAGCGTTATTTTGTATTTAGTTCTTTTGCTAAGCATTGTGAGATTCATCCTCTTGTATGTGGTTGTGGTTTGTTTTCCTTGTGAATGAGTGTGATGCAATTTATATATCCATTCTGCTGTGGATGGACATTTGGGATGATTGAATTTTCAGGCTCTTATGCCTGCCTTTGGTGAACATATGAATGCATTTCTTGAGTTGGTGTCAATGTAAAATGAATGAGTCTTTTAGAATTTCTTTAAAATTTTTAAAAAAGGGAAAAGAGTTTTCTTCCAGCTCAAGTTAGGACAGCGGCTCTGGATACACAATTTTCACAAAGAAGAGAGTTTTTGGGTAATGTAAGGGAACATTTGCTGTAGGGTTATATGCATTTTCTACATAAAAAGTCATGAATTATTAGACAAAGACCCTTTCAGAAAGTTGCAGACTTTATCTTCAGTTACAGTATATGTGGGGCTGTATGACTTTAATCTTATGGGAGCCAGGGAAATTTCTTCCTTTTTCTTTTATTCTTTTGTGTGTGTGTGCATGTGTGTGTGTTCCTAATATTCTTTTTTGGTTATTTTCTTTAATGAAGCAGGTATACAATGTGTACCTGGAGCAGAAATAGAGCCCATGCTTTGAGGTTCTGCTGAGTCATTCTGACCTTGGTGAATGCTAAAGAATAGCTTCACTAGGAGCCAAGGAACAGGACCCATAAATATTAAAACTGGAGAATTTTCTTTATCATTGGTATAATCTTTGAAGTAGAACTGTGATGCCATAGGATATACATATTAATGCCAGTCTCCCAAAATTGTTGTACCAATTTACACCTGGTCACAGCCCGCAGAAATCGAGGTTCCTTGACTTTCTTGCCAGCACTTGGCATTACCAGTCCTATCAAGGAGGAATTAGTAACTAGAGGACGACAGGTGCTCTTTTTGAGATCAGCTCAAAACTAACAAAATTTTTTTAAAAAATTATTTGTTTAAAAGCATCAGAGAACTGCTGAAACAACGGAAACCAGAAGGGCTAAGATTCCAGAGAAGGGAAAGGCAGAAAATGTGTTTATCATGCAAAACTGCTTTTGTTCCCAGAGGAACTGAAGATTTTTGGTGCAGGCAATAGGCTGAGAATCCAGGATCTGTCCTGGGAGGAGAACTGGGAAATGACAAACAAGTGGGACTTTTTGTAGTTCTATAAAGCTGGAAAGACAAAAATGGGGACATAGCCAGTTTTTCCCTCAACACATTTGCTAAACTGTGAAGCTGTGTAAGATGGGAGAGTAAAAGCTAAAGGGAATCATGTGAAATATGTGAAAAGTAAAGCAGAATGTTCCTCGGTCCCATACTGCTGGGTACCCTGAGATCAGAGAGCAAGGACTGGGTCTCAGCCACCTGATCTGGAGGGCTGTGTGCCAAGAACATGGGGGAACCAGAGGTGGACTGAGCCTCGAGTTTGCAAAAATGGCCCTAACTGGATTCCTGATTGAAGAAAGGCAGTAAGCCTTTACTTTTTCTGACTAGTAGAGGGGAAGGATGGACTAATTCCAAAGACGGTAATCTCATGCAAAATATCAAATACTTTTAGATGCAATTGCTCTGTTGAAATTTTTATCTTTTTTTCCCTTTTTGCAATTTCCTTGGAAATATTAATAGTTATTTAATGTCCTATCTGCTAACTCCAAGATTTGCATCATTTGAGCCTCTTTCTATTGTTCCTTTTCTCCTTGGTTTTGGTCACATTATTCTGTCTCTTGATAGTTCTGGACATTTTTTATTGAATATTGAACATAGATCTCTAATCTCTTGGAATTCGCATTTTTTAATCTATTTTATTGAAGTAGTTAATTTATTATTTTTTTAAATTTTTATTTATTTTTTTAATTTAAGTTTATTTTTTCAGTGTTACATGATTCATTGTTCATGCACCACACCCAGTGCTCCATGCCATACTTGCCTTCCTCAATACCCACCACCAGGCTTATCCAACCCCCCATGCCCTCCCCTCCAAAACCCTCAGTTTGTTTCTCAGAATCCACAGTCTCTCATTTTTCATTTCCCCCTCCAATTTCTCCCAATTCACTCTTCCTTTCCTTCTCCCAATGTCCTCCATGTTTTTCCTTATGCTCAACAAGTAAGTGAATATGCTGAATGAAATAAGTCAAGCAGAGAGAGTCAATTATCATATGGTTTCACTTACTTGAAGTAGTTAATTTAAATCAATTTCAGGTTTAGGTGTGAACACCTAGTAACCGGTTCATTTGTGATTCTGTTGTTGACTTCGGGGTGATGCTTATTGTTATGCATACTGATTTTGATTCGATGTTGAGCATAGTTTATAGCAAGTATGATAGTTATGGGATGATGTTCTTTCTACAGTGAGGAATCACCCCATCCTGCACCTGAGTAAAGGAAGTTACCTTCAATCCAATCAGAAAATGTAGGACCCTAGCTTGGCATCTCTTCGAGTCTTTTTCTACCCTTCACCTTCGATTCCTGGATTGAAGCTTGCCAACAGTTCCAAATGAAAGACTGGAGTGCTTTTGCAAACCTCTTTTCCTTGGCAATCCTGAATTCCAGTTTTTGTTTACCCAGTGCTGTGAGATTGCCAAAAACACTCTTCTCCTTTTCAGCTGCTTTTTGCTTAGCTTCTTAACCTCTGACACTGCTCAATAAGGAATTGGTGAATTCCAAATGAGGAGGACATAGAATGTCAGGCTTACTTCTCTATGCCTCTTTATTTTCCATGATCTTGTTCCCTCAAACCCTTGACACCTCGTTGGCCTGAACTCTAGTTTTTGTCTCCCAGCCCTATGGTATTTTTGAAAGCTCTGCTGCCCCCTCTGCCTCTTGGCAAACCATCTCTGCCTGGCTTCACAATCTCTTACTCATATCAAAAATTTACAAATACTCTGAAAGGAAAAGAAGCATGTATAATTTCAGCTCATCTTAATGGTCATCATTATTTCCTGGGATCTTAGTCCTCAGATCCTGGCTGCCTAAGAAATCTTCCAATGCCTTCAGACAGATTTCATGTATATATCCTATTCTTTTTTTTTTTTTAAGATTTTATTTATTTATATGACAGAGAGTGAGAGAAAGAGAGATCAAGAGTAGGGGGGAAGGGTAGAGGTAGAAACAGACTCCTCACTGAGCAGGAAGCCCAATGTGGGAGTCAATCCTAAGACCCTGAGATTATGACCTGAGCCGAAGGCAGACACTTAACTGACTGAGCCATCCAGAGACTCCATGTATATATCCTATCTGACTTTTCCAGTTATTCTGGATGCTAAATTGGTTTATTACAAGCATGCCAATCATAGCCAGAAACAGAAGTCCCTTCAGATTTGTGTTTTATTATTTCTGAGTTAAGTATCTTACCTCCATTTTACAAAGGGGGTAAAATTTTAATGACTGTATGTGGCTTACCCTTGATTATGTGGTTAGCAAATGATAGATCTTGAATCTTGAGCTTTGATTCTAAGTTCAGGGCACTAGAGTACATTATAGCGACCCCTGTTCTTTTACTAAACTAACATCTGATCAATTGGTATATTGCCTGATAGGCTCATAAAGGAAAAGGATATCTCTCTGTTGTCACATGTCTACTTTTGTTATATGCTATGTTCTTTTTATTTTTTTAAACTGTATCATGACTGTATGGGTTTGGCACTTAACTGAAGTAAATAATCATATTACTAATATATTCTCCATATATTTAATAGATTTGATTTTTTGTGTCAATGAAAACTCCTTCAAAAACAACCCAAACACATTCATAACAACCCAACTTTTAGAAATATGTATATTTTATAAATAGATGCTTCCTCATAAATTTTAACATATAATTTTAGGTAATTTTTATTTTTAATTATTTTTTAAAGTATTTTATTTATTTGTTAGAGACAGCAGAGAGAGAGCATGAGCTGAGGGGGGCGCAGAAGGAGAGAGAGAAGCAGTTGCTCCCTGCTGAGCAGAGAGCCCGATGTGGGGCTCCATCCCAGGACCCCGAGATCACGACCTGAGCTGAAGGCAGACATTTAACCAACTGAGCCACTCAGGCAACCCACTGTTTAAATAATATATTAAGAACTAATGTTTACTGATCACTTACTGGTTCCCTGATACTAATATACATTATGTTCTGTATAGGACATATATATCATTATCCTTATTTTATGTGAGAAAGCCAAAGCTTAGAGATCTTTTAAAAATTTGCCTGTTTGTGATAGCAATCAAGTTTGGGTCTGAACGACACAGTCTAACAGGGCTCATGTCATTAAATGGTAACACCATTCCCACATACAAAGGGTAAAATACTCTTATTTCTGCCTTGGAAATTTTAATGTCTATTGATTTCCTACTCTTATTAATGGTGAAAGAAAGTATTTATATAGCCAAATGAGTTGAGTGTGTATATATTATAGTTGCTGTGATAGATGCACAAAAGTGACAGAAACTTCCAATTTAGTTGATAAGAGAGAACACGAATATAAGAAATACCCACCGCAAAATGTCATTAAGTGTTGAGTGACACAGATAAGAGATTTACAAATTTGGACAGCGGAAGGGCTGTTAGCCTATTGTTGGCAACAGCCACACAGAGAAGGATTACTCTGGGAGCTCATCTTGAAGGTCAGGGTCTAGAGCAGGGAAAACAAGGGCAAAGCATCCCAGGAAAAGGGATTAGAGCGGGGCAGATTTTCTTGGTGTCCAGGTGTCAATAAAGAGGCATCAAAAATCTTTTATTGGTCTTCTGTATGAACTTAGTATCTTAGAAAAATTTAATCTTTTATTATTTGTATATTTTAAATAGAAAAACTAAGCAGAGTTGTTCCTGCAGTGTAATTTGTAGGATTATCAATGTAACGCTTTGCCCCCAAACATTGTCCCCCTCACTGGTGTTTATTATTTCTTTTTTAAAAAATATTTTATTTATTTATTTGACACAGAGAGAGAGATCACAAGCAAAGGAATGAGTAGGTGAAGGAGAAGTAGAAGCAGGCTCCCCACTGAGCAGAAAGCCCAACCTATGTGGAACTCCATCCCAGGACTCTGGGATCATGACCTGAGCTGAAGGCAGACATTTAACCAACTGAGCCACCCATGTGCCCCTTGTTTATTATTTCTTACCCATCCATTTGTTCAAATCTCAGTAGCTCTAATAAATGCCATTTTTCTTCAAAATGGGTATGCCTCAATTTAGCCATATAGTAACAATTTATTTTAAGCTAACTAATATATTCCCTCCATACTTCTGAAAGTGTAGATTATGTACTGGGTATAGAAAGAAAAGGGAAGTAATCATGGGAGAGATGAAATGTACAAAGAGAAATGGGCCAGACCATGTATGACAATGGAACTCTGACCTCTGCAGTAATCACTTCTGAACAACAGGAATTGGTCAATGACTGCCAGTTCTTGTATTTTTTGCTCCCACTTCTAACTCAGGACCAGCCAGAAAAACCCAAAGATGTTTCCTAAACCAATCATTAAAAGCCGTGCTTCTGAATCTGGGGCCCCTGGGGGGCTCAGTTGGTTAAGCGTCTGCCTTCCACTCAGATCATGATCCTGGGGTCTTGGGATCAAGCTCTGCATTGGACTACCTGCTCAGTGAGGAGTCTGCTTCTCCCTCTCCCTCTGCTCCTTCCCCTGCTTGTGCTCTTTCCATCAAGTAAATAAATAACATCTTTAAAAAAAATTAAAAATAAACAAAATAGGGCGCCTGGGTGGCTCAGTTGGTTGAGCAACTGCCTTCGGCTCAGGTCATGATCCTTGAGTTCCAGGATCGAGTCCCACATCGGGCTCCCAGCTCCGTGGGGAGTCTGCTTCTTCCTCTAACCTTCTCTCCTCTCATGCTCTCTCTCACTTTCTCTGTCTCTCAAATAAATAAATAAAATCTTTAAAAAAAAAAAGATAAAAAAATAAACAAAATAAATAAAAGCCCAGCTTCCCCATGCTAACAAACTTCATTGAGAGCATATTAAAGTCTTCCCTTTTTTTTTAACTGAAAACTTCCTTCCTCCCCCAAACCCTTTCAGTGTCTCTCTGTCAAACACAAGTGATGGTGGCTGACTCCCCAGTTGTAGCACTATCCGAATACATAGCCTCTGTTTGTTCTTATTTTGGGGGGCATCTCAGTTTATTTCCATGCATGCATGTGGAGGGCCAATAAAATATTTATTGAGACTTTAAGCTGCCAAGTATTCAGTGCCCTACAAGGGTCTAGAGTGGGCTTATAGTCTGGAAGGAGATGCAGAATAACCCCCCTACCCCCCAAAAAGGTAAAATAAAATGATAAAATGACATAAAAGATTCACAAATTGTGTTCACTCAACCAAGAGGGTACTTTGACTGTAAGGGGAGCAGCTTCTCAGGCAGGTCTGGGCAGATGTCCCTGAAGACGCAGAACGAGGGAGACTGACTCAGACTAAAATTTTCAAGGCTGAGATACAGATGAGCTAGGAAGGACTGAGCATGTAGAGGGCTTCTCCCGTGAGGGAGCATTTTTTTTTTTTATTAACATATAATGTATTATTTGCCCCAGGGTACATGTCTGTGAATCATCAGGCTTACACATTTCACAGCACTCACCATAGCATATAGCCTCTCCAGTGTCCATCACCCAGCCACCCTATCCCTACCCCCTACCCCCCAGCAACCCTCAGTTTGTTTCCTGAGTTTAGGAGTCTCTTATGGTTTGTATCCTTCCTGATCTCATCTTGTTTCATTTCCCTTCCCCACCCCCCACGGCCCCCCATCCCCCACGACCCCCCCCCCGCCCTGCCTCTCAAATTCTTCATATCAGAGAGATCATGTGATAATAGTCTTTCTCTGACTGACTTATTTCACTTAAC
>CM052810.1:159728717-159771480 GCA_028533885.1 Nasua narica | reverse complement strand
CCATGATTTTCTTTATACTCCACACGTGAGACCATAAGATAATTGATTCTTTCCGCTTGACTTATTTCATTCCGCATAATCTCTTCTAGTCCTGTCCATGTTGATACAAAAGTTGGATATTCATCCTTTCTGATGGAGGCATAATATTCCATTGTATAGATGTACCACATCTTCCTTATCCACTCATCTATTGAAGGGCATTTTGGTTCTTTCCACAGTTTGGCGATTGTGGCCATTGCTGCCATGAACATTGGAGTACATGTGGACCTTCTTTGTACTGTATCTGCTTCTTTGGGGTACATACCGAGTAGTGCAATTGCAGGGTCATAGGGTAGCTCTATTTTTAATTTCTTGAGGAATCTCCATACTGTTTTCCAAAGTGGCTGCACCAACTTGCATTCCCACCAACAGTGGAGGAGGGTTCCCCTTTCTCCACATCCTCTCTAGCATTTGTTTTTTACTATCTTGTTGATTTTGGCCATTCTAACTGGTGTAAGGTGGTATCTCAGTGTGGTTTTGATTTGAATCTTGATGCTAAGAGAGATAGAGTTGTCCAGTGCCTCACAGCCTGTGACTGGCAGTGAAAGAATTTCCATCTCAGTTTTTCTGACATCCTTGCCCTCCAGGACTCCTGGGACAGCTGGCTTGGGTACAGGTTAATGATGGTGTTCTCACCACTGAAGAGGCTTCTTCATGGCCAGAAAGTTCGAGAACACTGGACACCGAAGGGAAGGGAAGGAAAGATGAACACTCTTAAGAGTGAGGGAAATGTGAGAAAAGGTGGACAAAGGGGCACTAGAAGCAAATGCCACAGATTTCTTGATTTTGGTTTTGCCTCAGGGAGGCTTTGAATGAATGAATAAGGAAAGAAAAAGAAAGTATAAATGGAAGTCAGTGTTTGAACTTGCAGGGTAGAGAGGTTTCAGGTTGGACAAGTCTGAAAATAAGATAAAGTTTTTTAAAAAGGTGCTATGAGAGTGGAGAAGTAATGAAAGATTTTTTTTAACAGATGGAATGAAACCAGAAGGCCATATTAGATATGCTATTTCCATTGTCATTATTTAATGCAAATAAGACTATTTTAATGAAATTTCATAAATTTATTTTTGACTGCTTTGACCAAGTTTCAGCAACTTGTGGCAAAAAAAAAAAAAAAATTGAAATTGAATCACAGTTGTTCCTTCTTTTTGGGCCCAACGGGATATCCCTGTTGGTCTCCGTGGGGCTATCAAGAGCCAGCCGGAAGAACGATACCATTTTGAAAACAGGATTGTCCCACAGACAGCCGCCAACTGGTCTTCAGGGGACGTTGCTACCATTAGAGGTATTTGAGGATATTAAAGTGCTGACAGGATCCATTAAGGGAGCAAACAAAAGACTTCTTACAGGGCTGGTAGGTTCCCCGGAAGAGGTATCCTCCAGGGTCCCCCGGTGCAGACAGTCCTTCCCCTCTATTTAGGGAGCTGGCTATTTTTGGTTTTCTTTAGTTTTTTTCTGGAACTTGAGTCTGTATCATTTATTTAGCTTTTCTTTTCTCCCTCTCCTCCACCTCAAGTAAAAAAAAAAAAAAAAAAAAAAAAAAAAAACCCGACATACTCTACAATCTCTCTCTCTCTTCTTTTACCTTGGTGTCATGTCTGTGACAAATCTATGCTCTGAGAATTGCTTTGTTATCCATTAAGGAACTGCTGCTGCCTGCTGGTTCCCCAAGCAGCCCTTATCACCAGCCTGATGCCTCTGCTGCCCGTGTGATTCAGAATCCCAGATTTCTAAAACCTCCTTGGCTGAGGATCCACACTAAGATAATAGCATTAATCCATGCTGAAAGTGACCACGGTAGTAATAAAAACTGCTTTATTTGATGGGATTTTCTGGTGCTGATTTTTTGTTCTGTTGCTGTTGTTTTAGGCTTTCTTAGTGTTGCCATAATTCACTGATCTCAGGGTTTTCGTGACTGTAATGTCTCCTTCAAGTTATAAATACATCCAGGGACCTGTTTCAACATCCTTGAAAATTGGCCCCCTTTCCCTTTGGGGGGATGGGATAAACATCAGCTGTTACCACTGCTCCCAGAAGTGTCCCCTGATGCAAATGAGGAGTTTTGGAGACAAGCTTAAGGGTCCCATCATGCCATAGATAATGAATATACACAAGAGCAACATTTTTCCAATGTGTTGTCATATGGGTCAGAGCACACTTTCCAAGTCTGGCAGTGTGAGTGTGGGCAGGGAGGTGGTACATGAGACTGAAGGGAGCCCATCTTTTCTCTGTGTGGAGCACTACAGCTTTTCATGTTCTTGTTCTACCCTGTGTTATGTGAAGGGAAGCATAAATGGAATTATGGCAGGATTGATGATTATATTACCTGCGTACAAGTCCATTTATGACCTGTTCATCTCTAGCCAAGTCGATTGCCTTATGTAATAATACCATTGCCTTTCTCCTGAGGAAGAGTTTAAGAAAAGAATTTAAAAACTTTGAAATATCAACTCTGCAGAACATAAGCTATGATAGTTATGGAGAGATGCAAATGCTTCTGGGCATTCCTCATAGGCAGCGGAAGAAGTGGAAAAAGCTTGGCCCCTTTAGATTTTAGAAAGTATCGGAGAGGTATCAAGAATTAATACAACTCTTGGAAGTGTCAAAACCCAAGGCATAGCTTCAAACCTGGAATTGCTGGCCCCCATAATTTCTTTGTCTTTGATGAAAGCCTGTATAATTGGATTATTCATCCCATTTTATAAACTGGGAACTCTAACTCCTAAGGGTTAAACATTTTGACCAAGTTCAAAAAATTAAATGGCATCTTTCTATAGATGCAACAAAATTGAACAGAATTGATAGCATGATTATCCTGAATTATAATTTTTTTAAGTTTTTCCCAAGAACTGTAGAACAAGTAATTTGTTTGCTTCTCGTTTTCCCTTGAGAATCAAAATGACTAGCCCTTCACTAGCACTTCAGGCCACCACGATCTGACTATATTTGTATAGGCAACAGGTTAGTGGCACATCCTTTACTCCAGACTTGAAATCTTAAGCTCTCTTTACATTTAACCACAGGGTCCTATCATATAAAGCTGAAGGAGACATCTGTTTTACTGCAGAGAAACTCTTCTTCCTTTTTTGGTAATAAAAGCCCTCCCTTTTCCTTTTGCAAGTTCTCCCTCAACTTCCCAGTTGGACTCACATTCTCATGAATGACTAATAACTGTGTCCCAGGCCCCAAGACACAGTCATTGGATCAGGTGGGTGAGTGTGTGACATGACCAAGATAAGACCAATCAAAGTCTTTTTTTTTTTTTTTTTTTAGTATATATGCATTTATTTTAGAGAGAGAGAGCACAAGTTGGAGGGGCAGAGAGAGAGAGAGAATCTCAGGCAGACTCTACACTGAGCATGGAGCCCAATACGAGGCTCAGTCCCAAGACCCTGAGATCACAACCTGAGCCAAAATTAAAGGTTTGTTGCTCAACCAACTGTGCCACCCAGGCATCCTCCAATCAAAATCTTTCAACATTATCATTTTGGAGGCTCAAGCAAGAAAGATGTTCGCTTCTCTGACATGTGATCTTAGAGGTACTTGAGTATAATTTTTTAACCACATGAAGTGATCCTGCTTGACAATAAAGCCAACTTATAGGAAGTAGGATAATGGAGAGAAAGAGAGAGAGAGTCTGGAGAGAAGGAGGATGATGACAATGAGAAGGAGAATGAGATATCCTAATGACATATTTTGTATTTTATTTATTTATTTTTAAAGATTTTATTTATTTATTTATTAGAGAGAGAGAGAGAGACTGAGAATGAGAGGGGAGAACGTCAGAGGGAGAAGCAGACTTCCCGCAGAGCTGGGAGTCCGATATGGGACTCGATCCCGGGACTCCGGGATCATGACCTGAGCTGAAGGCAGTCGCTTAACCAACTGAGCCACCCAGGCGCCCCATATTTTGTATTTTAGAATCCAGTCACTTGAAACCACTTTATATATCTATGCATCTAACATATATTTATTTCATTTTTGGGATAATTCAAGTTGAGTGTGTTAATGTAAATAAACATGTCTGGGCACATATATATTGTTTAACCTAACAGACAAATATATGTGTCAATTATCATAATATCATATCTTGAATAACATACGCTGAATATATGATTAAATATACATTGAAAAATATGTTCTATAATATTAAACACTATGGGACCTATTATTTACATAGTAGACCCGCAATAAACGATGTGTTGAATGCATGAATAAAGCCTAGTAAATGCAGATGATTTTCTTCAAAGTCCAGGAACAGAGCTGAGAAAGACTGTCCTTTGGAATAGAAACTACCAAAACCCAGCCCATTATGTATAAAATACAACACAGTGTTGAATCACTATATTGTACAACTGAAACTAATATTACAGTCTATGTTAGCTAACTGGAATTTGAATAAAAACTTAAGAAAAAAATAAACCACATAGGTTGGAAATAAAAAAAAATTTAGTACACACCAAGATAGATTTTGAATGTGTAGCCGATGTGATTAGGTCATCTACTGAAACCGATTAAGAAGACAGGGTATTTTGCAAAATGTCTTGGCAGCTGAACTGGATTGTAACATGATGAAGAAAGCTCATACCTTTTTACAACAGAAGGGCAATGAGCTAAATGAAGTTGAGACAGAAGTAGGAAGTGCTAATGTGTTTCCATTCTCCTTGGCTAAGGTTGGAATGAGCAATTCAACCATTGGTCTTGGGAATACAGGTGTGTGTCCAAATCCTTTCACTCCACTTCTGCACTTTCAAGAAACCTTTAGCAGATATGAGTTTAATCAGGGCCAGCTTCATGGGCATGTGACATGTGCAGTTATAAAATATTTCTGCTTAGAAGAACCTGGTGCTCAGTTTAATGCCCGCCGTTGCTGTTTTGAAATTCTTAATCATTTTGAACAAGGGGTCCTGCATTTTCATTTTGTACCAATTATGTAGCCAGTCCTGAGTCTAATTTGTGGTTATGTTTCTCATTCAAAGTTAATAAAATAGGATTTTACATTATCAGTCAATCTTCAATAGATCTGCTTAATTAAAGGCAGTTTGCCACCAAACGAAAAGTCACAATGTAGGTTTAATGTAAGCAAATTTCTGAATCTTTAGAACTCAGAATCAGAACCCAGAACATGGCAATATTATGGACAGTTACTACCTAAAAAACTCTAAGAAACTAAATCTTTAGTATCTATTCAGCCTCAAAGTATAAATAGATGTGGCATCATTTTATGATGAATAGAGAGAGAAAAATGATTCCTCCAAAAGGCAGAACCATAACAAATAGATATGTTGTCTTCCATAGCTTTACATCATTTAGTTATTTTGAGTTTTTCAAATATATCCCTTTTCTTACATCGTTAGATTATATAGAGATTATCTTCAATCACAAAAAAAAAAAAAACTTTCCTAAGAAGATGCTTCAGGAAATGTAACATTTATACAGAATATTGTTGTGGTTTTCTTCTACAAAATGAACTCACTGATAGAGAATCTGTATCCAAAAAATATTTTGACTCAACACCAATTAGGTTTTAAATGGCTAGCTTCTCCATAGTTTTGTTCTGTACAAAAAGAAAATCACCATGTTATTAGTTCAAGATGAGAACCTGACAACCAACTATAATCTCAACTATTGAAATGCATTTTTAAAGATGTTTATGCATTATTCAGTAACCTACCTTGAATCAAACATGTAAAAGCCCAAGAAACAAAAAATATATAATATATAACCAATATTATCACCAGATGGTAGACTTTATTTGTTATCCTAATTCCATTTTACATTTAGAAAATAAATATCAGCATGAATATTTAATACATTTGCTATAACAGAGGCAAAAGGCCAATATTATTATTGTAGGAATGTGAAGCTCAGAACTATTTAAATTTAATGGTACTGTTGTTTTTATATTGCTGTACGATCTATTTTCATTGGGATAAGCTAAAATGTTAGTAGATTGTTGCCAAAAGAGTCTAAGAAGTGACTCTGTATCTTTACTAAAATAGAGTTCTTAAGGTCAATATATTTGTGTAAAAACTAGATCCCCACCTTTAATGGTTTGCTGGGTCATCATTCGTATTGTTCATTTTTTAGAAAGGATTAATGAGTGCACACATGAAACTACTTTACTTTGAGATTTCTATTTATTTAAAAAAATTTTTTTTTGAGTTCTGAACTATTTTTTTAAGATTTTATTTATTTGACAGAAAGAGAGACAGCGAAAACAGGAACACAAGCACACAAGCACACAAGCAGGGGGAGTGGAAGAGGGAAAGCAGACTTCCCACCAAGCAGGGAGCCTGGTATGAGGCTTGATCCCAGGAACCTGGGATTGTGACCTGAGCCAAAGGCAGATGCTTAACGACTGAGCCACCCAGGGGTCCCTACCTTGAGATTTTTAAAGTAGAATACAAGGTAAAAATAAATACGCAACACAAGATTTACCTCAGTTCACCTTCCAAGAGTCCATGTATTTATACTTATAATAACTAAATTATTGATGAAAATTCATTTACTCTGAAAGCATTAAAAGGAAGATCAATGTGTTTCACAGAGCTCTGGAAATGCATGTTTCTGTAAGAAGATGCACTGATGCTTCACGTGTGTTTGTTTGCTTGTGTTCTTATTTGCATTTGAAAGGAAAATTTGTGTTGTAAGATGCCTATGTATTTTGGGGTGTCCCTAGGAAAAGATGGTTTGGTGAAGGAGGGTGGAGTAGTTTTAGCTGGAGATTTCTAGCTCATTGGCTCCATGGTGAAGAATTTTGTTACCAGGGGGTTCCATTTGGGGAATCAAAAGAAACTTCAACCTGGTATAGATTTCCCAGCTTGTTTTATTGGTTCTAATTGTAGGGTTTTAAAGGGACATCAATTCTGCTGGCTTTTTTTTATGTGCTTTTGTTTAAGAAAACATAATCATCCATTAATTCATGCAATATATATTCATTGAGTTCTTGTCCCAGAAGATACCGGTGCTAATGGGGAGACATAACTGTATTGCTGAGCAGAGTGGTAAAATCCAAAAAGACATTCTGGAGAAATATGTCTTCAACAAGCTGTTGGAAACTCATGCCCACTGCAAGCATGAACATGACACTATGTTCTAGAGCATATCTGAGGACAAAATAGAATAAACAGTTTTCTCATTTGTCATGTGAGAACATAAATACTTAGAGTTATTATAAAGGTAATAAGGTAATCTATAAAAACAGAGTAGGCACATCAATCCAATAAATGAAGCATAGAATTACTTGGATTTATATATATATATACATATATATATGTATATATATATCACATTATCTGTTGATGGTGTCTGTGTATGTATGTATCATATCTTTCCTATCCACTCATCCATCAACAAACAGCTAGGTTGTTTCCATTTCTTGGTTATTGTAAATAATACTGTTACCACCATGGAAGTACAGATCTCTTTGAGGTAATATAATTTCCTTTGCAAGTACACCCAAAAATGGTATTGCTGGGTCATATTGTAGCTTTAAATTCTTGAGAAAACTCTGTACCATTTTCCATAGTTGCCATTTGAGCTTAGCTTCCCACAAACAGTGAACAAGGTTTCCCTTTCTCTACATCCTCTCTTGTCTTCTTGATATTAACAATCCTAACACATGTGAGGTGATATCTCATTGTGGTTTTCATTTGCATTTCTGTGATGATTGGGGATATTGAGCACATTTTTACATACCTGTTGACCATTTGTGTATCTTCTTTGGAAAAATGTCTATTCATCTCCTCTGTCCATTTTTAAATTGAATTGGCTGGTTTTTGTTATTGTTGTTTTGGTTTCTTTTTTTATTTATATAAGTTCTTAAAAATATATTTCATATATTAACCTCTTATCAGATATATGATTTGCAAATATCTTCTCCCATTCATTGGATTGCCTTTTCTTTTTGTCGATTATCTCCTTTGCTATGCAGGAGCTTTTTAGTTTGACATAGCCCTAATTGTTTATTTTTGCTTTTGTTACCTTTGCTTTTGGTGTCATATCCAAAACGTCATTGCCAAAACCAATGTCAAGACTTTTTTCTTATGTTTTCTGCTAGGAGTTTTTATGATTTCAGGTCTTATGCTCAAATCTTTAATCCACTTTGAATTTATTTTTGTGTATGGAGTAAGGTAGGGGTCCAGTTTCATTCTTTGCCTGGGCTGTTCAGTTTCCTCAACATAATCTATTGAAAAGACTGCCCTTTCCCCATTGTACACTCTTTTTAAAAAAAATTATTTATTTAAGAGAGAGAGAGAGAGAGTGTGTGTGTGTGTGTGTGCATGAGTGGGAAGAGGGGCAGAGGGACAAAGAGAGAGAGATAATTCTCAAGCAAACTCTCCACAGAGTGTGGAACCTCATACAAGGCTCAATCCTAGGATCCTGAGATCATGACCTGAGCTATAATCAAGAGTTGGACACTTAACTGACTGATCTTAATGCTCCTCATTATACGGTCTTGACTCCTTTGTCAAAAATGAATTGGTGATGTATGTGTGGATTTATTTCTGGGCTCTCTATTCTGTTCCACTGTTCATATGTGTCTGGTTTTATGCCAATACCTGTTTTGATTGATATTTTTGTTATTATAGCTTGCTAATATGGTTTAGAATCAGAAATGTAATGCCTCCAATTTTATTCTTTCTCAGAATTGCTTTGGGTATTTGGGATCTTTTGTGGTTCCATACACATTTTAGGATATTTTTTTCCATTTATATGAAAAAAGCCTTTGGAAATTTGATAGAAATTGCATTGAATCTGTAGATTGCATTGAGTAGTATCGACATTAAAATTAAAATTAATAAGATTAATTCTTCCAATTCATGAGCACAGAATATCTTTCTATTTATTTTTCTCCTTTCCAGTTTTGTTAATCAGTTTATTACAGCTTTTAGTGTAGAGATATTTTACTTCCTTGGTTAAACTTATTCCTAAGTAATTTATTATTTTTGGTGCTATAATAAATGAGAATGCTTTCTTAATATCTCTTTCTGATATTCATTGTTGGCTTAGAACAACACAACTTACTTTAGTATATTATATCCTGCAACTTTACTGAAATGGTTTATTAGTTCTAGTAGCTTTTTTGGTAGGACCAATAGGGTTTTCTATACATATCATGTCATCTATAAATTGAAACAATGTTACTTCTCTTTGAAAGTGGATGACTTTTATGTCTTTTTTCTTGCTCTGGCTAAGACTTCAGTACTATGCTGAATAAAAGTAGTGAGTGAGCATCTTTATCTTGTTCCTGAACTTAGAGGAAAAGCTTTCAGCATTGTGCCACTGAGTATGATGTTAGCTGTGGGCTTTTCACATATGGCCCTTGTTATGTTTGGGTATATTTCCTCTATACCCAGTTTGTTGAGAGTTTTTATTATGAAAGGATAATAAATTTTGCCAAATGTTTTATCTGCATTTACTGAGATAATCATATGATTTTTAACCTTAATTTTGTTAATGTGGTGTATCATATTGATTTGCAGATGTTGAACTATAACATAGTTATAACCATCCCTGGGAAATGTCCCACTTCTTTGCGGTGTATATCCTTTTAATGTATTGTTATAGTTTGTTGAGGATTTTTGCATCTATGTTCATTAAATGAGTTTGGAAGTGTTACTGTCTCTTCTATTCTGGGGAAGGATTTTGAGAAAGATTGGTATTAGGTCTTCTTTAATGTCTGCTAGAATTCATTGGTGAAGCCACCTGGTCCTAGATTTTTCTTTGTAGGGAAGTTCTTGATTGATTAATGATTCGATCTTCTTACTAGTAACACAAACTTTCTGTTCATATTTTTTATTTCTTCTTGATTCAGACTAGATAGGTTTTATGTTTCTAGGAACTTACTCCTAGATTGTCAAATTTGTTAGTGAAAAATTGTATATAGTTACTAGTCTCCTATGATCCTTTGTATTTCTGTGGTACCAGTTGTAATATCTCCTCTTTCATTTCTAATGTTATTTGAGTCCTCTTTTCTTTTTGGGAAGTCTAGCTAAAGGTTTGCCAATTTTGTGTATCTTTAAAAAAAACAGGTCTTAATTTTTTTGATCTTTTCTATTGTATTTTTGTCTTCATTTATTTCTATTCAGACCTTTGTTATTTCCTTCGTTCTGCTAAATTTGATCTTTGTTCTTTCTCTAGTACCTTGATATGCTAAGTTAAGTTGTTCATTTGAGGTATTTTTTTCTTAATGCAGGTCTTTATTGCTATAAACTTCCCTTTTAGAACTATTTTTCTGCATCCCACAAGTCTGAGTATGTTGTGTTTTCATTTTCATTTCTCTCAGGGTATTTTTTTTTTAATTTCTCTCTTGACTTTTTTGACCTGTTGGTTGTACAGAAGCATACGGTTTAATTTCTAAGTACTGTGAGTTTTCTAGTTTTCTTCTTGTAATTGATTTCTAGTTTTATACAATTATGGTTGGAAAAGAAGCTTGATATAATTTCCATCTTCTTATATTTATTAAGACTTGTGTTTTGACCTAACATATGTATGGTTTATCCTAAAGAATGTTCCATGTACACTTGAGAAGAGTATATATTTTGCTGCTGTTGGACAGAATGTTCTATGTATATCTGTTAAGTCCATCTGGTCTAATGTGTCGTTTAAGTCCAATGTTTCATTATTGATTTCCTGTCTGGATGATCTATCTATTGCTAAAAGTAGATTATTGAACTCCTCTACCATTATTGTATTGCTGTCTATTTCTTGCTTTGAACCTGTTAATATTTGCTTTATGTATTTAGATATTCCTTTGTTTAATGCACAAATATTTACAATTCTTATATCCTGTTGATGATTGACCTTTCTATTATCACATAATGACCTTATTTGTCTCCTCTTACAATCTTTGGCTTAAAATCTATTTTTTTCCTGATATCCACAGCTATCCCTGCTTATATTTGTTCTCCAGTTGCATAGGACAAATATCTTTTTTCCATCCCTATACTTTCAGTCTTTTTATGTCCTTAAAGCTGAGGTGAGTTTCTTGTAGGCAACATATAGTTAGGTCTTAGTTTTTGACCCAGTCAGCTACTCTATTTATTTTGACTGGAGAATTTAGTCCATTTACATTTAAGGTAATCATTGATATGTATGGACTTACTGTTGACATTTTGTGCATTGTTCTCCGGCTGTTTTGTAATTCTTTGGTTATTTTGTTATTGTCTTCCTATCTTCTTTTGTGATTTGATGATTTACTGTACTTACATTCTTTGATCTCATTTTTTATTTTATTTTTTTAATCTTTTGTGTATCTACTATAGGCTTTTGCCCTATGGTTACAATGAGGCTTACATAAAGTATTTATATCTGATATTCATGACAGTCTGGGTCATGTGGGTGGCTCAGTAGGTTAAGGATCCAACACTTGGTTTCAGCTCAGATCGTGATCTCATGGATGGTGAGATCAAGCCCCGTGTCAGGCCTTGTGCTCAGCAGACAATCTTCTTGAGATTCTCTCCTTTTGTCCCTCCCCCTATTCACATGCACTCTCTCTCTCTCTCTCAAATAAATAAATAAATCTTTAAAAGGTAACATTCTAAAAAAAAAATTATGAGTCTATTGTGAGCTAATAGTAACTTCAAATGCCTAGCAAAGCTCCCCGAGCCCCACATTTTATGCTTTTGGTGTCACAAATTGCATCTTTTACATGTATATTTACTAACAAATTATTGTAGTTATAGTTATTTTAATACTTTTTGTCTTTTAACCTTCATACTAGAGTTATAAGTGAGTTACCACCATTTGAACAGTATTCTGAATTTAAATGTATATTTCCCTTTACCTGTGACTTTTATACTTTAATGTGTTTTCATATTACTAATTAGTGTCTTTTTCTTTCATGTGGAAGAACTTTCCTTAACATTTAATAAGGCCAGTCTAATGGTGATGAACAACTTCAGCTTTTGTTTGTCTGGAAAACTCTACATCTGTCAATTCTTACGGATGCTTTTGCCAGATAGAATATTCTTGGTTGGTAGTCCTTTGTGTTTTCAATACTTTGAATATAACTCGTCATCACATTCTGGCCTACAAAGTTTCTGCTGAGAGATCTGCTCATAGTCTTATGGGTCTTATGAGCATTCTCTTGCATATAACACATTATTTATCTCTTGCTGTTTTTAAGATTCTCTTCTTGTCTTCAACTTTTGATAATTTCATTATAATGTTTTTCAGTGTGGATCTCTTTAGATTCATCTTTTTTAGAACTTCCTGGGCTTCTTGGATCTGGATGTCTCTTTCCCCAAGGTAAATAAATTTTCAGTCATTATTTCTTTGAATCACTTTTCTTTGTATTTTCATATCTCTTTTCTCCTTCTGGGACTCATATAATGTATATATATTAGGTCCATTTGATGGTATCTTTTAAGTCCTATAAGCTATCTTCACTCTAGTTCATGTTTTTGCTTTGTTTTGCTTTTAATTTTTACTTCTCTGAATGAATTCCATTGCCCTATCTTTGAGTCCACTGATCCTTACTTCTGCTTAATCTAGTCTGCTGTTGAGCCCTGCTACTGAATTTTACAGTTCAGTTATTGTGGTCTTCAGCTTTGTGATTTATTTTTGGTACTTTTTAATATTTTCTATTTGTTGAAATTCTCACTTTGCTTGTACATTGCTCTCCTGACCTAAGTGACTGTCTCTATGACCATTATATAGTCCAAGTTTCCCTCTGTGTCCTCAGTGGCTCCCAGTATTTGAGGGTATTTTGGGACACACCAGTGTCCCAAAGAGGAGGACTGCAGTGGGTATCTAAATGCAGCCTCATCAGAAACTAGAATTCCAGGCAGTAGTTGGGAAAGTAGCCCCTTCCGGGAACAAACTGGGAAATGGACATTTTTGCTTGCTTCCTCTGTGTTGAGTCCCGGTTTATAGCCGCAGTGAGGGGTACTTTTGTGTTGTTAAGAACTGTTTCTTTGTTTGCTACAATTCCTGGGGTACTCATGAATGCAAGCCCTGTTGCCTATTAGAGCCAGATGATGTGGGGACTGATTCCTCTGGTGAGAAATAAGATATTTATTTGTATTTAAATGATCAGAATGGTACTATTTTCCCAGGGTTGGAAAATAAATACTGCAACTTTAAACAGCATGACAAAAATAGATTATTTTTTGTTGAACTTAAAGTTAATGGATTCTCTATATTTAGGGAGTATAGGGACTATAAAAGATAAAACACAAACTGATTTTAATAGTTCATCATTATCATCTAAAGTTCATCCTTATGAACTTTAGGAACTTTAAGAACTTTATGAACTAAAGAAACTTTAACTTCCCTAAATATCCTTATATTTAGGGAAGCTGAAATGTTCTTAATCATATCAATAATTGATCAATAACTCTTTTATACTAAGTGAACACAGGACACATCAGGGTGTGATCTGACACATCAGAATGATCTGATTCTCATTCACATCTAATGTGAATGAGAAATTAATCATGCTATAAATGATTGCTTTTTTAAAGAACCCTACCTATTGGACTCTTTAAGAGAGAAAACTAACTCATTCTTCCTAAAGTAACACTCAAGGGGCAAATAGGTATGTTATCTCCTAGGTGATACTGACTCATTGGATAATTGGGTCTCATGTCATAATGAGAGAGAGTAATTCCCCTGAGGCAATGATGCACTTAAACAAAATAGGTCAGAGGTATGAATAGCAGAAGAAGCAGTTACAAAATTCAGAGTCAGCTCAGAGACTGTTTGAAAACAATTCTTGTCTCAGGAGACAGTTTTGTTTTCATTAATAGCCAAATATTCCTAAACAAATGAAGGAAGAATGAAGCTAGATAAATGTATGAAGACTTAAATAAGAGTACCATAACCTTGTCTACTTGCTACTGAGTACATCAGCAGAACAGTATAATGCAATCAGAAGATGTGGGTTAATGGCTAATTTGTATTCTCTTCTTGGTTTAAGAACACCTAATTTTTCTTTTGTAAACCAAGTTTGCACTTGACATTACTCTAGGGCAGCTATATTCATACTGCTAATCACAGCTTTGACATAATGCCTATTTGCTCCTTGATGATCCACCAAGGCCAGTCTGAGTTTTATCCCCAAACATTTATGCACAACTGTTGAAGACTACTGAGAAATAGCTCTGTGGTATAGACATGGTCAAAGGCAGCCAGACATAAGCATGCTGTTTCATTTCTGCTTTTTCCCTGCTTTTATTCTTTCTTACATATACTTTATTGTATATTGATTACATTCTTCAAGTCATGTATTTCCTGTCTCAGGTTTGGAGGTATCAGGATCTGATATAGGGTCATATATAGGCTCTGAATTCATCCGGGTGTTCTACAACATAAAACCTTTAAAACAAAGATCATACATGCTCTTCCTGCCAGTTCTCCTACCTCATTGCTCCCATCTCACTTTTTGTCTGGCCCTGAGAGTTAAAGTGATGCCCCTCTTCATATTCCACATAGGAAGACTTTGATGCAAATGAGAAAGTTGGTAGAGAAATTCTGATTCAGATAATAGGGACATAATTATGGGTCTTTGCAACATTTTAGGAAAGACAAAGGCCAAAGCCAGAGAGGAGTCCATTCTGAACATGAAGCTATTGATAAGCATGTTCTAGCTTGCAGATTAAGTCTTTGGTTGTTTATCATTTCTCCTCCCTTCACCCTCTCCCAGTTTACAGAATAGAGTCATTGTAAAAGTGTCTTTGGAAATGTTTATGTGATTATATGCCACATTAAATATAATTCTGACCCCACACTCTGAGGTCAGATTCACTGGTTTGGTTTAAATATAAATGAAATAAAATTGTATCATCTGTGGGTAACTAATGTGAACCTCTCAACCTGTGCTCTGGAGAGTGTTAGGTTGGCAGGTAGTTAATGATTTCTACTCAGCACCTAGAACTGTATTTTGGTTCAAAGAGCTGTAGAAATAGAAAGAATGGAAATAAAAATGTGGTCTTGGTTGACCAGAACACTGAGATGTCAACAGTTTAAAAAAAGATATTGAAGTTCAGTTAACTTTCCCTATTTTAGGTTAAAAGTTTGACATCAGTAAGAATGAATCTATATTCACTTACATGAAAAAAGTGAACAGAAAGGTTAGCTAAGCATGAGTTCAATGTAAGTCAGAAGCAATATTGCACTGTATTATTAGTTTTGATGAATTAGAAAAAGCTTTGAAAGGGGGGACAGAGCATATGAGTTTGAGCCCAAGCTCTCCTTCAGTGGTCACCTGACTCCTGACAAGTCTGTGGTTTTTACATCAACACACTGAGGGATTTGAATTAAATAGCCTCAGTTTATACTAAATCCTGATGTAGAGTTATAGAGACAAGTGAGCCAGAAGAAGAAATAAAAAGTTGATTGATTTAATGGAAGGAGAGATTTGTACTGAGAAGTCAGTGTGATAACCTTGGAATATAAGATTATGTATAGCTTTGTTGATGTTAGCCCTAAATCAGATAAGTATTAAAGAATAAAAAATCGTAAGTAAAGTGATAAGCATGTGCATGCGTTGGTATAAGGAAATAAGAAACATGAATTTGGAGAGAAATTAAATAGAACAGGAACAATTAGAAGGATTTTTCAGTAAATCCAGTGGTGATATTCTGTACTACTGTAACAACAACAATAGGAACAAACATATATTGATTTTTTACTTTTTGGCTAACACTTCTATTAAGTACTTTATAAGCACCATGTCATTTAAGAAGTCAATGCGAGAGATATCTCCATAAGAAAAAACGGGAGGACATGCTTGATAATACAAAAGGTAATGTAAAAGCTAGCCAATCAGGATACAAAGTTTTGTGTTTGAGATCTGCCCTATGATGATGCCATTAAGTTCAAAAGGCCAGTCAGTTTTGGGAGAAAGATTTGGTGATAACCTTTGGCCATGGTGAATTTGAAAGAATTTCCCTAAGGAAATATAAAATACACATTTCCAAGCTATGCTATGCAGAGTTAGGCATTTATTCCTTAAAAGCAGATGAAGTTTCCAAATGAGCAAAAGTAGATAGCAGAATGCTATCAAAGGGCTCTAATTTCAGGATATAGTCAGATTGGCCAAGTGGAACCAAAAAAAGAAAAAAAGGATGGAGGAGCATGGTCACAAATACTAAGAGAAAGGAGAATTTCAAGAAGATTGAAGGAAATGGGCTCAGCAGGGGAGATCAGCAGTGAAAAATACTATATAGGTCAAGGTGTTCTTCAGGTCTGGAGCAAAATAGGTGTATTTGGCTGGAAGGATGAAATTGAAACTCTTTCAACATTCACCAAGATAACTGACAGTGGACACTGACCATCATTAATAAGCGAATTAGGGCTGTATCTTTACAGTGTTCAATAAAAACTGATAAAATAACTCCCAAAGTTGGACATTTTTATAGCTCAAAATCTTTCAAAGGAGAAATGAAACTTACTTCTGATAAATATCATTAGAAACATGTAATGGACTCCGGTAGCTGGCAATCCAACTGCTCTTCTCCACCCCACCCCCATCATTCACCTAAGCAGAACCCTGAAATTATTCAAGCTTCCATTTTCCTCTGCTCAAACTTTGGTTTCATTAGGAAGTTGGCTCCATTGACAGCCCCAAGGGAACTTTTATAACATACTCATGGTCATCCTATTTTCTTTTGGTTATTTTCTTTGGTTAGTCACTGTTCCAGGCATGGATATGTGCCACCAGGAAAAGAATAAAGAGAAGTTGGGTAGAAACCTTCTAGGAAAAATTTTCCTGACTGATAAACACACACACACACACACACACAGAGGAAATAAAGCTGACTTTTTCCTTCATAGATCCAGATGGGATGCCTGGAACTGCTGCAACAATCTTGTAACCAAGAAGGAAGTAACTTCTGAGGACAAGTGATTGAACAGAGAGAAGAAGGAAACTGAGTCCTCAAGAACCTTATTGAGATATTTCATCATACCATGCTGCATCTCCAGGATTTTCCTTTATTTAAACTATTGGAATTTTCTGTTATAGGTGAATGCAATCTATAATAAAAATGTGAAGATTATTTCTGGCATTTTCCTCCCTTGCTCTTAATTTTCTATTATTATCTTATATTCAGCTTTTTGTATTTTCTTCCAGTGAAATTCTTTTATAGAAAATATAACTACTCTATAAAAGTCTTAATTCTAATTCCTAATTTTGTAATTATTGTTACAATTGAATTCTTAGCTGATTAGGTTTGGTGGCATCGTGGCGAGGGGAAGTGAGGAGAATGTGTGAGTAAAAGAATAGCCTATTATTTCCCAATTTCCCTCTCCATAGTTATGGCACAGATTTAAAAGGAACTGTGTATAGCATTATTTCAGGGGGATTACAATAAAAACCAAAATCTTTATATAAATTTCTCAAGCCTTTTGTTTTGGATTCCCATTTTACGACTCTTTTCAGGCATGCCACTTTCATTAACGTGTGCAAGCAAAGCCTCATTGTTCAATATGGTTCTCTAATGAGAAAGAATAAGACTAAGTATTGAGAATGAAAATTGTACATTTTTATGTGGTGGTTTATAGACTATTACTTCTAATTGAAATTTGAAGTTCGCCTTTGCAGTTAAGGTGAAAGCAGAAAATCACACTTTAGGCCCCTCTTTGACACAACAGACTCCAGACTAGAGTGAAAACCAGTCTTTG
This sequence comes from Nasua narica, assembly GCA_028533885.1. Classification (NCBI taxonomy): domain Eukaryota; kingdom Metazoa; phylum Chordata; class Mammalia; order Carnivora; family Procyonidae; genus Nasua; species Nasua narica. The sequence continues at coordinate 159,753,807 of CM052810.1, read as the reverse complement.
ACAAAAGGTTGCCCTTACATATTAAAAGAAACAGAGAGCTGGTATTGTCCTCAAAGGTGAAATTTGAATAAAGTCCAATGTCTGTAAAGAGGCCATCTCCTGGAGGTAAGGACTTATGATTATTGGAAATGTTTGAAGAGTGTTAAAAATAGAAGTTGAGGGGGAAACATCATTAGCTTGCCCAGATGATGGAGAGTATGTCCATGCTAGGGACCTAGTTTGCTGATTGGTTTTTTTTTCCCCCAACCTAAGAACTTGCTGTGCAATCTGGGAAGATGCTGCAGAATGGACCTGGAGTGTTTATTTCAATCATTTTAAGTACATTGGATAAAACTTATAATCATGAAGCTTTCCAAAGCAATTGTGTATTTGAGTACTCTGAAATCTGCTTTTTTCCATAATTACTCCCCATGTGTTCCCAATGGATCAAATATTGCCCTCCAGGGGATGCAAGTTGGTTCTTGAGGGAGGAGTGGAAAAAATCTCGGATATTGCATGAAGAGTTATACAGTATGTCTGTGATATTAAAATTTCACAGGGAAGGAGATAATTAGGAAAAAATTATCTAAAAAACACTGGAAGGAGGTAACAAATTTAAAACATTTATTCTAAAAAAGGGATTTATTTACTCTAAGGTCTATCAGAAGCTTCCTGAAGCACCTCAGTCACACAAGATCAATGATGTACAGTCTGCATTGGCAGAGATTTGCAGCCATGCATCAAAAATGTAAATCTCATTACTTTTTTTTTTTTGCAAGTGGATATGAATGGAAAATTTTCCCATTGTTTCAGAATTGTAGCTAAAGGTTTCAGGTGAAATAACGCTCTTACTACTTTCACAAGCCTATCCTGGGCCTATGGTGCGGCCAGTCATCTCTATTATGTTCTCCTTCCCTTCCTACCACCACATAATCAAGTGACTGAGGATAGAGAGGGAATTCTGAGCCTATTTTATGTGTGGCTGGCCTGAAGGGGAGTTCAGAGAATTTTCACCAGATTGAAACAAGAGAGGCGGCCTTCAGGAGGACCATTTATGATGAGGAGGAATTGCAGATGCTATCTAGGGAGGCTGGCATCTCATTTCCTGGTTGGACTTCATAGCTTGGGCTGTGCACTTGCTGATTTACCTTTTGTCTATTTGAGCAGGTGGGAAAGGAAATGAGAGAAAGTGAGAGAAGGGACAGATAGAAAATTCCAGAGAGAAACATCCTGAACTGTCACCATCTGGCCTATGTGTTGTCTGCATTTTCCAACAATCATTGAGACACTGTGAAAGATGGGCCAAGAGAACCTAATAACAAGAGGCTTAAGTATTTCCACAGTGGGGAGGAAGCTAAGGAAATTCCAGAAGAGATCAAAGTAGAATATCTCTCCAGGAGATAACAGTGAAGGAGAGAGATCTTGCCCAAGATGCCTCTGATATAATTCACTTATATTCCCCCAAGACAGATGGAACATAGGCTATGGTCACAAGCAAGGGCATTGATAGCTACAACCAATGGAAGACCATAACATTCACTTAATGAAAATAGTTGTGTTCCTTTTAATCCTCTCCACTCTTTTATTAACCCTGACAGACTATAAACAAACAAACAAACAAACAAACAAATAAATAATAAGGGAAGGGCAAACACAACTTCTTCCCTCTCCAAATATGGAAACTCGGAGTAGGTATGCTTCAAATTGAACTTGCTATTGAAGTTTTAAGTTGTCCAGAACTTGACCAACCCCCTTAGTGCCTGGACTCTACTAACAAGTTCTGAAGTCTGTCTGAGAGTCATGAAGGGAGATTGGACAGGAAACATTTAAAGGGAGGGAAGTCTTAGTACATTCTTTTTCACCCACTCTTTACCCTGGCAGCTTGGCTTAGACTGCTCAATTAACAGACTATTTTTATTCAGTAAAATATCAGTAATACTGAAGAACAATTTTGACTTTCTACAGAAACTTATATATGAAAACAAAAGCAAAACACTTGGTTCAGATTTGGTTATTTTTTCCCATATTTTTGTAGTTCCTTTTTCATCCCATGCAAAACCTTATCTTATTACCAAAATCTTTTCCTAAGGAATTTCTCCCCCAATTCAAGTAAGAACCACAGGGTCCCTGTCTTCATTTACCCAGAAGGAGTTATTTTTGTTCTTAAGTACTGCTTCTTAGACTTTCCTGGGCATAAGAATTACCTAGGAACTTTGGATGTTGTTATAAATATAGTTTCTGGGGGATGTTATGGACTGAATTGTGTCTTCTCAAAATTCATTTGCTGAAGCTCTAATCCACAATGTGATTATATTTGGAGATCGCCTGTAAGGACGAAATTAAGGTTAAATGAAGTAAGTGTAGGCCCTAATTTGATAGAACTGGTGTCCTTTTTAGAAAAGGAAGAGACACTAGAGACACCAAAGAGACACTTTCTTTCCACAGAGGTACTAAGAAGCCATGTGAGGACACAGCAAGATGGTGGTCTTCCAGAAGCCAGGAAATAAGCCTTCACAGAAATGAAATTTGCAGGCACCTTGATGTGGTGCTTCCAGAGTCCAGAACTGTGAGAAAGTTAGCTTCTGTTGTTCAAGACACACAGCCTGGGGTAATTTGTTATGGCAGCCTAAGCAGACTAAGACAGGGGACCCTCCTCTGAAGTTCCTAAGTTACTAAATCTGAGATGGGTGTCGAGAATGTGTGTGTGTGTGTGTGTGTGTGTGTTAACAACTGAAATGATTTTTATGATCTGGTGAATTTGGGAGCCATTAAATTGAAGGCATCATACTAACGAATATCTCTGCTTACACTTGTTTCTTTGGGGAAGGGGTCATATTATACTATGTTCATGTGGGTCAAAAACTACATAAGAAAAGTTTTTTGAAATTGTACAGATAATAAAGGGAATATACAGATACGTTTTAGCACATACAGGGGCTTGAGGCTATTTCGTATAATCACTAACTCTCTTGTCTGGTATAGAGAAGATGGTCAGTTTAATTACATAAAACAAAACAAAATAGAAAAAAACAATTACCCTGAAGCTCCTCTTACTGGTCAAGATACTAATTCCACCCCAGTGTCTTCCTTATCCAGCTCTTTTATACATACACAGTCTTACGCTCTGCTTTTCCAATGGATGTTTATTATTAGTTATGCCAAGATTCAGGATCCCAGGGTGAGGCTCACCATGTACCCAGGTCCCCCTTCACTACCTTGGGAGAAGGATGGAAGACAGAGGAGAGGTGAGTGGAGCCAGTTCACATCTTCCCAGGAAATGTGCCTTCTGTCTGGAGGTCGTCCTGGGCTAATACCCAGGTTATGGGGCAGAGGGACCTGTACACATTCTGGTACCATTCACACATGGAGATGTCACCTGCCTTTAGCAATGGCTGCCTTCTCACAGCAGTGAACATCTAGGCAGTTCTGCCAACAGCTCCTGATCCAGTTTTGGTTGGGGAAGAGGCTATCAAAAGGAGAATATGGTAGATCTCGATGTCTTCTGCCAGAGTGCTGACTATTAAAGATACCCCTCCAAAGCAGCTTGTGGGTCAATGCAACCCTCAGCAAAGGCACACTTACACCTGTTTCTTTCAGAGTTCCCTTCCTCCACTCTTTATAGACTTTTCTCCATTTCAACAAATATTTATTGACCCATTACCATTCTAGGTGGTAAAAATATAGCAATGAATTTAAAAAGAGAGAGAGAGAGAGAAAAAGAGAGAGAGAGAGAGGAGAGAGAGAGAGAGAGACAGGAAACTTCTCTTCCAGAACTTGACATTCTAACGGAGATAAAGATAATATTGACATATACGTTTATTATTTAATATGTAGTAGTGATAAACACTATAAAGAAAAGAAGGTAAAGTGTTAGAGAGTTGGGTGGTTGGTAGGGTGGCTCTTTCCATAAGAAAGTCAAGTAAAGCATATCTGAAAAAATAACAACAGGCCAAGACTTAGGTGCAGGAAGAAACCATGCTTGAGGAAGAGCATTTCAGGTACAAGGGAACAGCAAGCGCAAAATATTGTGACATCTGTTAGGGACATCTCAAGGGCCAGGATGGCTGAAGCCAGAGATTAGGGAGAAAGGGGATGGGAGACAAACTCAGAGAAGGGAGAGAGGGGGCAGATCAGGTAGTACGAGGACAAGATAAGGAGGTCAGGTGGTGCTGAGTAGGAGAATGTTATGATCTGATTTATTTCTATGTGGAAAGACCACAGGAGTGAAAGGAGATATTATAAAGCCGATTAGAAGGCTATTGATATTAATAGCCTGGGTTAACTCCTAAACACAGAATTTCAATGAATTTTAATATGATAAGGTCCAAAAATACCAGGGACCCAGAGACCTCAATGTCTACCATTACCTAGAGATTCTTCTTCTTCTTCTCTTTTTTTTTCTTTTAAGATTTTATTTATTTATTTGAGAGAGAGAGAGCGCACAAACCAGAGAGAGAGACAAGCAGACTCCCCGCCGAGCAGGAAGCCTGATGCAGGACTCGATTCCAGGACCCTGAGATCATGACGTGAGCCAAAGTCAGACACTTAACCGACTGAGCTATCAGGCACCCCTTACTTAGCAATTGTTATATTTTTTCCAGTCAGCTTACAATTAAATGTGTAGCCTTTCAATATTCCTTCTCTTTTAGAAGAGGACCCTAACTTTGTGTCTTTTTTTCAAACAAGGAGGCAGTTTGGTCTTCTAGCCCTGCCTTCTGACTGCCATCAAGGAAACATACAGTCAATTTGATTTTCACAATATGTTTTATTAATAATAAGAGCAGGTGCATGAAACACATTCCCACCCGATTCATACAACCTCCTTCTACATTTGCTAGTCATGTCTTTGGGTGGAATTAGAAATAACTTCATTTGCATACAACGGAATGGCACCTTTCAAAAATATACCCATCTACCAGCAGAACTTACCAGTGACCTCCAACACAGAATTTTCAAATATCTGCTCTGAAGGCATTCATATCCTATGCACAGAACAAAATTATTTGATGAAAGTGTTATTGTGTTTTAGACTGAGGTTTTTAAGTCATTTAACTATAGCCATAGAATGTTGGGTTTTATGTATCATATTGACAAATCCAAAACCATACTTCTGAATTTAATGTTCTCTAAAGAGGTGTTAAGAGCACACTGGCTGCTCTTTCTTTTGGCAAAAGCTTCATACTAGGTAAAAATGCTTCTAATGTTATTTTTGAACTATTCTATTTTTGACCCTAATCCTTTTCTTTGCTGTGGTTGTGGCCCTGAGTCCCTAAATTATAGGCTCTCCTGCAGTTTCAAAAAGCTAATTCACACCACTGTGCACATTAGGAAGGTGGTGTATATAATATTCCACTAAGGGAGACCCGAAGCACATTAAGCCCCCACCAGTAACTGGTCACGAGTCAGGCTACAACTGACGCTACTCATTTTTCTTCACTGACAAGTTTTCGTTATGTGGCTTTCCCAGAACAATTTAGAAATTGATCTGCAGCTGATGGAAGCTAGGATGAATTGGGCTGTAAGTGAACCCAAAATGTTAGAGCAAAGTGAGAACCAATGCCAAGACTCCGGCACCGAATAGAAGCTAAGCAACAACTTCTCTCCCAACTTCATCCTCCTTGGCTCCCGTACCTCCTCTTCCGTAGGCAGTACACACAGATCTCAGAGCCCTCCAAAGGACTTCTCACACTGGCAATATCCCCCTGGCCTGGAGAGGCCATGTAGACTTTTTTTTCATCCTCTGTTTACTTATTGGGAGTAAGATTGGGAGTTCAAAAGTAAGCCTCGATCTATCATACAAATAGGAATTTAGTGTTTGGTGAAGCCAAAATAAACTATCTTTTTTCCTCATTTCTTCCACTTTTTGTAAGTACCACCCAATACCCTAAAATTGGCGAACACCTCCCCACAGTCTGTTTTCTCCCTTAACAACAATAATGATAGCAGCAATCCGTTCTTTTTTTTTTTTTTTTTTAAGATTTTATTTATTTGTCAGAGAGAGAGAGAGAGTGAGCACATGCAGGGGGAGTGGCAGGCAGAGGGAGAAGGAGGTTGAGCAAGGAGCCTGGTATGGGACTCGATCCCAGGACCAGATGATCATGACCTGAGCCAGAGGCAGACACTTAACTGACTGAGCCACGCAGGTGTGGGCAGGTGTGGCCCAGCAATCAGTGCTTGAAGAGCTTTTGTGGGCAAGACCAAGTGCCATAGGCTTTTTGATGTCGTAGGTAGCAGGCAACTGGTGAACTTTGACCCAGCAGTCACATTCTACATTGTGAGATAAATCTAATTAACAGAGAATTTCACTCTAACTGCTCTTGAGGGGGAGAGAGTCATCTTCACATATACTAGAAGTGTCTTGGAAGAGCTTCGGGATAACCTTACACGACAGTAGCACATCAACGGGACCCAGCCTTCAAACACAGCTGCTGAGGGTGGCTACACCTCTCAGGCAGTTAGTTGCTCAGCCATGTCTACCAGTCTCTGTTGTGGTCAGCCCACGCACGTCCAAACTCCACAGTCCTCCAGACTGAAGGCCAGTCGTGGCTGTGTAGGAAATAACTGAGAACTATCTCAGAAATGAAATATCTTGCTGTGAGCTCACCTATTTGGGAAATACCATTTGAGGCTTATGCTTGTTGCATCACCCTATCCTTTTCAGAAACCCTTTTGTGGCTTAATAATGTACACTTGGTTGAGTACTTTCCATTACAGAGCCCCGAGATGAACGTCCATATCTGGCTCCAGCAGAGTGATGGGTGCGCAATAGGTAACCTTTCTGGTAGCAACTGTGTTAAGGAATTGAGGGCTTAAGGCAAAAATTTGGTTTCCATGATCAGCAGAAAATCTAACAGACCAAGAAATTAGTAAATAAATAAAAAAAATTAGCTAAGGAGTGATTCTTTCTTGATTTTTATTAAGTACCCAGCTGCATTATTTTATTTTTAAATAGTAAAATATATTGGAAGCCTCAAGCCGATTACATTTGTCTTTTTCCTTTCACCTGAAAATCATGCTGATAGTTGGCTAACTCTTTGGTAGGACAAAACGGTTGACAGTACATTGCCTCTGTGAGAATTGGAAGCATCCCCAGAATCCTCTTCTTGGAATGATCAAAAGGGAGCTTCCATGACAGTGGTGTGAACCAAAACCCACCAACTAAATTTCATCTTCAACAGAACATTCTGCAAATGGTTTCAGCCCTAGTCTGTTTCCTTCTCAAGGCATGGATTTGGATGTACACAAGTAAAATGTCTATAGAACAAGGAGGCTCTCTATTGACCTAGCTTTAGCCTGGACTTGAGGAAAGGTAGCTTTAGCTGAAGGGAATGCTGCTTAATCAAGATTTCTTGAGAGAATGACTAAATATAATGAACGAATCCAACACTGTTTGCCACAAAGAAGCAATCTTTTATAAATGTAGAAGCTGATTTTTTAGATTTAAATTCCAGTTAGCTAACATAGAGTGTAATATTAGTTTCAGGTGTACAATTTAGTGATTCAACACTGACAATATATCACCCAGTGATCATTGCAACAAGGGCATTTTCAGTCTGGAGGAGAAGATATCCATATAATCCAGTGACATTAAAGAGTTCTAACTACTTGCGGTTATTGGGATAAGTATGCCCTTGGGAGATTTGGAAGCCAAAGATAACCTCAACCTGGTTATCTATCACTCTGGAAGACTGATGTTAGTCATGGTGATGCTAAGTGCTCTGTGACAATCAGGACTGACAACCTCGAGTAAGTTGCAAAGCTCTTTGCAACTTCCATCTAGTTAATCTTCAGTGACATTAGGCATGACCAAAGAAGACCTGAAACAAGCAAACATCTTGATGTCATAAATCAAAATGATCAATTCGGTTTCAATTTTGATCAATTTCTGGTCAATTCTGTGTAATAGAAATGGAAATGATTCCTTATTCTGTTATAAATTATGAAACTTTTGTTTAGTAGGGATTATTGTTTCCGACTAAGCTTGTTGGTTTAGGTACCAGTATTTGTCTCTTCACTGAGGACGGGTATGGCTGATTATATAACTGAGAGAAACAACACAGCATTATTGTTAAAACCATCTCAACTCCTACCATATGTCCATGTGTATCACACCATGTAGTTCAAAAAGTTAATTAACATTCACAAAGGTAAAAACTAACAAACCCTAGAATAAGCTAAGGAAACATCCCAACATCTTACTTTGGACATTAGCCTTTGATTGAAAAGGAATACAAGTCAGTTTGGTTGATCACATTGTCCAAATCTGTCATCAAATAAGATGATGGGCGTTAGAGCATTTTGAAAATATACAAAGCTTTTTAAAAATGTAACATGGTGTTGTAGTTATTAGTAAATTTCTACTTGATTTTGAGTCCTTTGAAACCGGTTTAATTGTATAGTATTTAAGATGATATATCTGGCTGGATCATGTTTCTAGATGATGATTATCCATTTTTATACTTAGAGTTAATCAGATTATGCATGCAGTAGAGTGAAACCATTGGGGTATAAAAATATTCTAGTTTCTTTATTGTTGTTCTTGTGGTTCTTCATCTTTATTTCTGCCTTTGCAGAAAACAAAACAAAACAAAACTTCTTAGACTGAAAAACAAAACAAAACAAAACTTCTTAGACTGAAAATAAATCTCTGAAAGTGGTGCCTGGAAGAAAAATTTAATGTCTATATCATTGCCTCAGTCAAATTAATTTTTTCCTGTAATCATATGCTCTAAACCTTCACATTTTCCTAATTTTATAAAAATTAAAGATCTTTAAAACTATTGGTTCACTCTTTCTCACAACAGTTCTGATTGTGTCTTCAGCAGCTATAAATGAACAGGGATTGAACTAGATAGGCCGATTAGTACAAATAGAATTCAATTCCAGAACTTTATGCTTAAGCAAAACTTCTTCCACTCAATCCTGGGCTCACTTCTGCTGGACTTGCTGTTGAAATTGTGTGAGCAGACCCTCCCTGAACATCTGCAGACCCTGGGTGAGGAATACAAATGGAGAGTCACACATTAGACACATTTCAAAGTAATACTTCCACGTAATAAATGGTTAAATAAAATATATGCCAGCCACCTATCTTAACCAATATCCTTTCATAATGACAAATTTAAGAATATGTCTGGGCTATAGTTTTTACATAGCTAAAACATAAAATATCACTTCAACTTATTCTCAATAATTTAAAAGTTTAAGTATATACTGTAACTGTAATCAAAGTATATTTATATGTTAATCAAAATATATTAAAGTATATCTTGGATTTTATTGAGTATATTTTCATCAAAAATATAAATTAAGGTAAAAATAAATTAAGGCAAGGTCTAAAATTTAAAAGTAAATAATTTTGTTACATGTTCCAAATTTTTTTCTAAATATTGAAAATACCTATCAAAACGAAAGAATAAGGAATGAGTTGTAATTAACGTGGGTATAATTTTTAAATGGGTGTATTTAAATGCAAGCAACTTTTAATTTTTGAAACAAATCTTTAAGTATTTCCACAAATGTGAAACTACTCATTATTCTAGCATTCAAAGTCCATCCAGCTGTTAGTGTAAAGAATTTATTTTTGTCTGTTTATCTCAACCTAAATATGGACTAATTTAGAAATAATTGAATTACTCAGTATTGCAAAATATTTCTCAGTCACCATGTCCCACTCTTGTAAATACTGTGTTAATTCATGTGTTCTTCCAGAGAGAAGGATTGGAATACAGAGAGAAGCGAGAAAATGGGCACTCAGCACCACATCAAAAGGCCACCTCATTATGGGAGAAGCTATTACATTCCTGCTTTCTGAGAGGATTTGACAAGTTAATGAATTTCTCTTTTCTCTTCTCTTCCCTAAGTCTATCCACGGTTCAGATGGCCCCTGTCCTCCAAAGCAGTGCCCACTTCCTGTGTCAGCAGCCACCTGGCAACCCACACACCTCACAGCCTTTGGAAGCAACTGCTAATTGTTTTGAAGTGATAGGGAAAAGCATTTCCCTGGGGCCTGAGGAGACAGTCACAAGAGCAGATGCTTAGTTTATAGGTTGCGCTGGGCAAGAGCTCAGTTCAGAACTGCAAGTGATGGAAGCATCCTGTGTCTTTAATAAAGTGAGATTTCTCATGTCTGTGCTATCTGGGCTCAGGAAAGCACCCACGGAGGAGAGGGGCCCAGGCTTGGCTGGGCCTAAGGCATATATGGGATGTGAACTGGAGCTATCTTGATATGAATCATATGAATCGTGAAGACGGAGCCCACTCAATGGAATGCCGAGTGAATTGATGGCAAGAGGTTGATCCATGGAGAAAATGTCTGAAATCTACATTCCCCTGCCCCTGAGGCCAGATATACATCTGAATTTTCATTTGGGGAGACAGTATATTGTCTTTCTTTCCTTAAGTCATTTTTAGGTGGGATTCTGTCCTTCCTGATAGAAATTCACAACTGATAATAGCAGGAAACTATACTCTTTCCAGTACACTAACCTCTAGGAAATGTCATGCCGGCTTTGACTGCATTTAGTAGAATGTGGATAGGAACTAGAAAGAAACCACTACATGTGTCCTTTAGATTCAAACTCTGGATCTTGTCTGGGTGGCCAGTCTTTGCACCAAGACCATCCAAGCACCCATCCCTACTTTTGCCTTCTGGTTTCAACTGGACTTTCTCTAGATGCCAAAGACCTCTTTGAACAGTTAATAGTGAGTTACACAAAAGGATCATGAAGAAGTTTGAATATGCAAAGAAGCCTTGAAGAGCATCATAACTACACCACTGACATGTTCGTTTATTACATGTGGAACTTGTTAAAAGGGATAAATACCTAATTTCATAGCCCACTGTAGAAGAGAGTATTGCATTTCTTAAATCTAAACAACCACCCATTAATGCTTAATTCCCATGATTTGAAAATCTTTTCTAATCTCATTTTTCTTTCCGCCTCCAGCCGAGTGACTTTTTTTCATATATTTAATCGTTAACATAGCATCAGTGTTGTTTGTAAGGTAATACCACCAAAAAGCCCGCCTATGCACTAATGGCCTAGTTGGAGGCTGTACATTCCTAATGATTATGCATTCATTTCAAGCTTTCGTTGCACAGTAGCAAAGTCGACTTGAAGTAAATCATAAACTTCACTTTAGTCAGTGTATCACATATCAAGATTTTTATAAGTACATGTTGACTTTTTGGTAGAGGCCCAAGTCCCCAATCAGTCTTCCAAGAAAAAAAAAAAAGGAAAGGAGAGAAAAGAAAAGAAAAGAAAAACTCATAGAAATACAGTGGGTGGAATCATGCCCTACACTAATAATCTATTTCAAAGAATACCTTCTTTCAGACTACACAAAAATATAGTGCTTACATTTTTACGAACCCACAGTTTATGTAGAAATTATTTTATGTTTAGATATCACTCACTAGTAACTGGTATTGAGCCAGCCTGAGAGCTACATAAACACCAGATTTTACACATTACAGAGCTCACACAACATTTTGCTCTAAGCTGGTTAGTTAGTTATAAATCTACATGCAGTTTATAGTCTAACCCCACCCGGAGAGCTCCCCTGCTCCCACCGTTTTGGGTTTTTTGTTGTTTTGCTTTTTTTGTTTTTTGTTTTTTGTTTTTTTGTGTGGGTTTTTTGGCCAAGAAAAGCAGCAGGGGGATATATATATATATATATATATATATATATATATATATATATATATATATACCAAAAGAAATCAAATCATACATGTGCACTTTTGTAAACTAGAAATTCCTGTTTCTTTTACTGTAAATCACTACCAGATGTCAAATAGCAAAATGTTCATTACTCCCCCAAATAATAGAGTTGATTAATGAGGCACATTTACATTGTGGAATCTTGGTCTCTGTCACAACGAGACAGGGTTTAAGAAGTTGGCCTTTTTTTTTTAAATCATGCAGATGGGGAAATAACTTTAACTATTACGCTTCAAAGACAAAGTAAATATTAAGCATCTTGGGGCAGGGTTTGGTCATCTCAGAGGTAATAACTTCCAAATGAAATGGGACTTTCTTCTCACAAAACAGAAATGGTAGCCGTGTCACAAGACAGAAAGATAGATATGTTTCTGGCCCATCTATGGCTTATAACTATTCCCTGTAGGAAATATATTCTAAGGGAATTTTAGTGCTGTGCATAAACTTTTAAAGGCAGTGTGATTGCTCTGGTCCAGTTACCTGGATAACCAAATCTTGGGCTCATAACTCTCTGTGATGATAGTATTTGTGCAGAAGTACTATTTTAAAAGAAAGGTCCCAGTTCTACGGAAAGGTGGTCATTCAAAAAGGAGCATCTATTTTAGTGAAGTTAGCAGATTGTAAGTAAAATTGGTTACCAGTCTGTATGTAACCCTCTTGAAGTGACACACAGGTCACATTCTGACCACCATTCTGCCCCAGTCTGTGGATTTGCATGAGTGGCGTCTTCAAGTTACTACTGAACATATTTCTCATCACTGTATGTGTGTTCTATTGCATGGAGTCAAAGGATGTTGAAAATAACACAAAAGTGACACTGGAAGTCAATTAGAAGGTTTTTTTTGTCAGCAAAGCTGACCTGGAATGACTCATAAGTAGCTGGAGGCCAGCCTTTTGTCCATGATCCTTGACTCAGACACTTTGGAAACAGTGTAGATGTGATCACCTATAGGAACACGCACACCTGCATGCACATGCATCTATGTAATCCCCTTCTCAATCAAGCATTTATTTGCTTTTATGCAGACAAGTTGTGTGTGTGTGTGTACGTGTGTGTGTGTGCTCACATGCACGCCTGTGCACGTGGGTGCCATTCAATTTCTTAGTAGGCAATCTTAGGTAACCATCAAGAACATCAACTTTAGAATCAGCTACACACAAGTTGGAACCCAAGATCCATCCCTCATCAGCAGTGTGGCTTTGGTCAAGTGACTTAATTCTCTGAGCCTCAGTTTCCTCTTACATAAAATAGGAATATTGATGAGGATGTCAGAAAGTTATATGAGGAATTAAATGAGAGAGAGTGGGTGAAATCTTCACCTTGGTGTTTCACACAGAGTAAGTGCCACACCTCCAACCATATATAACAACAATAAGATTTTCCTAACCAAAAGAACTTTCTAGGTCCTGGCACATACTGCTCCAGCTCCCTGGTTTTCCCTTGCCTGCTCCAGCTGGCATTGTGTAGAGCAAACCAAGCTCTCAGAAACATTGGGAGGTGGTAATAGTAAATTTAAAATGAAATGTAATCAGCATTTGAAATAATTTGAAAATCCAGTACCTGGAATTTAAAAGAAGCTCTGCTGTCAATTATAAAGAATCATAGAACTAGAAGAGAGTCCTGGATTATGGGAAGACACCTTCATTTTAATGCTGAAAAAAGTCAACCCTGGAGAGAAGATTTCAGTCCCCCCACCCCCATATCCCTCCAGAGGTGGTGCTGGGAACAGATATCTGTCCAGTCCCTGCCCCGACCCCTGCTGCCCTCTGCCCTTAGTTTAGGCTCTGCTGTTCCTCTTGGGTTTATGACTGGGCCAGAAACCAACTTTTCTGAAAACACCAAACTAAAGCAAATGTGACAGACAGAACCTGGTCCTGCCCTTGTCCCTGAAAGCCTGAATCATAGAGCATCACCTAATAAGCTAGGTTATAAGGTTTTGTGAAAATAAAAATGTGATAATAGATGTGAAAACAAATCTTAAGAGAAAAAATGTATATCATAATGAGGACTAATATTATGCATTTTTCTTATTATCAATTTCATGCTTGTTAAATTGAATGAGATAACAATATTCTGAGAATACCTGGTGTTTTAAGGCCTACAGTCTATGCTAGGAGAAAATTTCATTATGAAGAGGAGAGAGCGAGCTGAGAAGAGCCATGTCTCAAGAGCTCTTAAGACAAAATGAATTACTATCCCTCCTCTTATAAGCAACTTTTGGTCTAAGGTTTCCCAGCATATGGAGAAAACCAAGCTTAACCTTTGTTATTAGTGAAATAAGTAAAACCCAGGGTGACAAAGTGATTGTCTTAGGACATATACTAGCTCTAAGTAAAAAACTTAATGCCGATGAGGGATTCTGCTCGTTTTCGGGGAAAAAAAAATATTGGCAGCTGAATGTTGGAAACTGAAGGCAATTTAAAAAAAAAAAAAAGAGGTTAGCTTGGCTTGGCTATGCTTTTTTTTTTTTTTTTTTAGCTTTCTACAATACAATTACGACCTTTAACTGAAATCCATCTCTGATTTTTAAAAAGGAGTCTTTAGTTATATTTCTTCCCATAGAAAGACACACCCTTTGTTACACTTATGCCTATCATTAATTCCTTCTACACTTCATCTAACTTCTAAAAATCTTCTCTGAGAAATGCAATCTTCCATTCAACGCACTGGAGTTCTTAAATAAGAGACAATGAGTTGTGTTCAAAGAACCTTGTTGGTTTTTTCAAAGGGAGGATAAAAGATACTCGAGTTTTAAGGCAGATTTTAAGGATGCCAAGGAGTTCTTCCCTTTTTTTTTAATATTTTATTTATTTATTTATTTGACACAGAGAGAGAGAGATGAGAAATAGGCAGAGAGCCAGGCAGAGAGAGAGGGAGAAGCAGGCTCCCCACTGAGCAGAGAGCCTGATGTGGAGCTCGATCCCAGGACCCCGAGATCATGACCTGAGCCAAAGGCAGAGGCTTTAACCCACTGAGCCACCCAGGCAGCCCAGTTCTTCCCTTTTTGATTAAGTAAATAAATGATAGGTAGATAGATAAATCTAAAATCTCTGAGTGCTCTGTCAATGGCTTCTGTCAGCTTCCAAATATTAGAGGCTGGCATCACATAGATTCTTGAGAGCAGACTCTGAGAAATTTGTTCAGTATGAACAATGGGATCCCCAAAAGGGGGCAGTGGTCAAGTATGAAATGTACCTTGATGGAAGCCCCAGGATAAGGGCAAACTGGCATCATTTATTGTCCTGTGGTGTTTGAGATTTCCTGGACACCCTCTTGGAACTCACTTTCTTAGTCATCCTCTTAGAAGTCCCCAATTTCCCTTTTTGGGTAAGTTCAAGGATTCAACTGACCCTGCTGGGGTGCAACTTTGAGCATCTAAATGTTGCAAATGTTGGAACATTGGCATTTTGCCATTTTCTCCATCTATTGATCCACTCATCTCCCCCAAACTATTCTTTGCAGTAATTAAGGCACCCAATTGCTAGAAGGTCTTGTTTTGCTTTGTTTTTAATGCTCACTTGCTACTGTGGCATTCTATAATGGGAAAGTTAGAAGCTAGATGCTGCTGGTTGAATGAATTATTCTGTGCGAATATGGCCAGGTCAACATATGTGAAATGGAAAGACAAAGGGGCATGCATGCTGTCCATTTTTGCCATCATTACAATGAATATTGATCACCACACATCAGTGCAGCTGGAACAATTACTGGTAATCATGGAAATGGCCAAAATGAATTGATTGACTGTTGTTTCATCCATTTTCCCAGCTGTGTAACCAGCTGCATAGCCACCGTCCGAGATAAATCCTGCTTATAGGGTCCTAAGACTTTTTGATCATAAAACCACTTGTGAAAGGCTATTAAATGGATACTTGAGGATTCCATGACAGTTAGAACACCTTTGAAGATGTCCAACTCATGGAACAAGTAACTATTTATCCACCAGGATCCCATCCAATGACATTGCCCCTACATGATACACACCAAGCCAAAGCATTTTTAAAACAACTGAAAAATACTCTAAAGCAAGTAAAAGTTTGAACTCTGGCATTACTGACTTCCTACCCTATCGTCATGTGGAGTTTACAAATAAATTTAAATAATTAAAAATAGTATATTTTAATTTATTTACTCATAGTAAATTCATACCTGTTAGTTTCTCAGTGGATTCAAGGTAGTGACACACACACACACATACGTGTATTAAGAAAAACAGATGCGACAATTTTTCTTATCTACTAATATTGTTTATGACATATGGGTGGCTGAACAGTATTTAAAGTCATGTGAACTGCTAGATGAGACTCATACCATTGACAAGTTCTGTTACTTATTAAAGAAGTTTTTTTACTTTAACATTGGTTCTGCATGAGCAATAGTTTTGTATTTTCTAAGGCATCTTTTTTGCTCGCATGAAAATAGGACACCCTTAGCCCAATGGCAACCAATTCTGACCTCTCTTATGCTTTCCATCTGCACTACATTCATCAAACCATAGAGTTTGGAATCTGCAGCCTTTTTATGCAATTTAAGTAAGAAAGGGGAGGGAGCAAAGCACTAATAAGCCTCCCCTAGAGGGACCCAAATGACTTCTAGCACCATCCCAGGGATTTGGGTCAGTGAAAGACCAAAGCTATACTGACAACTTAGCTTTGGACAAGGGTAAGTTTCGGTTTGAAAATGGCTCTGCGTCTGCTCATCTTACCCTGTGGAATTCTGAGTCTCTGAGGTTGTTTTAGTTTGAAATGGATGCCTCATATTTCCCCCACACAGACTGGAATGTTCAGGTTGTCCCCCACCCTGCCCAGGGGGAAGCATCTGAGCTTTGGAATAAATTCTGCTTGAGTGGTCTTCCAAGATGGGAGAATGGGAATCAGGACTTATTATCAGAACAACTTAACTGGGATCTTGGTGAATATTTTCCCTACCGAAAATTGTGAAAATTCATGGAACACATGGTCTAATAACAGAACAGGATATTGGTAATCAGAAGTGCCCTAGAAGTCAGAACTCTTCTTGAAAATCCAAAACACATGGCCTGGATAGTGATAATCCAAACTGATTTCCAAATGGTGACACAGTGATTACAAAACACTTGGATTATGACACCTGAAAAGGTTAGAAAAAAACAATTTGAGGCAGAAATAATTTATATTGCAATGTTTTAAAAATCAAAATTTTAAAATGTATTTAATGACTTTTTAAAAAACACTTGGACTTAGATGTGCAAGACATGAATATTTACATTCCTTTTTTTGGTTAAATATAATTGTGGCTTTCTATAATTCTTGTTTTTCAATGAGTTAATGTTCAAGTGTGCTCTTTGTTACAAAAGATGGAAAGAATTTATTTTGACATATGATGATTTCCCTTCAGCTAATTCCACCATTAGTCCGTGATCATTAGTGCTAATGAGGAGAAACAATGTGAGAATAATCCAAAAATAGTCTATAATCCAAAAGGCATGTATACTTGATTTAGAAATGTTTTGTATTTATTTTTGGATATGGATATGCCTGATATTATTGGCATTCTCATTATTGCAAATAGTATAATTAAGTCATATTACAAAGAAGTAGCTTAGAATGAGCAATATAATATTTTAGAACCTATATTACTTGGAATTTAATGGGTCATCATGAATCTAGGCGATGCTAGTATTATTTTGAGAAGCATCAGTAGACAATTTTTGCAACAAACCCATCTCTTCCATTTAAGCTCAATCTTCCCTTTCAATCACTCTGGATCTTTGTCGTTTACTGAAATCTTGAATCTCTGATACTCTAATGGTTTACTCAGCTCTGCTCTGACATGATAGATACACCCAACTGATTAATGAATACCCCATGTCAGACTCATAATTTGGTCTGAAGGAAGAAGAAAACTGAAAATAAATCGGAGTTCTAAAATCCAAAATCTTATGCTTGAAAGAGCCAAGATTTGGTGTTAGAACTCTTAAGTCAAAGTCTTAGTTTTGATGGTCACTCTATCTGTGATGTTGCACAGATCAGCTTGCTTCTTTGGATCTCAGATTCCTCATTAATACAGTGAGTGAATTGAAACAAGTTAGTACTTTCCCAAAGGTCCATGTAGGATTGTCTTACACTGTGAAAAGTCCATAATAAAAGAGGATGAGGATGTCGAGGGTCAATAGTAGGTTTCTCTTGGTTCAGAATGATATAAAGCAATGATATATTTATGTGTTGATACACTGGGTGCATTGATATTCTATGTAACATTGTGCCTGGGGGAGGAAAAAAATAACAGAGGGGAGAAAGAAAAATTTGAAAACTAGACATACTTAAGCATGATCAGGTTAATTGGAACACCCAGAAAACCCTTAGGAGTGTTTCTGAAGCAGTATAGAGTAAGTTAGACACCTCAAGGCAATTTTGACTGGAGATCCAAGGTCAAGTAATGTCAGACTTCAGGGACAAATTAGTGTTGGGGGAGCTTGGTTAAACTGGCACCTTTGAAAGTTCCTATAAATAGATAAGTAGATGGATGAGTAGATATGAGGGATAATTTTTATAATCCAAATAAAAAAATAAAGAACATTAAGGTAGTATCAGTGGCATTCTTTACATTTTAAATGTGTATTTAAGGTAACACAAATGATTTTCATGGTTCTTTGCCTTTGGTTTTGTTACAGAGGAAAGGAGGTTCCCAATCTCCTTCTCTTTCAGAACATAAGTTTTCATGCTTTCTGAGACACCCAAGTTTGATAATAAAATTGTCTGACTATTGACCATATTTAAATGCTCCTCTCTCTTTCAAAGGATTTTTTCCTTGTCCTTTTGAAGAGCATATGAAATGTAAACTGAACAGATATGTTTTGAATATCCGTTTCCACCTCTTTATATATTTGCTACAAGTCCTTCTAGCCCTTTCTAAAGAGATCCATTTCCATCTCTTTACCAGCACATTTCAAAAATAGAGTAGAAATGGCTCAAGGGTTAAGAGACAGCTTCATTTTTGGTCCCAAATCCTTCTGTTTCTCTTCATCATCCCGGAATGATCACAAGGTCTTCTGATAGAATATGAGAGCAAAAATAAAGCTGTTTGGCAATCACTTGACTCAATGTGTTTGAATCTCCTGGTACCCAAATGTTTTACAGATGCTTGGTGTGTGTCTGTGTGTGTGTGTGTGTGTGTGTGTGTACAAATATGTGTGTATCCTGAGGAAGGATAAGAGAGAATGCAAAACAAGGGAAAGTTGGAAGAGAAAATTTCATTGGGGAATAAGGGCAGAATTCTCCCTCCTGTCTTTCTACCTTCTTTTATTTCTTTACATTCTTTTATTGAGGATTTGAGCTCTTTCAGTTCTTTTTGGCAATGGCTCCCTTGGAGTTCTTTCTGGCAAAAAATCAAAGGATGCTCCCCTTTCCACAGAAATCACTGGTTGAACAGGAGTAGAAATTTAAAAACCAGGGTTGTGTGCTTTTCAAAAACAAAAACAAAAACAGAAACACAGAAACATCTTTCTTTACTGGCTATGCATGGCTCTTTTTCTGCCTCCCCCATATGATCTTCTACAAAAGAGGGAGAAAGAGAAAAGTTTGTCCATTAGGAAAAAGAAGTGATAAAAAATAAAAATTAGATATTTAAAGTTAAAGTAGCTTTATACATCTCCTGCTTAAACCCTTAAAGACTCCTAATTGTTGTCTCAATTAAGTTCCAACTCTATAACATGCCTTTGAAAGTTCTTCCACGATCCGATCTCTCCTTGCCTGCCTAACCTTAGGACTTTAACAGATCTCTTTCCAGATATTCTTTCCAGCCTTGCTAAAGTACATCTATTTGGGGATTGCCAATCTCTCTCTTACTTCCTGAACAAGGTGGGGCTCCCGTTACCTTGAGCATCTGCCACACATTTCTCTCCCTCGTCTTGGTATGGTTTCAACAAAGATATACCTTCCCCAAAGAAGTTTTCTCTTGCCTAAGGAACTTTTTACTCTGTATCCGGTTAAAGTCATGATACACTCTATTGTGGTTATATGGGTAGTGGGTACAATGTTTTCACAAATTACACACTCAGATAACAACACTCTAATTTAAAAACAGATTCCTAAAACTCATCTTAACTTCTTCCTTGGGTCCCTATTTCCACCTAAGAAGAGAAAACGACATTTCTTCACTTCTAGGTAAACTTAGTCATAGTAATGACTCTTCTGTTATTCAGTGTTAAAATCTCAGTGAGTGATCTACTCAGCTCAGGTCTATGTCCCTCCCCAGCCCTTATAGATTGTCCAAATTTGGAGGGGCATTAGCCGTAATATGCTAATTAGAATAGCTAACTCTTCATGGGCCCTATTAAAAGCTTTTACATTCCTGTTAGTCCTCTCAAAGCCCAATGAGGTAGTACTATTATTTGCACAGCTGGTAGTGGAGGCTTATCCTAGAGTTGAACTTAACTACACTGGGTCCAGAACTCTTACAGGTCTGATATAAGATCTCCATGAAATATGGGTTCCAAACCAACTGAACCAGAAATGTCTCCTTCCTAGTTTGCATAGGAGGTGATTCACTGAATGAATAGAAAGAAAATTAGAGAATAAGAGGACAGAAAGAAGAGGAGAAAGTAAACAAGGAGCCAGCAACCTGCTGTGAAAAGGAAACAGGACATGCCCTTCCCTTTCCCAAATGTCCATCATCAGGCTGGTTCTATGGCAGCTCTCCTGTGGCTAGCTCTTGGAGCTATCTGCACATTCACTGAAGGACTGTCAAACATTACCTACATGTTTTTGCTTGTGGGAAGATGTGGAGGTATAAATCTATGTATGTTCAACTTCTGCATTTTTTAAAGGAATTACTTTGTCATCAAGTTCATAAATTATCAGGTTTTGAGAGGTTGGCAGAGATAAAAACAGAAACAGAGTGCGATAGGACTGGCCCAGAGGACTGCTTGCTTGGAGATTTTCTGACTCAAATCCGGGTTAGTATGAGGGACTGTTAGAAGAGTAGCTAGATACAGAGACAGCTGGAGAGTTCAGGATAGTTGTTCACTGCAGTGTATTGCAGGGAATCTTGGAAAGTCAAGGTGTTTCTACTTGCTGGCTGCTTCAGTAGTAACTTGCATGTGACCTTGAACAACTTGCTGGGTGTCCATTTTTCTCTTTCTCATCTAAAAATGGAGGCCATTATCTGAATAATCGCCTAGAACTTTACCAGG
Organism: Nasua narica; assembly: GCA_028533885.1. NCBI lineage: Eukaryota > Metazoa > Chordata > Mammalia > Carnivora > Procyonidae > Nasua > Nasua narica. The sequence continues at coordinate 159,732,929 of CM052810.1, read as the reverse complement.
CTCTCCGCCCTGAGCTTGAAATTGTCCTGCTTTGTATTTCTAAATGCCCACTTCCTTTGCAGGTTGTATCTCAGAGCTGTTATTGAATGTTTTCCCCATTCTCTCCCAGAAAACTGTCCTGCCTAGTGGGTGGGGATGGGTGGGTGGAGGGTGAGACACCCATGTTATTGAAATTTGCTCTTCCCCAATTAGTCCTAGACTTTCCTAATCCTAGGAAGAATGATTTCCATACATTCCATTAGCTGTTGTGTTCTTAGGTATTCTCTTTAAAAGTTATTTTCAGGCATGAATGCACAGTAGATAATTCCAAGATATCAAGAAATGTAGCAAGTATAAAAATATTCTAGTTGTTTCTATTGTACTGATATTTGAATTAATATAAGCAAACTGAACAGTCGAAGTAGGAAGTTCTTTTTTTTCCTCTTTCACATTGAGCTGCACTCAAAGAGTTTTTTAAAAAACTGAAGAAAAAAATTGTAGTATACAAAGAAGATAATAGTTCTCTTTTGTTCCTTGATTTTTTTAAGACATTGCATCAAATGATTCTTCATATTTAATAACTGAAAATAATTGCAACACTGGAGTTTCTTCTATTCATCTTAATATCAATGAGTATTTAGATTTTTACTAAATCATCCAGTAAAAGATTTGGAAAAAAAAAAAACAGAAGTCACTGGTTAACATTGATACTCTCAACATATCATCTTAGTTGCGGATTTTTGTCCCAATAATAATCATTAATAAATCTGAACAAACATATACTCTGTAGATCAATTGAGGTATGAAATTGTTTTATCCTGCAGGATAGTCCTTTCAGATTTGGGCTGCTAAGCCGCTCTTCCTTTATTTATTTTGACTTCCAGATTACCTACCATTAGCCATTTCTGGTAGGATATTATAATCAAACACTGATTTCTTCTATTTCCACATCTCTGAGTCTGGTATTGGTGTCTATAAACCCTTGACAATGTCCCAGTTAGATGAAATGGCAAGGGGAAGTGAATATTCACTTCCAACTCTTTCTTTCTACTATATGTTCTGAAATCTTCCATATCTTCCTTTGCACATATGATTGTGCCAGCTTCCCAATGGAGAAGAGAATTGGGCCAATTATATACATAGAAAAACTATGAAGATATGTACTACTTAATTGCTTAAAATTTCTAAAGTAAATCCTTTAAATTTTATTTCATGTTGTAAGCATTAAACTGTGGCAGAGATGGCCAGTGGTCAATGATTTGCAAAGATGGCTCCAATGATTCCTCCAAAATATTTCCTATTTCCTGAATTTAGATTTAACTCGGGATTTATACTGATCAACAGATTGTGGCAATACTTGTATTATGTGGTTTTGGAACCTAGACCTCAAGAGAACTTGTGGTTTTCTCTCTTGCCTTCTTGGAATCTGACAACCATGGTATGAAGAAGCCCACGGCCTCCTTGAGAAAGAGAGGCGTCATGGAGACAGTGGCCCAGCCAACGACTAGTGTCAATTGCCAAGCATGTCAGTGAGGCTGTCTTGGACTACCCATGCTCATGTGCCTCTTGTTCCTCTCCTTTTTGGACAAGAGTGTTTATTATAGTTAGTTTATCACTGTCTCACTATGTATGTTTGCCATATGGGTGACAGACAAGTTGTCTTTTTTATTCACAAGTCTTTGGATTAAGAGAAACCACACCTGAAGAGCTATACCAGGAAGCTTCATCTGAAGCCAGACTTGAGGCAGTTAGCAAAATTGTGGAGTTCATGCTTGGTGCCATAACAGTATGAGATTAGAGGGAGTCTTGAGAAAGGGTGAATATATTTTGTATGTGGAAGATGTATGACATATTGTGATGAGAAAAAAGAGTGTGGTAGACAATCTAATGGCCAGAAAGTCTCCCCATCACCAACTGCATACCCCCTTCAATGGAAATAGAAACATTTTCTCCATTCCTTGAAAGGCTGGCCTCGTGACTTGCTGCAGAAATGGCACTGTGAAAGTCCCAAGCCTAGACCTCAAGAGGCCTTGCAGTTGCTATTCTCACCTTGGCGGAACATTGACCTGAAGCTGACTCTAGCTTACTGGCAGAAAAAAAAGCCATGAGGAGCAGAGATGAGGGGTCATAGCTAACATTCTCTAGACAAAACAGGCAGCAGCCAACTCTAATTACCAAACATGTTGGATCACCTTAGAAATGAAATTTAATAAATAGCTTAAAAAAGAGGAACAGTTTACATATGGATAATCAAATTTACAATAAATCTAATTCCTAAGTGAAATGTATTGGAAAGTAAAGAATGATAGGGCAATGCTGTATCTCATGTACATTGTGGTAGACAGCCTCTAAGAAGACCTGCCACGATCCCTTCCTCCTTTACTCACACCCTGTGTAATCCTCTCTCACTGAATGTGAGTTAGACCTACTGTCTCCTTCTAAGAAATAGAATATAGCAGAAGTAATGGGAGTCACTTCGAATATTAGATTTTAAACAGAAAAAGACCGTGTCTCCTCCCTCTCTCCCTGCCTTTCTCCTTCCCCTTGACCTCTTCCCTCTTTTTCTCTCTCTGGGTCACTCATGCTGAAGGAAATGAGTTGTGATGCTGTGAGTATCCAACAAGGCATAATGAAAGATTGAGGTTCCCAAGTCCAGCTGAAGCCTGACAATGAACCACAGCAGTGAGCTTGGAAGCAGATTCTTCAGCCTCATTTGAGTCTTGAGTTAAACACAACCTCAAAAGACACCTTGATTGTAACATCATCGGGGACCTTGAACCAGAGGCACCTAGCTAAGCATCAATTTATTTTTCTGCTAATAGATACTGCTATTTAATATTCATTGTTTTAAGCTGCTAAAAGTTGGGGTAATTTGTTATGCAACAATAGATAACTAACACATAGATATTATAATTTATATACCCATTCATTCTGCAGATACTAAATGGAGCATTTGCTATGAGCTACTGTAAAGAAAAAATATAGATTCTGCTCTTTTTCATAACCTGTCCTCAAATCCAAGAATGGCCATTTTTGGCATGAAAGATACCTTTGCTAGGATTATGTTGGAAGGCAAGGAAATGGATTTCCTCCTGAGTGAAGGGGGTCAACCGTTACAAGAACTCTTCCTAATTTCTGTGTTTGGTACCTCTGTATCATGGCCAATTTAATAGAGTAGCTTATGGTATTACCTCTACCTTTGCGCTGAATGAATTTTAATGAAAGTCTCAGAGCTATGCAGGAATGTGTTGGCACAGAGAGCCAAACTAACTGTGGCTGGGGAAACACAGTCCTCCATGCATGCTTCAGCAATTACAATCCAGTAGAATAAATAAGACAGATGCATATATAATCATGAAATAAAATGCATCAGAGGAAGTTGTAGGATAGAGATTCTTCTTCCAGAGGATGTAAGTACTTTGAAAAGTGCATAGAATTTTGAAAAAAAATTATGACATTTTAATAGAATTTCAAAAAGCAGAAATCATAGACTATAAGATCCATTTTTTTTTTTTAAGTTTTAGTATTAGTGGTTTTAGATTGCCTGTTACTCTCAGTGCCAGGCAGGGAGTAAGAGTGAAGCAGTGAACTTTGACTGCACATATGTGAGATCAGCTGTGTGTAGAGGTGACTTTCCTTCTCTTGTCACCTTAATTAGATTTTTGGCAATGGTGACTCTGCACGCAATTGAATTTTCACTAAAGATTAAAATTTGATTTTTCAAATAAAATCACTCTTAAAAATCATTACAGGATATAGAATAAAAATGAAAGGCATTGTGTATACAGAAGGTTACCTGCAATTAAAGACAGAAGGAATTGCCAAAAATCTTGGATAAGATCATAGCATGTCCGAAGCTAGGAGAAGTTAATATCATCTGTTCTTAAGTACTGAAAGCTTAAAGAAGCTAATATCTGTCAGTGTCTTCTGGCTTGACTTTTAAGAGACTTTGTATAACTTCTAAAAATAGGAAATTTGGTTAAGAACAAAATATCTAAAACTATAATACAGTTTACCAAGTAGAAGCACAGTCTATATATATTTCAGTATTTTTCATCTATCTTGAAATTATGCTACTAATCTTAAAAATGCAATGGTGATCATGGGTTAGGGGGAAAAAGTATTGTTTTGAAGCATGCATGCATAATGATAAAAACCAAAATGATTTACCAAATACTAATATTTTGAATACGAAATATGTTTAGACTCAAATTTTATAATATAAAAGAGAAC
>CM052810.1:159648701-159728217 GCA_028533885.1 Nasua narica | reverse complement strand
TATAATACACTTCTGTACAATAACAAGTTTTTCCTAAAGTCAAGTCTCAAAGATGAAATCATTTGTTTAGTCACATATTTTATTGAACCACATTCTAGAGACCGTAGGTTTCTAGAAAAATATTTCTGCCAAGGCAATTAGTAAATATTTGTCAGCACAGGTAATACATTCTATTTAGGGGTTCATCTACTGTGTTTTCCTTGGACACTAAGGTGAGGCTCTTATCTGGAGGCTTCCCACACCTAGCGACCATATAACTTTGGACATGGTATTGCCTCTCTCTGTGCTTCAGTGTTCTCATCTATACAATGGGATAAGAGTAGCATCCATTTTATGGGGTTTGAGGGAGGATTAAGTCAATTTGTACATATGCCCTCAATGAATGTTAGCTCTTAACCACTTACTTTCTCCAAGTGTTTCTCTTCAATTCAGATATATACCCAGCCTTCTATCAGATTCCACTTCCTTTGAAGTTCATTCTAGTTCTCTCACTAAAAGCATATTTAGATTTTTCATTATTAAGATTTAAACTATTTGTAACTTGGTTAAATTATTTCTCCTTCCAAAGGTATTTACATTTAAAGGGTCTTATATGAAAGACCCTGAGTTTATATTAAAAATGTATATTTCAGATTTAGACAGATTTTGCTCCTAAGGCTTACTAATTGTGTGGTCTTAGGTGAGTTATTTCACTTAGCTTTTATCTGAGGCTTAGATTTTTAATCTGTTCAGGAAAGATAATATTTGTCTTTTGACAAAATTAACTAGAACCTTCTAGAGCTGTATTCGTCAGTGCACTTTCAGTTGCAAGAGACAAAAACTAACCCCAAAGGGCTTAGGCAAAGAAAGGGATCTACCAACCAACTTGCCTGAAAAACCCAATAAAGAACTGACTTCTCAAATAATGTTTCCAGAGACTAGCTCTTCTCTGTTCTTTAAAATCTGCCTTCTTCTGAGTCAACTTCATTCTTGGGTGGCCTCTTCTCTGAGGATGTCCCTCATCAGCAAAAGGCAAGCATCCTCACAAATTCCAGTTTAATATGGCAGATTCCTTCTCTTCCCAAAGATTCTAATAAGAGCCTGGACCACCTCTCATGGCCATGGTTTGGTTCACATGTACATCCCTGACCAAATAACTGCAGAGAGTGGAGAGCAAATGACCTATTTAAGTAGGCTTAGTTTCTGTGTGCGTCCTTGCCTGGGATCCCAGGGGAGGGCATGACGGCAATTAGCTTGGGCCACAGGTGATTCCTTTTTGAAAAATGAGCAATGTGATTTGTTGGGCAAACACCACAGAGGTCCTCTACAAAAGATTAGTTCTCTCTGAAGAGGAGCATAGTGGAACAATCTACCAATACAATTTTCAAGGACACAGGACTTTTAAAATCCCTTTAGTAACTGACACACAGTAAGTAGAATGAGAAATGAGAGAACTTCATTCCATTTCCTCATAATAATTGAAATTATTATAATTATTTCACATCTATACATATACACAGATCATATATAGTGAAATATATTATATATATTATGTATGTTTACATACATGGTATATAATGAATATAGGTGTGCTGCATGTGCTTTGTATTATACACATTTTTTAAGCTTTTTTTTAAGCTTTTTATTTTTTTTAAAGAAAGATGCTACGTCTGTACACTGGTATTTGAGAATAGGAATCATGGATGGTTGAAATGGAGGGAAAGTTTTACAGGTTAATTTTACATCTGGCACCACTGGTTTATTGGATCAAATACAAAACTCATATGAATGTGGTTAATACTGGGTATTGCATTTGGTAATGCATTTTGTTCATTTTATGCCCCTTTAAAGTGCATATCTGTGCATGTCACTTTCAAACTAGCACCATGGGCTTTATAAACATTATAGCACCACTGTACAAAGCTGCCAAATGAGTATTTTGAAATTTAACTACAATACAGCTGGCCACAGATCTAGAAGTGGTTGAAGAAGAAGAAGAAGAAGAAGAAGAAGAAGAAGAAGAAGAAAAGAAAGAAAGAAAGAAAGAAAGAAAGAAAGAAAGAAAGAAAGAAAGAAAGGAGGGAGGAAGGAAGGAAGGAAGGAAGGAAGGAAAGAAGGAAGGAAAGAAGGAAGGAAGGAAGGAAGGAAGGAAGGAAGGAAGGAAGGAAGGAAAGAGGGAAGGGAGGGAGGGAGGAAGGGAGGGAGGAAGGAAGGAAGAACTAGATAACAAATGTGGTATTTTTATCAGGGGAGAACCAGGTAGAAATGTTTGTTCAGAGGGACCAGACTGATTATCATCAGTTGTTTGCTGAGTTTCTCCTTTTGTCTAGTACCACAGAGCACATTAAAATCCATAGCTTTTCTCTCAGGCATACTGTGGAAACACGTTTTGTGTCTAAAGAAGGCCAGAAGGTTCTTATTATCAATCATTCTTCAACTACCTAAGGAGAAAACAAAAGCCCCTGCCCTTCCCAGGGAGGACTCTTAATGTGGCCCAAATGGTCAGCACCACATGAGCTTTGCTAAGAATTCTACAGCCCAGGGGAGGATGAAGCCAGCAGTTCCTCATGAAAAGATGGTTTAGACATACACCTTTGCATGGAACAGGTCTATAAGGCGATTCCTCTAAAACCATTCTTCTTAGTATAAATAATAATATTTCTGTTCTAACTCCTCTTGAAAGAAATATCTTTGACCTCCTGAAGTTTACAGTGGTTTTGTTGTTAGAACGCAGAGAACTTTTTAAAGGGATATCTCTCTTTGTCTATCTATATTTCCCAGAAAGAAGAAAAATGCTTGCTGTCCCATGACAACCCAGATTCAGAGAAGTTGCCCTTGGTTCCACAGACTGTCCCCTGAGGTGTAGTAATGAGCAGGCTGAGAATTATTTGACTGTTTGCCTTGCATCATTAGGCACCCCAAAAGTCTTATCATACCCTTACTGACTTCTGTGTTTTTTGGTGGTAGTTTGGGCAGGCAGACCCCTTCGATTAGCTGATGCGTCTATCCAAAAGGGAAGGAAAAGCAGAAGGCACAGAGCTCCCAGGGAGAGTGTTGTCTTTGTGAAAGCCTGGAGAGTGGCTGAAACCAAACATCAGTGAAACCAGCCTCCAGGCCTGGTCAGAGATGACCTGATAGCTGGCAGGAAGTTCTCTACACCGATATTTTCTCAGGAACTAGCTTGGAGGCAAAGTTGAGGCATTAACTTACCCCCCAAACAGATAAGCTTCTCATTATAGGGCTTCCTTGGAAAGCAAGTTTGACAAGTTGGATATTTATACCAGGACCGTGAAGTTTACTGGCAAGTTCAAAGGCATAATCCATTATTTTAAGCAGCTGCAAGTGGAAAGATGTTTAGCTATATTTTTTATATGAGTGATGGAAATGTTCAAGAAGGCACGATTTTTCCAAAGGAAAGGCTGAGGTTAGGTAGGCAGGCAATACTTGGGTTATATCAACTGCTATTATATTGTGCAAAATTGCAAAATAGGGAAAGGTGTGCTTTTGGTTCTCTGCCTATTTTGTGCTGTATTTCTCCCACTCTGATGCACATTTATTGACAAACTTAGAAACTTAGACCCACAAGTGTGTGTGTGTGTGTGTGTGTGTGTGTGTGTTTGTGTATACATATAAATAGTCTACATACAGACTTAAGGAAACAATCACGTTCACTTCCAAAGCACCACTGTATTCTGCCTTCCCTTTTCTTATATAAATATTGAAGAAAAGGATAAGATATGTCAATCATCTATACCTGAGATATCAATGTATTATGTCCTTACTGAGATTATTTGTATTTTAAGCCTTAAAAGAATCTGAAGGATTGAACTTCAGTGATTTATGTTGTCATACGGAAAAAGAAACAACTGAAAGCAAAAGTGGGAGTCATGCATACAAATCATACCTAGCATGGCTAATTGCTGACTTTGAACAAATGATTTACTCTCTCTCTTCATCTAAGGCATAGTGCTTGCTAATTTTTCTAGACATATGCCATAAATGACAGAAGAGAATGAACATAATCTCTAAGACATTTAGGAGGTAGAGCTCCAAGATTCCAATACAAGCAAAAGTTTTATTTGGAATCTTATTTTTGTTGCAGAATCTACTCCAATGTTCTGTCCTACTCCATAATATTTGGGTGTTCATGTAAAAATGTATATTCTTCCACCAATTTCCAGATAAATTTGGTGTTGTGGAAGATCATACTGTACTTAAATCCTTTGTACTTACAAACCTCTGTGGCATACCACCAGTTAGTCTTAGAGATGCCTATGATCCAGTTTGAGAAGCAGTGGGTTGTTCTTGGATTTAGTATTTTCTGAAGTCACCCAGAACTGTGGTTATTGGTGATGAGTAGTTAAAAGAACACATGAAGCATTTGCAAATATCACTGGCCTAATTTGGGCAGGGGGCCCATTAGTATGGAGCTAGAGATCCTGAAGTCTTGGCCATCCCAAGACTCCACTTTGGGTTGAAGAAGACTCTGTCATGGTGACCTAGAGGGCCTTAAAATCCAGGGATCTTGCATAAAGGTTGAATCCACGGGCTCTTTGAACTTATGACTTGTCTTGGAGATGCACAGATACGACAGCAAAGCAATGCCCTTGGAGCGATGACATCCTGCCTTAGGGAGTCCAGATCACCTACAATAAGTATGGAGCCACTCCGGAACTAGGTGCTACTTGAATCCAAAACAGAATTATCATGGACCTGGTGCAGGGGTTCTCTGGATGTCACAATGGGCCTGAGTTTTAGATACACAGAGCCAGACCTGGCCTCTGCCTAACAAACACATGGGTCGGGAGTTCATGCCAGTGTGGGAAGACTGACCCAGAGCCCTGCTTTAACTGAGGGCAGGCACTTTCACCAGAATAAGATGAACAACAAGTTGGAAAGTACTCCTTAGGGTGACATTTCATCCATTTATCACATCAACTATTGTTGGGCCCTAAAAATGAATTCACTTTTTCATATATCTCTGTTACACGTTTAAGTGGCGGAAAGCCTCAACCTAAAAATTTGCTATTTTTTTTCTTTTTCTTTTTCTTTTTTTGAAATGAGATATTATTGAACAATAGAAGCTTTGCTAATGTTCTGTTTATGTTGATACTCTGTTTTTGAAAAAAGCATACCTGTGTACCCTGTGGGACTTTATCTCACATCTATGTTAACTCGAACTGCTAGGCAGCAACCTGTATAATATCCTCGGAACTCCTGATGGGACTGTCGGACTCTATAAAGCACACAGAAATCAACTTTTGGAGACAGCCAGAAATGGTTCACCCAGTAATCAATTCTGTAGGGACATAGAAAAGTAGTAAATAAAAACCTTAACTCAAGAGAAGCACATGATTAAGGAGATTAGGTTTCAAACATATAGGTTCTGGACTTTTGTCTGAGTAGGGAGAAATAAACTTAAGGTGATGTATTTTCAAGATGTTGTAACTTTTATTTAACTCTAAGATAAATCACAAAGCAGTAGGTAGAACTGAAAATGCTTCTGGTCCTTGGAATCTTTATTACATGAGACCATCATAGTCAGGTTAATATCATGAATTTAGACAGGTAGGGGCATAGAGACAGATTGGAGGTGCTTAATATTTCATTAGTTTGATAAAGGATAAGTATTTCCAAATATTGTCTGTGAACCTATGCCAAAAAAATGCTGGTGTGTGTTAATTAAAATAGAGATTTTTTAACCTTATCTTTGATGAAGTGAATTTCTGGAAAAGCTGGGAATTGATACTTTTATCACAAATTCAGCTGATTTTTTAACCCTATATTTTGAAAACCCTCTCATTAGGAAATAAAAGTTTTCTAGATTCATGGAGAATGATGATACTTGGCTTCTTTCTTCAGAAGGATATTAATTAGATGTCTTTCCATTTGGATATTAAATCAAGAATAGGCCAAAAGACAGGCTTGGTAGGATATCTGTAGGTAGGAGGCAGATTACATCAAACTGATGTTTGAATCTGACTCAACTATGTGGTTTCCAAAGCAGTCTTCAAAAGAAATCTTACCCTATAAATGAATGCTTGTGAAAACCGATATAAAATAACTACTCAGGAGTGTAAAGAAAAAAAAAAGTGTAAGAAACTAGGTTGTGCCTTGGGAATCTGTATCCTGGCTACATGCCAAATTAACCAGGTAATTGCTGTATCCTGAGTTTCTAAATGGAAAATTGTTCTTTGTGCTTTGGATGGTTTAATGCTATGTTTAATTGACCTTCTTTAATTAGGTTGGCTTGGTGATTCTTCCATTAAAAATCCCAATATTGTGATTACTTCTTTCTCCTCTTTTACAGGGAACCAAATCTGAAGCTGGCTACAGACAGTTTGTTTAGAGTCGGCAAATAAAGAAACGAGGGAACTAGTTTATAGAATGAGTGTTGGTTTGTCGAACACAGTGAAGCAAAAGATCATTTTGGAAATGGAAAAGAAAATAGGTTTGCATGATAGAAAGTATTAGAGGCCCTAGGGTATTCTCAGCCCTGGGGTTAATTTCTCTGTGACAAATCACACAGCATTTCTGTGTGTCAATTTCTTACATATGTCATGAAAACGACTGTGTCTATGACAAGGTTGACTGTCAGTATTCAGTGGCCAAGACCCCTTGGAAGACTGCAGGAGACCAGTCAGCTGAGAAGCTGACTGCTAGGAGAAATTATTTTAGGTAGGCATGGTGATTTAGAAGTAGCATACTGATGGCTGATTAAGAATTGGTTTAAGGATTCAAGATCAATGCTGAGATGAAATACTGGGAATTGAAATAGGATTGTAGTTTAAAGACCCAGGACTGAGTTGATAAGATTTTCCTGCTACGGTCCTAGGCCTCCTATACGTAAGCACAGAGACCCACATTCCCACCGGTATAGCCCAGTCCTTGAGCCAATCAGAGTTTAACTTAAGAGGTATGAAGAATCAGTTCCCTATAACTTTATGTCATTGAACTGCAAATTCCCCTACTAATGCTTCATCTCTGGGCATGATTTCTATCAGCTCTGACTGTGCTTTTTGCACTCTTCTGAATGCTAAGTAACCTGTGGTTGTTGTGAGCTATTACTTGTAATTCCCCTCCTAGAAGCTATGTATGGCATTATGGATTCCAGATCCCATACAAGGGCCCTATATTAGCCCAAATGGACCTCTGATAATCTCTGCAATTGCAAAAGGACAGTTTTTGGGGTCCCAAGATTCTTGCTGCTGGGTCCCCACCTAGGGGGTCAGATCAAGCTTACCTGATCGGAATGGGTTAGGGAAGGCCTCAGATTTTGGACAGATTCATTGGGGTCCTTGTTTCTTCCACTTAGGGATCATTTCCACTTTATGGCTAATTCTCTTAGCCCTGGTCCTGCCACACTTACCTGCTTATTGCCAGTTTGCCACAATGCTGCTGTTTTTCTCATGGGTGAGTTTCTGTTAACCACTCAGTCAGACCCAAGGACTGGGGAAGAGGCAAGATTTCATCAAAGTCCTAAGTCATTGGTTATTTTGTTCCCACACAGTTGGCATGTCACACCTAGATCATCTGGTTACATTTACCCCTTTAAAGGACACACACTGAGCCCCAAAGTCTGAATTTATTCCAGTCAGAAAGGGAGAGAATTATAGAAGTTCCTCGAATACCTTACAACCAAAAAATGGAAAAATTCCTAAAAATAAATTCATCATTTATTGAGTACCTTCCACATAAAGCACTGACACATAAATATCGTACACACATTTAATTTTATTGAGGGAAGATAGAATACCTGCCTAATGAGATTCATATTCTACCTGAGACACATTTACTTTTTTTTTTTTTAAAGATTTTATGTGTTTATTTGAGAGAGAGCTATCATGAGTGGGGTCTGGGTGGAGCAGAGGGAGAGGGTCAAGGACTCCCCACTGAGCAAGGAGGCCAATGCGGGGCTCAATCCCAGGACTCTGAGATCATGACCTGAGCTGAAGACAGATGCTTAACTGACTGAGCCAAGCAGGGGCCCCCACTTTTATTTTAGCAATGTTTATGGATTGTTGTGAACATCTAGGACAAAAAATTTCCTTGTATATGAAAATATTTTGTATCACATTTCATTTAAAAGCTGATTAATTCAACGAAGTTGATATTTACTAAAGCAGGCTATTTTACTTGAAACTCCTCTACCTGACGTTATTCGTAATGATGATCCCTCAAGACCCTTAAAAGACTAACATGCTAGGCAGATCCATGGACAGACCTCATGGGCCTCTATACCAATTCTCCCCTTTGGCAGATGTCATGGAAAAACAGATGATAAAATCGTCAAGAAATTTATAATCCAATTGGGATGATCAGGTGTAAAACTAACCTTAGTATAAGAAAAAAATGAAATGAGTACCATAATAAGTTATGTGTTAATAACAAGGATGGGTTAATTGCAATGAGATTCAAAAATGGAGATAATTATGGGATGTCATTGAAGAACTTCTGATCTCACCAAAACTGTTTTCACTCATTGTTCAGGGTAACAGCAGTGTCAGGTCCTAGCAGTACTGGACATTGCCTAGAAGCTCAAAACATGCCCTAAGTCGGATGGTGAAGAACCATGGGAAGAGCTACTCTATGCTATGCATTTACTCATTCTGGTGCAAACCCTTCAGAATTTTCCCAGGGATGTATGAGAACCCATAAGTAAAAGAATCAGGTTCTTCACCAAAGAGTGCTCATTTTCTTTTCTCTCTCATAGGAAAGCTCAGATGCTTGAGCAGATTTGTGCCCTGATGAGCAGCGCATCTATGGGGTTGCAATAAATACGAGAAGGAAAATTTAGGACATAGTTTAGACTTCCAGACCCAAAGTATTTAAATTCACTTATTGGCATACTTACAGGTACCTCTCTTTGGTCTGCTGAGAAGTGTGGAGAACAGCAGCTGCCCAGTCTATTAGCCAGTCTTAGATATCCCCTCCCAGAAACTAATCCAAGGTGCATGTGAAATATGCAAAGAGCAATTGCAAGACTCTTCCTTCTTCAGTGCTACAGAAGGTGCATTGTTATGCCCTTCTGGAGTGGGAGAAGGAAATTAGATGGAGGATAGTTTTGATCAACCAGTTCTGCAAGAGTTATCAGAGTGCCATTTACTACAGAATTACCAGAGGACAGGAAATGTCCTTGACTCTAACCTAGTAGGGAAATAATTGGAGGTAAGGTATCAGAGTCCTACTTCAGTTCATGCCTTTACTCTGGCCTTGCTCCCCGATTAATGACAAACTATCTCGTTTTGGTAAAAAAGCATGAGTCCAGTGGTCCACAATAGCTCTGTTTACTGGAACCAACCCCTTTGCTAGAGTTACTGCGAGGTGTGGCTTGCTAGCTAGACATCCTTATGAGGCAAAGAGATCTGAACCCTAATTGGAGGCCATTTTTTCATGCATCTTCCAAGATCCTTTCAATGAAATAAAATGGAAAATTAAAATGTGATGCTTACCTGGCAACACTGTGCATCTTCATAAGTGATAAAACAGTAGAATTATTAATGAGCATATATGAATTACTAACAAGTGAGTAAGATTTCAGTTGGAGGTAGAAGAGAAGCTCAAACATACAGAAGGATTATATTAAATGGATTTTATTTTACTTTTTAAAAGATTTTATTTATTTATTTGAGAGAAAGAGAGTGTGAGAGAGACTATGACCAGGAGGCAAAGGGAGAAGCAGACTCCCTGCTGAGCAGGGAGCCCAATGCAAGACTTGATCCGAAGACCCAAGGGTTCAGGACCTGAGTCAAAAGCAGGTATTTAACTGACTGAGCCACTCAGGCACACTATTAAATGGATTTTAAAGCCACATTTAACTTAAAAAAAAAAGAAAAAAAAATTTTTTTTTAAAGTTAAATTTATCAAACTATGGCCCAATACTTTTATCCTATTATCTTGGTATTTTATACTAAAATGAGAACAAATAGATTTATAGAGTATATCTGACGTGTATAGCAACTATGTCAGATACATTCGTTTCCAAAGAAATCACGACCATATATATGTGGAGGGAAAATGCAGAATGTGATGTTTCTCAAAATTACCAGTGAAAAGCATTTGCTAACTTCTGCTGGCATTTCCAAAAAAGTGAGTAACATCCTTGGGAATACTTCATGTTGTGGAACTTCACCTATTATTTCTTGGGCAACTGGGTGATTCAGTGAGTTAAGCTTCTGCCTTCTTCGGCTCAGGTCATGATCCCAGGGTCCTGGGATCGAGTCCCACATCAGCAAGGCTTCCTGATCATCGGGGAGCCGGCTTCTTCCTCTCCCTCTGGCCCCTCCCTGCTTGTGCTCTCTCTTGCTCTCGCTCTCTCTCTCAAATAAAGTCTTAAAACAAAACCAAAAAACAAAAACATCACCTATTATTTCTAAAAGAACTCTGAGGGCAAAGACAAATTTCTGTTTGTGCCTGGGACGGGTGAGACTTTTAGTGTCCCTCTGGTCTTTTCCAGCTGAATCTGTCACCACCAGTAAATTCACCTTCCTGTCTCAAATACGACCATAAGCACTCTTGCCCCGAGCTTCTGGGGTCCATTGTACCCCAAGCACTGGGAGAAGATGTGGGCATCGCCGAGGGGCAGGCACATAGCTTCACTGGAGCTGCTGGGCTGCAGGGCAGCTGGAAAAATTGTGAAGACTCTGGCATCACAGGAGTCCTGCTTTAGGTTAAAAAATGTGTGTGTGTGTTTTTGTAGCCGGAGTGACCTTCAACCTCACGTCTTTTGTACTTACTGTTTCTGCTCAGGGCTTCTCAACAAGGATGCCACTGGTGGTTTTTGTTGGACCGAGCTTCATTGTCCATGGCTGTCCTGTGCACTGCAGGGCATCCTGCTTCCTTGGTTCTGTCACCTAATGACCCGCAGCAGTGTCTCCTCCTCTAGTCCCCCCCGCCCCCGCCCCCCTCCACTCCTGCCACTGTGACCTTCAAACACACAGCTCCCGATTGCAAATGGCCCCCTGGGCAGAGGCATGCCACCGGAGGTTGAGACCCCTGTGGTCTATGGTCCTCTTAGTCCAGCTTTTCACGTCGCTCTACCTCACATCCTTCAGGCCTTTTCTGAGTGCCACCCACCCCGTGGAGTTACCATGACCTCCATGACAGGTGTGCTAAGCTGGGGAAGTCCCCCTCCCCCCGTCACTCTGTGTTCTGCTTCCCCTTCTCTCTACCTCTATTTTTCTCCACACCCCTTCTCACCATCCAGTGTGAATTTTTGCTTATTTTGTCCACACTTCCCACCCACCCTAATAGGCACTTATGTAATATTTGTCAAATACAAAAAGCTAAGTGGAGCAGGATGAATTGTTCTTTGGCCTCCTGAATGTTGGCATACATCAGACAAGGATAACAGGAGACATACACTATTCAAGAATATCCCATAGGCTTGTTATTCTGTGCTCTGCTGCATGTTCATCGACTTGGACAAGTCCACACCCTGAGGTGGATGATGGTGAAAGCCTTCCTTTCTTCTTCCTTTGCTTCCCCCAAGGGCCCCAGACACCCTGCAGGGTCCCAGGATGAAGATCAGTGGCTGGTATTGAAGGAAACACATGGCTACCAGAAGTAGCATGATGCAAAGATAGTTGCCAGCTGTGAGATATTGTTGCATGTGGGTATTGTTGTCAGGCATGAGATGGGAGTGGTTACTGGGACTCCGAAGTTGGGAGTCATAAAAGGAGACTGGTGTGAGAAAGCCTTGAACTTTGGTTGAGGACAAGACAGCCAGAGGCCATTCTTTAAGGAGGGAGCTGCCAAGATAAATATCCTAGGCTCATTATCTTCCTTCCCTCAACCTCCTGCATGGGTTCCTCACTGACTGTGGCGAGGGCAGAGATGGAGACCTGGTGTGTGCACTGCTGCGGTGCAGGCAGATAGCAGGGTGGAGGAGGGGTAGAGAAACAAACCCCGCCTCTAGCGGGAGAAGCTGGGGAAGGAAAAACAATCACAGGCACAGAGAAGCTTCTAGCACACCTCCAACTACCCTCACGAGTTCTGTAAAGGGCTTGACTATTCAAATGGAACCCCAAATAAAAGACTATGTTATAGGTCCTTGCAGAATGATATGTACTTATCAGTCCACAGTAAGGTCATTTTCAGAATGGATTGAAACATGCCCTTTCTTTCAAGATAGGGGTATCAAGGTGGGATTATCTACGTGTAGATATAAGAACTGTGAGGTAGTACTCCTTCTACATTCATTGGTTATAGAACATGAGGGTTAGTGTTAGATAAAGTGAATGAGATTCTTCAGGAAATAGTTTCATTCTCCATTAAGAATGGTCTGAAAAATTATCTGCTTTAGATTTAATACAAGTCAACATCTCATATATAAAAATCACGGGGAAAAAATAATGTGACTGCTTAAATAGCAAGTATCATGGTCTACCCAATGGATTAGTGACCTACAAGGTATTGACAGTGGTTATAGAAGAAGGGGTCCCATGCAGCTCACATTAATAATTATATAAATATTATGTAAGTTATACAAATATATTATGCAAATATATGCACATGTATGTGTATAATTATATAATATATAATAATCTATTATTATTCTATTGTATAAAAATATGCACATGTACACACATAAACATATACATATCTCAAGGGAACATTCGCATATCTTACAGCTTTGAATAGACAAGACACTATTGTTTATGTGGTTGGGAGAGGGGCTGCCAGATTGAAAGAAGACCAAAGTGGACTGCTCTGTTGATTGTCAGGGTCATTGGAGTAGAACACGTATGTTTACCAATAAACTAGCTACAATTAGATTGTCCAACAGTCTAAAACACCAGGATTTCTTGGGTCCTCTGCTGTGGCACATGGCAACCTATCTCCTGGTTGGGCTTCGGCTAAAGGCATCCTAGCCCCTCTCCCAAATAATCCTGTCAGCCTGCTGGGCCAGTTGGGTCCCCGCAGAAGCTGGGGAAGGCCAGCATCCTCCAGAGCAACCAGTCCCTAAGGACAGAGCAGCAAGTCCTCTTCAACAGCTAGTGTTCGAGTCCTTTACTCATCTATAGTCAGGTGTTACAGTGTGTCTTTGGTTTTTTATAAAAGAATAGAAAAGCAACTTATTGGTGATTTCTTGAGGGCTTTTAAAGGCAATGAGAGGCCAATTGTGAATATTTCTGAAAAGAAGAAGAGAACAAATAAGAGATTTCTCCCAGAGAGTTCTAGAGTGGCTCTTTCCCTTTTCCCCTTGCTCCACTGTTGTGTCCCAAGGAGTCTCAGGAACACAACTGGGACTGAGCAGAGATTTCCTGGTCTCATCTGTGACTAACAAGTAGCAGATCTGTCTGCTGTCAGGGGACCTCTAAAGGCCTGGACAAGGAGAATGACAGCAGGCATTGAGATCGCTCAATGGAGGCAAGCACCCATGCCCTGTTTTCTAAGCATTACATAAATATCCCATTTTCTTGTCTGAACTGGCCAGGAGACAGGTCAAGGGAATGGGCACACGGGTGGTGATGTCTACGATTGACTATCCCACTTCCCTACAAGGTTGTAGGGAAATATCTGTAAGTGTCCGTTTACACTTACAGTTATTTCATTTGACTTAAAGAAGAGAAATTGTATGCCTTTTTAAAAAATGAATTTGAGGCTCACGCTGGTTGAGCATAGATCTTTCTAAAGTAATTGCTGTATTTGTAACAAAAACCAACTAAACTGTGCTACTGTTTCCCATTACATTTTCACTTTCTCTCATCACTAACTTAAGGGCCTGGTGATAGCTAATACACAGACAACCTTAAAGAGGTAATGCTAAGTATCCATCATTTATCCAACTGTAGGAAAGGAGTACCCAAAGGCACAGTGAGAAATGGAGTGGGGAGATGGATATACCATACAGATGCTAATACCATAAAGTTACAGGATTCCTTAGAACAGAGATTCTGGAAAACAACCAAACATAAGAGAGGAGAAGTGGCAATTATATAATATTTCTTTTAGGCTGCTTCCTAATTTTCTTTTGACCACCCTGACATCATGAAGATCCCAGTAGTAGGCCCTAGAAATAAGTATTCTCTGAATGTACCTTGCTAGAAAATCTCTAGACCTGTTCCATCCATCTGTACTGGATGTTTTGACTGCTTTGTACCCTGGCACATTTTCATGAGCAAGAACAACATCCTCACCAGCCTCCATCTCCTGCAGGTATGAAGGACATGCCCACCTGGCTCTAGGTCAGTCTGTGGCTTCCTCTGATTCCTGAAGTCACTATGCCCAGATCCTGCACTTTTTACTTCCTTCCATCTCCTTGAGCTTGTTTCTCCAATCCTCCCCGCCTCTATCGAGCTGATGAGTCCCATGTGTGCCTCTATATTTCCAGTGCCTCCTCCCACCTCAGCCATTGATCCCTGACATTTAAAAAGTTTGTGGATCATTCTGGCAAGAAGGCTGACCTTTAGAGGTATGTCCCTGATGAAGTACAAGAAAAATAAAGAGAGGGACAGGAAAAAATGCTACCTGAAACCTAGATTAAACAGTATCTCAAGGGGATTCCCAATTATGAAAAACTGATGTATGTTTGTTGATTCCAAAATATGTTCTCTCCCACTTTATACTGCTGAGACCTTAAATGGATATGTTCATTTTTGTGTTTTGCCTTCCATTTTCTTTGTGTCTTCTTTCTTTTCCAGCAGTACTTTCTTCCACCTCCTTCCCAATATGAGCTCTCCATTTCACTTTGGCTTTATTTAAACACTTTAGGGCAAATAGAGTAAATTTGGCTGTAAATAATCCAAGTGGCTTCCCCTGTTGGTAGCTATGTTTCTAGTGCTGTACTTCCTGTATCATTAACATCCTGAAGCAAGCTCACATAGGAGCCCATTTCATTAGTTGCATAGATTAAGAGGAGTTTCATTCTTTTCTGTCAAAGGCCAAGGCCAGTCATTAATTTACCAAGAGAATTAAACATACTCCTGGGGGAATAGCCCAAACATTATTTTTAATGCTGGCAGCTAGAATTGATAAAATGTCTATCATCCATGAGAGTAACATCCTTTTTGATTTATGTACATTATGGGGTAAAATAAAAATGGCAAAAAGTAACACATATTCTGAAATAGTCCACGAGAGAATGTATAACATTAAGAACTCCTCTCAAAAGGTGCAGGAAATGCCATCAGTCAATCATAAGCCTCTAGAGATGGTTCAAAGGGCTTAACCACCCAATCATTTCTAGATGAATTAGCTTGTTTGAAAACGGTCTTTGTTGAAGGCTTAATAAACGGATGCAAATAGGTTAGATACCTTTTCCTTTCACATTTTTATTTTGGATGGGCCAGAAAGGCTTTTCACCAGCCAGCACTGTGCCTATCAGAATCTACACTTACCAGTCAATAAATATCTCTGAAAAACATTTATTGAGGGCATTCTGAGTGCCAGGCACAGTACTGTCTCAGGATACAATAGTGACAAGGAAGACCCAATCACTTCCTCTCATAGAAATAGAGCATAAACCACTGACCAAGGCACAAGATATTTTGGAGAGTGATGAATAATAATAATAATAATAATAATAATAATAATAATAATAATAAAAGAATAGAATAGAATAGAATAAAGTAACTAGGAATGGCCACATATAAGGTGGTCAGGGAAGACATTTCTGAGAAGGTAGGACCTGATTTATGAGAGGGAACCAGACTCGGAAGAATTTTGGAGAAACATTTCGGCCGAGTGAATAGCATGTATACTGGCCCTAAAATGAGACCAGCTTTGGAGGATCTAAAGAAAAGGAAGCAGGCCAAAAAGGGCAGATAAGAGTAAAAGGGAGGAGACCAGACCAGAGACCAGAGCAGCAAAGTGGGCCCAGGTAGTGGCGTGGGTTTTATTCCAGCGTACTAGAATGTCACTGGAGGCTTGCTCAATCCTCTGGTAGAGCTGGTTTGCATTTTTAAAATATCCTTCTGGCTGCTATGTGGAGAACAGACTCTAATGAGAAGCAGACGGGGCCCAGTTAGGAAGTGACTGCAGACTGCAGAGTTCAGGTATCAGGTAAGAGAAGATGCTGGGTTAGACTGAGATTCTGGTAAAGATAGAGAGAAGCAAGTGAGCTTGAGATACAGTTTGGATATTGAACTGACAGAATGGGGTAATGGATTGGATCAGGGAAAGTGAAGGAAAGAAAGACAAGGACGAGCTAACTCTTGGCTTTTGACTTGAACGACCTAGTAGATTAAGCTCCTGGTTCCTTCCATGGCCACCTAACCAAAGACTATCATAATGGAACCAGATGTGTCTTCTTTAGTAGTTGAACAATATGAAAGCGGAATATTTTGACCCAAATAGTACTACAGGTTGATTGGTTATTTGTTTAATCACTAACTTTGTAGTCAGTACTAAATTCTAACTCTAAAGTATTTCTCAATGTAGTGATGAATTATTTTGAGTTATAGAAGTATGTGTATGTGTGTTCAAAATGATGATTAATTCATTGCCTGTAGGTGTTAGGGATTAGGCATGATTCTTCTAGGGAAAAAAATTCTTGGGTGAATAAAATGGAATACTTGACTTTTTGCCAAGGTGTGTTTGGATTTCTCTAGAATCCTTTCCTCTTTTTAGAGGTCAAGAGAAAGCCATTTGTATGACATGGAACTTATGCCAAAAGTTGATTCTTATCCAAGGTTAACATATCTTGAGATCCATTCAACAAAGTGACTTCTCCTTGATATTTCACTTAAAAAGAAAAACTTTATTGCATAATGAGGTAAATTAATGCCCTGCAAATGTAATGTGCCTCTGTGATATACAGAGTATTTTAGTTTTATACACTTAGCAAAGCGTTTATTCTATTATCACGTAATCACTTCCAGCCTA
The DNA here is from genome assembly GCA_028533885.1 of Nasua narica. Taxonomy (NCBI): domain Eukaryota; kingdom Metazoa; phylum Chordata; class Mammalia; order Carnivora; family Procyonidae; genus Nasua; species Nasua narica. Next base: position 159,711,411 of record CM052810.1, on the reverse strand, counting down.
AATAAAGAATCTGGAGTTTAATGCACAATGAATCCAATCTTTTAGCAGTTTTATTACTGTATCAGTTATTAATTTAAATTTGTGTCATTTTTAGTTAACAAGAAAGATAGCTTAAAGATTTGTTTGCATTAGAGTATATTGAATATCCTGTGCGTTGGGGTATTTAACATTGCAAGAATAAGCTATGATATTATTATTGCAATCTAGACATTCTTATAGTGCATTTAATCCTCCAACATCCAAAAGTGCTTTAAAAACCATAAATATAAGGGACTCGTTTAACTTTCAAGTGGTAAAAGTGTCTGGAGATAGGTGTCTGAGTCATAGAAGTGGTGATGCTCCCAGTAGTTAAAAATCCAATAGTTTACACTATGCATTAGTACATGACACCGCCATATGTGTGGGGAAGATGAATTAGCTTACACTTAGCAAGAACTTAGAGCTCCATGATAAAGACCCAAAGACTTACCAAGTAAGTCTAATCTTTTTTTTTGTAAGTCTATTTCCTGAAATGAACGGTAGAATCCTTTAGCCCTGAACTTAATCTTTCCCTGAGCCTACGTCTTCCTGGTAATAGTAATAGTTACCATTCCCAATCACCTATGGCATGCCAGATGTTCTAGGGACATTGCCTTATGGAATCTTCATGTACCGATTAATCCCTGTAGGTGCAACTGTTTAATTACATTTTATAGATGAGGTGAGTGGGGTGCTCAGAATTTCAGTAATTTGCCAAGTTTATAATTTTGAAATAATTTCATGTGTATGGAGAAGGGTGGAAGGGAGCGTGTAATTCTCAGAGAATTACGGCTTTAACACTGAGTATGTGGCAAAATATCTTGAGATATTATTTTCCTCTTGATAAGTTATGTTGTTTCTTTTCCACTCTATCCCCAACCAAAAAAGACACTTCCAAGAAGAAAATGGAGGGAGAGATGCCAGTTAAGGTGTGGACTATGGATTAAGGTCCATGCCTATGAATAGTCCTCCTACATATGAACAGTATGGATATTGAGAGGAAACATTTAGAAATATTTATAGCAATTTGGCTGTAACTTTATGTCTCCTGACTCTCATATAATAATGTAAATGGGCTTGTCTTTTTTAGATTTTACTTTTCTTTATTTCATTTTTGCTTATAAAAGTATTGATCCATGATGAAACTTGGGGTGGGGCGACTGATACCTCACCACAGTTAGTTGAGAGGCCTTGGACTAGTCAGTGGGCATGAGAAGAAATCATGGGTGTTTAGTGATCCCCCACTAATGGGGCTCTGTGTCCTCCTTTTTTTGGGAGGGGACAAAATCCCAAGGAGGCAAACGGATTCCAGGAAAAAGGTGACTACCCAGTAAATTGAGATGGTTGGAACCCTAGAGCAATTGGCAGAGATTTCTATGCCCCATTTCTATGCTTCCAAGTCATGGAAGCCAAAGAATGTAAGCCCCCAAGCAAAGGCAGAGGGATAATGAATAAGACATTGGGTTTACAAAGGTTAGTTGGGATAAACTGATTTCAGCAGTCACCTTTTTGGAACCTCAGAATATGAGTGATATCTCAAGAACACTTGAAGCCCAGATTATGAGATTATGACTGCCCCTCCCTCAACCCCCAAGCTTAGTGTTGTATTGTTTTTTTTATTTGTTTGTTTTTTGTTTTTTGTCATTCCTTAAACACTCAGACTCTGAATTTGGGTACAGTCCTAGGAAAAGAATTATGGCTTAAAAGCCTGAGTTTACTATTTTGCTACCTTAGCTCAAGTAAGCTAAAAATAAAAACTAAGTTGGACTAGAGTTGTGTATTTCTTAGTTTGTCAACCAGTGATACATGTCCAAAACAAAGATGTACTCGAAACCAGTCACCGGATGATCTAAGGTATTAGTAATCATAAGCTAAATTCCTTTATATGCCCCAAGGGAATATATCATCCTTAAAGCCAAGGGCATTAACTTTCCCCAGAAGGCAACGAACTCTCAGGCTGCCAGTATTTTCATAGTGATTCAGACTCCAGAAAGTCTGATAGTATCATTGATTCTAATTTATCTATTCCTATTCTTAATCAGTTACAGGATTCCGCCAACTTTCTCTTTGACATGTTTCTCATATATGTTCTTACTTTCATATTTCTATTGCAATCAAACCAATTTATCTTATCATTTCCTCAAACTTTAATTAGTAAAATACCTGATCTCCCAGACTCTAGTCTGTCCTATCTCCTATCCCCTCCCCTCTCCATTTTTTTTTTTATAGCCTTAAACCAAAACATTCTTTAGATAGTGGCAGGGCCCTGCTCAAAATCCAGTTTCTTATTATTAACAAAATAAAATCTACACTCCTGTATCTGACCACGCAATCGGCCTTTCTAGTTTTGTCTCCTACTGCCTCCTCCCCACTGGGTTGCCTTCCTCACTCTTATCACTTATAAAGAAATGCTCAATGTGTTGGGGGGGTCTGGGTGACTCCGTCACTTAACCGTCTGCCTTTGACTCAGATCATGGTCTCAAGGTCCTGGAATCAAGCCCCGGGTCAGGCTGGCTGATCTTGAGCAGCCTGCTTCTCTCTCTGCCTCTGCCCTGCCCTCCCCCTCCTCCCCCACTCACCCTGGTCATGTTCTCTCTCTCTCTCACTCTCTCTCTTTCAAGTAAATAAATAAAATCCTTTTAAAAAATTAAAAAAGAAATTTTCAATGGAAGTCAAGAAATTAATGAACTCTTTAATGAGTATTATACTTGTCTACTCCTAAAGTCTTCCACCCCATATTTTAGACTGTGGTAGAAAGAGTTTTTGGGGTTAGAGAATTACTTTCAGGACTCCTGGAAAGAAATTCGCAAATGATCCTCTAAAATTGATCCTGGTTGGGGGAGTCCAGAGTATTTTGGAAGTTTGAAAATAAATTTTGACTGTCCCTTCAGATGGGAATTTTCTCTGGCTTCTCTGCACCTGAAAGCCCTCTCTTTTCTGCCTGTGTTATTCCTCCTAAGAGTGGAAGGAAATGGGGGGAGAGATCTAGAAAGAGAGGACTTGTGAGTGTATCCTGGAAAACTTATGCAAACAGCATGAGCAAAGATGCCCCTAGCAAGGTATGTTCTCAGAGGTAAGAGGAAAGGTCACAGGAGATTCTATGCATGCCCCATACTGCTCCCCCAATCCCACAAAAACCTCTGTAGCCAACTTACAAAATTCTATCTCATATGCAAGCTTTTGAGTAAACAAGTTTCCATCCACTTTGAAAAATGTCTGAGACAGTTTATAGACAATGATCCCATTATAATAAATGTCTCCCTTGGGCCATAGAGAAATTGCTTCTTACATTTAGCATCTGGGCTGTCTTTTATTTTCTGTGATGCCTACTGTCCTGAAATGTATCAAGAACTTTTAATGTACAAAAAATAAAGTCAGCTATCCCTCTGGGGTCAGCATAGAAACTAAAGTATATTGGTTTTGGATTCATAAACTATTTTAGAAGAAAGTTCCCTGATAAATAGGATATTAGGGGGAAATTTAGGGAAAAAAAATAGAGGTAAATAGGGTAGAGAAACAGAACGAATAGCACATATACATATATAGAAACAGAGATTCATTTTAAGAAATTGGCTTATGTGACTGAAGGTGGGGGACTTCCAAGTCCAAAATTTGCAGGGCAGTCTATAAATTCAGCAAGAGTTGAAGTTGTGTTCTCATGTACAAAGACTGGAAACTTGGGTAAAGTTTCTATGTTGTAATCGAGGCAGAATTCTTGCAAGGGACCTCAGTGTTTGGGGTTTACGACTGATTGGACAAGACCCACCCACCTTATAGTGAGTAATCTGCTTTATTCAAAATCTATTAATTTAAATATCAATCACATCTAAAAACACCTTCACAACAATATCTAGACCAGTGTTTGACCAAAGAACAGGGCACCATACCCTAGCAAGTTGATACATGAAATTAATCATTGCAGTGGGACATGATACTATTCCATGTTAAAGAACAAATTTGTATTAAGCTTAAGCAAGCTATTGATTCAAGCTAAGAGTTATATTTTAAACCAAAAGTAACCCCAGGATGACAAAAATCTCTAAAATTTCCTCACTGCATGTCCTTAAAGATGAGTCATGTTTAAATATAAAGTAAGATTAATTTTTTTACCTCTCCCCCTATTTAAAAAAAAAACAACACAAATGTAAAGTTCCCCACTCTTCCTGGTTTGACACAATAGGCCAAGAGAAGGCATGATTTGCAGCATTTGTAAAGCTAACAGAAAAACACTGCAGGGGAAGGTCTCAAAACCACAGAGTAAGGTAAATACTGGTTGTAATCTAATTAGCAAATGATAATAGAAGCCAATGGAAAACAGGCCACATGCCCAAGAACTACAATTCCCTTGGGAAATCAATGATTGATCGCTTGGAAACAGATAGGGGAAAGCGTGTTCTTGCCTTTGACCTGGAACATAGATCACAGCTTCCAGCCCAAGTAAAAGCATTTGTGAAAAACCAAATGCTTTACATTCCAGCGGTCTGTCATTTACAGGGAAGACGGGTGAGGTCTTCCTGTGGAAACCAGTGGCACCTGCAGTTAAATTCCTAACTCACCTGGGAAAGGTTGCTGGATGCGTTAGTAAAAAGTGTTAGATCCCTCAACTTGAAAATAAAAGGTGTAGTTTTCAGGGTGCCTGGGTGGCTCAGTCGGTTAAGCGTCTGCCTTTGGCTCAGATTGTGATCCCAGTGTCCTGGGATCGGATCCTGAATTGGACTTCCCGCTCAGCGGGGAGCCTGATTGTCCCTCTTTAACTCCCCCTGCTTGTGCCGTCTCTCTCTCTCTCTCTCTCTCTCAAATAAACAAATAAATTCTTTAAAAATAAAAAATAGAGAGACCCCTGACCAACTCACATAAGGATGCACATAACCCAAAGGTTAAAGAGTAGCCGTGGCTACCTATCCACCTATTCAATGAGGCTGTTCCCTAGCAAAGTCCCCATTGGAAGGTTAGCGCTGTTTTTAAGTTTCTACAGCTCTGGTGGGACGATCTCCTCCCAGATAAGATGTCAGCTGCAGAACATAGCTGTTTTCTGAGAAGAGAAAGGACAGGGAACTATGTCAGGCTGTGAACAACCTTTTAATACAGTTTAAAGGAATTTTACTTTAAGACTGTGGACTGATGACATGGGACAACCTTGAGAGAATATCATCCTCAACCACCATTTGGATAAGACTGTTCATCTGAACTAACAAGTACTGTCCTGAATTGTGAGTGAATCAGCTGGGAGAATTCACAAAGGCAGCCAAAAACAACCTGAAGGACAGGGTGGGAGTGAAGGCGTGAGACTGTTTAGAAATCAGAGGGACAACTTGTTTTGTGTTACAGATGAAAGGGAACCAAAGAGTAGGGAAAGCAGAAAGAAGGAGGTTTCTCTTTGTTTGAACAACAGAGATGTGTGCATCAGAACAAGGGAAGAGCCCTTCTTCTTCTTCTTCTTCTTCTTCTTCTTCTTCTTCTTCTTCCTCTTTCTCTTCTTCTTCTTTAATTGTTACTTGATTTCAGCATAAAGCTGGTAAATATTTTAGGAAGTAAATATTTGTTTTTTTTATTATTATGTTATGTTAGTCACCATACAGTACATCATTAGCTTTCAATGCAGTGTTCCATAATTGATTGTTTGCGTATAACACCCAGTGCTCCATTCAATACGTGCCCTCCTTAATACCCATCACTGGGCTAATCCATCCCCCACCTTCTCCCCTCTAACACCTTCAGTTTGTTTCCTGGAGTCCATAGTCTCTCATGGTTTGTCTCTCCCTCTGATTTCCGCCCTTTCATTTATCCCTTCCTTCTCCTAATGTCCTCCTTGCTATTCCTTACGTTCCACATATCAGTGAAACCATATGATCATTGTTTTTCTCTGTTTGATATATTTCACTTAGCATAATTCCCTCTAGTTCCATCCATATAGATGCAAATTCTGGGTATTCATCCTTACTGATGGCTGAGTAATATTCCATTGTGTATATGGACTGTATCATCTTTATCCACTCATCTGTTGAAGGGCATCTTGGCTCTTTCCACAGTTTGGCGACTGTGGCCATTGCTGCTATGAACATTGGGGTGCATGTGAGCCTTCTTTTCACTACATCTGTATCTTTGGGGTAAATACCCAGTAGTGCAATTGCTGGGTCATAGGGTAATTCTATTTTTAACTTTTTGAGGAATCTCCACACTGTTTACCAAAGTGGCTACACTAACTTCTAAACTCATTTACAGTGTAAAAGAGAATGCCCCAAGGATCCTGAAGATGATCTTTGTGGCAAAACTAAATGGGTGGCTGTTCCTGATGGTCAGAAATGGAGAATTAAGATTGATGCATGATTTAATCAAAGCTAAAATCACTCCTCAAAGTAGTCATTTCTAGAAAATTACTTCTCTCCTTTTAAATTCCCATTCAATTATATTCCATTACCTTTAGTTAACAATTCTCATAAATAAATATTGACTACATGCAGCCACAGGAATCCAGAGCTAGGTAAAATAAAAAACCAGGTCTGAAAACGGGCAAGAGTCATACATATCCAGAGCTATATAAATACTCTTACTCTCTGATAATATATAAAAAACACTCTTACTCTCTGATAATATATAAGTGATTCTGTTCTAGGAAAATGAATCAGTTAAAAATATATACACACTTTTTTTTATGTTCATCTTTTGAATATATGCAACTCATATCCTTGGAAATAGTCTAAATGTCCCCAATTAGGAAAATGTTTGAATAAATTATGTTAATGTCATCTAGTAGGGTTTTATGCAGCCAGGTGTTAAAGTGATGTTTATCAAGAGTTTTTAATTAAATGAGAAATACTTATAATAAAATACTGAGGAAAATAAAACAACATAGAAAAATGTAGACATTATAACTTCAATTCTCAGAAGGCAGAGAAGGTAAAAGACTGGGAAAAGCAATGAAAATGTTAGCAGTGCGTACTTCTGAGTGATGTTATTATGAATAGTCTGATATTAGGAGTTACTATTTTTATTAGCATTTTTGATATTTTTCTGAGTATATTTAGGAAGTGCAACATAACATACTCATAAAAGAAGACAGAGCCAAAGAGGGAAGAATGGCAGTGAGGATACGGCTTTTCTCAAGAGGGAAGAGGGAGGTCACGTTGCAGGTAGATGGGTAATGAATGACACCCGAATTTCAGGGACCTCTAGGGTACAAACAACTCATGTGTAGTTCAGACTGAATCACATATTAGAAATGTCAAGGTTATACCATAGTCAGCTATCTAATACCTCTATGACTTTGGAATTTATTTTCTGATACCTCATGCCAGATAGCAAAGAGGAGACTCTCAAAGAGTGTCAGCTTGGAAGGAAGGAAAAAAAAAAAAAAGCAAATCAAAGAGCAAAGAGTCTAAAATAAAACCCAGTGAGCATAGGTATTATTTAAAACGTTGGGTGTTCCTTCTCTAACTTACGGGCCAGGTAAGAAAGCTATGGGGCCTTGACCAATTTGTTCTTGTGAAGGCATTAGCTTTCGCCACATTTGAGGGCAGTGTTTCCCCTCCTCATGCAAACAGAATATGCCACCGCGCAGCCACTAAGAACTGGCAGTGCTAAATGCAGGAGAAGAACAGGACTGAGCAGCGGGCGGGACTAGAAGCCATGACTGTACAGACTCTTTGTTTCTCAAGAGTCTCACAGAGTAAAATTATGTATGTATCAGTAAAACAGATATTAACGAGAGTGCATTGGTTTTTAGTCAGTTTTTCTCTTTTTTCTCTCTTTTTACTCCACATGTGTAGTTATGAAGAAATGTCACGAAATTTGGAGGCAGCTATAAACTAGCCCCAATTGTACGCCTATTCTTTGCAAATAAACCATGTCCTCTATCAACTATTTGTAATGATCCCCTTCCCTTAAGTTATTAGGGAAAACTGTAGGGTTGTTGCTGATATGCATAATATCCAAACCAAAATCTTTCCATTTTAAAAATCAGAAAAAAAAAATGATACTGATTTATGTCTGAAATGAAAAAAAAATGTAGTAGCAAAGATAAAAAGCAGAGATAAAGATGAAAGAGGAGCAAAAATGTGTAGAAGTTTGAATGAAATAAAAGTTCTGGGGCCTCTGCTCATCATGCAACTTGGATCTGGACTTCATTGAACTTACATGAGGAAACTCCTCTGAAAATCCATACTCAGAGTTATAGGAATAATGACTTGTATCTGGCAGTTGAAGGTGATTTTTCAGAAATCTGGTGTGGGGGAAATAAAAGCAGTCAGTAAATCGTGAGGGAGTTGAGACAACTCGTATTTACATACTTATCATCTACTTACTCATTTATTGTTTTCATTCAGTTATTTGACAAGTATTTATTGAGCATCTACTATCTGGGCATTCTTTTATATTGGTACTAGGAGTACCAATGAACTACAGACACTGTTCCTACCCTCATGGATCTTATCAGAGCACTTACTTGAAAATATTTTTTTCTGATTCTGGCAGATTCAGTAGAATGTATGGTTTATTTTAAAATTATTTTTCCCCTAGTTTTATTGAGCTATAATTGTCATATAACATTGTGTAAGTTTGAGGTATACAACATAATGATTTAATACATACATATATCTATATGTTGCATAATAATTACAAATTTAGTTAACATCACCTCATATAGCTACAAATTTGAGTTTTTCTGTGATGAAAATTTTCATATCCAGTGTCTCAGCAACTCTCATATATACAGAAAATATTAACTGTAGGCACCACACTGCACATTACATCTCCAGAACTTATATCTCTTATAATGGGAACTTCGTACCTTTGACCACCTTTACTTTCATATGGGAGAGAATAGAGCATGAGTAAAAGCAAAGAGAAAGGGCCCAGAAAGACAAATCCAAATATTAAAGGTGGAAGAGAAAAAAACAAAATAATGGAAGGCAAAGGTCCCTTTGGAAGTGGGATGAGGTACGAGGAATGAGATAGGGCAAGCGAGTTTAGACTTCTAAGGAGAGATGCTTCCACACTTCCTCTGGACAGAAAGTAAAAAAATTAGAAACATGCTAGAAACAAAATAGCAGTAAAGAAGAGGAAAGACACTGTAACTGTAGTTATTTCAAATATATACCTCCTCAAAACAAGATCAGAGACATTAGTGAAAGTGTAAGCCATTTTAAAAGATAAACAAAACTCAGATACATAAATGTTAACAGTGAAAGCCCATTGTATACCATAGTATCTAACTTAATCAACACCCTATTATTACATAAATAAAAAACAAGTAAGAATTTGCCTGATGTTTTAAACTTTGTTGGTTACTAAATAGCTTTACTCAACTCATTACTGCCATCCTTACTGGTGGCTTTTATATCAGGATGGGATTTGAGGAAACTCCCATAGTGACAAATCTTTGATTCCCCAGGTTAATTTAAACTAAAAGAAACAGTCCTGTGGCAAGCGTCAGGCTTACCTCATAGGATGCTTTGTCTGAGACCTCTGTGGTTAACATCAGTCATCCAGGACCAAGAACTTCTGAGATGTTTAAGCTGATTCTTGAGAATGGCATCTTGTGGCTTTTAGAAAGGGAGGTTCATTTTCCAGAGAGACATCTGACTTAGGTGGCCCTTCAGACCCAGTCTAACTCTAAGAAACTACAGTTCAATGGTTTTGTACCTGTTTTCTTACTATCCAATAAATCATGCTTGGTCAAGCCAATCTGGTGTCAAGGTCTCTGAAATAACCGATACATCCAAGAGACAATCAGTTCAATGCTACCCTGGTTCATTTGATAGTTTGGCAAGAGACATTATAACCCTCTTAAAATCTACTTTATCCCCTTAGAAAAATAGCATCCATTTCAGTAGCTACAGCTGGCCTCTGTCTTTGTAACTCTCTTTGGCATTCAGCAAGACCGCCATATTGTGGCTGCAAGCTATTACAACAACACACTGACTTCCAGATTTACAACTGTGTGCTTGTCATTTCCAGATGTAGTTTTACTAAGACAGTTGTGCAGGAAACATTGTGAGAAGCAGCAGATTTCCAGTAAAACATGCCTATAAACACTATGGTTTCTGGCAAAAGGGGGAGAAAAGGCTTACACCCAGATGGCTTAGAAAAATAGAGTTTATTCTTTGTTCATATTTACCCTGAGGGTTTAAGTGTGATCCACAGGTTTTGTTTTTGTTTTGTTTGTCCTTCTTTGACACTGGAACAACCTATCTAGAGCTCTCTGTCCAATAAATGTTTTGACCACTGTGATATGTATTTTCTGCCTCTTGTTTGGCTAACAATTTAAGAATTTTCTAATAGAAATTCAGAATCTTAATTACAAAAGCAGTTACTGCAGGTATTTTGGAGTGATCTCCATAATCTGTAAGCCTCTGAGTGGCACCTGGACAGGTTAATTTGAAAGCAGAAACCAAAACTTCCTGTGGGAAGTCACAGACCCATGAGTTCATGAATATTCCTCTACATCCCACCGAACATGCTGCCTGATTTCTCCCCTGGCACAGCCTACATGATTTAAAAGACATGTTTTGTCAGGAAACAAATTAGCACAAATGGGTGTGGGTGGCAGTTTCTTAATACCCCAAATGGGTCCACCCTTATTTTCAGCAATGACTGTGTCTATATAATACTGAGTCCAGGAAGAAATTGGTTGTGTCAGACCCATCCCCCCTTGCAAAGGTGGGAAGCCGAAGAAATGTATTCTGGCCTCCATGTCTGTTATTTTTACTATTTTCTTAAACCAACTTCTTTTCTTTAGGGACCCACTATAATGCTGTTAGGCATCTCAGTTCTCCCTTTAATTTCAGCCTTATCATCAATCAGCTCTACTCAGAACTCCAGAATGACCTATCTCCATTCTTTCCTTCATCAATATTTAATTGCCTTTAGCCAGCCATACTTTCTCCCATCCATCCACCCATTTCTATATAGTTTTATTAGCGAAATGAACATCCACAATAGATATATATTATATGGAATGTTCGAGCCTGAAGAAATCCAATAATTCAACATCTTCATTTTGTAATTTTAAGTCTTTCTGAGGAGACCTGTTTCCATAGAATGATCTTGAGACTCAGGTCGAGTAGAAGAGATTGGGAAGTGAGGAGATTTAACAGAAAAGAGATAGAGAAGGAGTGGGGAGGGAAGAAAGAGGTTCTAGGTTGCCCTACCAGTGCAGCTCACTTCTTTACAAAATATACTTTTGGATTCATGTGAAATTTGTAATTATAAAGGGGATGTAAAAGAAAAAGAAAAAAGATAACTACGTTTCTCCCAAAGAAATAAAGCAGTTTCAAACTGTGTCACATCAGTGATAGAGATAGGTTGGAATGTCTTATAAGAGGCTCTTCATACCATATGCATATAACACGTATTGTTCCCAAATGTTGGTGAGCGCATCATCCTCAGGGTATAAACCTAGGTTCCTGTATTATGCTCCGACTGCCATGCCTCCTTGGCAATCCTGATCAGAGGTTATGCTCCAGGGTGCCAAAGATTTTGGAAGGAACATAGAAAGCAGGTGAGAAAGGGTACCTTACACAAGGTCAAGCAGATTCTAGGCTCCATAAGCAAGTAGCTGGGCAGCCTCTATCTGCAACTGTGCGCTGGGTAATGGAGTATTTTGATTAGCCAGGTCTGTGTCACATATCTACCACATGCATAAGCAGAATTACTCTGGAGTGAGGGAGAGTAGTATTTTCCCAAAATGAGGAATGCCAGATAGTCATGCACACATATCTACCATGGTAACAGAGAGGGCATTCACAGTGGCTTCCGAGAGAAACACAGTATCCATTTCTCAAAGATTTTTTTTAATTACTTAAAAAATATGATGTGGGTATGATAATTTCTCTGCGTTTAAAATAATATGGCAGAACCTTTTTTGACTCTTCTCTCAAGAAAGGGTCTCATTTCTCATGTCATGACTCCTGTCTCCTTGGTCAGCAACTTCAAAGCAATGAATGGCCAGCAACACAAACAAAGAATAGGCAAATGGCCATATCAAGCTTGGAATTAGAATTCTTATTTTTAAAGCTTTGCTAAAGAAAGAGAATATCCATCAGGCAGAACTAATTAAATAAGAAGCATTATTATTAGAATTTTCATTTGCATTTCATAAGCCTCTAAAGTAAAATGATGCAAATATATTGACTAGAGTTGGCAGTTATTATGGAGAATTATTGCCCTGTGGATTGCAAAGTGATTGACAGTGACATATAATATTCAACATAATGGGCTCAGAGCAGTATCATTTGTTAATGGTGAGATCCCTTTCCCCAAAACTAAGGGAAAGAGACATTTATTTAGCAGCCTATGTGTAAACAGCTTCTTTCTTTCTCTATTTCTTTTTTCCTAGCACCAGATTTTCTTTCTGGTGGTTATATTTTCATTAGTTGAGATGATTTATTTATAACGATTAGTTATAAAACAATGCATTCTTCCAAAAGGAAAGGTCTTTAGGTCAACATAACCAATTGAGGAGAATAATATGTAACTCACGATGTCAAAGCAACAACAAGAAAATAAACCTAACCCACTTGTGTAATCTCATGGGAGCTTTAACCAACAAAACTGCCTCCAGAATGTAAAAGTGAATGGCTCACTAGGGGAGTCTTTGGTGGGGAGAGCAAGGAGAAGGAGGAGAGGAAATAGGAGAGGAAGGGTAAGAGGAGGGAACCAAAAAGGAGGCTGGAGAAGGGAGCAACAGAAAGTACTGTGTTTTAAATCTGTGGAGAGAGGAGACAATGCAATCTGCAAGCCTTCTTTTCATGTGTTCACGCTATGACATCACACAGGAGAGGTATCGTAAAGCATGCCAGCGAGTGGTTAGGTCACCTTAATGAAAACAAATAAAATATCTCTTTCGTCTAAAGAGGTGGAGCATTTTATTCACTAGTATTTGGAGAGTGCTATTATTTGTTATGTCTAAGATTGTATGGATCCTACTTTCCTGGGAGGCTGTGGGAGCAGTGACAGATGCTGTAGAGGCTAGCCTCCTATTTCATGTTTCTAAAACAAAGCAAGGAATTCACAAAAGAGCAAAACAAATAACTTAACCTTTGACTTTAGATGACTTTAGTTTAGATGTCAAAATACTTTATAAAATCTGCCACCCCTGTCGTGATGAAAAGAGCCTTGATGAACACAGGGATGATGTTTTATTATGACAGTATGTCTGCATCATGAATTTTTAAAGTCATATGGGCATTCTGGAATCTCCTGGATGTGGTGAGGATAAATGGAGTAATATGTAGAAAAAACGAGCCCTTTGAATGAGATGATGTATGGATGGAAGTGGAACTACAGAACAAGTTAGAGTGAGAGCTGAAAATCTCTAAAAGGTTGGCTTTTTAGGGAAAAAAATGGAAATTGGAAATTGATATTCCAAGAATAAGATTGAAAATATTTACTTTGTATATAATGTTGGGAAAGTCTTTTATGCTTTTTTTAAATTAATTGATCAGGATACCTAAAATTTTGATAAAATTACTTAAAATGTATATATGATAATGTATCTAATAAATGATATAGAATTCTTATCTAATATTTGCATCCACATATACAAATATATATGTAAATGTATATAAATACAATACATACATCTATATATATATATTTTTCTTTTTCAATAATTTTTAATTTGTGTAAAGACATGACAGATTAATAGAAATGAGAGTTTATGGAACTATCATTTTCAGTAAGAAAGACATTCCTATATTTGGTATAAATCTTCTCAAAAGCCTATATAATATCAAAACTCTAAATGTTGTTCTAATAGGAGAAATTTATATCACTAGATATAGGATGACAACTTTCTAGATCTCGAATACAAATGTCAAACATTTAGGTAAAGAGAAAACAAGCCTTTTTTTGACCTTTTTTTTTTTTAATTTCCTATTAGAAAAGAAAAATGGAGAAGCCCTTGTTGGCCTCCATCGGAATCCAGCCGGATGATTGTGAGCACTTACACTAAGTTGAGTTGCCTGGTGTTCTACCTTGTAAATATAACATTATATTTCGTTGGTGATGGAATTATTTCAATTCACCATGGCACTGCTTTTCTGAAACTATCCGTGGATCCATGTAGGTCAAGGGGAAGGAAAATTAAAGGTCATCCTAAGTTTATACCATATAGTGTTTTCATTTTCTATCCAGCTAAGTACATCCAGGCTCCCTGTTGGGCAACCCCGTTTTTCCTTGTCTGTTATTTTCAGAAAAAAAGACTGTATATGACAGTCTTAGAATCTTACCAGCCTGCACACAGATGGTAAAGATTACACACGCTGAGTATTGACCTTTAGAAGCTGTCTTTCTTTTCAAGGTTCCTCTCTTTTGACAGTTAGACTGCCTTTTTCTCAATTAATTTCATTACCAAAACTTGTTTTGCCTTTTATTTTTCCTCTGGTGAGTGTTACCTAGAATTGCCAACAAAGTGCAGTTATATTTTAAGCAGTTCTCAGCCCAAACTATAACAAATGGTGATCTTTCGCGTTGACACTCTGGCCTCAAGAGCCTGGAGATAATGTAGACATTGTTTAAATGCTGGTTTTCCTTTATCAACAGGTACCTGAGCTAATTAATTTCAACTGGTTGCCTGAGATGAGCAATGAATGGGGACCTGGGAGAGAGAGGTCAGGGACAGCAAGTAGGGCGTTCGCCATAAATCACAAGGCAAGGGGCATTTATGAGCTGGTTGTAAATTGTCAGCATAACGCTACAAAGTGGGTCTCTACTTTGATCATAAATAAAGACGAAAGCTGAAACAATATGAACTGTGGTGCCCAAATTGAATGGAGGATACGACTGCACCGTTCATGTGTCCAAAAATGCCATCCGGGCTGTAGGGGTAAGAGATTTAGCTGGAAAATTGGGAAGAAAGATTAGAGAACAAATATTTTCTTTATCACTGCACTGAAGTAATAACCCTATTAACCTGGCAAACTCACACATGCACTAGATTTTTACCATCACCCAAATGTAACAGTGGGTACTATTTTACATCATAAAACTAGGAAGAGATATGAGACTGTCTCCCTTTTTCATTACGGAGGAGCTATTTGGCAGATTCTTTTCTGATGGAAAGTTTAAACCCATTAAGTTTGCAAGTTAAGAATCTGCTTCCTACCAAACTTTGAATAGTGATAAAATCACTGAAATAATATCTTACCACTATAAAACATTTTGAAATGCAGCACTAACCCATTATCTGCATTGTTTTATTTTGCTCAAATAAATTAAAGCTCAACCATTGATCTGAGATAAAAATTACCACTTTAATATGCACTTAAAATTTGGTATAATTTTCGAAAGCAGTACAGTTAGACTTTTGATCTCAAATGAGCAGGTGATAAAAGTGTCATGTACGATTTGCTTATATTTTACAATTTCATTAAAAGGGGATTAACTTTTCAGAGAAAATATGAGAAAAAAACTAATTAAAATTGAAAGCCTCAATAAATTTACCTTAGTAGTGTCACATAACATTTTGTGAGTGCAACAGAATTGTGGTAGCAAAGTGAATCATTCTAGGAAGTCTTAAAACAAATATAGGAAAATCCATTCTTATCCAAGTCAGAGAAATTGCTCTAATTTATCAGTCACCCAGGGACACAGTAGAAGGGAAACAAGAAGTTGGCTCAGAGGATCAGAGGTACCCACGTTACCAAAGAAAAATGGAAACATTCTTTAATTTCCTTTGATAGTTTCACCCAAGACCGTAAATCAGCTCTATTTCTTTAAATGCTTCTCAAAAAATAGGACTGAAAACCAGCAGCTCAGGCACAAGATATTTTAGAGATACAAATTTAAGGGATTTTAGGTTTGAACAGGATCTTAGAAATAAGATTCCCTTATCCAACACTCATTTTAACAATGAAAGCGACTGGTTCAGCCAAGGACACAAAACGAATTAGCTGAAATTAAATTGGAACCCAGTTACACAGGTTCCCTTCGTTCCCTGTTAGAAGTTTATGTTGTACATGTTTACTATTTGTCTGCCCCATTCCCTCTCTCTCCCTCTCTCTCTCTCTCTCTCTCTCTCTCCCTTTTTTCCTTCTATTTGTATTTGTCTACTTCTGGAGACTTCTATGATTCTAGAAAGTCTACCCCACCTGCAGACCCAGGAGTGGGCTCTGACTTGCTCAAGGCATCTATCCATTCTACCAGCCACGATGATGGGTTCAGGGCGGGACAAATGGTTCCACTGAGGACGATATAATTCTAGGATCTGCATGCCGGGGACTGAAGCCAAAGTATATGAGGGACTCCAACCTCTTGCAAGGGGATGTCTTCCTGCTGCAGATGAATAGGACCAAATGAGGGGATCTTGTAGCTGCAGTTGTCCTTTGTTACCCTAAGGGAAGCTAGCCTGGGGCCTAGACCAATACAGAAAAGAAGCCAGAAAGGGAAAACTATGGATAAATGAAAGGGGGATCCTGTGCAAACTGCAGCTAAAATCTCCCTGACTTCTAGATTTTCCATTTTATATAAGCTAATACATCTTTGCTGTTTAGGCCTGTTTGAGTCAAATTTTGTTTCCTGCCACCCAAGCATATTAATGTGTGCAGGGTTCCTTCCTGTCATCAAGTTTCCTTAGTGCAAAATTATTTCTTGATCACAAGGGCCAGCTTCTAACGGACATGCTAGCAACAAGTAAAAAATTTTTGTCCTGGGGAATCTTGACCACCTACAGTAATTAAGATACTCTTTCAAGGGATGGGTTTTTTTCTCTTTCCATTTATCTTCACCAAGCCTCAATTTTGTTGAAGAGAATGGTAATAGGAAATTAATTTGAGTTTGTATCTTTGAGTGAAAACAAAAGGCCAATAAGCAAATGCTCGTACGTCTCGAGAAATCTGATCATGGTGGGATCATCTCTTCCCCAATTCAAAGCAGAGTAAAAATAAAATAGATTAGGCAATTGGAATTGGTGAGGAGTAGACCTCTGTAATGTAGCAGAGAAATAAAAAAGCTCTTCCACGTGTTTTCTGTCATTTACCATATAATTTATTTCTTCTCTTTAAACTTTCTTTCTGGGTTGCGTATGCTTTTACTGGTCACTCATTGTTTGCAAATTTGGATTACCCGTGGCCTAAATCCCTTGGTTCTCGGTTGGCTATCTACTAAGATCATCTGGGGAGATTTTAACAGACACTCAGGCCATAAACCCAGACCAATGAAATCCAAATCTCTGGAGGTGGGGCCAAGGCAACTGTTAGATTTTATTTTTATTTATTTGTTTGTTTGTTTATTTAAATCTTATTTTATTTTTTCAGTGTTCCAAGATTCATTGTTCATAGATTTTAAAATCTACCCAGGTGATTTCAAAGGAAGCCAAACTGGAGAACCAGTGGCCTAGATCATTTGGCCTCTCTAATTCTAGAACGGTCACATGGGAAACATGGAACAGTCTATGGGAAAAGATCAGTGAAGAGAGCCACATCCACTTTGAGTCTGAGTTAAAGGGTTCTTTGTGCCCCCTTTTGCAAGTCTTCTCACAGTTTACAGGGATCCCAAGGGCCAGTGTCCAGGTGGTTGGCCTGGGTAAAAGGAGCAACAATGACAAAGGCCACTGAAATCTGCCTGTGGACCATGACTTGCACTAAAGAGGCCAGGAGAGCCTTGTGGCTAAGTAGTTTCATTTCAGCTTCTCAGGAGTAGGAGGCCCCAGAGTGATTTGAGCACCAAATGCTATCTGGCAATAGACACTGTCCTTTTTTCCTTATAGAGTCCTCTATGTGTCAATCCCCCAGGATCTAGTGTGGGGATGAGAAATAGCATGTGGGTATTTGGTGCAGATCATCTCTACTGCAACTGACCTTGAGACCATCCCCACATCCACTGTGTGTGACATGTTTGCTTCTGGGTAACCCAGCTGCATTCTCCCTGAAGACACAAAGTCGCTATGGTTTTATCGTGTTGTTTTCAGCTTTGTTCTTCCTACCCCATGCACACCTCACCCCCACCTACGGGGTTCCCTTTTCAAATATCTTTGTATTCATGGACACACTTATTTTGATAGGCAAGGATATTACCATCCTTACTTTTGTGCCTTCCCATCAGGTTGTTTTTTGTTTTTCTTTTTCAATAAGTTATTTAAAGACCCCATTTTTGCTTTGCTTTATTTTCTATCTCTGCATTTTCTCACTTAAAGTTTTTACCCATGACCTAGGTTACTTAGACCTTTGCTGATCTGCCTCATGGTTATTTTCCATAATCACTAATAAGTTCTGCATATTAAAATCGTAGACCATTCAACATTGCCACAATGTTGAAATACATCTCTATATGTCAATATAGCCAGCTGAATAAACATTAAAGCATAATTGAATTTTTCAGCAATGACATTTTAATTAAGAAATGTTCTTGGGCTTTTAAGAGTTCAATACATTTCTCTCTAAGCAGTTGCCTCCTCAGAATTCACTTGAAAAATACAATTAGGCCAGCCACTGGAAAAACTGGCCATTGTTTTACCCTAGTTGTATGGGTAAAACTTATCGGTTGGTGTCAGTGTAATCCATATAATTTTGTTGGCCCATCCTCCCTAGTACAAAATGGTAAGTACACAAATGGAAGCTATGAAGTAAGCTGATACAAGCGATTCTACAAGATTATTTTAGTCTAGATTCACAAGTTAAATGTATACATACCTAACAGCAGGTGAATCTGGTTTTAGCCTGGCATAAAATAGCATATTTTCCCTTGATTTATATTTTTGGGGAGAGAAAAAAAAACACTGCATGTTATTGAGATGGTTAAATATAGAATTATAATTAGTAGATATCATAGTTGCACTGCGTATGCTTTTAAAGAAATGAAACCATAGGTTCAATTCTTTTTTTTTTTTAAGATTTTATTTATTTGACAGAAATACAGCAAGAGAGGGAACACAAGCAGAGGGAATGGGAGGGGCAGAAGGAAGCTTCCCGGTAAGCAGGGAGCCCGATGCGGGGCTCGATCCCAGGACCCTGGGATCATGACCTGAGCCGAAGGCAGACGCTTAACGACTGAGCCACCCAGGCACCCCGTATAGGTTCAATTCTTGATCTGAAATGGTTAAAATTTCCATTTATGTTTTCCTGGGATTTCAAAGGAAGAAAACCATGAGTCTCTTTAATACCTACTGGATTCAGTGCCACAGTCTGAACTTGCCCCCGCTTGAGAGCTATAGTGTTCTTCACAGCTGGGGCTACTTCTGATATCCCAGCCTTTCTTTTTGCTCTTGAATCAATGAGTGCTCAAGGAGATATTGACAGAAAGGATCAACAAATCATTAGTTTACTTATCAGGGACATATTCTGAACAATATCTTCTGTTTGGAGTTGTAGAAGATGCTAGATTTAGAAGATATTTTCTCTTTCCTGTGGACCTTACAATATTGTTAGGACTCTATGTCGTAGGAACATAGAAAGAGACAAGAAATATAAAAGATTTAAGCCAGATAAAGAGCTCCTCTCTCAAAGCCTGAAAGATCCTTGTTCTTTACATGTATGCATGTATGTATGTATACATATATCTATATATCTATTGATTTACTACCACCAGCTCTAGCCAGAAATCATGTTATAGTTTCCATACTAGAAATGTGTCGCTTTTTTCATGCCAGCATCTAAAACTTCCCTGGTATTTATGAGATATTGTGCCTCCAACGTCCTCAGATCCCTGGCATCTAGAACACAAATGCAAAGTCTATGCTTGGCCACCTCCAAGCTCCATCCTGAACTTTGAGTTTAGATGAGGTGATGTACAGATGCAGGGTCAGAAAACTCCTTATTCTGTGGTTTTGTATCATTAGCGCTAGCAGTGGTGGCCGATGGCAGGTGGCGGCACTGGTAGTGATGATATTAGTCGATGTGGGCATTATTCTGGAGCCATGGCCGGGGTATTTTTAACCAGATGTTCTTATGGGTCTTGGCAACATTTCTGGTGACCTTTGGTTTCTGCCCACTTTTAGAACTGTGTTCTCCTGATTCTGGCCAGTTGTATGAACTATCCAATATATTCAATCCTGGATTACGGTAATCAGAGTCCGATGTTTGCAGTCATGGCTCCTGATTGTTAGAGAGATTGGGAAATAGGATTGGATAGTAGGTGACAAAATAAAAGCCAAGGAGATGGAAGACTGGCTCTCTGGTCTGGTGGGAGGTGAAGGCACTGGAAATCCACTTACTCAAGGATATAGGATGGACATGACACAGATGTATAAGTTAGTGCCTTGGCCATTTGCAACGAAATTCATACCAAAAGCAAACTTCTGGAAAAATTAGTTCCTGCTTCCATACAAAAAGGGAAAGAAAAGGCATTTAAGAGCTGTGTATTATATATTGGATTTTTTTTCCCCTAATAGCAGTGGCACTCTAAGAACTTCTCTTTGTCAGAGTCAACCTTGTTTTATTCTGATTCTGTGAAGTATTATGAATAATGATTATCACAAACATGGCCTTATGCCTAACAGCTGTAAACTGCCATTCTAAAGTGACAGAACTGGACATACTCCTACATGAACTACAACCAGGAGATTAGATACATAGAAAAAGCCGCAAATTGAAGTCCTTGAAAAGGGCCATTTTGTTACTTGGACAATTTCTTTGACTCTATGGCTCTTACAACCTGGATATCCATCCCCACTGGAGATCTAGCTATGAGACTTAAATATGTCAAAATCCCTCAAAACAGTTTCAGTCTAAATGTAGAGAGTTGTCTCAAATATCTTCAGATCAAGAAGATGGTATTAGGTATAGATAACTTCCTTCTGAGACCTAGGAATTAAAACCTATGATGTGGATGACCATCTTATATTTTCTTATTTTCTTTATTATATTTTCTTTTTTTATTTCTCTGATTGCTTACTGTATTAGTTCCTTGTGTTGTTTCAATAAACTAAGCAATTAAAATTAGCACATTGTCTTTTTGCCTTTTTCTCAATTATCCTATTTCCTCTAAACCCTTGAGCTCCTAAATTTTCTTTTCCAAACATTCATAACAATTTCCAATCTTTCAAATGTGGAATTTGTGATCTGGCACCAGAACTCTCTAATAAGAATTTTATAGCCAGACATAGAAGCCCCAACATAGCCCCGCAGTGATAACCACACCTCCTGTTCTATTTAGTAACAGAATGAATATCTTTAATTCCAACACATCTCCTTGTCTTGACTGAACCTATAGTTAAAATTATTTTTCATATAACAATTAGGTAGAAATGATTACATGAGTCAGCTCTATCCAAAATGTAATAAGACCAGTTAAGTCCAGACAATAATTTGTTAACAACTAGTTACCAGAGGCAATGTGTTTCATACCCATGGGGCTATTCTTCTTATGAAATCAGATGCCCTCTTGTGTTCATCACGTCAAAATTAGACCTGTGCCTTACATATGGCCATCTGGCTCTTTTTCAATGCAAATTTCCAGGTTGCTTCTATTTTATTAACATAAAACTATGTCCACTTGTTAGAAGGTGCCTGAGACAGTGGATTTCACTGGTTTGTACCAAATTTTACCTTGGCTAGGAGTTCCCAAAGTGAACTATATATTCTGCGATTTATCCCTGACTATGGCTTAGATAGCAAATAAAATAGCACAAGTATTCGAGGACTAATAGCAGGATACATTAATCCATGAAAATAGTTTAGGCAGTACACTTGCCCTCAATCGTTTACTGGCTCCCAAAGGTAGAATCGATGCAATTACTAAAATATCTGGTTTCATCAGGAAAAGCAATTCAGAAAAATTAAAACAAACAATCAATTAAGATAAAACATCACCTAGTTATCTAAGGTCAGATAAACTGATCCTTGAGAACATTCTGTTGGTTAGGTCTAGGTCAGTAAGAAAGCTGGAAACAAAGCAAGTTCTAAACATTTTTTATGATACTTTGATGTTGGTCATATGCCTTGACTGTCTCTACTATCTAATTTGCAGGTGATTTGAGACACCGCACAGACGTTATTCTGAGCTGACATCTGGCTGATGACATCAGTTCAAAAAGAGAAGAAAAGCCTTTATGATTCAGTTAGCTACTCCGGAATCTGAGATTCATCAAAAGAGGGGTTTGAGGATTGATGGGAAAGATGTTCTCTATAGATCTAGCAATCTTTTGCTTCTTTGAATTTTCTACTCTACATTCAAAATTTTTTCAGTTTATTTCTTTTTATTCTTTGCAATTTGTTTTCTTCCACTTACTTAAAATTAGTTTGCTATTTTTGTTGTAGCATCTTGAAATAGAGGCTTAATCATTTATTTTAGACTTCTTATCTGATATGTACTTCAGGTATACATTTTTCCCCTCAGAATTGCTTGAGGGGAATATACTAGGTATATTCTAGATATGATGTACCACCCACTTAAAAGTATTTCCTTATTTTCATTTTGTTTCCTCCTTTAACTCATGTATTAATGTGAAATTTATTGTTTAATGTTTTATTTAATGCTCAGGTTATTGGGGGATTTCTAATTATATGGTTCTAGCTTACTTTCAAACTCCTCAGAAAATATATCCTAAATTATCTCAAGTTTTGAAAAATTTTTTTGATGCTCTATTTATGATCACCTACGGTTAATTTTTTATAGATCTTTTTAAAGATTCTATTATTTATTTATCTATCTTTTTATTTATTTATTTTGAGAGAGAGAGTGCACGCACGTACACAAGAAGGGGGAGGGGCAGAGGGAAAAGGAGAATTTCAAGCAGACTCCACAATAAGACCAATGTGGGGCTCAACCTTACAATCCTGAGGTCACGACCTGAGTCGAAATCAAGAGTCAGGCACTTATGTGATTGGGCCACCCAAGTGCCCTATGGATAATTTTTGTGAATATCGCATGAGTCATGAAAAGAAAATTTTAATCACATATGCAAGAATTAGGTCAACTTTAATAATTTTCTGATCTTTGTTAATTATTCAGATCTTCTATACCTTTATTCATTTTATATCTTCCTGTTCTGGTGTTTTGAAGTTTTTCACCATTTTTGTAGATTCATCTACTTATCTTTTTGGTTCTATCAGTTCAATTCACATATTTAGAAGCTCTGGATTCAGGCATATTTATATGAGGCCTGTAATATATACCAAATGTCCCATTTTTACCTCTAGCAATTATGAAATATCCCTTCTTATTTCCAGTATTTCTTCTGGCGTTATAGTGTACTTTTAGTTAGATCAGTTTATGTGTTATAGCTCTATAACAACAGCAGAGATAATGTCTTGATTTTGCTCAGTGTCATGTCCCCAGCCACGACTACAGTATCTGGTTTAAGGAAAGATTTAGCAAATATTCACGGAAGGGATGGGAGTATAAAAGAAGGGAGTATATACATTCCCTGCATTCTAGATCTGTGATCTTGTATTAGTGAAGCTTCTCCAGAGAAACAGAACCAGTAGCATATACATACACATGATACAGAAATACTATCACATATGGACATAATTACTATTATATATGTATATAATTACTATCACATAGGTGTATAGAGAATACTGTCTCATACATATTTATAGATAAATGGATGGATACAGATATGTTCTATATGACTCTCTCTCGATAGATCTCTTTTAAGGAATTGACTCACATAGTTGTGGAGATTGGCAAGTTCAAAATCTGCAGGGTAGAACAGGCCAGGTAACAGTTGCACTTTGAGTCCAGAGACAGTCTGCTGCTAAAGTTTCCTCTTTCTCTTGGGAAGGTCTTTTTCTATTATAGCCTTCAACCGATTAGCTGAGGCCCACCCATATTGTGGGGGATAATCTTTTTTACTCAAAGTCTGATTCAAATTTTAATCTCATTTTCAAAATACCCAGAAACATCTTGCATAATGTTTAACCAAATATGTGGGTGCCTTAACCAGCTAAGTTGACACTTAAGATTAACTATCGTAAGACTGTTGATAGCTATGATAGTAGTTACATTCTCTTTGGGTTTCTAGTCACCAAGGTGGCCAAAACTTAGCGGGGCCCTGACAGAGGAAGGGGTCATACTCCATAATTCTTAACTAGCCCTAATAATTGCTCGGTTATGAAATTATTTACTCCTTAAGGTCTCCCAAAAGATGAAATATTTTATCTACCAAAGTTAATATATAAGGCATATTTAGAAAAGCAAAAAAAATCTGCTCTTAACTATATTATTTTATCAATGGTGCATCTTCTGGTTTTCACATACTTTTCTGATTCTGCCTCCTATCTCTCTTTGCATGTACAGAAAGTGCTCTGTTGGATGTTTAAGCAAGGGAAAGGATCTAACAATCAGAGCTGTTTCTTTTATCTGGAAATCTCTCTGGAAAACAAAAATGAAAACTATCCTCATTGTGTTTAAACTCCCATAGTTAAAAGGGCCACCTTTAAAGCTTGTCAGTTCTTTTCAGTGAAGAGTACCAACGTATATTTGAATGAGCTTTTTCTCCCATGTGATTAGCGTGCTAATTTTGTGACACGTGACAATTTTTTTTTAATTAGCAGATTTACCTTAAAGTAATCAACCATATTCTAGGTACCTAGAACGTTATAAACATTATCATAAAAACCCATTTAAAATTCATCAAAAGATGAATTAACTTTAAATAGTTTTCACTCATAGATACTAATCACTTTCTTCAATTCCTATTTGTTGAAAACTCTCCAGAAATTGAATTAGCAATTAACCACTTTCTGTTTTATATTAACAAGAGCTACTGAATTGCTAGAATATTCTCTCAAGTAGTCTACAGTTTTCTTTTTCTTTAAACCCAGGTCAAAATTCACCTCTGACCATTCGTGACTAATAACCACATCCCCTCCACCTTCGACACACATATACACACACCTAACTCAGATCACTTTGTGTCCTCTGAACTTTTAAGCTTGTTTATGTGTTTCTTTTTTAGTGCATTTATGTCTTTTTCACATGTGTTGGTTCTCTTAATGCTCAGTTGTAAATTAGGTACTTTTGAAAGTTCCATTAACGTTTTAAATACCCCAGGGCTGTATTTAATACACCAAAGTAGAAACATACTGAATAGCTCCCTAGTGGTTTTAAACAGTTAATGCAGCGTCAAAAGAAGCCTAATTTATTATTAGGAAGTAGTTTAGGCACAGAAGAAATGTATTATTTCAGAATTTTTCATGAGCATAAATCAAAATTTCAAAGTGTCTTTAGTTGTTTGTGTGCTCTCTCCTATTGCATGATAATATATCTCTATACTTGTTCATTAGGGTTTCCCAATAGTGGCACTAAAATACTTTCATCCCTTGTTGTGTGAGACTGAGCTAGTCTATGCGTTATAAAATGTCTAGTAACATCCCTAACTTCTACCCATTCGATGCCAATAGCAGCCCTCTCCTCAGCTGTGACAACCAAAAATGTCTCCAGACACTGTCACATGTTCCCAGGGGACGGAGGGCAAAACTGACTTCCTGGTGAGAACCAATGAAGTACAACTTACATCTCTATATTTAAAAAAAAAAAAGAAAAAGACAAACTAACAATTAACTTTCTTACAGGAAAATTCTCATTAAAGATCAATACCATTAGCATTAATTAAGTCAAATTTCTTGGCACTTAGAAGTTACCTGTTAAAAGGTCTTTAGCTCATTGAAGGACACCAATTTGAATAATCCATGTACTTATTGGTTTAATATCGTTAATACAGTCAAAGCAGCAACTTTAGGCTAATCCAAAATCTCTCAGGCATTGCTCTGATGGAGCTTAAATAAAGACAGCTGCCCAAGGCTTGGCAGTGTGTTAAGAGACTTGAGATAAAGGACTCATCTATTCTTCCTGTCTCTCGGAGAATGGCTCTCTGACCTCCATGGGTAACGACCACTCAGCCTATTGCCAAATGATGTTTCATGGGAGGATTTACATTTTAATTCTACTGGAAATATTTTAAAATGCTAATCTCATCAAGAATTCCTGGAATGACCACTGTCATTAATGACTTACTCCTGGTCTATACTATACCTGGTTCTCCATGTTGTATACCTGCGGGGAGGTCATTTCCCCCTTTACAACTGCCTTTAAGCATTTCATTTATTGGATGGATGTTTGTGCCATTTAAATACTTGTTGCAACTCCATCTGTCTTTTACTTAATTTGAGAAACATTTATGGGATGTTTCCTGTGTAATATGGTAGCTTCTATTGTTACCCTAAGTACATTGTCCTGTAAGTACTTAGTTGGTAAAATAAAGTCATATTCTTTCTGGCATCAGTTTCTGTGTGTGTCTTGGGAACTAAAGAAGCTTAGAGAGTAAATATGAAAATCATTTTCTACATTTTAACCAATTGTCATATATGGCAGGACAACTATAATGGGCAAAATATCGTCCATATATACAATGGAATATTACTCAGCCATCAGAATGGATGAATACCCACTGTTTGCATCAACATGGATAGCACTAGAGGGGATTCTGAAAGACAATTATCATATGGTTTCAGTTGTATTTGGAATATAAGGAATAGCACAGAGGACCACAGGGGAAGAGAGGGAAGTCTGAAGGGGGGGAAATTAGAGAGGGAGACAAACCATAAGAGACTATGGAGTCTGAGAAGGAAACTGAATGTTTCAGAGGGGGGAGAGAGGTGAGGGGATGGAGTAGTCGGGGATGGGTATTAAGGAGGACATGTGTTGTGATGAACAGTGGGTGTTATATGCAATGATTGAATCATTGAACACTACATCAAAAACTAATGATGTACTATATAGTGGCTAACTGAACATAACAAAAGAAGTTATAATTCCAAAGACAATTTTTGCCATGATCATTTGATTATAACATGTTAGACACTACTTGGCCACTATCGTATAAAAATGTCCTTATTTTATCATTTCAACTTTCTTGGTGTTTATCAATTTATACTTCCATCTTTTTCTGGAAAGGAATTTAAGGAAACTTGTCATCATACACAAAATATACTTGGCAAAGGTAGTCGTGTCTCCCTCTTTATTATGAAAGATTCTGGGAGTATGACCAAGGAAGAGAGTGAACAACATTTCAGGAATGCTATTTCCATAGGCCTTTAGAAAATAATGAGAATTCACTTTCCCACTTCCTTTGAGGTGATCATTTAGTTCTGTCACTCCTTTTCTCCTTGCCCTGTTTAGACAAGTTGGCACATGTCACCGCTTGAAAGGGCATTAGAAAAATGCACCGCTATGGGATTCCCATCTCATCTTAAGCATCCACCATTGTTGCTGCCTGTGTCAGCTCTGTAAAGAGCTCACCCCTGCTGCACAGCTCACCTGTGCTGCAGTCCTGCTATCAGTCTCTCCCTCCTCTGTCTGCCGAAGCCCCAGCATCGCATCTCCATCTACCCTGCTCTTAGGACTTCCCTTCCCGGTCATTATTTTTTTACTACCCCAACTCTGCTCTTCACACTTAGCTTTCTCATATATCAGGCTTATGCAGACATGGGTCACTGAATGACTGACCTTCTTCAATTCAACTCTGCTTCTCATGGCTTGTAGACAACTCTACCTGACTGAAATCAAAGGGCAATGAGACAGATAGAAAGAGCTAGGCTTGTTTGTTATGTCCCAAATGACTCCAAACTAGATTCTGAGCTCAGCAGACAGAGACTTGAAGAGACTAGGTACTCATGACTTGCAATCCCCTCAAGAGGTGGGGAAGACTCGAGAATGATAAGGAGAGGGTAAGAAGTTTAGCTCATGGCAAACACATCGTTGCAATCTGTTAAAGCTCTATTTCTTGTATTGTATTGTTATCTTGTTGGCTCAGTCAAGTACAAATAATTGTATTTTACATATTTCTACCTCCTAACTAAGAGGGACAAGTTGAGCAGACAACTTAGCATTCAGCCCAGGATGTCCCCTTAAGACTCCTGTTTTCAGAAAAAAGGCTGAGGAATCCTCTTTTAAACATTCCTGGGGAGTATTATATGGCTTCCCCTTCCTGTTAGATCCATTTCTTCACCCATTAGAGTAGGTAACCAGATGTGCCTGTCACATATGGATGGGGACAATTTGTAACCAAGAGAGAAAAAGGAGAATAAAGCACAGAAAACAGTTCCCCTATTAATTTGCACACATGCAGGTCTTGTCCAGATACCTTAAAAGTAATAGTTTCCCTTCCTGAAATCTCCAAGGCTATTGTGGTTGACCATGAGGTCAAGGGAAGGGCTAATTGCAAGAGCAGCTGTCATCGACCCAAAGAGTTAGCTAAAGAATCAAGTACAAAGGCCTACCGATTCTCAAAACATTCCTCGGGGCACTCATGAGAGTTTTGCCACTCAGTGTTAAGGAGCTTAGTGATGGGTGAACCACAAACATATTTAGGTGCACTTTTCCTTCTTATATTTAACAATATGAATGGTCACTTATGATGGATTTTCACATTATTTTAGATATATCTAACATTATTACTTGTCAGAAAGTTATACCTAAATTTCATATCTAGCACACAAAAACAAAACCAATTTTAAACTACTTGGGCTGTCAAATCGAGAACTTAGCCCTCATTAAAGTGATATAGCCAAAAATATTATTTTAAGGTACCCTTAGCAATAGAAGTCTATAGCTAGATTATAGTTGCATTTATTCTCTATCTGTAAATAAATGCCACATACTCTTTGTCTTAAATCAGCAAGGCAGACATTGTCAGTTTCAAACTATTAATTACTAGATGTGAAAACTACCGATGTGAAAACTAAATGAAAACATGAGAAAAGATTATGATGTAATGTGGGAAAGCAACAGAATGTATGATGATTTTAACTGTAAAATATGTATTCTCTTGGACAATGATGAAGAAATACTTTAAAAAAAGAAATGATTGGTATTGAGGACTTATCCAGGGATTTTTTAATGTCAGAATTTTCTTTAATATGATTTCTTTTAGAAAAAGTTAAAAGTGGCTTCCAGAAACATCAAGTTTGAGTTTAACGCTCTTGTTTGAAGAGGACCTGGAAAAATGGACAGGGGTAATGGGTTTAAAAATACTCTTTCCTTATTCAGCTCAGTTCCAAGGATGAATAGTGTAATTATTTGTTGTAAAACAGCATTCATAAATGTTACCTCTGGTACTAAGCACAGTTATACTTACCCTATTCACACTGGTATGCAGGATAAATGGACAATAACGTATATGTTGCATTTTGGCTGTTTTCATGTGTGTTCCACTGCAAATGAGGTAGTGTATCTCTTAAGGCCAGTAAAATCCCTCCAGCAATGAGAAATAAGGCCTTTGAGAAGAGTGAGAGTCACATGGCAGATACTTACCCAAGTTAGTATGTCTGGTCTGAATGCACAGTAATCAAAAAGAACCTCTACTTTCACACTGACCACTTAGAACTCTATGGCACAGTGTTTCCAGAGGGTAGAAAGAATGATATGTTCCACAGCAACTTGCTATTGCCAGATCTCCTAGCCCAAATATAGAAATTTGCCCAACAGGGTTAACAAAAGTTAGCCCTCAGTTAATCAGTGGATTAAAACCAGACATCCATTCCTACAACATTTGGCTTAAAAAGAAATTATAATTGAGGCAAGATGGGAGAAAAAAATCACAGATAGTCCATCAGCCTGTTTTTATGAAAAATGATATTAAT
This sequence comes from Nasua narica, assembly GCA_028533885.1. Lineage (NCBI taxonomy): Eukaryota > Metazoa > Chordata > Mammalia > Carnivora > Procyonidae > Nasua > Nasua narica. The sequence goes on along the minus strand of CM052810.1, from coordinate 159,681,871 downwards.
CCTAGCATCTGCAATTAGCTCTCAGCTAATGGGTAGACTTTGCTCCGGTACCCAAATTTCTACTCTGATCTCTTCAGATTTGTGACCTTCAGGTTTTGCGGGGGTTCAGCACTCCATACATCCATTCTCAGCTGAGTCAATTGGTCTTCACACTCCTCCCTCCTTGAGGAAGTCCTCCTCACTCCATTCTTCAGCCTCATGATAATGTCCTGTCCTCTATTCAAAAATGAGGTCTTTCAATAGCAGGACCACCACAGGGATAATATTAGTAAAGCAACTAGTTTATGAATGGCAGAGCTGGAAGGTGAACACAGCACTCCAACTCCTGCATCAATCACTCTTCCTCTTGCTTCACTTCCTCTCCACTTCCCTGCTCTAAACAATTTCTCCCTCTGTGTTATAATCTTCCAATTGTATTCTGCAAATGTCCCACTACTCTTTAATAAGCGTTTTTCTGCATTCTGTCTGCCAAAATAAGCTGCAGACAGAGATCACCAGGAGGATAGGTCACAGGTGGTCAAGATGAGCAGACCATTGTCCCCAGTGGATTAGTTGCCCAAGACTTCAATAAGACACTGGAATTTAGAGAGGGATCCTTCAAGCCATTAAAACCATATATTTCATTTGCAATAAGGCAGCATTAGGCATCCAATCAATAGATTGTACATGAATATTTAAAAATCTGCAAAGAACTAGTCTCTCAAGAAACACTGAGATTGCCAATTGTCATGAGAGAGATGATAGGGACTTGAATTTTCCCCTAGGCGCCATTTTGTGCTCTGCTCGCCATCACAGTCTCTACTTCTCCCATAGGTCCTTGTCTGGTCTTTTCTGTAAGAGGTGATTTCATTAATCTTCTTCTCTATTTAGAAACAACTAATTATTTTCATTTATTTTAAAAGAAATCACCCACGTAGAACATTCTCAGTCATCACTCCAGAATTAAACTGTCATCTTTACAATCAATAGCTAGACAGAAAGTAGGACATTGGTCCACACCAGAGAAGCAGAGGAGGTTCTCAGAGATCACAAATCTGTGTTGGTCTCTTAGCCACTCTTGTTTTCTAGAATTAAATCTCATTAAATGGGGTGGTGGGGGGAGCTGCTCTGACTGGTTCCCCCTGGAGTTTTTAACTTTCAGAGTTGTCCTCACTGAGCTTCCAGCAATTTATCACTTACAGCTCAGGTTTTCCTTCCTGGCACTGGTTCCTGAGGCTGTTTCCACCCCTCCTGGATCTTAGCTGCAAGAAGTTGTGCCTCCTGTATTCCTCCTTCCGGCTCTCTAATTCTTGAAGACAGCGGTCTGCCCTGTGTCCTCCCTTCTCATAAAGCTCTGAAAGCAGTTGACATTTCAGTCCATTCAGCTCTTTACTTGTTGTTAGGACAAAGAGGCGATGTCTAAGCTCTTTACATACAGAACTGGAAATCAAAAGTGCACAGTGACTTTCCGCATAATGAAATTAATACCCTTTAAGGTAAAGTGGGTGGTGGTCTCATCATGTTTACCCTTTTTGCCATCTCTTCTTCCAATAATTCATAATTCCAAGGATAGCATTTCTCCTCATTGAAATTTTATTTGGGATAGACATGAACTTTTAATATTTACCTTTATCAACCACAGCATTCCTTTATGTTTCTCTTTTGGAGTGAGAAAATACCAGAATTTTTTTTTTTTTTTTTTTTTTTTGTATTTTTGAACTGCCAAACTCAGCAGACCTAAAAAACAAAGCATTTCAAGAAGAATTCTACTAATGGGCAAATCTGTTATAATAATTACTGTATGTCGAACAGATGAACATTGTTGTTAAACATATAGACTTCATAAGCTATCATACTTCAGGTTGTTTAGTGTAACTTGAGGCATAGTTATTAACATAGTGGGCTCTTTTGTTAGCATTAAACATTTATTTTACATATAATGACCTCAGAATGCCTAGAATGGAACCAACCCTTCACAGCTTCTTTATATGATGTTATGTTTACAAAAGGATATCATTCATATTTAAATATTTACAGAAGACTTTAAATTAGTGTTTATAACTTCAGACCATTGGGATAGAGAAATTTTTGTTAAACATACTCATGTACACCATTGGAAAAATCCTTAAGTTCCCAAACACAGCATATATATCTTCATCTTTAAGACACCCTAAGTGCTGTTGTTCGCTTTATTCTCATCAGGGTCGTGGCTTTCCCTGAGAGAAGAATTTCATTTTCTTTTCCAGAACACTTCTTTCCCCGGACCTGGGAATTATGGAACCTAGTTTTGGCCTTAGTCAGGCCAAAAGTCTTTATATGAGAAGTCACAGTGCATTGGGGCTTCAATTGCCTTCCCCGTAGATGGTGGGAAATGTGCTATAAGATTTCTGCATCCTCCTGGAGATTCAGGCGACGCTTACCTGGACTTTTTTTTACCCCAGCAATTTTGTTAGTGAGACACTCTTTTCTTCTCTTGCAGCGTATTTTCAAAAGAATTCCCTTCCCATGGGATGCCTGGGTGGTACAGTTGGTTTAGTCTCTGCCTTTGGCTCAGGTCATGATCCCAGGGTCCTGGGATCAAGTTTTGTGTTCGGCTCCCTGCTCAGTGGGGAGCCTGCTTTTCCCTCTGTCTGTTGCTCCTCCTGCTTGTGCTCTCTCTCTCTGACAAGTAAATAAATAAAATCGTTTTAAAAAAAAAGAGTTCCTTCACAGATAACTATGATGGTTTGCTATAGCTGTCACAATAGATTGCTCTTACCTCAGATGCTTTTTTAAAAAATAACATAAGTAAATTTATGTTTACCCATGACCCAGGAATCTCATTCCTGGGTGTTTACCCTAGAAAAATGAAAATTTATGTTCACATCATAATGTGTATGTGAATGTTTATCACAGTTCTATCCATAATTGTGAAAAATTGAAGAAAACATCCAAATGTTCACCCACTGATAAGTGGATAAACTAACTGGATTCCATACAACTGGAAACTACTCAACAAATCAGTGACGTACACAGCACATTGGATGAATCTCAAGGATGTCATGCTGAATGAAAGAAGCCAGTCTCAAAAGATTACATACATTAGAATTCCATTTAGATTAGACACTCTCAAAAACGGAAAGTCCCAGTGCTGCAGAACAGATCAGTGGTTGCAAGGGGTTAGGGAGTGAGAGAGTGTTGACCTCAAAGAGAGAGCACCAGGGAGCTTTTGGGGTGATGGGACTGGTCTATATCCTGATCATAGTGAATGTTAAGCAAGCTTATATGTGTGTTAAAATTCATAGAAACCGTACACTAAAAAAGTCAATTTTACTGCACACTTACTTAAAAATGAAATTGAATCAGGCAAGGTATAAATGAATAAATAATGATATTAAGATAAATTAGTAGACCATGATTTACCACTGATTCAGAAATAACCTCAAGGCAAGAAAACATAATGATTAAGATCTTAGTTTTAGAGCCAGTCACTAGAATTTTTTTCCTGCTACTTAATAATTTTGTGATGTCAGGAGAGATGCTGAACTATGCTGAGACTCATATCCTCATTCATCAAAGGTATGGTCTAATAATCCCCATCTCAGAAAGTCGTAAGGGTAAATGTTAATGCACTGTACTTATACTTTTAGTAATACTGTTAAGATTAGAGTGGAAATGGTTGTATATATTTCTGTATACATTTAGTGGTTTTATGATAAGAAAGATCTGGCTATTACATCCCACTCCCCAGAATGGGGAAGCACAGGCACCACCATCAACCCCATCATCACTACCATACACGATCACATTAGCGCTATGCTAGAGGTTCCAATCTGTGAGATTAAATGCTAACTACTGCTAAGCAACATCCTGAGAACTTCTGTCTTAAGAATGCTGCAAGCAGTCCTAACATATTTTGGAAATTAAAAAAAAAAAAAATGCAGTTGGTGAAGCAGTGACTATTTAGAAATCCAACATCTTCACTCCCAAAAGAAAGACATTAGGGTCTTTGTCCTTGACTTGCCTTTTTCCCTTAGCAATCACTCCTGTAAACTCTCATCTAATCTGTCAGTTTCAGTGATTGCATCTAGGCAGCGGATGACTCTCGAATCTATATTTACCATCTTGGTCTCTCTCCTGGGTTTCAAGATTGGATTTCTAACTCCTTTTGGAGTTAGATTATCCAAGTTGTGATCTCTAAGGCATTATCTGTGGCTGAGCTCATTCTTTTTGCCTTGCAAAGCTCTCTCTTTTTTTCTGATTTCTCAATTCTGTTACTGGTGCCACCAGTTTCTCTGGGAACTCACCCCAAATTCCTGGTGTCATTGTCTCGTTCCTTTGCCTAGGACCATGAAGCATGTTTTTGCCCTTTTACCTCTAATTTAAACTATAGCAACAGTGTCCTCACCAATGTGACAAATACTCACTCAGTTGCCATATTAATCCTAAATACAGTCCCTGTGTAACTTCCTCGTTGGGTCAGTAGATACATAAAACCTTCACTAATTACTGGAAAAAGGAATCCTAAACAATTTGTCCTAACATAAATTTTATCTTGATTCCTCTCTATATCCTTTCACCCAAGCATATAGTTTCATATGCCTATTTTACACTTTTGCAATGTTACAGCTTTATTAATTTTGCTTTATAACATAATAAATTGGTTAATATAATATTCCCTTTGTCTAAAATGCCCTGCACCTCAACATGTCCCATGTTTCTTTAATTCCGGCTTAAAAGCCTTACCATGTTTCCCATATTGGGAGTGATTCTAGACTCCTTTGAGCTGACGTAGCACATTTGTTATTACACTTTTATGAAATCTATTACTTTCTGCCATTCATTAGGAGTATTTATGAGTGTATATTATATCCAGTGAGAGTAAAATATATGTCAAAGTTGAAGTGCTGAAGTGATTAGACTTACACCTTGTATTAGTAGGTGCTCCTTATGTATATTCTACTGAAGAAAAATGAATAAGCATTATTTTACTCAGATTAATCAGGTCATTTTTCCATAGCTCCCCTCTACCTTCTAGCCCTGGAGTTCCACTGTGATTTCCTTCCTGGCTACCAGTGGCCAGAGTGACCCACGTTGATTTGATCGGCAAATAACCCCCCTAACACCTATTCTTTGAAAAGGCATCAAAAGTTGGCCTAACACAAGGCTTTGGTTTAAGTGCCAGTCTGATACTAATACTTTTAGTATTCCATGGTGTTCCATTCACTTACTCAGAGCCCAGATATGTGAGGTTTGTGATTGCACTGTTTTCACTGTAGAGTATTTCACCTACGAAAAGTATATTTTTGCCCTTAAAAGAGTGTTGTTGCTCTAACATGGAGGGAAGTTCATGGCTAAAGTGTCTCTGGACTCAACTTGGCTCTTTAGGTTGATATCATTTCTTTGGGTCCTGGAATATGGGTCCTAGTTCCTGGAATTTGGGTCTGTTCCTATGGCAATGAGGTTTAAATTCCTGTTACCAGTGGAGGTTTACAATGAGAAAATGTAATAATTAATATCTGTGCTCCTTAAATCTGCAAGTTTCCAGAATTGTGTATATCAATCAATTATTTTTGCTGCATTTATATGTATATCCAAAACAAATTCGCTATTAAAAAAATGTTTAACTTCATTTTCAATGTTCCTTATTTTCAGATGTAGCTAAATTCCTAGATTTTTGAGGTTCCTACCCACCTCCTCATGTCCTAAGTGGAGGTCCAACAAAATTTGGAAGATAAAGAATTCAGGCTTCTGTTTATTTGAGGGCAGAGTTCAGGATTATTCTTTTTCTGAACCACAAACAATTTAGATGTTATTGCACCCACTGCAAAGCTCTTGCATGGCTGAATATAAGGCTCAAGGCTCAACCCAGTGTTCTCAACTCCAGGGTGACTGCCATAGGCACTGAACATATCGGCTCTAATACTCTAAGTTAGGCTTTATTTGTATTGTAAGAATTATGCAAGATGAATCCCTTTTTAACAAAAATGCATCTGACCTTCAAGGGGATTCATCCCCCCAAAAGCGTGTAAATGCTACTAGCAGCACCCTGAGCCAACTTGTCCAAAGGAAATATCAGAGAAGGAGGAATAATTGTTTCACTCGGGCGAGTCACAAAGCTGATGGCGTGAGGCAGGAGCTCGAGTAAATATCCACCTCATCCAACGAGACCCCTGGCTCCCTGCCGCCTCCTCCCTTCCCACCAGTTTCCATCATCTGTACCCTAAGGCTCTACTGTCTGTGGGAGTCATTTCACCCTTCCTGGGCGAAGCAGATACATCTCTGAACTATTTTATGTTTCATTCTCTCTTAATGAATACCACACATATGACTCTTGAATGTGTATGGTGCTAGCAATGAGTAATTAAGTCTGGTGGGAGGGACAGCTCAGGCGGAGGTAAATAGATCTGGCACAGAAACAATTCATTCTGGTTTCAGAGTTTTCTTTTGAGTGGCCATGTGAGGTGGTCATGTAGAGTCTAACGTCTCACGCGCAAACTGGCAAATCTTGCAGATGACAACTCTTACTGGCCCCAGGTTCAAACATCTCACCTGTAGATGGGAGGCAGTATTTTCACAGGGACACGGCTGTGATAAAACAGTAAGACATTGCCATGATGGAGTTAGCTTTGAAACATGTCCCCCTCTCTTCTAAAGAATGCTACAGTTTTAAAGTCCCTTTACTCAACACCTGGCCTAAATATGACACACAGGGAGCACCTGGGTTTGGACTTGCATCATCCCAACAGATGTTTTTCTTGGAATCGAGTCACTCATAAAACTTAACTCCTTTCAACAAGCCTTTATTGAGCAACTACAATGTGCTGAGTACCTATTCAATCATTTAAAATGTGGGCTGTCTAAAGGCAGCATTTCATTTTTCTCAGTGGGGAATTCCATAAAATCTGCAAAATGTTTCCTGCATTAAGAGTGAACATAAAGGAAGCATTGCTAAGAGGCTTCTTTTCACAGAAAGTGTATTAAAAGAGCCACTGGATCCGGGTGCCACGTCACATGGAGCTGTCACTCTGGGAAGCCAAGGTCATTTCACTTAGACCATACGGGAGCACCAAGGCAGCTTTTCAGGGTCACCAATATTTTGCTTTCTTGGTGTACGTGCTTAAATGTTTGAAACCTAAATGAGTCCTTTGGTAAAGATGCACCCAAACTTCATAGATGCAGCTGGTAGGTACACGAAGGGGGACAAGTCACAGCAGGAATAATTTATCTTCTGGAGCACAAAGCTTTTGTCCAACATTGTACCTTAGCGACTATTTGCCAGGTAACATGCTGATATCGAATTTGTTACGATGGTGATTTAGAAGGTTTTAGAAGAAGAGGTGGGGAAATAAGATCATGTTCATTTGAGATTCTCTGCCAGGAATCGCAGCTGCAGGAGAAAAATACAACTTCAGTCTTCCTAAACTAAAAGTAGTGATGACTGTTTCTGAATAGAATGTGCTTTCTCATCTGTATAAAGACAAGGCTTAAGGATGTGGTTTTGGGATCAGACCACCTAGTTTAAACATCATAGACTACCATTTCTTAACTATACGAATCTGTGCATTCGTGCATTCTCACCCATTTTACAGGTGAGAAAACTGAGGCACTAATTTCTCAGTGCCTCAGTTTTCTCACCTGTAAAATGGGAAGAATAATAATCAACTCACAGTGTCCTTTTAAGTGATTTATTTAAAGGACAAACATAAAGAACTTAAAACAATCCTTGGCATATGGTCAATGTTAGCTACTGTCATTTTGTACACATGTTTTAAGAAAGTAGCTTCAACATCAGACACCTAGACATTTGGGAATCGAGTTTCATTTATCAGACTTGATATTACTTAGTTCAAATACACTGTCATTTACAGATCAAAACATAGATCTACATTCAGTAAAATATTTTGCCCAGTGAAGTAGATTTACAAAAATCCTGTCATCATTCCTGAGTTTCTTTTTTTTTTAAGATTTTATTTATTTTGGGGCGCCTGGGTGGCTCAGTGAGTTAAAGCCTCTGCCTTCAGCTCAGGTCATGATCTCAGGGTCCTGGGATCGAGCCCCACATTGGGCTCTCTGCTCGGCAGGGAGCCTGCTTCCCCCTCTCTCTCTGCCTGTCTCTCTGCCTACTTGTGATCTCTCTCTGTGTCAAATAAATAAATAAAATCTTTTTTTAAAGATCTTTTTTTAAAGATTATTTAGGGACGGAGAGAGCACGAGCAAGCAGGAGGAAGGGCAAAGGGCGAGTATCTCAAGCAGCCTCTATGCTGAGTTGGAGCCCAACACCGGCTCAATCTCACAATGCCGAGATCATGATCGGAGCCAAAATCAAGAGTCGGACACTAAACCCACTGAGCCACCCAGGCACCCCAGTCCTGAATTTTCTTTTCTTTTTTTTTTTTTAAAGATTTTAAAAATTTACTTATTTGAGAGAGAGAGAGAGAACCTATGAGTGGGGGACAGGGACAGAGGGAGACAATCTTCAAGCAGACCCTCCATTGAGCACAAAGCAGGATGTGGAGCTTGATCCCAGGACCCATGAGAACCAACCTGAGCCAAAACCAAGAGTCAGGCACTTAATACCCTGAGCCATCCAGGCACACCCTCCCCCCACACACACTTTTTTTTAAGGATTTTTCCCCCACTCCTGAATTTCTTAATGTCATTCCTTTTTTTCTTTCTTTTTCTTCCTCCTCCTTCCCTCTTTTCCTTGCTCTCTTTATTTCCTCCTATCCTCTCAACCTTCCTCCTCCCTTTCTTCTTCTCATTCCCTCCTTTCTAAGCTGGTCCTTTTGTTTTGGGTTATCCAGACAGGACATTTTCACAAAATCTTCAAGTTTGTTTCAAGGTAATGCTGATCTGTTAATTTTGATACCCTGGACATAATTAGTCAAGTGATAAGTGTTAAAATAACTGCATATGATTGCTAAATATTATCCCGATTTTCCCTTATTATTAAATCTTATTTTCAGGATTGTTTGCTAAAAAAGTAAAAAGTGACTTCTACTCCATCATACTTGAAAAGTTTGATGCCTTTGTTCCAAAGTTAAAACTCTTTAACCCAGAAATACTCTTATGTGTGTGTGTGCCTTATAACAGTGGTAAAACTGTTCCCTTTCTCTGGATATTATAGATTCATAGTTATTTTTCTGTTTTTAATTAAAAATAAGCCCTTTCATTTATATTATATATGTAAGAATAGTAACTATAAAAAATTCACATTGTCAATTACTAGAATTAGATGGATCAAGACAAAAATACAGAATTATTTTAATAATTTTATCTGCTCCTTAAAAAAAAATAAGCACTTGACTTTGAAAAAGAAAGGCTATCATTATTTCTAAAAGCATTTGCTAATTTTCCTCTTATAAAGTTACAAGGTTATGAATTATTATAGAATATAGAATTACATATTTGAAAGGTTCAGAAACAGAACAAGATTGAATATACAGCAATTTTAAATTTCTCTACAGGATTTTTTTCAAAAGAAATTAATTTTTAAAGACATTTTATATATGTAAATGTGCACAAACAGAAAAAAATAACACACTTCTAACATTTTGCGTGGAAAAGGTGAGTGTAAGGTGCAATATGATACTAAACAAAATCTTGAAAAATATCTTGACCCGATAGAGTGCAGACATGATTTATAGTCTGTGAAACACAAATTGCCACTAACCCTTCTTCCTCTTCAGGCTCTGCCGAGTTAGAACAAGGATTCTAAGCTCTCTACTTAGCCCCTACCCCCACTACCCAGTCACTCTCTGACTTCACTAACATCACTCCCTCCCACCCCCTCATTTCCTTTTCTCGCCCTCCTTAGAAAGATTTAGAGTTTAAGGCAAGACCATAACTATCCAGGTTTCAAAAGTCAGGGCTAACATCATCTAGGACTATGGATATGAGGCAAGGGGGAATCACCCTTCCTGGAGAGCCCAGGGTGGTTTATGTATTTCCACAGAGGCTTAATGAGCATATATCCAAGGGAATGTTGGAGTACCTTGAAACTGTCAGGTCTGAGAAGAGATAATTCCACGGAGACACTTGACGCCAGGCATCCTTTCAGTCAATATGCTCATAGGTAAGCCTCAAAGAGAGAGGATGAAGGTTCCTTGAGAAAAGGAAGTCCAGTTCTTTCTTTGAAGTTCAGAGAGAACTGGATTAGAAACAGGTGAAACTGGTCTTATGAAGAAAATATCTTTGCCACCATACTTTGTTTCTAGAGGTAGACTCTGCAGAAAGAGCTATAACTACTGGCCTGATTTGATCAATGAACATTTGATAACCATCAATTACATGCAAATAATGAGCCAGACTATAGGAAGAGAGGCAGAAGAAAAAACTCAGAAGTGCCTTCCAGAAATTTAAACGGTGTGAGAAAGAGAGCTGTGCACAGGTTGTTCTTTGCATCACCAAAGTAATTCACAGTGCCCAACAGAGTAGATCCATTATGGAAGGATTGGTTGAATGAGTGAGTACATAAATGTACACAAGAAAGTATGACACAAGGATAGCAGAGAAGTAAAAGTCAATAGTCATGGATGTGAAAATGAAGAGACAGTGAATTCTTTATGGAATTTTAGGTCACCAGAACATGTCTAATTGTGGGAGAAGCTTCTGATATGAACTTTAAAGAGTGGTTTCAATAGATAAAGCAAGAAGGTAGAAGTGTTTAGACAAAGGGGTAGATAGGAGTAAAGTTATAGAAGATTTAAAAGAAGAAGTCTATTGTTTAAGATGATTAAAGTGTTAAGCTGGTGGGGAGAAGTAAGACTGGAAGGAGAGATTGGGTCTTGACTACTGTAGAAGTCCTTGACTAAAGCATTGATGAACATTATTCTGATGACAATAGAACCCAACAAATGCTTTTGAGACATGGAGCAAGGAGACCAATGAAGGGTATTGTCATAATCCAACTTGGGAAAGATGAGGCCCTTGTAGGAAAAGGGTGAAATTAGTGGACAACTTAGCAAAGTAATTGATAGCCTTTCATTGCATGTTGTAGGAAGAGTAATCATGAGAAGAGAAAGAAACTAATTCTTCTACAAGGTTTCCAGTTTCAGTGTTTGGTAAGATTATAACAAAAATATTTTTACACCCTGCTGAGTTATATAAAAATATATATAATATGTAAACATAATAGAGATGACATAATATATAATGTATATTTTATAAATTTATATATTATATAATATGTAAAACATATCAAAAAATGAAGGAAATGATTATTAATATTTCCCTTTTGGATGCTGAATCTAAGATCCTGAGAGTTTTAACAACTTCCCAAAATCATAAGTGGTAAATTTGAGGAATTCATTTCAACCCCATTTGACTGAAGATCATGTGATCTCACCCCCTGGGAGATGACATAAGTGATATGAAATCAAGGATGGGGAAAAAGTTGTGATGAAAGTGATTATGTGATCAGTATTTTACATATAAAGTATAAGTTACCCCTTGTGCATCAGAATGGAACTCTTTGGCATATAATTGGAAATTCAGTGCAGAAAATCATGAGAGAGACCAGAATGCACATTTCTGAGTCTTCTGCCAAGAAGTGTTAAAGTTAGAGTACTGTGAAAATTGCTCAGGAAGAGAGAGTAGCTTAAGAATTTGTGTGGATGCTTTCAATTAAAGCACCACAAGGAAGAGGATAAAATTAAAGGGAATGAAGAATAATCAGAGAAGTAGAAGGTGAAACAGGAGAGTGTAATGTCAAGAAAGGCAAGAGTTTCAAAGAGGGGCCATATGCTTAACAGTGCCTCATGCTACAGGAGGTCAAGTACAATCAAAACCTAAGTGAGGTTGCTGAGTTTAACAATTACTAGGTCAGTGATGAGATTTATGAATTTTGTTTCTATGGAATACTGTAACAGAAGCTGTATTTCAATAGGTTAGCAAGTAAATGGAAAATGAGGAATTGGAGAAGGTAAATGAGCACAACTCTTAAAAATCAAAATTTAAAAAACTGCAAGGAATATGCCTTTTGAAAAAATTACAATACAGATATAATAAGATAAATCTTGAAACATCCCCATTCACCAACCACTCAATCCCACCTACTTCCCCATGATTACTGGTTAATGATGGTACTTTAGTGTGTTTTTATGACAATACATAAACACCCACATATATGTATATGCATATTTAAGTATATGCACAGATAGTCTGCAGGATAGTTAATGCTCACCAATATTCATGAGCTCCCCTATGTTTTCCCTTTCTTTACAACAAGTTTTGACCAAAGGGTTAGGTCCCTTCCAAGATGATATAGTTAAGAACCACTAGAATACCTCTACCTTTCTCATCCCCAGCAACCAGAAGACTTGCCCAAGAAAGCAAACTGGAGGGAAGAGGAAAGAATCGAGAGTCATTTCTTACCAAGAGGAAGCAGAAAAATGGGAACTCTAGAATAGCAGCTTCAGAATCCAACAACTGAGATTTCCAAATATGTGATTAGTTGTTGGGTTTTTGTTGATTTTTTCTGAAGAGGATTATGTTCGAGGCTGCTGGGCAGCAGCCACTGTCAGGCCAGAAGGATATGCTGGTACAGCTCCTTCATCCATGAACTTTAAGTTACATTTGACAGTGTTTATGGTGGGGTCACCATCCATGGTAGGATGGGTGGAAACGGGTAATGTGGGGGGAGGGGCTTTCAAAATTGATGAATGTGGATAAATTCTGAAATATTTGGTATGGGCACAAGGCACACAAGTCTGATGCTCATGTTCTTCTCTTCTGTTCACTTTCTTTTCTTTAGACTATATATACAGAAAGCCCATTTAGGCATCGATTTTGAATTGACACCTTAGAAAACCTGAGGTAATTTTTAAAATTTTTTTTATCTTTATTTTTTTTTTAGAGAAAGCATATTCACCATTTTAGAGGCAGAAGCAGAAAGATCCAAGAACAAGTGGAAAGCACAGGGCTAATATGGCACCAGTGAACAGTGAGTATGTTGGATTCTCTGAGCTTATAAGGATATTGTGAAACCAAATAGCCAAAAAAAAAAAATTGAAAGGATTCTTAGTTTGGCACTTTCTTTCTGGATTGTCGTTGCTGGGTTTAGTTTCCCTTAATACAAATTTTGATCCGTGGTAGCCAACAGTTGTGTACAGGAAAAAGTAGCAACAGATTATTGCAATCAGACTACTGAGGAAATATATAATCTTATGTCCTGGAGATTGAGCCAATTAAATTGGGTCATTCTCGAAAGATAAGTGAGGTTGTTCTTGGCCTCAGGGTTTTAAAACCAATTGGTATGTATGCAAACAGGTAGCTGGACTGTTTTCCGAACCACTGAGTTGGATAGGAACAACAGTAATTATTACTATTTATTGAATTCTATCTATGAAACATGTAATTACGAATATTGATATTGTTTCATATTCAGTATAATTTTTTAAGTTAGAAACTTTTATCTGCATTTTGTAGTTTAGGAAACTATAGCCAAGAGAATTCAAGCAATATATCCAATGCCATAATGACTAACTATGGAAAGTGAAGATTTGAATCACAGATCAGGTTGGGCTCTGAGCCCCTGTTCTTCATCCTGCACCATCAAAGCTCACCTTTAAAGCTTTCCCTTACAAAAAGGAGGATGGAGCTCACATGGACATGGCAGAATTCTCTCTTTTTCTCCAATACAGTTGATGCCCAGAGAAACATATGTCCATGGGGACCCATGCATAATCACTTTTCCTTACAGTGCCTCCTCCTCACCTCTTCAGCATCTTGTACCCTCCATGAGAGCAGCTTAATAGGCTACTATGCAACCATCAAGAAATGAGATCTTGTAAAGAGTTGTGGGAGGCACACAAGCTGTTCTGTTTTCTCTGCAGGGAAGAAGGTACTGAGCACTGAGAAGATTGGAAGGATAAATGGAAGATTGATAAAGCAATCAGTGGAGGTGGGGAGAGGAGACTTGTAAATAAGCGGGGATACACATGTGGTCCCAGAATGCAATTAAACATGAACAGCTTCTTTGGAACTGATGCATGGACCAAGATTCTACACAGAAGAGTGCCAAATCCATTTTAGATTTCTGGATGCAGATTAGAGCATCTGATCAATATCTTGAGAATTTTGACTATTTCTAGTATTTGAAGAACAGATTCTGGGTAACCATTAATAGCATGCTGTCTTACTCTCTTTCCTTGATTCAAAACCCAATTCTTGAAATGAAAAAAGACAATGACTAAAAATTTATGTTAATAAATTGCTATATTTATATATACATCATGGATCTGAGATTTTTAAGGTGTTTGATAAAATTGTATTATGCTAAGAAGTTTAACACATGATGATACACAACTGACATAGTAAATGCAGGATGCTAGGTAAGAAACATTTATTCTTTGTAAATCCTTTCAATGAACTAAAACTTCAGAGCCAATTAAGTGTGGTTGACATTTGCATTTTAAGAATTTTCCAAAGATTAGAGACCTCAAGCTTTATATCAAAATGACAGCCTTACCCTAACTTAAACCATCTTGCCCATTTGCAATAAAATCTCCATCATCCTGGGCCTAGAAAATGTGTTGAACTCATAGACTAAACATTCGACAGTTGTATGCACTCAGCAGCTTTATGACTTTTTTTGGTGCCTTTGTGGAATCATCCTGGAATCAATTTATCTTCATGCTTCAAAGAATCCTAATTCAGAAGTACTCCAAATGTTTGGGACTATTTTAAGATTATTTTTCTTCTGGAAGTTTAAATGTAAACTAAAATGAATGCTTTCCCGATAATTTTATACTGTTTTAACTAACTGTTAAAGTTCACCTTATGTTCAAACTATAGCTTTTGGGCTTAAATGCATTTTCACTTCTATGATTATTCTATTTTTGAAAACTTACTCTCTTAATAATACTTATTTTCCACCCCTTCCTCCTCCATGCTATGATAAGTGTGGTCAGGCAGTTAGATGTAGAATGAATTTTCCATTGGTTCCCATTATAAAAATAAAGACCTGTTTTGTCTCATTCTAAAGAGAAACTAAATAAAAAATGGGCCAGGCTGAAAATTTAGGGATGGTAGAAATATGTTCTGTCTTGATGACTTTTTTTTAACACTAGAACTGTTTCTCAGCTTATATTTTCAGGAATGTCCAGCAAATCATTCTTCATTGTCTTCTGCAGCACTTGGTGTTTGCAGGGTCTTTCTCACGCCTGGTATTGATAGGCTCACAGCTCTCTCTGGACCATCAGAATGTCTCCTGTGACATTTGCACAAGTAACTATGAGTATTTCATTCCTCCTTTCTCATTTGTTGGGAGGCATTCCCTGTTCCAGTGCCTAACAGAGTTTATCCAGCCATCAGTAGGGTCATTTATCGAATTGATCCAGTTTGAAAATCTTAGTTAAAATGTTTAATTATATATGATAAATTTGCTACCACAGAAGCATTTTAAAATTCTTGATGCTCATTCACTGAAACTGAGGGATAACTCATCTTTTTTCCATTTTCTCCTCTTTCTTCCTCTTCTTCTTTCTCCTCTTTCCCCATGAATTATTTATTCTGGTGGAGTGAGCACCAGCAATGAAGCACCTTGTCTTGCAGGATAAACTAAAGTCATTTTTCTTTTAGGTAAAATATTTATTAAAAGCCATGTTGTAAAAATTATGTTGTAGATAATTTTTTGTAAGCTGATTTTTTTTTTATTTTTTTTAAAGATTTTATTTATTTATTTATTTGACACAAAGGCAGAGATCACAAGTAGGCGGAGAGGCAGGCAGAGAGAGAGGGGGAAGCAGGCTCCCCGCTGAGCAGAGAGCCTGATGCAGGCTAGATTCCAGGACCTTGAGATCATGACCTGTGCTGAAGGCAGAGGCTTTAACCCACTGAGCCACCCAGGCGCTCCCAGCTGATGTTTCTTTTAGATGAAAATTGAGGATTTTGAAGAAACTGTTTTTTCCTGGACATAGTTAACTGGAGCGTTTGCAGGGGTGTCAAAACAGAAGTTGCCAGCAAAATGCAAGTGAAGATATTGGAAGAGTATGTGGGCTGCTGATTTCTTAGAGACTCAAGGGAAGTGGTAGCCTGTCTTTGAACCCAATCTGAGCCAAATATCAGCCTTATTCTAATCCTTTGTCCCAACACCGCTATAGCCTTCTGGTGGCATATGGGGCATTGTGTAAGGTCAGGGTATTCAGTATTGGTGTCTGAGACTGATGAGGGGCAAGGAGAGAAAAGATTTACTTATTTAATAACTTTTCTGTTTAACTGTGCAAGCAAATAGTATTTTTATGCATTACTACTCCCAGAAGTAACTAATCGACTATCATTGCCAGTAAGAGGGGCATGCATGTATATACCCATGCACACACACACATCCTATATAAAGAGTCTAAAAGGAAGTGTATGAAGTAGTGCATATTTCAGTTTCTACCAAACAATATTGTTTGTATAAATTGTTTATGTGAAGTACTTTTTACTTTACATTTAATAATGCATTAATATTTATGAGGACATAATTTGTAATCTATGTCATCATATGAGTACTCTGTAATGTCTCTAAACCTTTGTTACTGACCATTTAGTAGTTTCTGTTACTATTGATATAACACAAGTCTACAATGAACAATGAACATAATTTTATAAAAAGGTTGTGAACTTGACCTAAATTTCCATAATATAAATTTCTATAAGCAAAATTACTAAATGATGTGAATTTGCAAATTGCAAAATCACCTTCCCAGGGGCACCTGAGTGGCTCAGTGGTTTAAAGCCTCTGCCTTCTGCTTGGGTCATGATCTCAGGGTCCTGGGATCCAGCCCTGCATTGGGCTCTCTGCTCAGCAGGGAGCCTGCTTCCCCCTCTCTCTGCCTGCCTCTCTGCCTACTTGTGATCTCTCTCTCTCTTTCTGTCAAATAAATAAATAAAATTTTTTTAAAAATCGTCTTCCCAAAAATTGTAAAATAACTCACTTCCCGCAAGCATTTTAGAGTTTTTCTTAACCCTCATCTTCAATAATGTGTTACAAATGTAATCTAGGCTCATTTGAGATTTGGAAAATCTACTTTCAATTTGCAATCATCAGACTTTTAATGAAATTAAGCTTTCACTTTCTTGCTGTTTGTGTTTATTTTTAAACTATATCAATATTTCTTGTCATATATAAGAAACTTCTGTATGGTAAAGTCATTAACACTTTCTGACTATGTACATTGCAAATATTTTTCAGCTTTTATACTGAACTTCAAATTTTATTCATGCTACACATCTCTTCAAAATGATTTATGTTTTTATTACTAAATACACCAATATGTTTCTCCAAGCTTTCCATCTTTAATGTTTTATAAGATTTACTGGATGATATATTTATAACTTAATTTTCATTATACTTTATGGAGTTATATTAGAATGGGATAAATTATTTCTAAGAGACTGCTCCAAAATGTCCTAAGAAAAAGTGCATGCTATCTTCTATGCTCTAAAATTTTAGTTGGCTAATAGTAGTATCTGTGAAACCCAGCAAAAAAACTATCCCTTTGTTTACTTAAAGGCAATATTCTAGTTCAGAAAGAAGTGTCCTCACTCATTTACTAAATATGAGCATAGATTTGTGAATGTGGAATGACGTGTCCCATCAGTAGAATGTTTTAGGGAATTGGGTGTTTTAAGAAGCCTGGTGACTTAGAGAAAGTTTGGAGGGGGGGAAACACTAATTGCTGTTGGGTAGACCACACACTGTCTCTCTGGAATCACTGGACCATTTTTATGTTTGACAAGATGCTGTGTGTGATGACACAGTCATGTCTGAGGGACCCAGTCCAATCTTCCACAGAAGGGCTGGAAAATTAAAAAAAAAAAAATGATTGAGGATATAGTGGCCATTTACATGTTGCTAATGCTAAAAAAATCTCAGGGCAGAGAGAGAGGAGGGCAAACACTGGGGATCTCAGCCACCCTTTGGGAAGGCACCCCCCTCAAGAATAGATACTTTTCTCTCTCTGCAATGGAGACCCGGCTTGCTTCTCTGCTTCACTCCTCCTCTGCTCTTCCCTTTAGTATCTGATTCAGACAGACAGTCCAGAGCTGCATGAGGTAGTTTTTTCCCCTAACTTTTAATGTCGTGTGGGACATTATTTCAAAATTATGCTATACAATAAAGTGGGGGCCCTAAAAAAGAAAAAAAAAAGATTTTCACAGAAGGGGAGATTATGGGCCCGGAAAAAAACCAACTCTCAATTTGTCACTTTGCCGTAAGTCTGCAGGTCAGCTAAGGCTTCTCAACATCCTTGACCTTCAGAAATGCACCAGCCATCAGGCATGTGCCTGAACATAGTGATACCATAAATGGTGATAAGGAAGAGAGTTCTGTCAGAAATCTTCTTGTTTGGTACTCAATCTTAGGCATACTTACTTGAAAAGTGGAAAAGAATAAATCAAATTAACCACTTCTAGTTTCTTCTGCTTATGTAATTTATGATCCTACAGCATAAACATTAAAATGTTAAGGAAAAGATAGGATCCACTTATGAAAGGATTATCTAGTTGGTCACAGAATAATCCTCACATTGTATTGGTCATATGGACAATTTCTAATTATACTGCATTTGAACAGATGTATGCCTGATGAATTTAGAGCTTGGTGTCTTTGGAGTGAAGGCAGAAGTGGCCATCTTATAAGGCCCTAATGACTTCCTGGATATTAGTTCCTATTCTTCTGGCAGCAACCAATCATAATCTGTGGCACATTTATCACTCAGCTCCCAAGGCCAAACCATTGGTCGGGCAATATGTCTACAGAGGATGTACAGTATTTTGATACTCGATCATTTAAAAGGAGGGATTTTTTTTTTTTTAAAGGAGGGACATTTTTAACTTTCATGCTTGGTCTATATAAAGCTTAAAACAGCAACTATTGTCTTTAGAATGTTATTTTGTTTAACTGAGTAAAATGTACCAGTCACCCTGTCTCTGAACCTGACCATATTCCTGCCAGCTCCTTCTCCCAACTCTGGGATGAAGCTCAGGAAAGGAGTACATTTCAAGGGGAGTAAGGATAAAGGAGAAGGTAAAGATACAAAAGAGTAAAGAAAAGATAGGTGTCAGAGCAAAGGTGAGCACAAGGGGTAATTCTCAAGTTTAAGATCAAGGTCAGGGGTGTGGTTGAAATTAGGGGTCAAGTGAGGATGTGGAAGTAAGGGTCCCAAAATACCTACAGTACCTGATAAGCCATATCCAAATGTGGGGCTGTCATGACATTTAAATTTTTTTTAAAGATTTTGTGTTTAAGTAATCTCTACATCCAATGTGGGACTCAACCTTAGGACCCTGAATCAAGAGTACTCCACATACTCTACTCTACACCAAGGGTACTACACATACTCTACCAACTGAGTCAGCCAGGCACCCCCACAACTTTGGATTTTTGGTACCGGTGTTGGCATAACTAATTTCCAGTTTTAGTTATGTAGGCATGTACAAGTCCATTCAGTCTTTGCTAGTGAACTGGATGTCTCTGCAAGTCCTCCAAAATGTCATAGAGAACAGAAAATATAAAAACAACCATGTCTTAGTTTTCTCTGGAGTTTTACATTTTGCTTCTGAGCTGAGTACAGTGAAGTGTTAAGTTCCACAGTCCCTCATTTCTCTGAACTGAATCCACCAAAGTTCAATGAAATCCTTCCTGAATGTGATTATTACCGAAACCTAATTTATGTGATCATTTGCACTATGTAGCACCTTTTTTCTAAGGACCTTTAATTCCTTTGTAAACTCCCTTCCCCCATTAGGAAGTTATGAAATGTTATGTAAATTTGCTCAGATTTATCTCAGAATGTGGCTGCCAAAGCATATAATCTTGAGCTCCACAGTGCTGAAGGGAAATAAATCATTCTAAATATACCAATGGCATTTGACTAATGAAAAAAACTTATATTACCTAACAGATTATTTAAACTGTTGTCTCAAAAATTCTTACAGCCTGGTAACCTGAATGTCAAGATTCAGACCACACAGTGGAAAAAAAAATAATAATAACGTAAATTAGAAACCTGTGAAAAAGTAGAAGTATAACAGATTGGAATAAAACATTTAAAATATGTCCTTCTGTTAGTGGCTTTGACATTCTTTTCTCATTAGTAACTGGTAGTAAACTCTTTAAAGTTCTTTTGTTGAATCAACCTTAAGTTATTGGATACAATTAAATGACAAAAAGCACCATTTTAAGGAACAAGACTAGACTGTTCACCAACTAAAATGAATGAAGACACCAAACTCTAACTTCAAGAAAAGAAAAAAGAAAAGAAAAGAAAAGAAAAACAACAAAGTAGTAGGCTTCAGGTTTGTATTTTTAATTGTCTTCAGTGTAATATATAAGCATAATATTTAGGTAAAAATGTGTACTTGACATAATCTCTTAGCTGATTTTACACAAGGGGAGAAAAATTATGATACTTCATTTATTTATTTTTAAAAAAAATTTTTTTTGTAGGTACTAGCTTTTCCTTTCTTTTTCTCCAAATATGTTTATTTTATTTTTTCAGTGTTACAAGAAGATACTTCATTTATTTTTATTTACCTTCCCTTACTTTCATTTCATCCCACATAACATATTTTCAGTTCAACTAGTGATTTTTTTTTTTCCATCAGAAAGAAGGATCACATGAGATAAACCTCTTTGGTGGATTAACTCTTTAAGTACATCTTTTGGTTTGATATTTCTCAATTTTTGCCAACCGAAAGTAACTGAAGTGATCGCAAAGTTAAATCTGCATCATTCTTAGTGTTTATCAACACAGGTCAACCCAACGAGGAAGTTGGCTTAATGGTTTGTATTTAATCCTTTTTATAAGAATAATGGCTACAGATTTAGATACATCTTTTATAAAGAGTCATGCTATGTCACCATAATTCCAGATGCCATTCTATAATATTTCATTTTGTGGCCTGATTTACAGACTATACAGGTGATGGAATATGAGTGATGCAGTGGGAGGACAGGGAGAATCAAAATGTTGACTTTTTTTAGTTGTTCTAGTACCAGGGTGCTCAATGGAAAATTATTCTCACAATAGTAAGTAAAGAAGCAAGAATTATCTCAGGAAATAGCTATTGAAGAAATAATAATAAAGCTGTTGCTTCTTTTAATCACCAATTAATCTCAAAACGGATGCCATATGGTATACTTGCATTTCCTGCAGTACAGACGATAAACAGTGTTTATGAAAGCTATCCCTTTTATGATGACAAAGGCCAATAGAACGGGTGCACTTGAGCCAAGATAAATAAATAAATAAATAAATAAATAAATAAATAAAGGCAGTGCCTGGGTGCCTCAGTTGGTTAAGTGTCTACCTTCAGCTCAGGTTATGGTCCCAGGGTCCTGGGATCCAGCCCTACATTGGGTTCCCTGCTCAGCAGGGAGTCTGCTCCTCCCTCTCCTCCCCTTCCTGCTCTCTCTTGCTATCTCTCCTTTTCTCGCAAATAAATGAATAAAATTTTAAGGAAAGAAAGAAAGGAAAAGAAAGAAAAGAAAAAAAGAAAAGAAAAGAAAGAAAAGAAAAGAAAAGAAAAGAAAAACTGCAGTTCACATAAGGACTGCAAGATAATCCAGGGACAGGAAATATGGGTGCTGTTAAGATAAACTGAAATTTAACAGTTTCAAATTGTGTGCCAACACTTAAAAAATTACAGACACACACACATACACATACATATCTAAATAATATACATGATGTGAACAAGATGTTAGACCGACTTCACAGTGTAAAAGTAACAATAAAAGTGAGCCTCTTCTTTTATCCTAATGCAATAATTTTTTTCTCTGTTTCTTTGTTGTCTAAATGCTATTCCTACAATTTATAATATTTTTTTAAAGATTTTAGTTATTTATTTGAGATAGAGACAGTGAGAGAGAGCATGAGAGGGGAGAAGGTCAGAGGGAGAAGCAGACTCCCCATGGAGCCGGGAGCCCGATGTGGGACTCAGTCCCAGGACTCCGGGATCATGACCTGAGCCAAAAGCAGTTGCCCAACCAACTGAGCCACCCAGGCGCCCCAATTTATAATATTTAAACCGTAAGTTCAAGTGCTTCTTATCATCTCCTTTTATATAAGGCTGAACCATAATATACACTTAGAACAATGTAGCAGTTCTTACATGTAGAACATCCCAATCTCTGGTCACCTGCAGTAATGATTTAATTCCTACCTAGATTTTTCCTGCCACATATTCTATATTTTCTTACCTCAAGTGACCTTCAGCTAAAGTTTACTTGAAACACATAGATTTATCTTAACATTGGCCCAAGTCAGAGACTATTAGAAAGTAACTTGCAATAAAAAGTACATTATATAATGCATTCTACCCCAAGCAAAGTGCCTTAGACTGAGGTGACATTTAGCAAGATTAGCTGTGAGCGGGGACAGCACACAGAATAGAGCTTAACAGAACTAGTCTTAAAACCCAGATACAAAACCGAATAAGAGGAAATCCAGAAATCAGATTGCCTACAAGATAAATATACAGATAACTTTCAGTGTGTTATAAATAACCAATTAGAAATAAAATACAAAAAAATATTATCCTCAAATTAAACTAGTCATACATGAACTATAAAACTTTAAAAAATATATATTAAAGATATGAAATTGGAGACAGTGGTCATATTCCCAAAGACCAAAAGTTGATATTACAAACATTTCAAATCTTTTCAAAACAATGTATAAATTTCAAGTGCATTTATATATATTCTTGATAATAAATGACAATAAAGAGTCAAGATGACATAGTAAAATGATCCTTAAAGTTTATCTATATAAAGCAATAGGCAATTGTTAGAAAATCAGGAAAGAATACAGGCCTTTTCTTAACAGATATCTTAAAGCTGCAATAACTAAACAATGGCAAAAATAGATCAACAGATCAATGACATTGAATGGACTACCCAGTAAACACACACACACACACAGTGACACACAGTTATGGATCTAAGACTATAAAGCAAACACATCGTAATAGCGATATATTATGTATGCACTTCAAATGGATAGCAACTTTTATAGTTACAATTTTTATAGGCATGCATATAGGTACAAATAAGTTTTTATATGTGGATATTATATGTAAATATATAATAAGAATAATTGTAAGTCTATGAGAAATTTATCTAAACAATATTTGAATTTTGGTATATATCTAATAGCAAAATGACAAACGCTGGTGAAAAATGGACTACTTAATAGATGCTACTGAAAATTAAGTTATTTGGAAATTAAAATCCTGTTTCAAATTCTAACACCATTCTCTAGAGAAAATTTTAGTTAAATGCAAATAATTACATCATAAAAATCTCACATTTAATTATGTATTTATTTCATCTAAATAAAAAATATTTGATAAATATAAAAATTACTATGAATCAAAAGGATATATTTGATTTTTTAAAAAATTCTATAGAAAGTCAATTTTTTAGTTTGGCTGGGTGGCTCAGTTGGTTAAGTTCTGCCTTTGGCTCAGATCACGATCTTGGGGTTCTAAGATTGAGTTCTGCATCAGGCTCCCTGCTTAGTGGGGAGTCTGCTTCTCCCTCTGTTCTTCCCCTCTGCTCATGAGCTCTCTCAAGTGAAAAAATAAAAATGTTTAACAAAAAAGTCATAAACTTTTAGAAATGCAAATGTGTATATCTTTAATTTAAAAAAATTCATTACCAAAACCCCCAACAGAAAAATTTAAAAAAAAACTGGTAAAGATAATTCAGAGATGGATATAAAAAAACTAAAAAATATATGACAAAGCTTCAATTTATTATGGAGGAAATCCCATTTTAAAAGTCATATACTAATTTTTTTCCCAATCATATTAGCAAAGATTTAAAAAATACTCATTAACATTAACGAGTAGCCACTGAAGTTAATATTTTTGTATGGTAGAGGTATGGAACTGAATTTGGCAAAGAATAGTTAAGAATCTTATATCTTTTTAATGTATTTTGAGGTGTGTACCTTTTAGCTAGCAATAATACTTTAAACAATGCATCCTAAACAATGTGGACAGTATTTCTATTGTATTTATGTATTGTATTGTATTTATTCTATGTAAAAAGTATTTACATAAATACTATGTAAAAAGTATTTACATAGTATTTACATATATTTACATATATCTATGTAAAAACAGCAAAAAATTATGGAAGGGTTAAGTAAGTTATAGAAAGAAATAGTATATATATGAAGGCTTTTTAATGTTATGAAGAACTGCTTATGATAAAATGCTAAGCTAAGAAAAGGGGACTATAAAATCATATATACTTGCCAGTGTGAAAATGGCATGTTATTTCTATACATTTGATAAAGAAAAACAACCAGAAAAAAATCTATAAAATCGAAAAACAATCATTCCTCCTAGGTGGGGTATAGATAGTTGTTTGTATGTTCTTTATGTGATTCTGGCTTCTAAACTTCCCACAGTAAAGATTTATTACACTTTTAGCATAAAGTATTAAGATAAACATGAACAGTTTCAGAGAAGCATTCACCCCTCAAACAAGATACACTTTCTCACGTGAGGCCTTAACAGTCTAATGAAGAAACTGGCTTTACATGATGGGGGGAGATGGAATGGCAGAGCCACGGGTCTGTAGGCTTTGAGCCATCTGAGGAGGGATGCTTCATAGAGAGGGCAAGATTTCAGCGCAGCGCACTGTAGGAGCCATGAGGCCAAGGAATTCCAGGGAATGGAATACTCATCACACTGGTCTGTAGAGGGGCTCGGGCAGAGATACTAGCTTTGGACTGAGAGCAGATAAACCTTCCCATTCTGTGATTCCAAGGGCACCACAGGGTCTTTTGTCACATACGGGAGGCTCACAAGTCAGTGTAGGTTTAGCGAGCTGCTGCCAAGTGGCTACCGTGTATCAGCTGCCATATCTTTCTGCACCAGTTGTCATTTTTATCACACATACTCAAGAACATTAACTGGTGTGAAGCCCCCGTTTAGAAAATGTATCTAGAAGGGCCCCGTGCTGTGTTCAGTTCATATCTGCAATGATCATGCCAAAGAGAAAGTATAAACAAGATTCAGAACCCAGCCACTTATTCTCAAGTGAAGAAAGTAGTTCCTGTTATTTTCAACTTGTGGTAATTTTCTTACTCTGAGCCAAAGCATATTCAAAAAGATATCCAAGATTAATTGGGTAGGGCGGTGGGCAGGGGGGCAGTGCCACACAATTTTGTCATTGATTATATAATGTCGTATGGTAAACTGATCATTTCGAGCATAGTCATATTGCTCCGCCAATGGACAAAGTATTAATTTCATACCTGGAATGTACTGGTATTTCTTTCCTATCTCTTAAAGCACTTGAACCTGAGCCAGTTCTTTGGAAGTCACTGCATTTCTCTCTCTCTCCACTTCCTTAAACCCAGACTAATTGGAGAGGGTAATGGAATTTGTTAGTGTTTTAAATAATCCTTGTTGCTCCTCTTCTCCTTTCAGGTGGAAAATTATGCATTTCAATCTGCTCTGAGAAGAGTAAAGCCACTTTTCACAGTGCCAGATACCAAGGATCATGAGGATGATTTTCTCTTCTTAAGCTATTGGTGCTGATCTAATAGAATGGAATAAAGGCCAGAGGAATTGTGACGGTAATTAATCCTAGAGCCTATGGGGGGGAAAAAAACAAGCTAAGTTGCCCATCACTGAATTACTGAAAAACCATCATTCTCAAAACACCTGTTATTATTTGACCATCCCAGTCTGTTCTTAAGTATGTGACATTCACATACAACTAAAGTTCTAACCTATCATTACCCCCTCCATCCAATAAAATTCTACTTTACCTTCAAAATGTAACTCAAAGTCTCTTTCTTTAAGAGCCCCATAACAATGGCACATAAAGTCCTTCATTAGCTTGAATCCCATAAAGGTCAGCTTGATGAGTACCATACCCAGACAGTAGAGCGAAGAGATGTCGGGAGGTGATCTCTGGTCAGAAACCTGGAGCCATTCCTGGCTCCATCACTTACTGTGCATGTGACGAGTTTTCCCTTAGCAGGGAATCATCCTCTCTTCGCACTGAGCACTATTATAGTTACATGAAATTTTAGAACTACTTGGAATCTGAGACATCATCTAATCCAATATATCATATTTTCAGATGAAGGAATTCAAGAGCAGGGAGAAGAATGTCTCATACAAAGTCAAGTTGGTATCAAGAAATTTGTTGCAGAAGGATGACCAGGGAGCAAGGCTTGCTTAGAAGGGCAGAGGAATGTGACCAGGGAGAGAAGAGGTAGGTGGTTGGCAAGAAACAAATAAACAAAAAAACCACGACTAACCAGAGGGAATCATAAGAAGAGATTCAACCAGGAAGTGGAATAAAAGTAACTAAAAAATTCTGAGACTGGCATTAATGATATTACCTCCAAAAGGAAAACAATATTTAAAAGGAGGTTTATTTAAAAACTCAATTCGTTTATTTCTCTTAATTAGGCAATAAAATTGTGTCTACAATATGTTCCCATCCTTTTGTTTTATCATTCCACATAGAAATTAAAATCATAGCCAATATTTTTAGAAACCTGTATTTCCTAGAAATTTCATCCACATTTCTGGTGCTGTTGGAACTGTTGCAGGGACAATCTAGTGTTGGTTTCATAATGAAACTCCCAGCTCCCAAAAAGGCAAATTTAACTCATTTGTATTTTTTTCCCAACATTTCTTTCTGTTATCACATTTAGCAAAAAGATAAAAAACACCACCACAATGATGAGGCTACGTCAAGGGCCAACTGACAAAGCTCCTAATGGCCCAAGCTAGAACAATTTGAGCAAAAAATAAATAAAGTGGTATTTGCTTATAACCCAAGTATATGCAAATATCCATGAATCCATTCTGATATAAATTATTGAATAAGCAAAAGGAGGACTATACACAAATCTCACATGCAGAAAAATTTCAAATTATTTATTGTATATATTCTGTTCTCTAGGAGGAGGAGGATAAGACTGCACTCCTAACTGTGGATAGCACATAGCAAAGTCCTTCCAAAGAAGACAGTAGGGAACGGGGATGGGGGAAAGTGACTTTAAAGTGGGGAAACCTGACACTCACTTTCTCAGTCAGCTGATAAAGATCAACCTCAATGGTGATAAATCATATTGGTATTCCACACCCTTGATCTGATGTGATGACACGTTAGGTCTGTGGTCTACTTCCCCCAAAAAACCCGCAAGAACAGCCTAATCATGAAAAAAAATATCAGACAAATGAAATTGGGACAGACTACAAAATACCTGACAAGGACCCCCTCAAAACAGTTAAGGTCATTAAAAACAAGGAAAATATGAGAAATTGCTCCTGCCAAGGGGAGACTAAGGAGAAATGATGACAAAAGTAATGTAATCCTGGAACACAAGAAGGACATTAGGTAAAATCTAAAGAATTCTAAATAAAGTACAGATTCTACTTAATAATAAAGTTCAAATATCAATTCATTAATTATGACCATGTACCATACTAATGCAACATGCTAATATAGGAGAAACTGGGTATAAGGAGTAAGGAAACTCTCTTAAACTTTTGTAACTTTCCTGTAAATCTAACTCTGTTCTACAACGGAAGGTTTATTTTAAAAATGGAAAAGATGTGATTTGGTTTTGAAATTTACATTAAAATCGTCTAAATAAGTAAACTTGCTTCTTGTCAAATCTCTGTCCCTGGGTGTTATGAATATAGGTATATGGACTCATATAGGGAAAGAATCACTCCTATTTTTCATCTTTTGACTTGAGAGCAGGTTCGTGGACATTTCAACCAATGAGTACATGTTCAAAAACAAACCAAAATGACCAAATATTTTTGTACATTCTGAACCTCAGACAACATGAGCTGGAGTATGACCTGAGTCTCTAAGTTTAATGCCTCCAACAGGAGTTATCCTCCAGAGCACTATAAATATATATGACTGCAGACTGAACAGAATTTTTTTTTTTCCAAAAAGCTGGTCAAACTACAAATCTAAAATAGACCATAAGATTGCAAGTACAAATGTAGCTTGACGACAGTCTCTAAGGCACAGAAGACGGGAAAGACACTAAAAACTATAGAATAATGAGACACACTGAGATTGCATTCTTACCTAATAACTTTTCCTTTTGCCTGACACTTTCTCTCCTGGTATTTGAAGGGTATAGAAAATGAAATTTAATTGAAAACAAGAATTCCTAATGTGATTTAAATTCTCAGTAGATCAGTGAATATATCAGGAAAGTTGTACTGATCTTTTATGTTGCTAAACTTAAAAAAAAAAAGTAACCCCCAGTATGTTATGTACAAATCTATTATATTCTTAGGGAGCTTCAGCAACTCATTACCAAAATCTAAATGATGGAGAAGGAAGGACTTTCCTCTGCACCTTGTGGGCCAGGTTCCATGGACAGTGTATGGCAGAGATTATAAGCCCATTCATTTTTCATTTATACAACAGGATAGATACTATTTTTTGGAAAGAATTTATGAATATATTTTTAAGTTTTCTCTTTTTGAGTGGAGGTGAAAATTAATATGATATTCCTATATTGCTCAAACAAGTTAAATACAGAAATTTTTCAATAAATTTTGGACATAGAAAGGCCATTTAGTAAATCCTCATTTAAAACTACATTTTTTAATTCTATTATCTAGAAAAATAGCATCATGAAAAGAAACTGTATATTATCTAGATAATTTGGCATAAACTGTTTTGAGACAGAAAATAGCTATCAATAATCCCATTTAAATTTTAGTTACTGGAAATCCTTAGCAGTGTGAGGCATGTTCTTCATCCAAAAGCAAGTGGCAATATGATGGGCCCTTGAGAAAAGGATATTCAAGGAATATATGGTGTTTTCACACATGCTTGAGCCTCACGCACTGATTCCTTGGCAATAGCACCTGATCACACAGCCTTCACACTTCATGATTACAAAACAGCATTTGGACTCTCTGCTTTTTTTTTTTTTGCCTGATTCCACTTCAAATTTCAGATCTATCCTTAAAACCAGTTGCCCCAGGAGGTATTTTTTGAACCTCTAAACTTTGGAGGTGTACTCTTTGACTACACACACACACACACACACACACACAGAGTACAGCATTTATTTCTGAAATTCAAAAATTACATGTTTAGTATTTGACTCCTTAAAACTATAATTGCAAAAATTATTTTTGCCATATGACATAACTAATACCAGTCTAGCCTTTTCACCATAAACAGTCATAAAATTGGACAAAATCTGAGCCAACTATTTTTTTTTTAGATTTTTATTTATTTATTTGACAGAGAGAGCACAAGCAGGCAGAGTGGCAGGCAGAGGCAGAGGGAGAAGCAGGCTCCCCGCTGAGCAAGGAGCCCGATGTGGGACTCGATCCCAGGACCCCGGGATCATGACCTGAGCCAAAGGCAGCTGCCCAACCAACTGAGCCACCCAGTCATCCCTGAGCCAACTATTATTTTTATACATCGGACAACATGCAACATAGGAGCATAATCTTTGAGAGAAGGGGAAAACACAAGGTTGGTGCATGTGCCCTGACTTTCTTCTTGGGAGTACATTCCAAGCTGGTGCACTCACAGGTGGATCCCAGCAGAGCGGAGTGGTCTTGTTGAGCTGAAGAAGGTGTGATTGGAACATAGTGCTGCTGAAGGGAATGAAAATGGCCCAGAGTCTGCATAGGGATGTCCAGGGGGTCCATGGCCAAGGGTTGGGCTCCACTTACCCGAGGAGCGAATTCACAAGGTCAAGGAGAAAATGCTGCAGGACTGAAGACCTAACAGAGATGCGAAATTTTGTGTAGGACCAGAAAATAATGGAGGTCTGTTCCAAATTGTGTGTTCATGGATTGGAAGACTCAACGTTGTTAAGATATCATTTCTCACCAAACTGATCTGTAGATTCGATACAATTTTGATCAAAACTTCAGCAAACACTTTTTTGGAAAGTGGCAAGTTAATGATAAAAATTGTATGGAAATATAAAGGACCTACAAAAGCCAAACCCATCGAGGATGAGAAAGGAGGTGAACAGAAGACCAATACCACCTGATTTCAAGGCTTACCATGAAGTTACAAGGACAGCTGGCATTGGCATGTGGATACACACAGTAATCAATGGAGGAGAATCGAGTCCAGAAATGTATTCACAAATATGAAGTCAATTGATTTTCAACAAGGCTTCAAGGCAGCTTAATGTGGAAAAGTTGTATAGCTCATTTTTTCCCCCAAGAAATGATACTGAAATGACTAGATAAATGAATGGAAAAGTGTGAACATGGATCCCTACCTCAACTCAAATACAAAATTTATTTAAGGTGTATCACAAGCCTAAAGAAAAAGCTAATATTGCAAAGCTTCTGGAAAATATGGAATAGTTTCACAATCTTAGAGTAAGAAAAAAATTTAGGGGAAGACACAGAAATCACTAGCTATTAAAAAACCCCAAAATTATCAACTAAACCTCACAGAAATTAAACGATTCTCTTCACTGAAAAAAAATGGTCTTAAGAAAATATAAAAGATAACCCCAAAACTTAAAGAAATATTTGCAATGCATTTATCTAACAAAAGACATACAGTGAGAATGTGTTTTCATAAACTCCTAAACACAACAACAGAATTTGAAAAGTTGTGAATAAGACTTGAACAGAAGTTTCACAAAAGAATACATAGACATGGTTAATAAACCCATTAAAAGGGAAATGTAACTTGAAAAAACACATAGACATGGTTAATAAACCCATTAAAAGGGAAATGTAACTTGAAAAAACACAACAAAATTAGATGCCACTTCACTGTCAGCACCAAATGTTGATGAGAATAAGGAGCAACAGGAACAACGAAATATTTCTGATTAAGTGTAAAATGCTATAACCACTTTGGAAAACTGTTCAGTAATTTCCTTCAAAGTTAAATATACTTTATCGTATAATCCAGTCATTCCCTCCTGGGTATTTGCTCAAGGGAAATAAAAAGATAAATTCACAAAAAGTCCATTACAGAATATTTGTAATGGTGTTATTATTATAGTCAAAACAGAAACTATCTCAAATATCAAAACATCACAAATAGTGACATATTCATGCAGTAGAATACCACCTGACTAATAAAAAGAATGGATTACTGGTACATAAAAAATAGATCAATCTTGAGAACATTAAATAAGTGAAAGCAAAAATGCTAGACATAGAAGAATATAGATTATAGGGCTCCATCTCTATGTAGTTGAAACAGATCAGACTAATCTATATCCTAGAAATCAGGACTCTGGTTGTCCATGAGGGTGGAGGTTGATTGGAAGGAGACATGCAGATACATTGTGAGGTGACAGAAATGGTACACATAATGTTTGGGTTGTTGGATATACAGATAAATACTTTTGTCAATATCCATGTATCTGCATGTGTCATGTTTGGGCATTTAACTATATGTAAATTTTGCTGTAGGTAAAAAACAACAACAACCTCTAAGTTCCTTGTGGTCAGAGATATTAGCTACCTTACTTTTCTTATGAAATTCCAAGAGTGATAGTACTTGGCATACATTAAGTCCTTATAAACACATGTTGAATGAAGTATTTTGTTTAAAAAGGAAGGCAAAGCCTAATCCTTAACAGTCCATTGGATTCTACAGAAGAATCTGATGGTTCTTCCTTTTTATGCCCCCCACTTCTTGGACTTCTGGTTCCTAAGATTCTCATAGCTCTAGAAATGCAATTGAGCATGTTCAAAAGAGATGTGTAGAAGTGGTTTAACTATCAAATTAACATAACCTTTATTAAATGGCACATAAAAGTTCATGGCTAATGGCATTTATTTTGATTATTGACAAAGTAAATGGGATTCAGGAAGAATAATTAAACTGATAGGAAATGTTCTGATTGGTCAAGGGGTCAACATTTATAATTAACGGAAAATTATAATAGTTTAAAAAATGACATATTCCAGAATCAAAAATGATCATCCTAATTATTTTGATGAGATTGTAAATGAAAGCCTAGGCAACCAGTAGGGATGACACATTTTTATATAAATCATATGTACTGATGTATGTGAAAAAGAAATATTTAAAATTTGGCCCAATTTACATTAACTTAATTTTTGAAAGGCTTGATCTTCAAATAATACATTTTTCTTTATTAAGGAAATGATTTTAATCTTGATGGAATTTATTGTAAAAAAAAAAACTAATAGAATATTTCATCAGTACTGAAGGCCTGAACTAAATGTCAGATTTTTTATTACTTTGAATATTGATGGCATAGGACATGAATTGTTTATCATGGGGATCAAGAACACCTTGATTATTTATGCTAATTTAAATTTTATTTTTCATGGGACCTTTACACACCCATTATGTCATAACCTTATGCATTAAATAAGAAAACTATAAAAATATCAATCTTATTTATGAAGAAACTGAAACACAAAGGTTATCCGAGCTATCTAAAGCTGTAGAACTACTTAATGACAAAAAGCAGGAATAGAACATGAATTTTCATGTGAAAAGATTCACCAGATCATAGTGCTTAGTGCTTCTAGAATAACAAAAGCCGAAGCCAATACTAATTTCTACAATATCAGTGACTCCATAGTGGAGATTAAAGCCCTTCTGAATGAACATGTTCATTGTTTTCTTTCAACTCAGATGACTTTAATCATCACATCATTTTCAAAACATTTTTGGTGAGATCTATTGCATTTATCTTTCTTCCTCTTCATTTTAATAATATCAGGAATAAGAAAGACAAAAGCTTGGGGGTTGAGTCACCCTGCCCCCCAGTCAAGGGGCTGAGCTCTGTGGAAACCAGTATGGAGATTACTCAA
The DNA here is from genome assembly GCA_028533885.1 of Nasua narica. NCBI lineage: Eukaryota > Metazoa > Chordata > Mammalia > Carnivora > Procyonidae > Nasua > Nasua narica. Next base: position 159,649,105 of record CM052810.1, on the reverse strand, counting down.
GAAATTAAAAATAGAGCTACCTTATGACCCTGCAATTACACTACTCAGTATTTTCCTCAAAGAAGCAGATGCAGTACAAAGAAGGGCCACATGTACCCCAATGTTCATAGCAGCAATGGCCACAATCACCAAACTGGAAAAAACCAAAATGCCCTTCAACAGATGAGTGGATAAGGAAGATATGGTACATCTATACAATGGAATATTATGCCTCCATGAGAAAGGATGAATATCCAACTTTTGTATCAACATAGACAAGACTAGAAGAGATTATGCGGAGTGAAATAAGTCAAGCAGAGAGAGTCAATTATCTTATGGTCTCACTTATGTGTAGAGTATAAAGAAAATCATGGAGGCCATTGTGAGAAGGAAGGGAAGGGTGAATGGGGGGAAATTGGAGGGGA
>CM052810.1:159598121-159648201 GCA_028533885.1 Nasua narica | reverse complement strand
AGACAGCATCATGTTAATTCATGACCTCAAACCTCCAGTTTAATAATTGATATCATCTATTTTCTGGAACCAGATTGCCGCTTTGTATTCTAATTCCTACAAGTCTGGAGTATTAACATCTTCCCCTCTCCACTGCCTGTCTATCCCATCTTCCAGATACTAGCCACCTATCTGAAATGCAAAGATCGTTCAACACAGTTCTGGTGGTTACCAGCTACTGCTGCGTATAAAACCACCACAAAATTCATGGCTTCGAATAATAATCATTATTAGAACTCATATATCCATAGGCAGTTATTTTGGCCTGGACTTATGCTGGAATCTGCAGGTCAGCCAGGGACTCTGCTTCAGGCTGGGCTTGGCTAGGAAAGTTTAGCTGGGCAGCTGTTTCATTTCCCTCATCCTTGTCCTAGGATCAGTGGGCTAGTGTGGGCATGTTCTTGCCCTTGTAATGGTCTAAGTACAAGAGAGCAAGCGCAAAGACACAAGTGCCTTCCAACCCTTTCCTTGCTTATGTCTGCTAACAACTCATTGCCAAAAGCAAGTCACAAGGCCAAACCCAGGGACGAGGGGTAGGAACAAAGATCTATTCACAGAGGGAGGTCTGCAAAGTTATCTGGCAAAGGCATGAATAACAATCATTAATGCAATCTACCACAAGAATGCTCTCGGAAGAGTCAAATGGCCCCTCTGTGCAATATCTCCATCAACCTTTTCCAGAGCTGAATAAAACCACTGTACATTGCATCATAGTGCACTCCTAGGAAATAAATGTAGGGTGACATTCCAACTCCTTTGATCCTGAATTCTAAGAGGTGGGAGAAAATAGAATTACATCTTAACCCCAATTCTGCCATCAGCAATTACATTCTTGAAATACATAAGCCTTCTGGAAGATGCTCTTCTGTGAAGCCCATCTGCCCATTGGTCAGAGCCACAGGCTTCTCTCACAGTACTACAATCACGGTGATGACCCTAAGCCTTAAGGCTGAGTTGGCAATATTTACCAAATCAATAAGTGCAGGTAGCAACTGCTTTTTTTTTAACTTTTTATTTTGAAATAATAGTAAATTTACATACAGTTTCAAAAAATTATACAGATAGTGTATACTACCCTTCACCCAGTTTCCCCCAATTGTAACAACTTTAAAAATCTGTAGTATAACATCACAACCAGGATATTGACATTGATGCAATCCATCCACTTTATTTAGATTTCACTATTTTGATATGCACTCGTGTGTGTGTGTGTGTTTAATTTTATGCATTTTTATCACAAGTGTAGATTTGTGTAACCATCATCACCATTAAATGTCAAGATACAGAACAGTTCTATCAAGCATTTATTTTTAACTAGTCTAAGATCAGTGTATTTTATAAAGGAGCTCATAGGTGATCTCAGTGTAGGAATTTTTAACAGTCTCAAACATTTGGTTTATGTCATACAAGCATAGCCTCTGTCAGACACAGGATATTTGTCTCTTTTTTAAGCAGGTAATTGCCTGCTAAATGAGTCACATAACTACTCTCCTCTCAAGTGACCATGGAGTGCTTATACAATGTGTATCTTCTTACAAATCTAATAAGAGCTGTGTAAAATGAATTAAAAAGTGTTTCACTGAAATGCTATCTCAAGGAAACCCAGTGCTGCCCATTATATTTGAAACTGTGAAAGAATCTGAGACATATTGACGAGTAAGCCCCATTTAGATATTTTCTAAAATGAGATTGCTTCAGGCTTGCTATTGCTGATCTCATCAGAAATAATTCTTTGGCCACACTTGTTGTCTGGGCTCTGAAATGTCAATTAATGAATTACTATAACAAATAGCTTGGGTCTCCAATCCCTACCAACATTTATAAATGGAAGACTTGACAGACGACTTGATGAACATGGAGTTCTGTGGGACTCATCACCAGAGAGGGTGCTGTTTCTTACCACAGACTCCACTTGTGACTTTTGTGAGTCAAGATGCCAGAAAAAATGTGGTCCTGACAGTAAGAATTTATGGATTTGCTATTGTGTGCCCATTTAGCATGTTGTGTCAGGACTTGGGGGAATGTACAATACCCACAACTCTACATAATACAGCCTATAGTAAAAGGTGTAATCAGAGAACAGTAACACCAGGAGGGTTTTCCTCCAGTTAAGGGACTTACAATACTCTTTTAGCACTAGAACTTTTGTTCAAATGTATCCTTTTAAAATATATTTTAAAGGTGGTACATAGACATAATCTAAAGAGTCAAATAGTCCTACAAGGTTTCATGTAAAAATAGCAGGCTGACTTGGAATTAAGAATTCTTGTCTCTAAATTCCCTAGTGTCTACTTTCTTTTTGCTCTTGTATTGTTTTTCATTCTTTTGATATTTATGTTTTTAGTCCTTAAAAAAAAATCTCTTTCTTGTCATTTTAGAGTTTGGGGAAGAAGCAGACCCATAAGTATCTTTACTTTGCCATGATTTACCAAAAACTCAATGTAATCTTATCCTGAATCCCTAAAGCCTAAAGAATTCCTCTGTATTAAGCACCCATTTCATCCCCTTAGAATTTCCATGATTTTTTTCCCCTGAATACTAAAGGCTCCTTGAAAATCTATTGCTTGAAAAAACCAACACTACAATCGAATTTCAACATTTTATAGATGAGGAAACTAAGACTTTAGTAAGTAAAGTGAATTGCTTAAGACCTCATACAGGGTAGTACGCAAATTTTGACCTACAGCCCATATCCCCTCTTCTAGATAGGTGCTCTTTTTTTTTTAAGATTTTATTATTAAGTAATCTTTAAATCCAACATGGGGCTCAAACTTACAACCCTGAGATCAAAAGTGGCATGTTCCACTGATTGAGCCAGCCAGGATCCCCTGCATAGGGGCTCTTTATATTACACCATGTTGTCTTCATCTAATTCAGGAAACAAACAAACAAACAAACAAAATGCAGACATTATGATAGTGGTCTATTTAATCTATTGGTTCATCATTTATTCTTCTTTAAACAAATACTATTCTTTTGTTAAGCAAATTAAACATGCTCTGAACTGGGTATTATGCTTGACATAGAAGATAAAATAATAAATATAACACACATGATCTTTTCCTTCCCAGAGTCCACACTCAAGGACAAAGGGTCATTATGAGGCAGTTTATAGACCAGATTTAGCCAGCAGATCTGCTTTTTTAGGCCAGCCCATTGTTTTACAAATATATACATTTATTTCCAATATTCAGAAGTTGAGAGAATTATATTGAAGGCAATCTGTCAGTGTAGCTTCTCTTGAGGATTATAGATATGAACAGACTGAGCTTTTAGCCCCATCCGATATGAGTAGATCAGAGTGAGATGTAGCAGTCCCTTAGACTGCAGCCACCAGTCCATTTCCATCCTTGATAGTACCTGCCTTCCCCCTGTAGAAATTGGGGTTTGCAGCTTCTTCCCTAGTGGTTTTCCAGTTATGCTCTGGGACTCTTAGAAGTTCTGACGAGAATTTTAGCAGGTCAGGTCACAGAGGTTCCTAAGTCATGCCTAATGGATTCTAACAGAAAGATTGCTGAAAACTTCCCTGTTTTACATCTTAGACATCCTTTTAAGATTTTTTCTTCACTAACCGCCAAAGGGAAAAGCAATTGAGTTCCACTCTTTTACAGTAAATGTTTTAGTGGGTAGTATAGGTAGTAACTATTGTAAAAGCAGGAAAGGAATCAAACTCTAGTATTTGATCCAGGCTTCATGGAAGGAGTAGACTGAAACTAACCTACAGATAGGCTAGAAGGGAAACAAAAATTTAAGATGGAGGGGCTTATAAATGAAGGTACAGCAAAAGGAATAGGCTGAATATCTTATAAGAAAGTGTTTAATAAATGCATCAGGCCACTCTGATGTATATAATAAGACTTTGATATATAAGTAAGCGATTTCTAATTGTGAAACTATATTTCAAAATATAACAGGAACATGAAGAAAACACCACCAACTTTATTTACCATTATCAGCTAGATATGTGGACTTTCAAAATATTTCTTTGAATAACTGCTCTGGTTTATGTGTGAATACAATAAAATGGGAGCTCATTTTCTAAGAAGCTGGGTAAAAGAATATGTGTATCTCGAAAAGGAAGTGTGATTTTATTTCAATGAAACACAAACTCAGTAATTCATTGATGTTAATTAAGATGAATTTATGAGTTAATCCTATCATATAACCACTCCTGTTGGAAGAAATAAGATACCACCTGTAGTTTTATACTTAAAAAAATACATCTTAAAGATGAGAGGTCATGTGGTTGACTGTAGCTTTAAAATGTAAATGTCATTTTATTTTGTTTTTATACTTTTAGGATTTAGATTATGAGGTCTCACATAGAGACAATTGCTTATCCCATTATAGGCTTGATTTTTAAATATTGAAATCTGCCTGCATTGCTGTTCATCTTTTTAATCCTTCTTTTCACTATTTCCTTAGCAAAGAACTATAAAAGATTTTAAATCTCTCTCAACTTAAAAAGTCCATCAACATACGACATGTTCTTCTACTTCTCCCGGAGGTAACTACAGAGAAGTATATCGAAGACCTATTTCATGGATTCACATATGTTTTTATATTGCTATCTGCATTTAACAATTAAACAAGAAGTTCCCATGAAGACACTTATTTTATGATGAGCCTCACAACGAACTTCCAAGCTAAAAATAGTATCTTGCAAAACTCATTTTCACAGGGACTAAATGACTTCTTCAAAGTTCCTTTCCTGGCTCTGATTTGGGGGTCTTAACTTTCCTCAAGTGTTAAGTGGATGTTCAAAGTACAGCAATTCCATCGAGTTGTTAAAAACCAAAATAAGATAATACAGGAAAGGTTTAATGTAAAAATGAGTGCCTAGTAGGGGCTTAATAAATGCTCATATTATAAATAGGAAAATGATTTGAACTTGGTTATTCAAATATTACTTTATCTCTCTTGCTTCCTATCCTTTGATGTTGCCAACGTGTTATAGAATCTGGGATTACATTTGGCCCGAACATGCCCCCAAATCACAGTCACTTGTGCCTTGTGGTTGTCTGAGTTCCCCAGGGAAGTGATGGTCACAAATCAGACCCACAGGACCTTGAGGCATGTAATTTGTTTCACTTCACAGAAGTTCTCCAAATGTTTGCTCATTTGCAAGAAGATATAAAATAATGAAAATATAGACTTCCAGCCTGTAAATAGCCATCTACCCAAAATCCTCTGCATGTTTGAATCCCTGCAATACAATTTCTCCCCAGGGGTTATGTAGTTGGGCCAGGGTCATCTCTGAGAATGGAATGTTCACTCTCACCTAGGCCATTTTAGGCCATCTCGAATGGTTCTGACTATGGAAAGATGTTTATTAATTAGGGGGATATTTTATCACAAAGCTTCCACCATTTGTGCTACGTGGAATAAATTACATTCCTCTTCTTAAAGACATTCTTTAAAATTTGACACCAGTAGCTCTGAGTAGTCACTCCCTCAAGCAAACTATCCCCAAGTCATTCAATCATTCTTTTTTAGATGAGAGAATAGAAGGACCTCACCTTTCTAGTCCTTTTTCTCTGACTGCCCTCTAGTGTATCTTTAGCACATTTTATTAAATGCCCCGAACTGAGTGTGGCCCCCTAAGTGTGATCTGAATGATTGCCCTGCTCATGCCAGGAACAGTTCTATACTTTGATTAAGCGGCCTCGTCGTGGTTGCTCTTGATTCCCATTATACTCACATAAGTCAACTCACAAGTGTAAGCTCTAACCCCTCCTTCTCCATTGTTTTAAACACTGACACTCCCAATGAAATCTATTCTTTTACTCACGTGATAAAGATTTAGAGACCCAAGACATCAGAGATACTAATTAGTCCAGAGGTTACAAAGTAGCCAATAAACACAATAGATTTAGTGTGCACAGATTTGACACATCTGATGTGTAACAACAAATGGAAGCCCATCTCCAGGGGCTACATACATTGGTGCCTACTGTAGGGCAGAAAGACAACTCATAATTCTGAATAGTCGCAATCACCTATTTAGACAGAACGTGTTTGTTCCAGGTTCTCACACAGGACTCTCTTCACTGACTTTCCTTAACTGCCTCATCCCTGAATGAATGAGCCAACCTATAATGGTTTTAGGGCTTTCAGCTGATTTTCCTCTACCTATTCAACTTTCTTCTCAGTATCCCCAACACAAGTCTTTCCTTGTGACTTCACTTCTCTACCTATTTTTTTTTTTCCTTCAAGATCTCACCCAGGTCTCATGGCGGAAATATCATCTACCAACTGATGACTCTATACCTGGCCACTCTCTCAAACCTCAGGACAGTCCACCTAGTTGCTCCTCTTTCCTTGGCCATTGTTATGTCTGTTGCTCTTCTCTGTATATCTGTCCCATCTCACCCATATCTTACCCTGGTCACACAGAACAGTCATCTAGATAATCAACTTGTCATGTCATCTGTTCACCCAGCAGAGTCCTCCTGGCCCCTCATCTGTCCTACCATTTGTGGTCTGGGTTCCTGCTCTGCATCTCTTCATCTGGAACAGCCCTCCCAGTTTCACATTTGCCTTCATCACTTCTGTGTTTGTGCCTCTGTTGTGCATTTCTTCCTTTCCAGGATAAAAGTTCCAACTTCCTTCTCCTACCTTTCTTCAGATCACTCTTCTCCTCATTCAATACCAGTTTCTATTTTTGTTCCCAAGCCCAGTGGTTTTCAGGTTATGTTCCCAGTCCAGCATTGTCATCATCATCTGCTGGAAACAGATTGGAAATGCACATTTTTCTGTCCCACAACCAACAAACTCAATGAGAAACTCTGAAGGTAGGACTCAGCCATCTGTATTCAATAGCCTCCCAGGTGATTCTGGTGCATGCTCAAGTTTAAGAACCACAGTTCTAATCGACCTGTTCTCAGCCTTGGCTAACATTTGAATTACCTGAGGAGGTAGATATAGGTATAGATAGATAGATAGAGATATGGATATGGATATAGATATATATATATGAATATGTATCTCCAATATCTCCATGTCTGGGCACCACCCCAAACCTATTATTTCAAATTCTCTGGAGGTGGGGCCCAATTACAGATATTTTTTTTAAACACTCCCCAGGTAATTTCTAATATGCAATCAAGTTGACTTTAATCTGCCAAAATGTTCCTGCTGTTAGGCATTTACTTGATCCCTCTGTCTGGGAAGCTGTTCTCTGTGGTACACACATCTTGTTCCTTTTCACTCTTCAGGTCACAATAAAATTGCCACCCTCTCAGAGAGGACTTCCCTGGCCATCCTTACTCCAAGAGCACTTTCTCCTTTAATATTCTCTTAATCCTACTAATCTCTAATTGAAATTATTTTACTTAACCATTCACTTGCTTATTGGTTCCAGGAGAATATGGACTCCTCAGAGAACAATGACTTCTTTTCAAGGATGAATCCCCGGCTTCCTGGAACAGTGCTGGGCACCTGGGAAGGGCTCAGAAAGTATCTGTTGTGAAGGAACAAATACCCCACAAATACAACATGCTGTTTATTCCAAATCTGCTTTCAATGATCTTGTTTCCCTTGCCTAAAATTGTGTGCTTCTATTTTCATTATCTTACAATTTTATGGTCAGCAACATTCCTACAAGACCAGAACATCTGCCTCAATTCTTTCTTCCCAAGGGACTCTTTCTTTCCTGAAGTCACCTATGAATCTGCAACATTATTTAACTATTTCCTTAAAAAAAAGAAAGTACCATGAATACTTGTCTCTAACTTAAGTTCCTGAAGCACACAGACAAAGTTTAGGTCTCTTTCTGTTCCTTCTGTGGTGTAGATGGAGCATGCTGCTGGGCTACAGGCGGAGATGCATTCTGAAGTGAATTGACTGGAGAAGGAAAAAGCTTTCAGTCAATAGTTTTAAAAGCCAAGGGACCATTCAAGAGAGAGAGGAGAGAGAGAGAGAAAGCATATAGGAAAGAATGTCTGGTTCAATTCAGAGATTGAATCTTTAAAAACAAAAACAAAAAACAAAAAACAAAACCAAGGGCTAGGTGTCTAATGCATGTCTGTGTTTTGGGAATGTTGTTTCCAGGGTTTCTCTTTCTACTCCAGCACTTTTGAAGACCTAGGTCTGTACAGATATCCCCCTGTGCTCCTCAGTCATCCCTTCCTTTTCTCTCTGTATGGAACACTGAAACTGGCATTCACATCAGGGAATGCTGCTTAGCCACAGGCAACCTTTCACTGCAAGTAAGCTGCCACAGAAACTCCCCTTTTATGATGTTACATTATCTCTATGAGAGCAATCAGAGAGATCAGCTGGAAATCCCCCAACACTAAGAAGGAACTGAGGGGCTCACACACTGCTCATTGAAATGTCTTGCTGGGAGACCAGTAGGGCTCTTCAGCACAAATTAACATCCCCATCCTAAGAGACTGATCTGTTCTTCCTGGGGAGGCAATGCTTGCTGGCTTCAGCTAGACAGAGCCAAAGAGAAGACAAAATCCTCAAATGATGATCTAATACATTGGCATTAGGATGTTTTCACCTTTCATCAGTCTGGGTAGAGTCTTCATTGACTATACCTTAGACTTCCTAATGAACCAGAGATGGAATTTCTTAGACATACTTAATCGTAGGTGTGCATTTTTATGCTTGAAGATACACACTGGCCCACACAAAACTGCTGTGGGTTTGATACCATTTTTACCTCTCTTGACTGAAGATCCTTTTTGAAATTTTAGAGTGTTGTGGGGATAATCTCTCTTAGTTCTCAAGAAACAAGAATGGGAGACATATTTGCCTTACTTTCCCTTCATCTTCCTTCTTCCACTAACTCTTCCCTCTCCCTTTAAAATTCATCCCTCCATCCAAGGAATCAACACTCTCCAGTGTTGCCTATTATATGTCTATAGCCTTTCCCCACCCCACCTGTCCTCTTCTGTAACTTCCTAAACTTCAGAGCTTTCCTTTCACCACCTTTCTGGGTCAATTTCCTTAAAGCAAAGATACTCACTAGAGCTAACTTGGTAAACTATTTTGCACTCTGCTGATGACCTAATGTGTTGCCTTTCCCCAGTAAGATTTCATTTAAATCGAGGCTTTAAACTCTCTATAATTCAAAGACTAAAAATAGGGATTTCTAGCACTATGGGAGATCAGAAAAATACCAGAAAGATTTGGGCAGTGGACAAGGACAAGCCATGTGGTGGTGGTCTCAGTCACAACCCAGGGAGCCACCTTCTTTATGTCCTCTCTGAAGACCTAATTAGCATAATCCAATTTACTATGCTTTGTGCACAGCACCAATGCATAATTCTTCATGCACTCCAGGTGCTGGAGTCACTGCTCCAGCTAGACATGTAGTGTTAGAAGATTGGTCATGGTGAATCTGCGAAAAGGATAGATCTTTCTAGGTCCACAAAGAAGGAATTTATAAAAAGGGAAGATGGAGAAAACCACTAGTTTAAAGACCTAGAAGATATACTTAGTCTACCTTCCAGATACATCGAGAAAAGTCCAGTGCTTTAATTCATAGGAAGTAACTTCTGTCAGATTTCATCTCAGTTAACATATGTTTATTGATTGTCAAGGCAAATTAATAATGATAATAATGAATGACTAATCAGTGGCACTGAATTAGCACTTTGTATCATGCACTTCACTAAGCATTTTACATGGATTATTTAAATTAGAAATATCATCAATCTTGTTGTTTGTTAGGCAATGGTATGCTAGGTAACTGGGGAGAAAAAAATGCCCTTATTTGTAGCATTTGCTAATTATAGTGATGGAAACCCTCCCAACATGGATGGTTCCAAGCTACCAATAGCTCACAAAGTTTCTGAATATATAATAACTGGCCCACAGAACTCTTAATTGTAAAAATTGGCTATCACAGCTAGTAGGAGCTGGTTTCAGCACACCAGGGGGTATGTACTTTTATGTCAACCTTTGTTAGGGTGACCAATTCATCTCAGTTTGCCTTGGACTTTCCTGGTCTTAGTATTGAAAGATCTGGTCCTAGGAAAACTTCTTGTTCCCTAATGGGTTGTTGGTCACTTTGTCCTTTGTTGCATTTGAGGTAATGGAGACCTAAAGAATTTGGGATATTTGTCCAAGATCCCAAATGTAGTAAGCAGCAGAGCTGCTTCCAGGACCCAGGAACCCACTTACATAGCCCATGAGCTTCACTGAAGCAGAAGCAAGGATTTCCATTCTTCAGCAGAGAAGATTAGCTCTGAGTGCAAAACATCATCATACAAGAAAGCATGTGTGCACACACAAATATGCACATATACATCATAGGAAATGTAAGACCTAAAGTGCTCTGTGGCAGAATTAAGGTATATTTTATATATACAAAAGAATTAACTACAGCTCATTCAAAATTGAGCTGAATCTCCATCTATCAAGATTCCTGGAAAGGAAGTGTTCACAGCCTTCTGGATTCTGCACTAAAATAATTTATACAAATCCTCCACTTTATTCAGTGGCCATAGATGAAGCCAGGCTCCACTTCTCAGCCCACATCCACAGAAGTATGATCAATGTTACCTCTTTACAACCCAGGAAATTTTGTATGAGAAAATTCACCTTTTCTTAATGATACAGTGTTGAATACAAGCTTCATTAAGTACAATACAATATTTCAATTTAGAAAATCATTTAAATGATTATTCCTAATGAGCATAAAGGTATTTATATGAAAAGTAGAGCTTTTTCCTTCCTAGTTGAAACTCATGAAGTCTAGTATGCTTTTTGATAAGAATATTTTTCAAGAATAAGTCTCATGAATAATAATGTTAATGTTCTATTATTTGTTAAATAATATAAAGTTTTGTTTGGATACTTCAGATTTTTTTTTCATTTCTGATATAGGCTTTAATAAATGTCATCTGTAAAGGGCCAAGTGATTTGTTTAAATTATAGTGAACATCACTTTTAAGCTAATAGACACTTTTAATGGGTAAAATAAATTATCTACTACATGGAGGTGAGTTATTCTGATTTTATACAATGCCATACTATTCTAAAAGCATTAGTAGAGTGCAAAATGACATTAATTCAAAACAAGCAATGTTCCAGAAGAGTTGGTTCAATAAGAATATATATATATGAAAAATAGTGATTCTCAACACTCATGAGCTGTCTTCATTATCTTAAAAGCTTTCAAGAAACTCTTCCCAAATACTCTTTATTTTTAAAAAACAAATCTAGTACATACCTCACCCCATTAACTTTGAAAAATAAATATATGCCAAATAGGGCTTTTGTGTGTGTGAGAGGGAAACAAAATGAAGAAAACAGATATATTTAAGTTGAGGGCCACAAAATAGTAACCAGAAATGGATTTAAATTTTATTGCACAGAGGAATTTATGTCCCTGAGGTCTATTTCACTCGAAAATTTCATGAGCCTGATAGTGCAAAAAGGATTTAGAAAAAAATCTTATAAAATGTTGGATGTAACTCTTGCAGAAAATGTTAAGTGATACAAGGGGGTAGCAAAAGAATGTATGTGAGGGACTGGAGGGTGAGGAAGCCAGGGAAGAAAAGAGTGTCTCTCCCATATAAATCAGCAATTTCGCAGTTTGCATAAAGAAGTCATTGGCTATTTTGTTTGTTTGTTTTGCTCGGGGGCCCAGAATTTAAATTGCTGTCACTGACCTTACACATCTAATTTCAAAAAACATGGAAAGATTGGAAAGAATAAGATAACATCACTTTAAAATGAAACTTAACAGCTCCATTTCTGGGATGCTTCAGGATCAGCTTTACCTGTATGCTACAAACAATTGGATGTTCTAGAATCAGAAATTATGACCTCAGCTCAGATGTGGGATTCAGGATCACTGTACCTACAACTTCTTTTTTTTTTTTTAATTTTTTTTTTGAGATTTTAGAGACACAGTGAGAGATGGAACACAAGCAGGGGGAGTGAAAGAGGGAGAAGCAGGCTTTCTGCTGAGCAGGGAGCCTGACCTGACATGGGGCTCGATCCCAGAACCCTGGGTTCATGACCTGAGCTGAAGGCAGACGCTTACCGACTGAGCCATCCAGGCACCCCTGTACCTCCAACTTTTACGTGAATTTTTTTTTTTTCAGGGAAAATTCTTGAGATCTCTTATTAATTTCTTAAAGCAGAAGAAACAAGCTGATGGTTACCAGAGGGGAGGTGAGTGGAGAGGATGGGTGAAATAACTGATGAGGATTAACGAGTACTCTTAACATACTGTAAAAAAATGAAATAAATGAAATAAAATAAAGAAAAATAAATGAGTTAATACTTGTATAGCCCTTAGCTCAGTGCCTGACACATAACAAATAAAAATAATATTAGGAAACAAGCAAAGAAAGAAATGGTAGTAAAAAGAGCTCTCCCTCACTTAGAAACAAACAAACAAACAAACAAACAAGTAAGAAACTCAACAGTAGCACCTGCTGGCTGAGTGGGTAGAGCATGCAATTCTTGATCTTAGGGTTGTGAGTTTCAGCACCATGTTGGGAGTAGAGATTAAAAATAAAATTAAAAGAAAAGAAGAAAGCAAGCAAGACAGAAGGAAAGACAGGAAGAAAGAACAATAAGAATCTCCGGTAGAATCTCTGCTATACAATTGCATTGTATGACTCAATATTTATGTATTCTTATTACATGTTTGATTTCTTGGATATTTTATTCATTTATTTGACGGAAAGAGTGAAAGAGCACCAGCATGGGGTTTGGCAGAAGCAGGCTCCCCACTAAGCAGGGAGGCGCATGTGGGGCTCCATCCCAGGGCCCCGGGATCATGATCTGAGCCAAATGCACACACTTAACTGACTGAGCCACCCAGGCGCCCCTACATGCTTAATTACTTAAAAAAGGTACAGAGAAGTTATTATAACCATAGTTATATAAGTAACCCTATTTACCTTGTTACTATATTTTAAGCTTATGATAAAAAAGTTCACAAATTAAAGCAGATGGAATGAGTTGAAATATGAGAAATTCCAAAATGATTGTTTAAATGCACTTGGTATACATTTTAATAATATTCTCAAACTGCACGAGTAACATGTTCAGAAACATGTGTACTAAATTTGATTTGTATTAGTGGCAGAGCTAGCCTTTGGTCAGAGGCAGTCATATGTATAACATGATTTTAGGGAAGTTATTAAGGTAAACCTGAGTCCACAAATGCCCTATTACTTTACTGGGTTGAAAATTCTATCATGACAGATACATTCTCCTATCCTGTCTTCCTCTGTTTCATCTAAGCTGTACATATCCCTAGGGAAAAAATCATTGTTTTAACCCACCAGTCATTTAGTAAAACCATGAAGAAAATCATAGAGCCTTACCATGCTCTTCCAAATTTGAAAGGGAAAAGGAAAGAGACTCTTGAACCAAGAAAGGGAAACAAAGTTTCCACTGAAAAAGGAAGTAATTATGAAAACGAAAGCCTGGAATGCTAAAGACGGATCTCATACACAAGTCCTTTACCAGTATGTCATTTATAATTAACAGAAAAATGCATCACAAATAAGAACAACAAAATACTTATAAAGATGTACCATGTATTTAAATAATTTAAAGTTTATATCCTGTTTTTTCTAGTAATTGTACTTCAAAAATAGGAAAAAAGATAATTTCAGCTCTTATCTCAAATTTTTAATGAATGAATATAGATTGATATTACTATATTTTCCTATTTTTATTATCTCCTTATTTTTCACTATTATAGTGCTATGATTGTCGATTAATAGGACAAGTTAAGCTAAAGTAGAAGCTCCCTCAAATTCTCTTTTCAACTCTTCTACTTTTCATCTCTTGCTTCCAAGAATAGAAATAATCTTAAATCATAATCTTTTAAAAACTACAGCTATGTTAACCAGAAAGGAAACTGTCCAGAGCTAGACACAGGAAATAATTAACATATCAGAGTCAGAAACAGAGGCTATGGGCCCCTGGGTGGCGCAGTTGGTTGAGCGACTGCCTTCAGCTCAGGTAATGGTCCTGGAGTCCCGGGATGGAGTCCCACATCGGGCTCCCAGCTCCATGGGGAGTCCGCTTCTCACTCTGACCTGCTCTCTCTCACTCTCTCTCTTTCCTAATAAATAAATAAATAAAATCTTAAAAAAAAAAAAAAGAAAGAAACAGAGGCTAAAACTAAAACGTTCATGATGAGAGCAACACCAGGTAAATGCCATAATGGCCTGATTCTGAATCTGGTGTAGGTAGAAGAATCCAGACCCCAGGCCTGAAGCACACAGAAAGAGGAGACTGGGGTTCCTGTAAGAATTTGGGAGGCACAGGAAGTGATCAACAAGAGAACTGACATATGAGACAAAAGACATAATAGGGAAATTTGAATTTTGATAAAAGCAATCCATAGAATATGAGAAAGATTTAAAAATAAAAATAAATTGTATTTAAAAAGTTAAAAGCAATAAATGGAAAAATATAAATGATACATGAAGAAAAGAACCACATATACAAAGGGCAGGAGATTTTTTTTTTAAATAAACAAGTGAGGTTTCCAAAAATTAAAATATAGTCATTGAAAGAAAAACTTAAGAGATTGATTAAATAGTACACTAGACATAGCTGAAAAAAGCATTGTGAATTGAAAACCAGAAGTGAAAAAATTGCTCTGGATATAACCCAAGATAAAAGGCAGAGGGAGACATGGAGGAATGAATATAAAGAAAGTACAAAATGTATCAAGGGAGAAAGATGTAGGTCTCAAGCCAAATGAACCAAAACAAAACTACAACTTAAAATATAATAGTGAAATGATAGAAAAGCAAAACAAAGAAGAGACTTAAAAGCATCTTAATAGAAAAGACAATTAATTACAAAGAAACTACAATTTAGCAGTCTCAAAGAAGCAGAGAATGCTAAAAAACAGTACAATAGTATATTAAAAATTCTGGAGGAATGCAAATGTCAACCCAGAAATCTATATGCAAATAGAGTATCATTCAAAATAAAAAAATAATAATAATAAAATTTTTAAGATCCAAAAAGTTTGGGGTGCCTGGGTGGCTCAGTCAGTTAAGCAACTACCTTCAGCTCAGGTCATGATCCCAGGGTCCTAAGATCCTGTCCTGCATCAGGCTCCCTCCTCATTGGGGAGCTTGCTTTTCCCTCTCCCTCTGCCTCTCCCCCTGCTTGTGCACACTCTCTCTATATCTCTCTGACAAATAAATAAATAAATAAATAAATAAAATTTAAAACAAAACAAAACTAAAACTCAATAAAGCAGGGGTGGGGGGTTGGGTGAGCCTGGTGGTGGGTATTGAGGAGGGCACATATTGCATGGAGCACTGGGTGTGGTGCATGAACAATGAATCTTGTTACACTGAAAAAATAAAATAAAAGTATTTGGGGAAAAAAAAAGAAAATTAAGCTCAGATAAAAAAAGGTGATATAAAAATAATGAGTAAAAAAATAAACTCAATAAATATTGATTATAAAAATCATTATTATAATTATAATAACCAAAAAAAAGGACAGAACAAAACAAAAAAGTGGAACCAAAATTTAAGCTAATAATAAATAAAGGAGGAAAGAAGCATTTGGAAAAAATTTTCCTAGGGTGCTTGATTCATTTGGAAGAAGCATAGAAATATAAGTTAACGTTAGAGTTTGCTAACTCTGTAGGTTAAAAATTTAAATGTCATCTTCCTCTTCCTCTTTTTAGTACTTTCCCCTTCCTTTGGTGAAAAAATATAAGCTTAAAGCCATTGGATGGTATAGAGTAAGGTAGGAGTCTGTGCTGGAGTGAAGTCAACCGCAGTGACCTAGGGTGTGATTTGGAGCCCAAAGAGGGTGATGAGGATAAGACATTCACGGAAGACGGTGCCTCGCAAGGGTAGGATAAGTAGAAATGTCTATGCAGGATGTGCCCTGATATGAGGTATCAAAGAACAAGCAGTGTTAGAAGGGTGTTCACATGGATTGGGGATTGAGAGGGGATGGGGCAATCTCTACGGAGACCTGGGCAAGATGTCAGAGCTCAAGTGTGGTGAAGGGGATGTCAGTGCAGGGGGAGTGGAGCCCAAGGGGATTGAGAGGGTGTCTGCACGTGTAAGCAGGCTAGCATGGAGTGTTGACTCCAATCAAGTGAAGAGAGCCTCCTCTCCATTTGGAGGGGCATCACAGGATGGGGTCATGAGCCCCAACAGGCTAATAAAGGGTGTTCATACTAATGGATGGTTTTGAGTGGAGTTTCAGAACTTAAAAAGGATGAGGAAAGTACCTTCCCAATGAGATGTCCAGCACTGGGGGTTGGAGCCCCATCAGGGTAAGGAGATTACACTCACACAGGGATAGCAGGGGTGGCCTGGCACAAAATATGAGACCTTGGGAAGAGTAAGGAGGGTTTCTGCTCCATGGACAGTGTAACAGCATTGGTGTGAGATTGGTCACAAACAAGGGGACTGGTTCGATCAGTAAACATATTAAGAATAGGAGGTAGGTTTCTCACTGTTGGAGAAAGGAGTTATAAATACAAGAAGGGAGAAAACTAGGATGAACCTGTACTACTGGATTGACTAGAAGTATTGTTTTGATTGCATGGTTTTCAATTCATAGAGACAAATATAAACGTTTCCATGTCTAAGTATATATGTGTGTGTGTGTGTGTGCGTGTGTGTGTGTGTATACACATGGTATATGTGTGTGTGTGTGTGTGTATATATATATATATATATACACATGTGTATGCATGTGTATACTATAACTCTGTCCTAGGATAGCAACACTCCAATCATAACGAGCACTCCAGACAACCTGATTTGGGCTTTTAGTTACCATCATTAGCCATTAATAAAACCAAGGATCTTTGGGGAAATATTTCAACCCAAGAAGCAAAGATAAACCCAAGGAAAGATAAATACATGTCAAAAAGACAAGAGGACTAGCTTGAAGAGGATCTCATTTGCCAAATTTGGAAAATTTATGTACCAAAATAATGATAGCACCAGAACAATCTATAGCTATATAGAGAAAAAGAAATAATGTAGAATGTAGATAGGACAAATTAAAAAAAAAATGAACAAGCATCAGAGAATCCAAAAATGATTCTTAAAAGACAAACAAAAATATTCCTTAAAATATAGACGATCCTTTAGGAAAAGTGATATAAAAAAAAAGAGAGAAGGCACAGAGAAACAATTACCAATATTATGAAAAGTACCATAACTTCAAATATAGTGAAATTTTAAGTTTTAAAATAATTCTATGAAAAAATCTAATGCCAAAAAATTTTCAAACTTAGATAAATATACAGTCTTCTAGAAAATCATAATTAGCTATAATTTGTTACTTAATATCTATTAAATGATTAGAGAATTGATTAGAAGAATTGAATTGATAGTAAATTGCCACCTCACATATAGTAAAAAAATACTTTTTGTATACATACCCACTGAAAAATAAAAAGAGTTTCAGACTGTTTTATCAGGAAGTCTTCCTGAACTTTCAAGGAACACATACTTCCTATCTTATTTGAAGTGAGTTAAAGAAGGAAAGAAGGATCATGCAAGAACAGAGCTATAAGCTAATTTTATTGTGGACACAGATGCAAAAATCTAAATACAATACTAGGAAACCAAATTCAACAATCTGTAAAAGAAGAATGTGTCATGATCATTTAGAAACATTCAAAAAATACAAAAATGGCATTACATGGCAGGATACTAATACTATTCACGACATTAACAGATTAGGAAGTAGAAAAATATACCATCTCAACAGTTGCAGAAAAAACAACCATTCAAATAAATTCTCATTCCTGATAAAATCCATAGCAAGTTATTAACAGAAAGACATTTCCTATCCCTAATAAATATCAACTACATAAAACAGTGCTTAATAGTGGAAGCTTGTAAGTCCTTATGAAGTCAGGAATAAGAATGACAAGTATTGCCTCTACTGAGCTAATAAAAAGGAAAAGAAGTGGGCATAAGAATTCTCATAAGCAAAGAGACAATTGTCTATAATAAAAAATGCAAAAGATACTAAAACCAAGGATTAAAATGTAGTAAGATTGTTCACGAGAGTTGCTGGAATTAATATGATCATAGAAATACCAATATCATAACAATTATTTAAAACATTATAAAGGAATACAACTACATAATATCAATGAAATCTATAAGCTACCTGGGAATAGATCAAACAGAAGATGAACAAGGACAGAGAATTGTACAAAATATAATTGAAACTCCCCAACGAACTCTTGATTAAATAGGGAGGTGAACCATGTTTTTGGATGTAGTTAATATCATGTCAATTCTCCCCATATTAGTCTACATATTTATGTATTGAGTAAAAATATCAAATGTGTTATTTAAGAGAAAGGGAAACTATTATTAAAACTTGCATTAAAAAACAAAAATCTAAAAAAAAAAAAATCTAATAGCAGCCAAGATGACTAAAAAGAATGAACAAGAATGTGAGGTTTACTCTACCAGAGAGCAAGAATTATTTTTAAAAAATATAGTAATTAAAGCAGCATGGAGCACCTGGGGGCTCAGTTGTTTGAGCGACTGCCTTGGGCTTGGGTCATGATCTCGGGGTCCTAGGATCAAGTCATCAAGTCTTGATCATCAACTCATGAGATCTCAGCAGGGAGCCTGCTTCTCCCTCTCTGTCTGCCCCTCCCACTGCTTGTGCTCTCTTTCTCTCTATTTCTCTCTCTCTCTCTCTCTCCATCAAATAAATAAATAAAATCTAAAAAAAAAAAAAGCAGCATGGTATTAACACAGGACTAGGTAAAAAATCCAAAACCACAAAATTGAGACCCCCATAGAAAGACCTCATCTTTCTATACATGGCCTCATCTGGTATATATAAAACAGCAGTACACATCAGCAAAGGATGGTGTTTAGACAACAATTTTTCTGTATAGAAGAAAAAATTACTTTAAATTCCTACTTCATATTATATCCCTGAGTTAATTTCAGGGTATTGTAGATCAATACATATATATTTTTAATTTACTGTCATTAGTGAACTACTTAATAGAATTTCTTATAAACTCTGGTAAAAGAGTATTTCTAGCTAAAAGCATAATTCAAAAAATAGATAATTGGAACTACCTTAAAATGTAAACATCTTTATCATAATGGCACAATGAATAACATTGAACAAGCGAAAAACTGAAAGAAAACTTTTACAATGAGTAAAAGAAAGGAATAGTGCCCAAATTTGGATATAATCCCATGCACCGGTAAGAACCATGTACAAAGGACAAAGGACTTCTACAAGCAATTCACAGAGAAGGCAGTTCACAGGCAAACAGTTGGTGAAAAGTGGTGTGATCTCAAAAGGTGTCAGAAAATGCAAATTAGTTCATTTTTTGGATTTTCATTTCATAATTACAGTTGAGCAAAATACTTTATAAGCCTAGAAATGTTCAAAGTTGATAAATATGTACAGCACCAATCACTGCTTTCTCAAAAGTAAATTGTTTTGAATTTCTCTGATGGCTAAAGATGATGAACATTTTTTCATTTGTCTGTTAGCCATTTGTATGTCTTCTTTGGAGAAGTGTCTGTTCATGTCTTCTGCCCATTTTTTGATGTGATTATCTGTTTTGAGAGTGTTCAGTTTGAGGAGTTCTTTATAGATCTTAGATATCAGACCTTTGTCTGTAGTGTCATTTGTGAATATCTTCTCCCATTCTGTGGGTTGCCTGTTTGTTTTGTGGACTGTTTCTTTCGCTGTGCAGAAGCTTTTTATCTTGATGAAGTCCCAAAAGTTTATTTTCGCTTTTCTTTCCTTTGCCTTTGGAGACATGTCCTGAAAGAAGTTGCTGTGGCTAATGTCATAGAGGTTACTGCCTATGTTCTTCTCTAAGATTTTGATAGATTCCTTCCTCACATTGAGGTCTTTTATACATTTTGAGTTTATCTTTGTGTATGGTGTAAGAGAATGGTCAAGTTCATTCTTCTACATATAGCTGTCCAGTTTTCCCAGCACCATTTATTGAAGAGACTGTCTTTTTTCCACTGGATATTTTTTCCTTGTTTTGTCAAAGATGATTTGACCATAGAGTTGCGGATCCATCTCTGGGCTCTCTATTCTGTTCCACTGGTCTATGCGTCTGTTTTTGTGCCAGTACCATGCTGTCTTGGTGATCACAACTTTGTAGTGAAGTTTGAAATCAAGCAATGTGATGCCCCCAGCTTTGTTTTTCTTTTTCAACATTTCCTTAGCAATTCGGGGTCTTTTCTGGTTCCATACAAATTTTAGGATTGTTTGTTCCAGCTCTTTGAAAAAAACTGGTGGAATTTTGATTGGGATGGCATTGAAAGTATAGATTGCTCTGGGCAGTGTAGACATTTTAATAATGTTTATTCTTCTGATCCACGAGCATGGAATGCTTTTCCACCTTTTTGTGTCTTCTTCAATTTCTTTCATGAACGTTCTGTAGTTATCGAGTACAGATCCTTTACCTCTTTGGTTAGGTTTATTCCCAGGTATTTTACGGTTCTTGGTGCTACAGTAAATGGAATCAATTCTCTAATTTCCCTTTCCATATTTTCATTGTTAGTGTATAGGAAAGCAATTGATTTTTGTGCATTGATTTTATCTCCTGCCACATTATTGAATTGCTATATGAGTTCTAGTAATTTGGGGGTGGAGTCTTTTGGGTTTTCCATATAAAGTATCATGTCATCTGTGAAGAGAGACAGTTTGACTTCTCCATTGCCAATTCAAATACCTTTTATTTCTTGTTGTTGTCTGATTGCTGTCACTAGGACTTCTAGTACTATGCTGAACAATAGTGGCGAGAGTGGGCATCCTTGACATGTCCACTGTTGGTGGGAATGCAAGTTAGTGCATCCACTTTGGAAAACAGTATGGAGATTCCTCAAGAAATTAAAGATAGAGCTACCCTATGACCCTTCAATTGCACTACTCGGTATTTACCCCAAAGAAGCAGATGCAGTACAAAGAAGGGCCACATGTACCCCAATGTTCATAGAAGCAAAGGCCACAATCACCAAACTGTGGAAAGAACCAAAATGCCCTTCAACAGATGAGTGGATAAGGAAGATGTGGTACATCTATACAATGGCATATTATGCCTCCATCAGAAAGGATGAATACCCAACTTTTGTATCAACATGGATGGGACTAGAAGAGATTATGCGGAGTGAAATAAGTCAAGCATAGAGAATCAATTATCTTATGGTCTCACTTACGTGTGGAGTATAAAGAAAATCATGGAGGCCATTGTGAGAAGAAAGGGAAGGGTGAAGGGGGAAATCGGAGGAGGCGATGAACCAGAAGAGACTGTGGACTCTGAGCAACAAACTGAGGGGTTCGGAGGGGAAGGAGTGGAGGTTTGGGGGAGCCTGGTGGTAGGTATTGAGAAGGGCATGTATTGCATGGAGCACTGGGTGTGGTGCATGAACAATCAATCCTGTAACACTGAAAAAATAAAATAAACATTTTTTTGGGGAAAAAAAAGTAAATTGTTACTCCCACTTTGGAGAACAATTTGACAATAATTAGTAAGTTAGAAATACTTTTGGTCTAGGCCTCAATTGCATTTCTAGATATATATCACAGGGATATCCTTACAAATGTGCATCAGGAGACTTGCCAAGCATGTCCCTTGGAGACTTGTTTATCATGTCTATATACAAGAAACAACTTAAGAATCCATCAGTAAGAAAATCTATACATACATTGTGGAATATAAGAGAATACTACACAATGGTTAAAATGATAAAGTTAGAATGACAAGTTTCCATATACAGATTTCAAAGGCACCATGTTTAATGGACAAAAAAAACAAAGCAAGATAAAGACTATTGAAGACAGCATGATGTCATCTATATAAAACAAACACATAATTCTATACATAGGCACACACATGCTATTCAACTGGGAACATGCTAGTATTTGATAGTGGTAGTTTCTGGGGAAAGAAACAGTCAAAAGGTTTGGGGAAGAGGCTTAATGGTGTCATTTTTTCTTCCTTAATGTTATATTTCCTTTAAATATATATATATATCCTAAGCAATAATAGCAGTATTTTGTAATTTTTAAACCCTGGTTACTGGGTATTTGAGAATTTTAATACTATTCCTTATTTTTTGGTGCTTTACCATGTTTATTAAATTGAAAGAAAATGTATAAAAGTTATTTCATCCTTCCATCCCCATACGTTTATAAGGGTTAAAATGATACATATGGATGAAGAGCCATGGTTCATTCACTAGTGTATTTCTTATGGAAATTCCTTATTAATTCACAACTAAACTTTCAGTTTTTGAAAACATGGTGTGAAATTGATAAATGGCAGTTATCCAGAGTCTACATGAAGTACTCCAGAAATTAGCGTTCCAAGAAAATGCCCCTGGTGAAAAGAAATCAATTTGAATCTCCAGCCTAATACTTTCAAATGATCTAAATATTGTCTCTTATAATGAAAGTCCCAAATGAAAGTTATAAATTGCCAATATCAGGAAGGAGTGACAAAGTTTAGGAAATATGTCATTGGAAATAGTTACCAGATTACATAATACAGCAAATTTTGCTGATTCATAGCTAATTATTTTATTTAATTGTAAGACATTGGAAGTTGTGGAGGAAATGGCAAACATTTGCTCTGGAGAGAATGCCTATTATTTTCTCATTCCTTTAATCTGATTCTGTAGGTGGTCAGTCCAATTGCTAAACTTGGCACTGGTAGTTTAGTTCATTTTAAGCCAAGTAAAACAGGCAGAGGATAGCTAAATACACATACACGCACACACACACATGCACACACACAATTTTACTGTGTTCCATTCACGAAATTTCACACTTTTCAAAAGTTATAATAGCTAATTGTTCATTGAAAAGATTCATATGGACCTTGGGCAGAGAGTAATAAGGGACTTTTCACTTGAAGGAAGGCTCTGGAAATACATTAACATCAAAACCAGGAGCAGAAGACACTCCAGAAAAAATATGTTCATGCAACTGGTGAGTGCAATGAATTTCTATGTTGGCATTCATGATGGCTCAGTAATTCTAAATACTGTTAGGATCACAATAGTTTAAAGGATTGGGATTCTGAGTCCTGACAGATTTGGTGATAGAAGAGGTTTTGTTTTGTTTTGTTTTAATAAAAAAGGGAAGGGACAAAAAAAATCATCAAAGGGCAACAAAGGGCACCGTTTATCAATTCACCATGTTGGGCTGTGAAAGCATCTGTATATCTCTACGCCAGGATATATTGTGCAAAAGATGTGTTCTACTTAAATTACTACAGCACAATTTGCAGAGACATCATTAGGAGTGGGCCCTCACAAGAACTAATCCAGTTTTTAAGGTGCTGTCTGAATGTGTTGCTCCCTCTTTCAGTCATTGGTAATTTCACAACATTTCGATGGATATTGCCAGAGTCAGGGCCAATGGAATATTTGCTAGGAGTACTGGGGAAAAGCACAGTAATTAAGGCAACCTAACAGTTAACCTCAATTAAAAGGAACCTCCAGGACAAAGT
Source organism: Nasua narica (assembly GCA_028533885.1). Classification (NCBI taxonomy): domain Eukaryota; kingdom Metazoa; phylum Chordata; class Mammalia; order Carnivora; family Procyonidae; genus Nasua; species Nasua narica. The sequence goes on along the minus strand of CM052810.1, from coordinate 159,624,701 downwards.
TGGTTTTCAGATTTGCGGCACCCAATTGCTTCTACCCTTTGTGAGAGTATTAGTCAAATTTGAATCGCCTGTGTCACTGGCAGCAAACTTCGTGTAGCTCAGGATTTGTTTCTGAGCCTTCCTGTCCCTAATCAGTTATATAAACCTTTCTGTGTACTTTGTTCCAGGCTATGAAAATCTCCATCTGGAAAGGAAACTTATTTTTGGTTATTTTATTTTGTTTCATTTTATTTTTTAAAATTATCTTATTATAGTCTCTAGGCTACATACATTTTCAACTCTCCAAATTACTTTCTGGAGAAGTTCAGTAAAAGGAGAAACAAAGAAACATGTTTTCATTTCCATACCATTACTTACAAAGTTTCCACAAAGAAAGAAAACCATCACTCCTAAAATGCTATTAAACTTGAATGCCCTAGAAAAAGCAAGAAACCTTCATACTGTAACATGATACAAGACAAGATCAAAGTCCCTACGTAGCTGGGTGTATCCACCCAGTCTTTGGAATTCCAAGTCCCAGACCCTCTACTTTGGTCCTCACCCCTAGGTGAGTTTCCATAGTGGAAGACCATCCCGGGGTAGCTGATGGTCAAGGTTTGGTGCATTGACTTATCCAATGGGACTAATAGTAGCTAGCTTGTATTAACAAGTAGATCACCACTGGCTTTATCCAATTATATCATTAAGTCAACCCAAAGAACTGGACCAAACCCAGGGCCAAGTTAATTTGCCATTTTAACAATTAAAATCAGGTTAGTCTTGCAGTGATTTGGGGTTGATTTATGCTGCACGAATTTATTTGCCCCTCAACTACCATCAAAGGGTTTAGCAATCTATTGAACACCCTTTCCCTTTGCTCACCCAACCCCAATCAACAAGTTTTGTTGTGTTTTTTTTTTAAACCATTTATCTATAGAGAGAGGTGGTTTTCTCTCAGATGCTAATGAACAATTCATTCTGGCAAGAAAGACCAACACAAACAACCCTTAGGTAAAGTTCTTGCTTCCTAATGAACAGCGCCCTTGGGCTCCAGGCTGCACAGCCAAATAAATGATTCCACAAGCCCAAAAGCTCATTATTGTCCTGAAATAGGCCCAGCCTCAGGCATCTGTGACCGTGTTCAGATCATTAAGAATCTTCTGTTGGTTATTGCTTTCTCCTTTTTCTGTTTAAGAAGCCAACAAGGCACCTTTTCCAGCCTCCCCCACACCTGTAAACCTATTTCTTATTCCAGATTTTACCATCTCCCTACTCACTGCCTTATGCTCCCTACTTTTTTTCTTTTTTAACCTATACAAAATTAAGACTTTCTAGTCAATGACCCTACTTTTGAGGTTCACTAGTTGACATGGGCACAGCTGGGGTCTTAATCTTTTTATTGTCTCACAAAGCCTGCCACAGGGGGTCACAACCTTCCGGGGAATTTGTCCCTTTCATGTGTGAGCACCTCCAAACCTGACAGGAATTTAAGAAGGGAATGTAGAGTTGAGTCAAAATTGTTTCAGAGAAACTGGAGGGGTTCATTGAAAAAGTTTCCCATCTCTAACTCTCACATATGTTACTGAACAAGTTCCTGGGAGAGTAGCACAGAATCCAAACCTTGGATATATCCTGTAAATTAGCAGATAACTTGCATTTAATTTTTCTGGTGTAATGAACATGGAAGCTTTCAGAACCCAAAACTTTTTCCAAACCATCCCCCACCTCCCCCACACTTTTTTTTTAATTCAGTGCTAATGAAATAAACTTTTATTTACTTAGAGAGCAAGTGGAGAAGGAGCAAAGGGAGAGGGAGAGAATCTTAAGCAGGCTCCACACCCAGCATGGAACCTGATGTGAGGCTTGATCCTACAACTCTGCAATCATGACCTGAGCCAAAATGTAAAGTTGGACACTTAACCAACTGAGCCACCCAGGCACCCCAGAAGTAATCTTTTATTTTAAGCAAGATATTCATTCACATGTTATTCTACTAATTAATAAGTTTTTACATCCATGGACATCATGATAAATAAATCTGTATTTTCACTTGCCAAAAAATTCTTGTTTCTGGAATTGAGATTACAGAAAGATATTTTGTGCTTAAGCTTTCTCATCAAGATGTTGCTTTCCCTACATTGCTCTAGATATCATGACATTGAACTAAACATCTGTTCAATATGCATGTTTAACTTTTATTTAGAATATTTTTGTTCCAGTTAGGAAAAGTAGTTCTTCAAGAAAATTATTTCAAAGAAATATTTGAAAATGGCAAGTCAACAAGATGAGATAATTAGAGAAAAAAACAAAGGTGCAGTGCTAGCATTTTGTCATCTAGCCAGGTTCAAAGATATTAAGGGTATAGAATGAAGCTGAGGACTAGAGAGGAAAAAGTTGGGGGGGGCTCTTCTATTTAGTAAAAAAATAATTGTAGAATAGTGAGGGAATGGAAGTCAGATATTATATGTAGCTTTCTAGTTCTTTTTATTTTAGTTGCACATTTATCGATGTTAGTGATAATCCTGCTAGGGGCTTTCTTCATTCATTCATTCATTTATTGAACAAGGATTCCTTGTATAGTTTGAGAATAAGACATACAATGAATATAAGGAGAAAGAAGACATGACTCTCCTATCCATAAAGAGTACTTCTCTGATCTTTTTAAAGGAACAAGATTTTCTTAGAATGCAGTAACTGGGAAGGCATGGTATAGGTGAGTTATTTCTAAAATTCACATAACTCAGCTATTGAGAAACAATTCTAAGTGTGACTTCATTCTGATCATCAGGAAGAGACTTGGGGTACACTAGAACAGGAAATGAGGAATTCTACAGTAAAGGCACAAAACTATACTTTGTTCTTGAGAAGTTTCTGCCAACTGTCTTTAAAGATACTTGTTATATACATATTTAATCTATTTTCTAAGTAGTTCTGTTTTCTCTTAAATTTTTTAAGAAAGAACAAAATATTCATGATTAAGTGAGGAGCCCAGAAAGTAGAATTGAATTTTTACATATTGATCCCATTTTTGGAACAGTAGCTAAGATGGCAGGGGGTGAGGGATGTTGAAATTGCAAAACTAAATAATGAAGTGATAACAAATGTCAAATGGTGCCTAATGATGTGTTACTAAACAAAATCAATATTTAGGGATATTTCTTCCCTGAAAAAGTACCAACATATGCTCTTCTTTTTATATTGGTTAAAAGCAGTATTTGTAGAGCTGTCTGGGTTTTTGCCCCAGACTGATTTTATGAACTTGGGAAAGTTACTACATTTCTTTGTGCCTCAATTTCCACATCTGTTATATAAAACAGAAGGCTTGTTCGAAGAATTAAAAAAAGAAAATACAACTGAAAAACTGAGGAAAGCACATGGCACATAATAAATGTTTCATAAATGTCAGTGATGATGATGATGATCAAGGTGATAGTATCACTCATTGCTTCAATAGATATTTATTGGGTGCATATGTACACATCACAGTCCAGATTTTTCAGGATGGATTATATTACATTTAATGTTATTCCTTTAAATAAAATAGATTTAATGTACACAAAACTAAAGGTGACATTTTTATTACATTTCATATAAATTAATTTACAAAAATAAAAACAATATGCCAGATCATGAGACATAAATTCATAGAGTTAGGGCTATAAACTTTGGAGTCAGAATGGCCAGTTAATATGGTTTGGAGTCACATTGATCAGTTGATCAATTTACTTGTTTTGTAACCATAGGGAGGATACATAATATCTCTAAACTCTTACCAGTTTCCTATTCTGGAAAATGGAGCTAATAATGATACATGCCTCAGAACATTATTTGCTGATTCAATGAAGTAATTACTATCATATGTTGAAAAATGGAAGCAGACTTGACCAATGGAATTGATCAGGATGTATGGGTAATAGCCTAAATCTCTCATTAATCTGCTCTAGGTTCTCAAAGATATCACTACATTTTTATTTTCTTCAGTACTTTATTCATAAAATAATGAAAAGAAACAAAGTGACTTGGAAGGACACTTCTGATTCTAACATTCTGAAATGCCATAACTCGAGAGGGGAATGAAGACACTGCACGTAATCAGATGGGAATATCCCACCACTGACTTTATTTGTACCCATATATTTGTTTTAAGTACCTAAAAATCTTATTCTGAGATCTTATGCAACAATGGATGATTTCTACTTTTTTTTTAAGTTTGGGACTTTGTTTTAAAGAAACAGCAAAAGGCAATATTGGCAACAATGTTCAAAATGAAAATTGTAAACACATTATCATATAGATAATTGAACCCTAATTATATATACAACAAAACTACAAATGAGGTACAGTGGGATTTTAATGATAATTGTTCCTTGCTAGAGATCAAGTAAAATCACTTAATGCCAAAATGGATAATGAAATATAACCATTTAAGTCTAAAAAAAAAATAAGCCTGGAGTTTTAGTTTCAGCATGGTGGTTCACTTCAGCCCATCTATCCCATTGATTACGACTAAAAGCTCTGGATAGAAAACAAACAAAAATCTTATGCAGGCAGGTTATTGAGGGGAGTCAAATCTTAGAGAGCTACACCATGAGTTTCACTTTTTTTTTCCTGCACGTGACTTTTTTGTAGTATAGTCTTGGTGATGCTGGCAGCTAAGCTCCAAGAGAGCTTTTCTGGCTGGAGGAACGAGTGTAAGAAGTACCTGTGGGCTGGACAGTATGAGAGCAAATCCAGGAGAGAAAAGATTCAGAAGAAGCGATCTATTATTGCTGTGTCTAAATCCCTAAAATTCTTCAGTTATTCTTTGCTCGATATATACATGTGGCAAATTGGAACCATAGCAAAGATTTTGAAAACTGGACAGAAATTTGAACACAGACCATAGAAGATAGGCAGAGTTTTCAGTCAGAAGTTAATCTAGTTGATTTTCTGCTAAAACATAAACCTCAACATTCTCTAGAGGATCCAGAGCCTAAACAAAATAATGTGCATGTCCAAGATACACTCCGATATTACTCAACATGATGGAACCAGGAAAATGTGACCAATTTGTGAGGGACAAGATAATCAACAGATACTAGCCCTTAGATGACCTGATGTAGGAATCATCTCACAAGAACTTTAAAAAACCATTGTAATATGTCTCATGAAGGAAAGAAAATACACTTGAAAAGAATGAAAAACAAGGAGTTTTTAGCAGAGAAATATAAAATATGAAAAAAAGAACCAAATGAAATTTTTTGAGAAATATAACATATGAAATGAAAAAAGTCATTGCTATGATTAGCAAAATAGAGATGACAAAGAAAGAATCTCTCCACTTGAAGATGGACTGCTACAAATTATTCAATATGAAGAATATAGAGAGAAATAGCATTAAAAAAATGAAGAACAAAAACCAGGTTTAGGAATCTATGAGATTATATAAAAGAAATTCCAACATATGTATATCATTGAAGTAAAGGAAAATAAGAGTAAAGCCAGAAGTAAAGAAAAAAGAGTTTGGAGCAAAATAAAAGTATGAAAATCATGCTTAAAAATTTCCCAAATTTGGTGAAAAACATACATTTATAAATTTAAAAAATTCAGCTAATCTCAAGCAAAGTAAACTCATTGAAAACGATGACTAAACACATTGTGATCAAATGTTGTTAAACCAAAGACAAAGAAACATATCTTGAACATATCTAGAGAAAAAGACATTACATACAGGGTAGCAATAATTTGAATGGTATTGGATTTCTCATTAGCCAGTGCAGAGGTCAGAAGACTATGGAACCAAGAGATCTAAAAACTACAGAACACTTATGAAAGAAATTGAAGAAGACACAGAGATTGAAGAACATCCCATGCTCATGGATTAGAGGGATAAACATTGTTAAAATGTCTATGCTTCCCAGAGCAACCTACACATTCAATGCAATCCCCATCAAAATACCATCAATATTTTCATAGAGCTGGAACAAACAATCCTAAAATTTGTATGGAATCAGAAAAGACCCCCAAAAGCCAGGGGAGCATTGAAAAAGAAAACCAAAGCCGGAGGCATCACAATGCCTGACTTCAAGCTATATTACAAAGCTGTGATCATCAAGACAGGATGGTACTGGCACAAAAAGACCCACATATGTCAATGGAACAGAATAGAGAGCCCAGAAAAGGACCCTCTACTCTATGGTCAACTAATCTCTGACAAAATAAGAAAGACTCTCCCATGGGAAAAAAGACAGTCTCTTCAATAAATAGTGCTGGGAAAATTGGACAGCCACATACAGAGGAATGAAACTGGACCATTCTCTTATACCATACATGAAGATAAACTCAAAATGGTTGAAAGACCTGAATGTGAGACAGGAATCCATCAAAATCCTAGAGGAGAACACAGGCAGTAATCTCTTTGACCTCAATGTCAGGAACTTCTTGCAAGACACATCTCAAAAGGCAAGGCAAACAAAAGCAAAAATGAACTATTGGGACTTCATCCAGATAAAAAACTGCACAGCAAAGAAAACAGTCAACAAAAATAAAAGGCAACCTTTTATGGAGGTTGATGGGAGAAGATATCTGCAAATGACATGTCAAATAAAAGGCTTGTATCCAAGATCTATAAAGAACTTATCAAACTCAACACCCAAAAAACAAATAATCCAGTCAAGAAATGGGCAGAAGACATGAATAGACTTTTCCAAAGAAGACATTCAAATGGCCAACAAACACATGAAAAAATGCTCCACATCACTTGTCATCAGAGAAATACAATCAAAATCACAATGAGATACCACTTTACACTAGTTAGAATGGCAAGTGGCAAATTAGCAAGACAGGAAACAACAAATGTTGATGAGGATGTGGAGAAAGGGGAACCCTCTTACACTGTTGGTGGGAATGCAAGCCACTCTGAAAAGCAGTACAGAGATTCTTTAAGAAGCTAAAAATAGAGCTACACTATGACCCAACAATTGCACCTGTGGGTATTTACCCCAAAGATACAGATGTAGTGAGTAAAGGTGTACCTGTACTCCAATGTTATAGCAACACTGTTGACAACAGCCAAACTATGGGAGGAGCTGAGAAGTCCTTCAACAGATGAATGGATAAAGAAGATGTGGTTCATATACAATGGAATATTACTCAGCCATAAGAAAGGATGAATACCTACCATTTACATCAGATAGATGGAACTGGAGGGTATTATGCTAAGTGAAATAAGTCAGTCAGAGAAAGACAATATCATGTGGTTTCACTCATATATGGACTATAAGAAACAGCACAGAGGATCATAGGGGAAGGGAGGGAAAACTGAATGGGAAGAAATCAGAGAGGGAGACAAACCATGAGAGACTCTTGACTCTGGAAAGCAAACGGAGGGTTTCAGAAAGGGAGGATGGTGGGGGGATGGGGTAACTGGGTGATGGGCATTAAGTAGGGCATGTGATGTAATGAGCACTGAGTGTTATACACAACTAATGAATCACTGAAAACTACACCAAAACTAATGATATACTATATGTTGGATAATTGAATTTAAATTAAAAAAAGACAATGGAACAACATCTTTAAAGTGCTGAAAGGAAAAAGAAAAAAGGCAAATCAGAGTTTTATACATAGTGAAAATATCCTTCAGAAATGATGTCATTCTCAGATGTAAGCAAACTGAGATTTTGTCACCGGCAGACCTGCTATACAACTATGCTAAGGAAAAATTTTCAAGCTCAGAGAAAAATATGTCTCTTTGGGAATAAAAAAATAACAACATAAATGGTAAGTATATGATTAAATATAATAGGTATATTATCTTTTAAGTTCTTTAAAATATGTATGATTATAAATATTAAATTGTTAGGTAGGGTAATATATATGTGTATGTATATGTATATACATATATTTGTTATATATACATTTTATAAGTATATATAAGCAAGTAATATATAAGTCAAATGTAACATAAACATCCTCATTTACATGACATAGTACAATATCAATTATACATAAACTTATTAGTTTAGGCATGTATATTTTAATTCCTAGAACACCACAAAAAAGGGGGATCTAGCCAGAAAAGGATCTTCTTTTCAAAAAAGGAAATTTAAATTAAAGTAGAATGCTAAAAAATATTCAAATAATCCAAAGAAAGGAAGAAAAGAGGGAACTGAGGAACAGACAAAAGAAATAGAAACAATAAAATGGAAGACCTAAATCAAACAATATTGATAATTATATTAAATGTTAATTATTTAAAACACTTTCATGAAAAGGCAGAAATTAATAGAGTAGTTAATAAAGTAAAATCCTTTGAGAAGTTTCCTATCAGAAACACACTTTAAATATAAAAATGAAGATAGGTTGAAAATGAATGGATGGAAAAAAAATATACCATGAAAACAATTAACATTGAAAATTCAGAGCCACCATTGTCACATCAGATGAATATACTTCAAAATAGAGTACCACTTCAGATACAGAGGACTTTTTTTTTCACAATAATAAAAGAGAAATCATAACTGTAACTGTGTACATGCCTGACTACTGAGCCTAAAAATACATGAAGCAAAAACAAACAAAATTAAAGGGAGAAATAGACAAGCTTACAAATATAGCAGAAAGATTCACAATTTTCTCTTAGCAATTAATATCATACTGAAAAAAATATTTTGCTCATCTTTTATCAGCAAAGGTGAAAAAGATTGAACAACGTTACCAACCACCTTGATCTAATTGACATTTATAAATGACAAAAAGAACATATACTATGTAATTCTACTCATATAAAATTGTAGAAAATGTAAAATGATCTAGAGATGGAAGATCATTGGCTGCCTAGGGATGGGATGAAGGGGGGACTCTATAGTAAAGGGCATGAAAGATCTTTTGGGAGTTATCAAATGTTTTATCTTGATTGTGGTAATGGTTTCATGAATGTTTACATATGTAAGGCTACTCATATGGCACATTGAAAAATAGTTTATTCACTTCAGTTACATCTCATTAAAGTTGTTTAAAAAATAGCACTTGGGGGGCGCCTGGGTGGCTCAGTGGGTTAAAGCCTCTCCCTTTGGATTGGGTCATGATCCCAGGGTCCTGGGATTGAGCCCCACATCGGGCTCTCTGCTCAGCAGGGAGCCTGTTTCTCTCTGTCTCTCTGCCTGCCTCTCTGCCTACTTGTGATCTCTCTCTCTGTCAAATAAATAAATAAAATCTTCAAAAAAAAAAAAATAGCACTTGGTTCTAAGTAGATGTTGATTAGTTTCACCAGAGTGCCAAAGAGTTCCCTGGCACAAAAAAGAGGGTAAGAAGTCTTAACCAGTGTAATCTAGCTCTGGAGTTCTAGTCCACAAATCTAGTTCTGGAGTTCATGGAGATCATACCATGCTTCCTTACCACACACACTGGTACTTTGCTGGTGTCTTTTTCAATAGAATAGGTAAGTAAGTAAAAAGCAAAGAGAAGAGAAATTGGCAAAGTTTTTGTGGAGCCTACCATATTACATCTTGTAGTCAACTGTCTTCATCCATGAGTAAAGTCAGGGAGAGTATGATATACCATGAATGCATGTGCTCTTCTTTTTGCTTGAAACATTTCAGAATAGCAACGGAACTCCCTCAGCCCATTGACCGATATGCATGATGGTCCGCTTCTTAAGATGTGGGTACGAATATTAGAGAATGTGACCACCATGACCACCATTCTTTGCCTCAATTCACTGGATAGCCCAGTGATGTAACCTTCATGATATCATGGCTTCCAAGCAATTTTAAATAGAAACATGAAAATATTTTAACAGATGTTGATATCTATATGTTAAGAGATGGTATGTGTATCTGAATAATATTTACTTCTTTACAAGTTAATTTTGGCTAGTGGTGTAGTTTTGCCCTCAAATATAATGAATTTTTTATGGAAAGCTTTTCTTTTAAACTTCCTAGAATTAGTTATTTATTAAGCATTGCTAATGGGCCATCCAGAGGGAAAGCAGAGATTAAACTAGGGATTGAAACAATGCTAACCCTCCCCCTATTTGTCCACAAAAAGGCTAGCTGCTAAGCAAAAAAAAAAAAAAAAAAAAAAAAACAGAACAAAAACTAACCAATATTTTTACCTGGCTTAGCAAATAAGTCAGCTGAGCAGGCATTTTGAGTTCCGAAACAAAAATCACAGTAGCAAAGCTGTGGATCATTATTTTACCTCCCATGCAATTTTACTTGCATACAGCTCCCACTTAAAACTTAGTTAAGGTTTTATAGAGAAATGCGTATCGATTAAATATCCAACTGTGAATAAAATTCTGTTGAGAATAATAATACATACTTATTTGTCATAATTGCATATTTTTGTTTAATATAAATGTTTAAAAGGATAAAAAAAAGAAAAAAGTAAGTCTTATCTCCTTTTTTTATTATGCTCTCTTGGCCAACATCATTAGTTTTTGATGTAGTGTTCAACGATTCATTAATTGCATATAATACCCGGTGCTCATCACAACATGTGCTCTCCTTAAGGACCATCACTCAGCTACACCATTCCCCACTCCTTCCCTTCTGAAACCCTCAGTTTATTTCCCAGAGTCCAGAATGTTTCATGATCTGTCTCCCTTTCTGATTTCTTCCCCTTCAGTTTTCTCTTCCTACCCCTCTGGTCCTCCATGCTATTCCTTATGTTCCACATATGAGTGAAACCATATGATAATTGTCTTTCTCTGCTTGACTTATTTCACTCAGCATAAATACCCTCTAATAGAGCTATGCTATGACCCAGCAATTGGACTTTTAGGTATTTACCCCAAAGATACAGATGTAGTGAAAAGAAGGGGCATCGGCACTCTAATGTTCATAGCAACAATGTCCATGATAGCCAAACTATGAAAAGAACAGAGATGCCTTTCAACTGATGAATGGATAAAGTAGATGTGGCTCAGTAATACCAAGGATTATTACCATTCATCAGAAAGGATGAATACCTATCATTTACAACAGTGTTCATAAACTGGGGGTATTATGCTAAATGAAATAAGTCAGTCAGAGAAAGTCAATGGAATATTACTCAGCCATCAGAAAGGATGAATACCCACCATTTGCATCGAAATGAATGGAACTGGAGGGAATTATGCTAAGTCTTATCTCCTTAAAAACAACAGTATGGTGTGAGCAGAAGAATCGGGTTAATCATTGAGGAGAAGAGAAAAATCTCAATTCCTCTGATAAGGGATTGAGTTGGCATGATAAGCAGTATTGACAGGACTAGAAGTTTTGAACTTGGTCAGGCTCAGGAAGGAATGAGTTAAGCTTAATACATTAGGAAGCATTATTCGTGGCAATGAGTGTGCGCAGGAAAAGGCACACTACTCTGGAGATGAGATGGGGTGAGCACAGCTAGCCTTTGTTAAAAGAAAGCTGAAATTACTGGAGCAGAAATGAATAGGCCAGGGTTATCAATGATCCTGAACACACCTATGTGTGTGTATAATAAGGTAGTGAAAAAGAACAAAGGTTTCTTCAGTTAAATATACAGTTAAACAGATGAGTTACAGGAATAAACACCCACACATATTTTTGTGCATTTGTTTACATGTATATATGCAAATTACAGCATTATATAGATTTTCATTTATATAATGTTTCCCCCATGCTAAAAAGATATTCCACTGAGGCAAGATTTATAAACCTCCAAAATGTCAAATGGCGATCTACTGGAAATATACCCACCAATGTTCAAAGTCGGCAAAGCACAATATTGACACCCACACCAGATATGCCATTCTTCTCCCCAGGTTCCCTAGCTACCCTCATAGCTGAGCAACCAAAGAGAGAAGTGTTGCTTTCTTTCTGGTTTCTAGAGATGAAGTCACAAGGCCAATATTGCAGAATCAATTTCGCATTTTATTTTCTGTACCACTTTTATCTCTCCCACTTCATATACCCACTCTCTAATTTTTAAACATCAACTGTATTAGGTATTAACATCCCTATAATGGTTCTATGTTTACATGTGCAATTGTAAGGAAGTTGGATTCTAGAAATCTTGGGTAAAAAAAAAGCTTATCTTCAGTGGCACAGATCTGAGTTGGATCGTGTTTTAGAAAACCTGATTCCTTATAAAATATTGGAATTCTACCATAATGTGGAATGTGGAAGAGCTTGGTTTGTTGAAAAATTGTACACAGTTATTTTTCTCCATATCTTGTCTTCATGTGTGTATCAGTTGTAAATAGAAATTGCTGTTTTCCAAAATGTAAGCTATTTTAAGAAAAAAGTATTTTTAGTTTGGCTCTTCTTTCTCTATAACTTGAAGCCCAACCAATGCAATCAGCACACTCCACTGGCATTATGGTCCCCCTGATGGCAACCATTTCCCCACATGAAGGCTTTCTCTACACAGGATATGTGTAGAAGTAAACAATTAATATTCAGATGGCATGCAATTTATATTAAACATTGTTATTTTTATAATGGAGGCATGGTTTAGGCAAAACTAACGGTGAACCAAAGCTTGCCAAAATTTGAAATGGTTTTGCATGGCAAGTGGGATCTGTTGTTTAAGGAAGGAGCCCATATGGTACATGGGAAAAAGTTTGGACAAGATGTAAAATGATGTTGGTTCAGTTACTTTGTCATATAATACAGATCAAGTCTCCACTGTCGGCTGCCTCCATCTTCACCTCTACGTCAAAGGAAGCAGTTCAACTAGATGTTTTTAAGTGTCTTGTATTCAACTTTCAATTTCTATGATATTGAGCAGGAGGAAAACAAGTTCTGTAATGTAACCCTCCTTTGAGAGATTGATTTTAGAGGTAAAAAGGCATTTCTAATGGTGTAATGTCTTTAGCATAGACAAGTATTACCCAGGGATGTTATAAAATTTCCTCCATTTCTGAAAAAAAAATGATGTAGGATTCCATGTTTTCAAGTTTAAATGAGTCCTTCTTGAATGCAGGGAATGAATTCAATGAATGCCTTCTAGAATTGCAAAAACCAGTATAATTTCAAAAAAAAAAAAGAAGAAACAAAGGATCACTTTATATTTTGATCAAAGATACTACAAACAAAACCAACAGTCAATAAAAATATTATGACTGAAATTCCTTTAAGGAAAAACATTTCTACATAAAAATTAGGAAACATTAATTTTAAGATAAAGAGCAATAATTTGTGTTGAAAGCTTTTCTAAAGAACTCATTCATTTTCCTACTTTATTTCATTTGGCCATTAACTATGAAAACATTATCTCAGACCAGCACAGTTCAGAGGATTGGTTTTTGAAAAACTGGTAGATTAGATGACCTCTCAATTTCTCTCTTAATCCCATCATTTCTTTAAATCGGTTTAATTATCTTGCAAAAATAGAACCACAGCAGTGGCTTTTACAATTTCTTCTTGATTTGAATCTTTTCTCTGTCCCTTAGTTTAAGTTTGTTCTATGTGACTGAACAATATCATTGGCTCACTATGAAGTTAATTATTTAGATAGCTTCTGTTAAATACGTCTCAGGATTCATGATCAGAAAACAGGCTGTAGCTGGCAGAAGTATATGTTACTGGTGTTTCTTTCTGCTATAGATACTTATTTGAGTAAAACCTTTCTTTTTGTCCATGCTTGTCCCTGCACTTACTTATGTCCTATAGCTTTTAGGATATCCAGATAACAAGTATAAGCCACTTTTCACCCTTGCTTTGTCATTTCTTGAAAGCTTAGAAGGAAAAAAATAAAAGACAATAAAAAAAAACAAAACAAAAAACCCAAAAAATGTCTTGCTTCATTTGTGAGTTTAAGAATCCCATTAAAATGGCATAATGGTTACCACTAACTGTGAATGACCTTTAGAGAACAACCACTGTAGTCAGGATTTTCTTGAAGTGGAGTCCTGACACTCTGTTGATGAATTGGGGGTCTCAGCACATGATCGCCAAGTTCATTAGGATTGTCCTTGCAAATGCTATCAGGGATGTGTCTCTGTACAAGAACCTGAGGCCAGTCACATACAACTAACTGGATGCTATTTACAGATCTCTTAGCAGATGTACAGGCAATGTGTTAGCTCTTTGGGTCCATAAGATTTGATTTGAATTTGTGGGGAGAGAAGACAGACACAGTGAAGATTCCCCCCACACCCATCACAGAAAAGAAATAGAAGTGGCTTTTATTAAGAAACAAAAGTATACCCGATTATATAAGAAAATACACAAAGTCATACTCTATGCAGTTCCCAAATGATTTTTAGATAGCAATCTACTTCTTTGCTTACAGAAAATCCATTCCACTGTTGAAATCAGGGAAAGAGGAAAGCAGGCCGACCAAACCTTCAACATATGGTTCCAGAGGTTTTCCCGGGAGTCAACATTCAATTGGAATGAAGAATGAGTGCAGAGGATGGTGTACATGGTTTTCTTTGACATGGCCAGACTCATAAGAGAGGACCAGCAATTCTGCCCTTATTTCATTGGTCAAAAAGGGGTAAGACATGGACATGTAACCTCTGGTAGAACAGACATGTCTTGCAACAACTTTTCACTAGGAAAGGGAGATCTCTAGAGAAGCTGGATGTTCTTACTACAGAGAGTTTGCAGAAACACTCGCCAGTTGCAAATATTCAAACTGGGGAAAAAAATTAAGAAATTTGACAAAATATTTGATACATGGAATTCTATAAGTTTGGGTGGAAAAAAAGTTTAAGACACCCAAGAAATTATATAAATGTTGACTCTCATTAACCAAAATTTCCAATTTCTTCAAACATCCATGGTCCACTCACATTTACAAGAAAATAAAGTATAAATATAAACTATCACAGGGCCAATTTTTCTAGACTTACTCTTAAGGGAATGTTCTTTTTCTACACAATTGCCCTATCCTCCATGGCTCTCTGTGCCATTTTAAGCCTTGCCATTTCCCCTGATCTTGTAAGGCCAGAGATATCCTTGTACACAACTCTGGGTAAGCCCACATGTGCTGTCCCTACACATGTTTGCCTTGCACTGATCTGAGGAAAACTAGCCAAGAGCAAAGGCCATATCTTTTTAGTATTTATGTTGGTCCTGCTTCATGGGAGGGTGCTGCACTGAGCCCAGTGTGGTCCTTCCATGCCTTCATCTCTCAGTTGAGATTTTCAGTCAGACTCTATCCATGTTCAGAGTAACTTACTGTTAATAGGTAGAGGAGTTAATACATTCTCAGGTGAATCTTAATTGTAATTTGGTTTGAAGTCCTTCAATGTAAGGGGTGTATACTAGCCCAGACAGAATTGTAAGGTGTTTTTTTGTGGTAGAGTTTAAAGAATGACTCAGAATTACCACTTGGATGGCAGATCTCTGGCCATCTAGACCTTGATAATGATGGCACATAGAATTTGTTTATTTTTTATTTACTGGGTGTGGAGCCCAATGCAGGGATTAAACTCACAACTTTAAGATCAAGACCTGAGCTAATATCAAGAGTCAGACACAAACTACTGAGCCACCCAGGCACTCCTTATTTATTTTTATTTTTAAACTTCAATTAGGTTGTGTCTCCTTTAGAAAGGAATAACTACATATCTGAGTTCATCTTATTATAGTTCTGAAGTGGTTATATCTCCCTTATATTAGTGTAAAAATTCTTCTCCCTGTTCCATTTGTGAATTTAATAATCATGTTAACATTTTAGTCCTACTTTACAATTTACCAGGCACTTTTATTGTCCTAGATGCTTATAATAATACCTTATGTTTATATTATGAGACATCATTTCCATGGTATAAGTTTATGAGGAGTGAGGGAGGGGATGAATAAGAGAAAATAGAAGAATTATTTATTAAATAAGTACTGATCAGTTAGCTGTGTTTAGACCCTGAAATCAACATTTCTCCAGTTATCTCCAATAAGGCACATAATTTTCTGCTTTCTATCTGGGGCATTAGCAACTTGCTTTTGACACTGGCCTTAGCCCTTCACTCCTTTGGAACGTCAAGCTGCTTTCAGCAAAACTGTTGCCTAGGTGGGGCATTGTGTGTGTTGGAATATGAAGAATGACAACAATTCTATTTTCTAAATGTTTAGAAGACAGACTCTGGCTCAGAACACCTTCTCTTCTACGAGGCTTCTTCCACATTGAAAGCAGTGGATGGATATGTCCACATAAAAATAGGGGCAATTAAAACAATACAATGTAACTGCATACCAGTAAGAATGGCCTATATCCAGAATACTGACAACACTAAATGTTGGCAAGGATGTGAAGCAATTGGAATTCTAACTCATTGTTGATGGGAATGCAAAATGGTATAGCCATTTTGGAAGACAATGTGGCAGTTTCTTACAAAACTAAACATACTCTTACCATATGATCTAGCAATCACACTCCTTGGTATTTACCCAAAGGAGTTAAAAACTTATGTCCACAGGAAAACCTGCACAAGGATGTTTATAAGCAGTTTTATTCATAATTGCCAGAACTTGGAAGCGACCAAGATGTTCTTTAGTAGGTGAATGGATAAATAAACTATGTTACATCCAGACAATAAAATATTACTGCTAAAAAGAAATGAGCTATCAGGATATGAAATGGTATGGAAGAAATTTAGATGCATATTACTAAGTGAAAGAAGCCAACCTGAAAAGCCTACATAGTGCACAATTCCAATTATATGACATTCTGGAAACGGTAAAACTAAGAAGAATATAATAAGATCAGTGGTTTCCAGGGGCTGGGGGCAAGGAGAGATGAAAAGACAGAGCACACAGAATTTTAGGGCAGTAAAAATACTCTGTATGATATAATGGTGGATATATGTCAGATATATGTCACTACATATGGGTCCAAACCCACAGAATATACAACACCAGAGAACCCTAGGGTAAACTCCAGACTTTGAGTGATTATAACGTACAGATGTAGGTTCATCCTTGATCAATAAAAGCAACCAACCAACCAACCATCCAGCCAACCAAATAAAAAACAGAGCAGAAGGGCTAGGTGACAGCAATGCATAAGGAGATTCTGAAGGGAAGAACTCATAGCGCTCCTGATTTCCATCTCCATTTTACCCCATCCCTGCCTTGATAATAAAGATAGATACAGATCTTGGAAGAAAACCTTGATAAAAGGCTTAAAGGAGTGAGCAGTTAGCCGTTATGAATATGAGGAGGCATATTTCCTGCTTCAGCTTCAGACATGAAGGTCGTGTGCGTAGAAAGAGTTCTTCAGTGGGGCAGGGGGGTGAGGAACTTATGGTAAAATTTCAGACCATGATAAGTGAATATGGAGGAATTTTATACTCAGTCTACTTGTCTCTTTGATATGGAAATTAGGAAAGAATTGTAAAAGTTAAAACTTTTCTAGGGCTGGAATTTTATTTTATCATTTGATCTATCTGCTAACACAATGCATGGTGCATACTGGGTTACTCAGTAAATGCTTATTTAATGAAAAAATAAATGCAACTTTAAATCTCCACCCCTTCCTCCAACACAAATTACATTGAAGTAGTAGGTGCTTATTAAATATTTCATTGGCTTCTCATCATTTTATGTATCTTGCCCCTTCTATACTCCCTAGCCCCTTAACTATTTGCAGCAACTCAATATTTTAGAGAGTAATCAATAGTGATGGAATTGGGACCATCATGCTAAACAGAATAAAAAATGTATTTCATTAAGAGGCATCTATATTCTTTAATATAAGCATTTTCTCTAATTTATTTATGCAGCCAACTCTGCAGATAAGTGGTTTAATATAATCTAAGGTGATTTAATAAAATCAAGGCTTAAGACCCTCTCTGTAATGAAAACAGTTTCAGCTCTGGGTCTCATATAAGGCTATTTAGGAATTTTAGAACTAATTTGACTTCATATCAGGTGTATGGATCCCTCAGCAGCTTCCATCTTGACCTCATCTCAGTATCCAGCTGTCTTCTCAATGTCCTTATCTCTTCTGATGCCCCCCAGTAGAGGGAAAATTTCTCCCTTCTTGTGTTCTAGCCTTCCATTTATTCATATCCACAATCACTATGAATTTCAAGTAAAACAGACTGCAGCATATTTTTGGTGTTTTGGGGTCAAGGGGAAGAGTAGAGTTAACACAAAATGTTAATTAGATGACCTTTCAGAAAGCCTGATGGAGTGCACAATAAATTCTAGATTATTTTCAGTTTGGCTAAAGATCAGTCAGCCCTTTGTTTATTAACCTGAAGAGACATAAAACTTCATTTTAGCCACCTCACGATTTTTTTAGCCATTAGCTATGGTCTGATTATTGGACTTACTTGACATTATGTCTTGTCTTGATATTTTCATTGATTTTTTTTCAAAGAAACCAGAAGCTCTTTCCATATTTTCATTACAGAAGGCCTGAAGAATAAGAGCATACTTTTGAGAAATATCAATATTCATGTTGATATTTGTTCTGATGTTCTGATAGAACATTGTTGTCTCATTTTTTATTTCTATAGATAAAAAAGGGAAGTCAAAGTAATGGAGCAATGTTGAATTCAGGGAGATTTGTGATATTTTTAAAAAACAACCTTATAATCAATTAAGAAATGGTTTCAACCTGAGAAATAAGATTCACCAGTGGGTAATCTTGAGATAAATTATTTTTAAAACACATGTCAGCGTTATCCATCACATAAATAAGTGATGCATTAAAATATGATGAAGCTCCTATTGTTACACTGATGATAGGATAGAACAGTTACCATACTTGTGGAAAGTGTTTTGGGACAAGGAAAAAAAAATCACTATTTGTGTACATTTTATCAAGTTATAATAAAGACTAGGTTGGACCTGGAGACAAAAATAGATTATAAAATGCATGAGTTCATTTCTGAGCCTTGGCAAATGTTGGGTGCTTAGGGAGTGACTATAAATTTAAGACTCAAAGAAACATCTGGAAGGAGGTGTTCTGTGCCCATTTGGCTGCATCCCTGGGTCCCTTTCAAAGCTTTTAGCTCCTGTAGCAGCTGGGTGGAGAAAACAGGGACTCTGGGAAATCTGACCTGCTAGATTCTAGGGATAGCTGCCCTTGCTTGACTATTCCCGGATGGTTTTGCCCAACTTTGTCAATTGGTGTGCTACTCCACAGCATTTTGGAATAAGGAAAAGGTAAAATTTGTTTCCTTATAGTACCTTCTTTCTCCACTTTGATTATTATGATTAATTATTGATTATTATGTAAAAGATTTCGAAAACATAGTTGTTTCTGAGAACTTTTCAACAGTGTCATTATTTCTATTTTTAAATGTATGACATTTTTCTCTAAACTTTCATCTTTTCTTGTCTCCTCTCCTATTGTCCTCTTACACCACTGGATGTCTAACAGGACCTTGCCCACAACGTCACATATAGATCAATGGCAATTACCTAGGAAAATGGTGGCTTACCATTCTCAACAATGTGTGGGCAGAAAAGCACACGTTCCACAGGTGGTCGCACATATACAAGTTCTAGTACTTCCTACATGCACCTAACATATTTACTAGAATAAAGTATATATCATCTGCTTTATCCCTGTTCCTCTTTGTTCCTTAATCCCTGATACTTTTATCAACGCTTCCAAAATGAAGATACTTATAATTGTATCTGTATGTATTTTATTATAATCCAGAGACAATATATTGGTCTAAAAAATAAATCCACCCCCTATCCTAAGCTTTCAGGCAAGTAGGTGATGAGGGATGTTTCTTTGCTAGGTTGAAGTGCCCCAAATTACTATGCTTTTGACCACAGATTTGATGGTAGTTTGGCAGCTCAGGATTTAGGCATTCCCTAGACTGTGCATCCTGGCAGTGCGGAGTAACCCACTTGAAAACTCAAAAGCTACTCATCTTCCTCGTTTTTGCAGGGTCTTAAAGTAAGTATATCTTGTTTAGACCAAATTAAAAAGATACCACGGCTTTGGCAGCCAAATTATTTGGGAGGGAGGAGGGACAGATGGAACAGAAGCAGTGGGGGTAGAGAAAGATGGGAATGAGGAGACTGAGAAAATCCAAAGTATCAGAATTCTGTCGTCAGAACCCTGCACAAAGCATATCTTTTCTAGCACAAAGGGAGAGAACCGAGAAGGAACAAACAAAGGGAAAACAAATACCTTGAAGAAAAGAGTGATTTTTAAAACGTGTAAGTTACCTAACAGAGTGTTATATTTTTATCCTTTCTATTAAAGATCACAGATGTGTGTACATCTGCTTGGAATAACGTAGGGGATTCATTTAGTGAAATTATTTGTTCTCCCTTTTAAAAAGTCTATAGGAATTCCGTATTTCATCGGAAAGTCTGACTGCCTATTGATGTCAAGACTAGCTTCTAGGGGAGCCCTCTGTGTGATTTGAGGGCTGATGAAGAATCCATATGTTATGACAGTTCAGACATCAAGGAGGGGAAGAAAGGAAAGAGGCTGACTGTAATTCATTCTGTACTATAATTATTGGTGAGTTTACAGTTAGCCCCTGAGACCAAGTGATATAATTTGTAAACACGGTGAGTTATGGTTGTGAACCCCTGCCCTGGGGCCAACCCAGTTTGTATTACAAGTTGACATTTCCAAATCCTTTGGAATTTAGCCTTTGATTGCCCCATAGAAGTAAAAAAATTATAAACCTTTTGGAATTCATTGATTGGTCACACTGAGATAAACACACAACTTTCTGTAGCAGAAGAAACTGTTTATTCAAAGGCACTTTGTTATTTCCACTAATAGAAATATTATTTTTACTTTATTATGTCCCCTAAAGAAAAATGGAGAACATTTACAATTTAAAAGCATTTAAAAAGAGCACATGGTACTGAGCATTGACTTGTTAGGCCTACACTAGAGTCCAAGTTTTCAAATCCTTCTCCTTCCACCAAGGCAGCCTGTATGGCCTTCAAAAGGACCCAGTCCTGGGATTCTTCCCAGGGGAGAAATAGACCCTTCTTTACACTATGATTCCACGTCCTAGATACATAGCGAAATGGATCCCAAGACCAAGCAAGGAAATCTTGTCCTCAAAGGGCCCTAGCTAGAACAAATATGGGGAATAAGGTTTTGCTAAATCTGGAAAGTATATTGCAAAAATCAACAGCTTGACTACTTTATTATGCATAAGGACCACCTAAGTGCTTGCTAAAATGTGGATTCTAAACCCAGCCCCTGAGATTCTGATTCAGTTGATTTGGATATGTCCCAAGGATATACATTTGTTACAAGCTTTGTTAGTGATTCTAATACTGGTGATTTATGAATCACACTTTGAAAAATACTTGAAAAAGCCACTTTGTTATGCACTGTTCAAAAGCACACATATATGGAAGTTTCTATATGAAGATTTCATTTGATCATTTATTTATTTATCACCTACTATGAGCCTACTCATGTGCAAATGAGAAGAAAAGATTTTCTCAAAAGATGGGGAATTGTTATTTCCTTAAAATAAATTTTCAAATAGTTTATCATGTTCAGAAACTATTGGGCTGACCAAGCAAATAGAAACTAGTCCAGTTAAAAGAAATGTCACCATTAATTTAATTAATATTGCCAGCCTGATATTTTAAAAAATAAAATAGTAAGTGATATTTGTTTAAATGTATATTCTTTTTAGTCTCCAAGTCAAGTTTTTAAAAAACTGTTTTGCACATGAGAACATGTCATATGCTAAATTGTAGGTGAACAGGTTTATTTGACTATTAGCCTATTTCTGCATATTGGGCATCAGCGCATTTGTGTCTGTAGGTTTGTGGCTAATATATGATTGACAGTGATTGCAACATCTGTGCTTCTTTTCTTTTCTTATTTTATAGGATTTATTTATTTATTTGAGATAGTGAAAGCATGAGTGAGAGGTAGGGCAGAGGGAGAGGGAGAGGATTCTCAAGCAGACTCCCACTGAATGTGGAACCCAATATGGGGCTCGATCCCAGGACACTGAGATCATGACCTGAGCTTAAATCAAGAGTTGAACACTTATCTGAGTGAAGCACTCAGGTGCCCCACAATTTCTGTGTTTCTTAATGAAAAAGAAGGAGGAGGAGGTGGAGGAGGAAGAGGAAATGTATTCCAAATTAATCCCATCCATTGAATTTATCCTTGTTTTGTGGTGCCCAGCCTTTAAGATGATACCCAATGATCCCTGCCTCCTGATATTCATGTTCTTATTTCTTCCATGTTGTGTCAAGGTCGGTCTTGGTAACCAACACAATATGGCAGAAGTGATAAGGTGCCGCTTCCGAGCTGTGGCTTCTGCTTTGCTCTCTCTGAGAGAACGGAACGAAGCCAGCTACTATATCTTGCACACACTCCAGCCACTTTATGAAAAAGCCCATAGGACAAGGAACAGAAGCCTCCAGACAACTGCTATATGAGTTAATCTTCTTGAAAGTGGGTGCCCCAGACCTAGTCAACCCTTCATATGACAGTAGCCCTGGCTAACTTCACTGCAACCCCAGAAGGATCCCCAGCCAGAACCATCCCACTAAGCTGTACCCAGTTTCCTGAACCTTAGAATCTGTGTGATGTAATAAGTGTATCTTGTTTTAAGCAGAGTTTCGTAGGTAATTTTTGATGAATAGAAAATTAATACAATTTTCATCCACAGTTGCTATGTAATATGTCTGTGATGGAACTTTCAAACCATCTGCCACCTGGCCTTGTGATACTCTGTGTCTAGAAAAGAGAAACGAGAAGGAAAGTCACCTTCGTATAGTTAAGCATATTCATTCATTGCTAGTTGTTAGTATTCTTTGAAGTGTTAAGAATAGAGATATCTCATAAATAATCTTTCATACCATATTGCATAGAAAAGGTCCACATTTTCCTATTAAACGGGTATACTTACAGTACTTGAAATTAGGAGCAAACTACAGTCTTTAATGCTATTTTGACTTATTAGTCATGAATTTAACTATATGAAGTCTACAAATCAAATAAATACTTGTTGGTTCCAACTTCAGTCCTGTCCTTAAATGTGCTGTTGAATGAGGAGAAAAGAAAACAAAGTTATCCCATCACACTTCACTCTTAGAATTCAACTCAAATTAATCACTTCTAATAAGTTCACTTTAAGAAACAGCTAAGGCTGTGTGGGTTGTTCCGTTGGTTCAGTGTCCACTCTTAATTTCAACTCAGGTCACGATCTCATGATCTGGGTTGTGAGTTTGAGCCCCAGGTCCAGCTCTGTGCTCAGGGCAAAAATCTGCTTGTCCCTCACCTTCAGCTCCTCCACTTACTCTTTCTCAAATAAATAAAACCTTAAAAAAAAAAAAAGAACCAGCTAATATTTTTCATATCATCTTAGAATCTAATTTGAAAATAATGAAGAGACAATAATCAACGACAACAAAAGATCATAAACTTTTGTTTTATTCTAATAACTTTGGGTTTCCAAGCCCAAATACTTAGGAATATCTCTGAAAAGACATAACTGTTTTTTTAAGTTTTCTGAATTTATTAATTTGACAGAGAGAGACACAGCAAGAGAGGGAACACAAGCAAGGGAGTGGGGGAGGAAGAAGCAGGCTTCCTGCTGAGCAGGGAGCTGGATGTGGGGCTCAAACCCTGGGATCATGACCTGAGCCGAAGGCAGAGGCTTAATGACTGAGCCACCCAGGCTCCCCTAGACATAGTTATTATTACTGTTATCTCTAAATACATTTTTGATTTACAAAATAGATGGGAAAGTTTGCTATGATCTTGATTACTTTCACTGAATCTTCAAAATTAGTTTGAGACATCACCAACTATAACTCACAAAAAAATATGGTTTTAATTTTGAAACAGGTAGTATTTTGCTGATGGATAGCCATGAAATGTATATAAAGATGTTTTGCAATACTGAAAACATTGTTAGGAAATAATTGCACTTCATTAAGACAGTTGAATCCATAAAATTACCTGGTAGCTACAAAATGAAATGACTCCTAAGTATTGTCAAAGGTTAGCCCAGATTTGGCAAAACTATGAGGTGGGCAAAGAGTCTCCACATGCCTTCCCTCCCCCCTTACCCACACACCCTGGAATCTTATTTTTCAAATGTCTCTCTCTTTAAAACATAACGTTCCTATTGTCTCAGAGTCTTGTGCTCTATTAGAAGAAAATATCTCAATAACTTAAGTAACCAGTGCTCTATTCTCACAAGTAAACTTTAAGGTGAATGCTGCCTCTCTGACTGCTCTGAATTAAGGTTATTTTGGGGAGCCAAATACTTTTGTGGCCTCACCATTCATAACACATAAGAAGTTGTTTATTTCATATGAATATAGACTTTTTTAAAAAGATTTTATTTATTTATTTGACAGCGAACGAGAGAGAGAGAGAGAAAGGGATCACAAGTAGGCAGAGAGGCAGGCAGAGAGAGAGGAGGAAGCAGGCTCCCTGCTGATCAGAAAGCCCTATGCGGGCCTCGATCCCAGACCCTAAGATCATGACATGAGCTGCAAGCAGAGGCTTAACCCACTGAGCCACCCAGGCGCCTCTGAATATAGACATTTTAAAATGTGCTTGCCTAATTATATTTTCCAAGTTTGTAACATAAAATGAATATCTATTGTTTATATTGATATTTTAGTCCAAATTTGGGAGGAATATTTCCATAAGAATGTTTTAAGGTTATCAATAGAGACTTTCGATAATGGAGCTATTAACACCAGTTTCTGCAACACTAGTGCACAACTGGCTTGTTGAATGTTTAAGAACATCTAAAGAAATCAAGAAAGCCAGTATGCATGTGCATGCATGCATACTTTCAATAATTTCAACAGGTAGGAAGAAATGACTTGCTTTAAAATTGCTGGTTGAGTTATTTAATAGGCTCAAATCAACAAACAGGTAAATTAAGTAACTCATTGGTACTACTGAATGCTGTATAGCATGGATAATTTTATATTGCTTTATAGAGTTTGAAAGGCAAAAGTCAAACTATTGAGCTGTTATTAAATTCTTTTGTTAAAACATTTGGCCAAGATGTAAGGACACATTCAGCTGTCACAAATCATAGCACTGCCATTCTTGAAGCCTATAAAGATTTACCATCTTATTTGAAATAAAACATGAACACTTTGACATAGCTTACAGGGCCCTGCAAGATCTGCCCCACCTCCCTCATCAACCTCCTCTGGGAGATTCTCTCCTCCTTTCATTATAATCCAGCCTCATTGTTCTTTATTTCTACTCTTAGAACACACCAGGCACATTCTCCCCTGAGGATATTTTGTATTTTCTGCTTTTAACAAGGTGTCATTGCTGCCTTTGTTTACTGGATATGCAATCTCTAACAAGACTTTGCTCAGAATTCCTGGCACCCGTCAAGTGGAGACTACTTTTAAAATGTTTTAAAAAAGAACAGAGTGAATGGTTCTCAATACGTGTTGGCAGAAAAGTAAATTTCCTACACACATTTGAATTAAGATGGTGGTGTACTTTACTAGTGAATTCCATTACACATACATGTATACACATATGTACACACATGCACAGACACACAGACACACACACACACAGTTCCCATCAGTAAACTGATATGAAACCAACAAAGACATTATAGGAACAGTATAGACTAACATCCCACAAAAACAGAGATGCAAAAAGTGTAAGATGTTAAAAGGGAGTTTGAAAATCTGAAAGCCACTTATGTTCCCAAAAGAATTAAAGGAAATAAATCTAATAGCTTAGGAAGTGAAAACTAAGTGAAATTGTTCTCATAAAACTCAGTGTCTTCTGATGAAGTTGACACTACCTAAGTCTATTTCATGGATGTTACCTTAATTTAATTATATATATTTCATTATTTAAATAAGGACTATCTGAAGATACTATAATACTTGTACTCAAGAGGACTTTACATATATTATCCCTAAATCTCAAAGAAGAAGATAATACTACCCCATTTAATAAAAAAGAAAATGTTCAAAGGTACTAAAGCATTTACTTAAGGGCACTCAACTAATAGGTTTCAAATTTGAGTTAATCTGACTCAAAAACATACATTTTTTTTCCTCTAAAGAAAAAGTGGAAATTTCAGTAGCTATGAAAGTCAAATTGTGGAGGATATTAGGGAGTGGATGGGGTTCCTCCAACTATATCAATAAAACAACTGTATTGTAGAGGGTACATAGGGTAGTAAAAATGATTTCCAGGGATGCCTGGGTGGCTCAGTTGGTTGAGCAGCTGCCTTCGGCTCAGGTCATGATCCCAGCATCCTGGGATCGAGTCCCGCATCAGGCGCCTTGCTCGGCAGGGAGCCTGCTCCTCTCTCTCTGCCTCTGCCTGTCTCTCTGCTTGCTTGTGTTCTCTCTCTGTTAAATGAATAAATAAAATCTTTAAAAAAAAAAAATGATTTCCAAAGAATAAACTAAGACTGATGTTAGGTCATAGAAAAATGATAGCATCATTGGAAAATAGAATTAATTTCTCAGACAAAGAAACTAAGGTTCTTTTTTTTAGGTTTAGCTGCCCTATTTGAAAGGACTGATAATTTCCCCTCGATATCCAATCTTTTCTTCTTCCTCTTAGAAAAAGAGCCAAGTACTCCTAGCTCGGTATGTGGCTGTTCTCCCAAAGACTACATTTCCCAGACTTCCTTGTAGCTTACATTGCCATGTGACTGAGTTCTGGCCAATGGATGAGTAGCATTGATGTGTGAAACTTCTAGGTCCTGTTTTTGAAAGA